>WARS01000114.1:0-693252 GCA_008933995.1 Datnioides undecimradiatus | reverse complement strand
CTCATATGATCAGTTACATACATATATATATAAATATATACATAAAACAGAGGTATAATTTATTAAAAATCACTTTTGCTCTATTCATCCATACAAAATAGATATAGCTTAAAATAATATGGAGATAAAGACACAGTAAAGATACGGTATTGTATGGTATTGTACTTGCCAAAAAGTCTTTGGTGACTTCAACATTAAGGGCAATGATCTTTCATTTCTTCTCTTTTTTCTTACCTTCTGTTTTCTCACTTTTTGCATGTGGAACACAATGGAATCCAACTTTATTTGCTTATATTGTCAAAAAACAAGAAAAAAGGAAGCCCAGTGCAAAACAAGTATGTAACTCAAACAGTTTTTCCATGATCTTGTGAATGAAACTAAACCAGCTAAGTAACAGAAGACGTCTGGTTGAATTCCATCCGAATAAGGAAGTCCTTATTTGGTTTAAGCTCAGCTCTAACTGAGGTAATTTCTTTGGAGTTAGATATATTATTGTGTTTAAGTCCTTTTTGCACTGCAATCTTTAATTTCTGTAAAAAATGAAAAAAAAAGCTTTGTGTGGCTCTACTGAACCACTCTGTATTATAATCATTATACTGTATGCTTTCGAACAATCATTGCATTTAAGGTAAGTACAGGACTGATGTTAATTGGACCTCCACTAATTTCTCTAAATCGAGTTAGTTGAATTTGTACCTACAATATTCTCACAACGTCTGTGAGCATGTAAAATGTTGTTTTCTTTAAATGAAATCAGGTAAAGAATGACCAATGATGTCACCACACTTTCAAAATCACATTAAAATTTCAAGCCCTGATAAAACACGCTGCTGTCGAAACGCCTGGTGTCACATATTATTGAACGTTTTTGCCACCTGTTAAACTTGGCCTTGAACCAGTTAAAGTTAAACTTTACATAACTGTAGAAATAGAAACTTCAGCTGCCTCGATGTGTTCAAGTGATAGGGAGGTATAAGGACAATGTTAGTCTTATTCATTTTCAAGCAGTCAGGGGTAGAGATCACCTGCAAGGCCAAAGTTGGAATATGTTGAAGCTCCAGTAAGAGATCATGTTTTCATGTTCTTTTTAGTTTTATAGACAAACCAGTGGTGATAACAAGAGCCAGTATGACCAACTGTTATCCTCACAAGCAGTACATCGCAGCCAGCCTGAACCCTTTTACATCTATATTTGACAGTTCCTCACCTCATGGATTTTTGTCAAGTACCAATCCAGGATCCAGTGCATCCTCAGCATGTAGAGTTCAAAGATGTTGATGGGCATTTATCAAGTCAAAGATCTGTAATTACCATTTGTCTTTCTATCAATCTTAACCATCCTTGAGCACTTGCCAGAAGAACTCTTGCCCTTACCCAACCATTGTTGTCATGCACAAAATTTGCAGAACTGTCCAATGTCGACACGTTTAGTGTTTTGAAAGGATTTTATTCCAGCTTATTATAGTTACAGAAAACAAAGCGAAGCAGAATTGTCGTCGTTGTGTTGCCCACTGAGGCAGATGTTATGTGCTGAATTCTGTAAAGAATTAGAAAGTAGATCCATACCTTTCTTCTTCTCTGTTGTACACAGGTATCTCTTGAGAAACAGATCTTGATCTCAAAGAGATTACCTGATTGATTAATAATGGTTAAGCAACGGTTGTTGACTGTGGAGGAAAGGTCGCAGGCTAGGCAAAGCAGAAAAGAGAGCCTTATCCACATAGTCTGTGGACGTCAATGAAAGTTCATGTCTTATTCTATGTGATAGGAACATCTCTTTCACTTATGGAACTCTATTGGATGGGGTGTTCTTCATACAGAATCTTCTAGAACAGCTTCTGTGCTGATTGTCCTGGTCTGTAGAACTTGACTGGATTGGTAAACAAAGTTGATGAGTAAGCTGTTTTGATGATGGCGTTGGAGAACATTGCTCCAAAATGCATCTTAAGTGTTTAGATGGGGTGACATATGGTCTGACTGTGAGGGCCACTGAATATGAATTCCACAACTTTAATCAATATGTTAAGTGATCTGAATGCAAACATTTAATTCTTTACATTCCAGTGCTGTTTTATTTAGGTCTTTTGTTTAATACGCTTACAACTGCCTGTGCATTTATTGGCAAAAAGCTTTTATTATGTAAGCTAAAGCAGGCCTACAGCACACATTTTCTGGATGGGGCTTTTGTACTGTTTGCTCAGTGACCAGAAAATTAGAAACCATTCACAGTAAGTACCATGTTGGCCCCGATAATAGCTGCCACAAGCCGTGGCATGACTTATCCTTGGTATGTAGAGAGCTTGTGTTTAAGCTGACTATGCCAACACCATTACCAAGGTTGATGGCTGGACCTATGGGTGCCATGTTTGTGTTCATTGTAAAGGAGTTAATAGGACTGATAAATGGCTTTCATTCTTTCTTAATCTGTAGAATTATTCCTTGACATTCTTTGAGATGATGGGGAGCCCATATTTATTGAAGTGTAAGTCTTGAATCCAGTTTGCAGCCATGTTAAGCTTTTATCATTTTGGTTTGGTGTCACAGTGTTAATGTACATGTTCCCCAGTGTAAGCCACCAGCTGTAGTCATACGGCTGTGGTTCAGCTGGAACCAGGATTCATCAATTTGGACAGCACTAGTTATACAACTTATTGCTAGATTACAACATACCCAACAATTACATTTAATGACACAATTTGACACAATCCACAAAGCCAAAGTTCTTCTGTGGAAGACTGTGGAACTGTGTTGAAATTGTTAAGTATTGTATGGTTAGACTTTGACAACTTAAACACCTTGTTAAGGTAAGGGAGAGGCCGTGCTTACAGTCAAACAAGGCTGATTGTTGTGCGAACATTGCACACTCTGCTTGCCCCTCCACCACCCACAGCTATACAAATTACGTCACAATTGTTGCATTGGACATATACTCAAAATCTTCCAACAGGCATGTTTCCCTTGTTTTAAGCCCTAACACTATTGCTTGTGATTTCTCATGTTCTGAACAAATTTTGCTTCTGTTGGTAGAAGAGGTAAAAGGTTCTTTATGTTGAGAGACATTCATCATTGACGTTTGAAGCTGCTAATTGCATAAAGCCCATAAAGCAAACGGAAACTAAAGCTGCTGGCACTGAGTTATAGGAGGGTCTTTGCTTGTGGCAGGGTTTCTAATTTGGCTGGTCATTGGAGTTTGTTTCTTTGCAGCACGATGTGAATGTTCAACAGCTGAGTTTGCTTTAGAGCATTATTCCACTTTCTCACAACCTGGAAATTATTTGATAACTTTGGGCACCATTTCTATGACGTGTGAAAAAAACATGAATACTTAGATGATCAAACAAGTTGTGAACAAACAACCCCCAGAAATTGGCCCTTTAGCAAAAACCCTTTCTTTAAAATCTTTCTTTAGCAACGTCACCACTTGCCCAAATAGAGAGTTTAGCAAAGATCAAGAAGAAATGTATCAAATCAGATCTGTGGACTTATGTTAACGTAATAATGTGTTTTTCTTCCTCAACAGTTTTCCATTTGCAGACAAACTGTTGTACTATAGTAATGGCAACTGGATGGTATGGACAAATGTGGACTGCATGTCTTATCAGGGCTTTGAACAAACAAACAAACAAAAAAAAAACAAAAAAAAAAAACAACAACAACAAAACCAGACAGGACACAATAGTAGCAGTGTGCTCTTTCCTCATGGCTGAATATTGTGCCTTTACCAAGAATCTCAATATTTTCACAGGGTTTAACTTAACTTCTATCTAGTGAGTAGAGTTTAAAACAAATCATCTTGTACTTTTTTTAGATTAAGAAGAACACGGAGAACCAGAAACAGAAGTGGACTCTTTAAGATCTTTTCTGAGGCTCTAAAGTACAGTACCATTATCTAAGCGTAGATTGTAGTAAGACATTCCAGCATTATGATGACAATCTTTTGAACTCAATGCTGAAAACCTCTCCTGCGAGACAGGTCTCCCGCTGTCAGCGTGCCTATTTCTGGGCAGAGCAGCGAGGATGGACAGGAGGTGAAAAAAAAAGAAAACGAAAATAACTTGGCTTTCTTCACAACAAAGGACCGGGAGCAGATGGACACATTCTTTCTGTGGACAGACGAGCTAATGGAAGCCCCGAACAACTGGTTTGCCCCACGGCTCTGTGTGTGGGAGGGGGGCGCGGGGACATCTTGGACTCTTATTGTGTAAAATTACTGTACAAGTTTTCTCTCATGCTCTATATGTGCTCTCAAGTGGAATGGGGTGCCGGTGTGTGTCTTTCTGCTTGTTTACAGGCCAACACAAGACACTTCGTAGGGATGAGGAGTGTGTGTGTGGATGTGTGTGCGCGCGCGTGTGAAAAGGAGTGACAGGGAGCATATGGATGCATGTGAGACGGAGAGAACACAAAATCCAATTTATTTGTGTCAACTTATAGAGACTTTGAAGAATAGAGTTTAAATAAAATTGCTGACATCTCTACCAACTACATTTATGAGTAAAGTGTATTTTTACCAAGAGCTAATGAAATTAAGTGTGTTTGGAGTTTTTTTGGTTATTTTTTTGTTGTTGCTGTTCGCTGAAAAAAGCCCAGGAGCCAAGGTCTTGCAGATTTTTGCTCAAGTCAGGCTAATTTGTCTCTGAGTAAAACAAAAATGGATTGAGTCCCCATGAGCCAATCCGATTTATCATGTCATTCCATATGTGCTGCGTTCATCCAGTCTACAGGAGATGCAGTATGTGATACAGTGATTGACGGGTGGCTTGCTCATTTAGGAAAGAGGCTATTCTGAATATTCTGAACAGTTTTCAACTGACTCACTAAATTCTGTTCAGTTACAAATACATAGGATTAAACAGGCACAATTATCATTTTGTTTGTTTATTCGATATGAAGAGATAACTTAATACGTGCTCTTTTTCTAAAGCATGTTGTTGCATTGCAGATTAGGACTTTACTACCTTACCTACCCGAAATTGTTGTCACTTCATTGCACTGCACCATTAGAAAAATAAACTTGTAGCATGAAACATTGAGTTATGTATCTCTGCCATCAGCAGTATATACTATACTAGTCATAGCCAATAATAAAATTGCTAATGTTCTGCAAAGATGCACTTTTTATCTTGCCATATGTGCAGCAGAGTGCAGTTTACCCTACTTGCACATTATGCCATAAGAAGCCATTCAAATTTCCGACTGCATGAATTGCACCTAGTTTGGAATGAGGTGGAAATGGCCCCTAGTTAGAGCTCTGTAAGATCACCACTCTGAGAACAGGGAGAATGCACACGTTGTTCTACAAGTTGAACTACAGTGGCCTTGATTCAGGACAGCACTGACTCGGCCTTATTTATATCCAGCTGTACGCTGCACACTTGAAGGGCCATTGTCTTCATAGTCACTGAGGGTCTAAAGTGAAACTGCAGTGCCTGGATAAGAATGCCATTAGTCCAGTTAGCATGTCTGCGGCTGACAGCAGCAGCGCTCATTCTCATGATTAATGTGAAGCTCTGGAGTGAAGACGAATGCCATTAGCACATTTAGCATGACTGTGTCTGTTGGCAGTTGTGCCCATTCTCATTTATTAATCAGACAGTCTGCTGTCTAATGGACTGGAAGGCCACAGCCTGGGCACAAACTCCACCAAGCTATGACTCTCTGCCTTCTCTCCCCTTTTACTGTTTTGGTTCTCATCTATTTCTCCTTTGACCCCGAGTAAACATGGTTACCTTTGCCCTTGGCTGCCTGTCATAGCGGTGAAAACCCTATTTAAAGGGCAGGTTCACAGTTCCTGAAATTTATTCATTCATACAATTTGTTTATGAGTTAGAGCAAAGCCCACAGTCCTCCTTCTGAAATCATTAGAGGCTTCAGTGGTGTCAGCTCATTAAATCAAGCTGTTACGTTCCAAAGTTGCAGTTGTTCTAGGAGAGAGTTTGCTCATTGTGTTCTTGCTGTGCTGCAGTGGTACGGGCCTCAAAACTACATAACTTATGACCCATCAACATGATGAGATCACAAGATTAGGTAATAATAGAGGTATTGCCTAAAGGTCCAAATCATTTCAGTTTATATCGTGCTTCAGCAGTGCACACAGTCCTAAGAAATGCTTCAGCAATCACAAGTGATTGCAAATGTGCAATTCCAAACTATTTCCTCTGGGTTCTTAGAGCTCAAGAGGCCATTAAGCATCCAGCGCTTTGCCTGGTAAGTAATCAAACCTTGCTGTCATTACAAACACACTTCAAATGTAGTATGTACACAAACGTTGACATTGTTTCTACATGACCTTATGTCATCATTGTTGCCATTTCTGTACTGATATGTGTAACTCCTTATCAACCGACAGTTATATCAAAATACAAGGTGATGTTGGTGAAGATGGTGATGATGGTCTTGATGGTGACGTTGGTATAGACCTTAATGTTGGTGAAGATGGTGATGATGGTCTTGATGGTGACGTTGGTATAGACCTTGATGTTGGTGGAGGTGGCGTTGATTGTACAGATGGTGATGATGGTCAAGATTGTGGTGTTAGTCAGGATAGAGATGATTGTACAGATTATGATGTTGGTGAAGATGATGTTGTTGGTGAAACACAAAATGTCAGGATGATGGTTTTGGAAAATGGTGAAGATGTAAACACGTTGAACTGTACTAGATGCAACCAGAAGCTGTGTAGCTACAGAAGCACAACCTGAATTTGTTGTTTCCAAAGGAACCATCGTAGGTTCAGATCATGATGCAGAAAATACAGACTTATATTTTCATGCTTGGGCTTGATTTACTGCCAAACCCATATTAGCCTGGTATAACAGTGGAATCTTCAATCAATAAAATTATTTTCACTCTGATTTGGCTGAAGATAAGTTGATTTCCATGTATCCTTCATTACGGACCATACATCACACATAGGACCATTTTCAGTCAGTTCAGGTTTTTGTGCAGCTGTTATGATTGAATTAAATGTGATTCTAGCCTAATAAATATATTACAAATTTACCACCATCCACCATTAACAATTTTCTGACAACATCCTTATCTTATTTACAGCGACAGAGAAGCTTTCTGTTCCAAGTCCTCCCTTTTATGAGACCATTTAAAGAGCCTGAAGGAGATAAAAAAAAAAGCTGATAACCACCAATCATGATGATCGTTATCTCCGACTGGGGTTTCGGGTTTTATTGAGCCAGCTCACACACTGAATGTCTGATTGGGTTAAAACTGGTTTTGTAGCGTGACCTGCAGATAGGTGTTCTATTGTTTCAATAAGATTAATTTTCCTAGAACGTGATTGGCTCCATCAGCACGCGCACTGCATGAGTTAGACTAGATTCCACCTCATGAACTGCACACAATGTTTCTCTGCATTCCTAGTAAGTGTCAGAGCCTGTGTGATAAAAGAGAATACTCAGAACTGTTTATGATCTGCCTCCAGGAACATGTAACTTTTTTTGGTTTGGTCTTTTTTTGGTTACACAACTCAATTAAACATTCATGTGTTGCTGCTCTACCGTATCAGTGAGCAGGTGTCCCGAAACTGGGTCAGGCTGATATGCCAATGTATGTTAACATGGAGACTAAAAAGAAAGGCGGTATCACTATGACCTGTATTAAGATATCTAAAACCTTCACTTTTGACATTTTAACTTATTAAAACACAAATAATAAGTTATTAATAATAAGGGTTGTAATAAGTGGTTTTGGAGGTTATTTTCAGTCAAACTCCACTAATTTGTCAATCTTGATTATATTAATCAGAGGAAAGGGTGGGTGTTTTATTGGTATGTAGAACCATAACCACGGGCAAAAACAGTTTTAATCTCTCCTGAAGTGACCACCATATGGAAGTGTTTTACAGCTTGTTTGTAAAAATGAAACAATGCTGGCTGAATTTAACTCAACGGAGACAAAATGCAAAGAAACATTTACTTTGACGTGAAAGATCGATCAGTGCATGACAAAAACAAAGCGAGTGTTCAAGTGCTCACACACACAACGCAAGTCAACAGATCAACACGACGTCTGGAAAACTGTCTCCACCACGGCGGACGATCTCCTTCACACGCTTTGACAATGCAGCATCCGACCACTGGACTCATGGTCGGGGCTGAAACGGGATCAGTGGTCCACGGGTTTTCCATCATTTCAACTGCAGCACCACCTGCAGTATCAAACAGACATATGATAACAAAATACATTAACGACATTTCATATTAGCAATAAATGCAACGATTTGTTATGGAGGGTTTTCAATTAGTACCTTCAACCTTCTTGGCTTTGTCCTTCATAACCTTACAGTTCATGTTCACCCTCATCAACCTAGTTTCCAGTTTTCAGTGGCAAAGCTCTGACATGGCTGCTCACTAGCTGCCCACCACCAAGCAGCACACAGAAGATAACAGAGCATTTAGCAGCTCAGCAGTTGGTGCAGACTGAGCTTAAAAGACAGCAGATACTGGGCTGAACCTCATCAAGGTGACACCAACATGACATCAGGAACTGTTTGCCAACATGGCAGCATGTCTGGTTGTCAGCCCGCTCTACAGTTCTGCCCAGAGCAAGTCGTCCACTGCTCAGAAGATCCGCGGTTCAGTCCCCGGCTTCCTCCTGTATGGCAGCTCACCAGAGTGTGAACGTGTGAGTGAATGGGTGAATGGTGATGTGCAGTACACCAGTGAGCTCACATTCCATCGGTTTGGCTCGCGAATATTTGTTAGATTTGTACTTTCCTAAGTAAAGAAGTCATTTCCTGAAAGAGCTGAGCGCAGATCAGTTGCAATCGGGTGTGTAACTCTGCCTTCATGTGAATAATCTTGCTCTAAACAGAGCTACAATGTTTTGGTTTCAAGCACACTCCAGCTGTTTTAGTGCATCTGGATTGTTGCAGGCGCACAAGATTACACACTCCATGTTTGTAGGCCTTTGTCATATTGAAGGGCTCGGGCTCAGGCTCAGGCTCTGCACTGGAACAATGCTGCCACCTAGTGGTTCTTCTCCATGAGTGTGGAACATGTACATCCGGAATATGACAGCTACCTAAATGGTTTTTGAAAACTAACTACATTTTTGAAAAACCTTAATCTAACCTTGGGATCAAGGCCCTTTGTTCCATTTCTAGACTCAGGCTACATTAGCTGTTAGCAACCCTTGAGCATTGTGGGTAATGTATGCCCCAGTTTTTGACATGGAAGGAGAATGTGTGGAACATTATCTTTGCTTCTTTTACATCGATTTCCATTTCCACCCACTTTCCATCACAAGCTGACAGTGTCACACGGGCACAATGTTAGACTGGTGTTTATTGCGTGTGTCTACCTTATTAGCAGCCTCTAGTGAACCGATGAGTGTGTTCAACTCCTCTCTATTCATCTCCATGGTGACGGACCGGAGGGTTCTGTTCTCCCTCACATCCAGGCTGAGGCTGAGCAGAGGGGTGTGGAGGGACGAGATCTTATCGCTGGATAGGGCCAACTGGAGGGAGACAGGAGCGGGAAATAGAAGGAGAAGCGCTGAGACATCGCAGGAGCGAACTCTGAACCTTAGTGTTACCTTTTTCCAGTCACGCACTGGTGCGGGCGGCACAAACCGATTGAAGGCAACTGAATGACGCATTAATTCAATACATAACATATGAACTTTTAGCCTTTCAGACACCAGAGTCTCAAAACAATTGTGACAGGACTTCATCGTTTACAACCCACAGAAGGGTTTCACAGGAAAAGTCAGGTGATCCTGTTATTGATGTCAGCTTCCTGGGCATATTTGTGATTGCTGTTCACTGTGTATCATGCCATTTATACATTTATGTTTGATATATTGCTTTGTATTTGTGGCTGTAAGTATGTGAAGTTAGGCTTCTCTGGGTGAAGTCGTTTTGTGATCCCGACATGAACCTGCACGTGAAATACTATGTCTCGCACTCTGATGCAGACGTGTTTCACCAAAAGCTTCAAATCGAGTGTTTGCAAAGAAGATACGTGAGGAGATGCTTCCATCTTTTAAATCAACTTGCAAATATAATGCTAATCAGCCAGTGAACCACAGTGGAAAGAAGCATTAGGTTACCTTGAGCTGCCAGTCGAAGTCCTGCAGCGTACCAGAGGAGATGGAGTTGGTTCTGTCCAACAGAGCTCGCCGGATCTCCTCTCGCCTTGCTCTCAGCACACTCAGCACAGCTTCGGCGTGGCTGCTGCCCACACCTGACAGCCCGGCCTGCACCTGAACACAGCCAGCAGGTATTATAAAGCCGGGTGTGACTAAATGCGGATATCAAAACCATAACTTGATAATACAATGAATGTTTGGACACATGTCATCGTGTAAACACTGCATCCTGTCCTGCTGCCGCCTCACCACTTCATCAGAGCTGTCGTTCCCCACCGCCAGGCGGAAGACGGCTGTCAGGGAGTTGAGCAGCTCCAGCCACTCCTCCAGGCTCCATGTGGTGCTGTAGTCCCCCCTGCAAGGAGGCTCGCGCCCACACAGTCCGTCCACCACCCTGTGACACAACTACACACCAGACACTACTGTAAGGATAACACACTGACAGGTGGTGCTGTGAGAAAACTATACTTCCCCTCATTTATATTAACATCCGCACTCACGCGTGGAAGAGAGCGGAGGACTGGATAGAAAGGGTCTGCACACCCTTATTAAACTGCATGTTTTTATTTTTGCAAAGCAGTTACTTGTTTTTTGATATGCTCAGCTCTTTATTGACCTTCTGAGAGCCCCTGACCCAGCTGGAGAAGCAGCTCCAAAGCCTGATGCTGCCACCGTCATGCTGCACAGTCAGCGGGCTGTCCATTGGATGATGAGCTGGAATGGCTCTGCAACAAACCGATCTTTTAGAATTAAGACTAAAACGTGCATATGGTCTCATCAGACCTGAGCGCCTATATTTCCCACACGGTTTCGGGTAACTGAATGCATCTCTCGGCATAATGCAAAACTCAAACGCTTTTAACTCGATCATTATGGAATTGTTTACATGTATAGAAGAATATGTCACGTGTCACGCTCCAGGCAGCTGAACTTGGATTTGGAAAGACAAATCACCGGATGAACCCTCACATGTAGCCGGAGGCGGCTCCATCATCTGCACGGTGCCACTGTTTATAAGTGGCGTTTATAGACCGCACACCAGGTGCCTGTTAGGAGATATGTTTATCCGGGATTACTGTTTGGATTAGTGATTTGATCAATCGGTAGTAAGAGCCCGGTGATTAAAAGAAAATCCGGATTTATGGTGTTCTCTGTCGGTAAGTGGTCGACCGGGCGGACGCACATCGAGGAGCAGCTCTGCGCGAGTAGAACGGTCAGTAAACGCAGCACCCGCATCTCCATGAAAACCCTCCATTAGCTTCATTACGGACGAATTTAGCACCCAGTACTTACAGTCAGGCAGTCTGCGGCAGGTAGCCTGCTCAGTAAATCCACCATGTTTTCATTCTCTTCCGCCTGCTGATCAGCTGATCTGAGTCACGTGGCAAAAGGAGTTGCCTTCACATGACTTGGAAAAATCAACTTCGTTATCTGTAGCGACTTCTTGTGTTGTTTGGGGGCGGAGAAGATACTGAGCTTTAGACTGCGTATTATTTGGTGTGTGTGCGTATATATTTTCAGTTGAACCGACTGTTGCAACTATCTCACTGGCTATAAAATGAGTAAAATACAGAAACGCCGAATTCCGTTTGAAAACTCACTAATTTAGTGCGACCTTGATCGTTCGCAAAACGGCGAAAGGCAGAGTGAAACCGTTCTAAATGTCTAAAATGTTATCTTTAAAAACATAAACAATCAATTGCTTCTTCGCCGAATACAAAACAAAGTCCCCCTAATTCCTTATCTGTGTTAGTTTGTATGAAATCATGCCTGGAACGTTGCTTCTATGGTGAATACTTTAAAATTCATTAATTTGTTATTGGAATTCTGTTGGCCGTAGCAAAACGCCTGTAACAGGGGCGTCTTGCAGCCGGGGAATTGCGACTAGCATTTCCCATCCTGCTTTGTGTTGCAGGAGGCTGGCTGTGTGGGTGGCTGCGATGGTGGGAGGGCCTCCGACAGTCTCTCGGTGTTGTGTGGAGACGGTGATGTGACCGGGCTACGCGGTCGTTGTTGTTACAGCAGGCAGTATGGACGCAGGGTAAGTGTCGCTTATCTCTCTTTCGCTATCTCTCTCTCTGCCGCGGATCGAAGCCGGAGTGAAGGCAGCTCGGAGACTGGCTCCACTGTGAGGTCCGTGGAAGACAAACACTTTCTGCTTTCACTTTATCGGCTTCTCATTTGAAGCTTAGAAGTTCATTTAGAACAAGCGTGTGTGTGCGTGTGTTCGTTCGTGTGCGTGTGCTGGACAAACAGACGCCCTTGTCTCCTTACTCTATACTATGTTGTTATCTGTTGATGTCAGATGGTTTATTGTCCCAGCACCGTCTTTCCGTTAGAAAGCCTAATGAGATCAGTTGGGTAGAGACAGGCGTGGCTTGGTAGCACAGGTTCACTCTTGTGGTTGTGCTGCACACCCAGTTCAACCTCAGTGGATGTGGATCAGTCTGTTATGGTGCTGATGAATCCTCAAGAAAGGCTTCTGAAATGCTGCAAGGGAGACACCTGATGCTGCTCACCACACTCACTGTGGAGGAGCCATTTGCTGCTCGCTGCTGCAAATGTGTTGACACAGCAGTTGAGGCAAACATCAATACGCCGCTTTGAGGCTCCGTGGAGGCCAGTGTGAAAGCCAGCAGCCAGTTTTTTGGGTTCGCAATGTGGCAAAATGAACACAAGTGTGCTGCAGCGAGCCCGGCTCTTGTGAACTTCCCCTGTTGTTGAGCTGTACACAGGGTGTTTCCAGTATTTACCCTGCCCGTACTGAAGCAGCATGCTTTAAATATTCAACAGTTTCCATGAAAAGTAAACAATAGGACTTTGACGGAGGCAGGACTTATTACAGAGAACTGCATGAGCAGCTGATGATGGTCAACTGTATTGTTTAGGTGTTTTTGCTGGTTTCCTTCCCAATCATTGAACATGACCTGAGGCTTGTTGCCACCTCTCTTCACATGTTTAGATATATTTTGAACTTGGTCTGATGTTCATGTCTCGGGAGTTGGCCTCCTGTGGGATGGACGGCTGAGATGTTCATTGCGGGAAGATCAAAACAGCTTCTCGCTGCGATCACAAGTATTATTTATACAGCGGTGTTCTTCCACGCTTGTGTCAACAGCTCATGTTTGTCCCCTTCCTGTTACAACATGACACTGTCCTTGTGCACGAAGCCACCTCCATAAAGAGATGGTTTACCCAGTTTGCTGTGGAAGCTCTTGACTGGCAAGGCGTGACCTGTCCTTAACCCCCCGTCCACCACCGTGGAGATGTAAGGGAACACTGAGCGTGAACCACATCGGCCCACGCTAGTGCTAGATGCAACTAATGTCTTGTGGCTGAATGGGAGCAAATTCCTGCAGCAGGTTCACCGTCTGCAGGAATGACTGAAACAGTCAATATATGACCCTCTGTTCAAATGCTTTATTGGTGCTGATTACAGCTAAATTGTCTGACCAGTCAAATGAACTGAAGATCACATAGCTAGACGAAATGTGACATCATTAAGTCAGTAGCTCTCAAATTGTAGTCTGGGGACCTGCAGGGATCCTTTCGGGGGTCTCAGGAGTCTCCAAGATGTAGTACAGTAAATCCCTGCAACATGCTCCACTCAGAATGATTCTAGTCGGCAAATGTGCATTAGCTTTTTATAACAAAACCAGCTTATTAATAATAATAATGATGATTAATATTTAGTCAAATACTGTGTATAAGCTGTATGCATCAGCCCCAGAGCAACAAAGGTTCAGAGAGATGCAGAAATAACTGTGGGGATCATGTGACCTGATGACTCTCAGTGGTTCTGTGCTGTAAACACCCTGCTCCACCTTGTGTCTACTAACTGTCGAAATGATCCAGCGACATGAGCTCAATCTCAGCTTACACTTCTCCAAAACGATGCGTAGGAGTTGAATGGAGTTGATGATTAGTTACTGCGCAGTAGGGGGCTCGCTTGGCTGGGGCTCGCTTTCCTCAACAGCGCACACCAGATCAGGTGGGTCAAATCCAGGCGAATTTCATAAAGGTTTTAAGGTTTTTGATGTTTGATTTCAGATCTTAAATCTTCAAACCTCCTGTTCTGCGCAGCACGTTGGACACCAGCTGTTTCCAGGAGTGAGGTGCAGGCATAACTTGGAGACTGTGAAACGTACAGACACGTGTGCTTGTGATATTATCAGGGTAGAAAGTTTGAAATTCTCAGCTAGTTCGCAAGAACCAACCTCACTTTCTGTATTTGCTCTGACCTGTAGGTTTGTACCGTGTGTTTCCTGTGATATCATACAAGGAGATAATACATGTGGAGTAGCTACAGTTGTTATCTCATATCAGTTTAAGTGTTTATCTCACCCACATGCTGAGAATGATGGTTAGCAGGTTAGGTATGTCACAGAGCTCTGTGATTGAGCTGCTTTTTTGAAACGATACCATCAGCTGCTGGGAAACAGCGTATCATAATCTACTCAAAGCAACAACAACAAGCAGAGTAAAATCATTTGTATGATTTTTGGCGACTTTGGTAAAATCATGTTTGGTTGTCACTCAGAGCAGTGTCCAAACATGAAGAGCAGCTGTTTTTGCCTGTGTGTAATGTTAGCCCGCTCATTACACTGCAGCAGCGTGTGGTCAGGTGTCTCTGAGCAGTGTGCGACTCACATGACCTGCTGTAACAGCTTTGTCTTCCTCTGCCTGCCAGCCTAACCGAAATGACATCAACGGGGGTGTCAGAAAAGCTTCCTCCTGCAGTAGCTGGAGGTTACACAAATAGGAGGCCTTCTGCGTCCTGTTCTCAGACAGCATACTGTGTGTGCAGATAAACGCCAAATTAAAGGACACATGCGTGGGGTCACACAGAGTCATAGATTGTTTAGTGTGAAACCGATGTAAATCATAATCATAAAAAGAGATAAAGGCCATGTGTTGCACATGAGCATATAAGAGAATGTATAGGGTTTCCTCCTCCAGTAGGGGTCTAAAGAGGGTCTCTGCCAGAGGCCAGCTTGGAGTGGCTCAACACCTCAATGAGACACTTGTTTTTACCCATCTGTGCATTCCTCTGTGATGACGTACTGTATGATACTACCGTTACTTGAAGCTACAATTAAGGGCTTTTACAACCTTTCGTTAAAGAAACTTTGGTTCTGTCTGCTGGTGGACATTCCCACTGTGGAGCTCTAGGACTGACACATTTTACATTCACCACAGGTGAAGCTACAGTGTACAACTACAGCAAATAAGGCAATTGTGGAGCCTGTGTTGTCATAAGCACCTTGACTATGTTTGTGTAATTACTCATGCGACCAGATGGGGGAGTCAGAAGTCCCGGGCTGTAGCGGTGAATTTGAGAACACTGTCAGGCTAACTGTATTAAATTTCTCTCTGCAGGATGAAGACATTGTGACCTCTCACAGCTCAGCCAGAGCTTCCGCTGTGTAGATGGAGCGGCTCCACTGGGTGCAGCACCGCTGTCGACAGCTGCTGGAGGGACGCTCGGGGCAAGGCTGGTACTCTGCTCCCGATGGCCTGCCCAACAAAAGCTCAGTGGAAGCCCACAGCTCCCCGCAGAGAGTCAGTGGGAAGAGAAGAACGGTGTATGCCCGCCATGGGCCCCACCAACAGGAGTACGAAGCACTCTCCAAAAGCTACAAGGGCAATGCCATCCGCACAACCAAGTACAGCTTGTTGACTTTCATCCCCATGAATCTGTTCCAGCAGTTCCACAGGTCAGATATATATTTTTGCTAATAGTAAAATACAAAGTGGTCTTCATGTATGTGAATATGTTTCTCCAGTCAGTCCTTTGGTTTCTACTCTGACGGTTCACCTACTTTATACAAAGCATTTTGTAAGCTGCTAAAGGTTATAGTGCTGCAGGTCAATCTTTTGCTATAAAACCTGGAACTGATGATAGTGATAGTCATGTGTTAAGCAGGTAGAAAGCAGCAGTTCAACTCATTGGTTTTCAGTTTTCTGAAGACCCCCACCTTTCGTGGACATCCGTGGAACAGTTTCTGAGATCTTTCAGCCTAAACGAGAGTGGTGGACGTAATGAACAATAGGTCTAGTGTTAGCATTCCACAGAAAAATGATATGATGTTAGCATTTGGTAGCACTTCAGCAGCAGTGTTTGTCCATTTGTGGTTCCTACAACCTAATTTTCTGCTTTGGACCTTCCCCTGTAGGGCTGCCAATCTCTACTTCCTGTTCCTGGCTGCACTGAACTGGGTGCCAGTTGTTGAAGCTTTTCAGAAGGAAATCACCATGATTCCTTTATTGGTGGTTCTCACTGTAATCGGCATCAAAGATGCCCTGGAAGACTACAGACGCTACTTGTTCGACAAGAAGGTCAACAACAATGTAGTAACCGTGTTCTGTAGGTGAGTGATCCTCCGTCAGCCTCAGGGCCAGTTCTCGTGACAAATGCCTTTATCTGCAGTGTGTCTGCATGGCTATAATGCTCTTCTGCTTTAAACTGAGTCAGAAGAACACTGGAATCAGCCAACTACGTGGAGTATATTGTATGTAAATGTAGAGGATGTACAGTACATAGACTCAGAACCTACAGGTGGATGCTGCAGCGGATGTTGAACTTGATGTAAGAACAACAATAGCAAAAGACAGCATAGCGTTCAGGTGAAGACCTGAAGGGCCTCCTAAACTAGTTCCAATATTTTGTCAATGATGAACATAGATTGTCCTACCTGGTGTGAAAACCATGGTCTCCAGAGACCTGCTGCCTGCTGATGATGATTTCAAATAGGGTGAAATATATAAGTAATTGAATCCTTCACTAAAGCTACCAAGCCCCCATTAGATCACAGATGACATTTTTAAAGGGGACATGTTATAGCAACTGGTATCCAACATGACTAGCACTCCCGATGAACAGCCCGCAACTCTACATAGCAACGTCCCTGAATCTGACCACGAAGAGCAGAGGAAACGGTTGTAAAGAATAAACCGCAGCCACGGTCTCCTCTGGTTTTCCTGGGCTGGGACAGAAAATAGGCATTTGTCAACAGAGCACGACATCATGACACACAGCTAGTTTAAACCTGGAAACAGCGAACTTCACCTAGAGGGATGAACGCCCCCTCTCAGTGGTTTCACTCAGAGGAGGACGGCCTATGTAAATCACTCCTGTGGTTACATAAGAACAGGATCTGGATCTGAACGGCCTGTAGGAGCCCCACTTTACCATTGGGTGGGCTGTAGAGACGTTAGGTACAGGTAAAACCTTAGATAGCTTACCTCAAGTGGTGTTTTGGTGATTGTTATAGGACAGAGAGGCTGGTTTAGACACAGCATTAGTCATTAGACATTAGTCAACAGTGCAGATTCAGAAGCAGCTTCTGAGCACAAGATACAATTGACCCTAAAACTGCAGCTATATTATTGACAAAGCAGCATTCCCAATTTCCCAGAATGCTTCACCAAATATTCAGATCTATATAGTGAGAATAGTCTCTCTGTTCTATCGAAGCAGAAAGTGAAAAAACAAATGATGTGCATGACTGGACAGCACTTGCAGGCTGAGAACTTTAGGGCCAATGGGAGTTTAGAGAGCTCACTAACCAGCCAAGCATGAGTTTCCAGACTGCAACCACCTGAATTTCGTTGATTAAGACTGCAAACAAGCACCATCTGTCCCTACTATCACTATGCGAGATGGGAATTTAAGTTATGTAGTGAATCACTCCAAGTACAGAAATAAAAACAAACAGAAAATCCAATGAGATAAGGAAGGTGGGATTCGGTGGGGGTTAGAGCAGATAAATAAAAGAAAAGGAACCAGACACAGCTTCACTGTTTTTGGCACTTCCTCTTCATTTTTGCATATTTTTCGCTTCAATATCCAAAGTCGACTGTAGTATCCTACCAACAACATCATGACTTGTTGTCTTGTACCATGCAAAACTTTCAAGTCAAACTCTTAAATCAAATGCGTGAAAGGAACTTTTGGTTTTTAATTAACTGAGATTCATTGAGATTGAGATTAAAAACGAGAGGGCGAGTCAATGTCATCAATGCCTTTGTCGTCTGGGAACTGCCTACACACTCCACACACACACTCACTGCACCAGTGTGCCACAAGTTCTGACCTTGGGTCTGAGGATTTCATCCTGGTATCTGCCAGCAGTCATGCTACCATTGGATAGCACGTGGAGGTCACTGACCCACCGCAAAACGGGTCATGCCTGCTCTCATCTGTGCAGCGTATGGGATGCCAAATGGTTGATCTGCCAATTCTGATGTTCTCAGGTGGTCATGCACACCAGTACCCTGCTGGAGGTCATTTTGTAGACTCTGTTGGTCTGGCAGTGTTCCTCCTGTTCTTCCTCACAATCCTGCTGGGCTGATGCCCTTCTGCAGCCCTGTTCAACTCTCCTCGTTTAATGGCCTATGTCCTGGTATCTCCTTCATTCTCTTGAGACAGCAAATCTTCTTGCAACAGCACATATGGATGTGCCATCCTCAGTCCAGAAGGACAAGAAAAGAGCAATTGTCTTTGGTCACCACATACAAAACCATTCCCTTTCTCAGGGTCGTCTTGCTGTTGCCACATGTCGATACTTTCATTTGCACTAAAACAGGTGAAATTCATTCCCACTCACTTCCTCACTGGACAGATTGCTATCCCCGAAGTTTGATTGGTGTTATATTAGACCTAAACTGTAAAAAATGTTGCTTAACTTTAGGCCTGGGATGGAATATTCCTTTGCCCTCTCTGCTGCAGTGCCTAGGTGCGTTCACATCTGTACTTTTATCAGCCGGAAGAGAAATCCTATCAGTATGTTAGAATCTACCGGGGTTGTTAAAACTAACGATGCTTTGATGCTTTACCACGTGTATTTCATCACCATTTCTATTTATTATACATTCAATATTATTTGTGAAGCTATAAAAACAGACCTATAAGTTGATTTACAACTAAATACTATGATAGTTATAAAAATGTTCATTTCCTGTTGTTGGGGCTTAGACTTCTGACATAAAATATATAGAGAGAATCCTGTTATTATGCTACTTGTACATTACAACAGATGTGCCCTGTTCAGAATAATGTAGTCTTTAACAAGTCTGACAATAAATGTCAGCCCTGGCTTAGTCAGGAAATTAATTTTATATTAATTTCCTGACTAAACCAAAATCAAACAAAACATGTTTTACTGAAGCTCAACAACTCACTTAAAATAATGGATGGTTTTCAATTACAAAATGTATCTATTAAACAGATTTCCATTCATAGCGCTACCTGCTGTTGTGAAAGGTGAATTAGCCATGTATGAAAAATCCTCAGCACAGTCCCGGCACAAAGATCAAGCCAAAATGCCACGTACTATTATATTTGTACTTGTCAGACTTGCTGTAAGCCTAATGTATTACAAAGATGTGTTGTATGAGTATGACAGGTACATTTTGAATTTGTAAACCACACTGTGATTAATGGGGGATCATAGCTTTGTTTGTCTTTGAGGAAATTAACTCACTAACTTTGGAGGTAGATGAAAACCGCAATTTAAACAACATTCTCAACAAAATTCTCAATTTCACAATAAGTGCTATGAATATTCCAGAACATTTGTAATATTTAAAATCGTGTTCTGGTTTCTGGTTTCATGACAACACTGAACTGTACAGTTATCACAAAGACTTTATTTTAGAACTTTATCGAACCTTTCTGTTCAATTTCACAAATGAATAATGGACTCTATCCACTGCTCTGATCTTGAAGGAACATCAGTAAGTCAGTGATATAGTCCCTGCTACCGCTCTGTGTCCCTCCTTTCTTATGCATCTGATTACACAAATGGTTTTTAGAGGCGGCTGTAAAACTTGAACCTTGAGTTTGTTTATAGCATGAGGGCCCTTTAGAGGAGTGGCAAGGAATTCTGTCATCGAGGTAGTTAACTATCCACTCATCCCGCCCATTCCCACCACAACTGCCAGGACCGCACCTTGACTCACTGTATGAGGGTCACTGAATAGATTGCCCATCAGAATGGTCTGTTAGGGACAGCATGAATACAGAGGTAAGATTACAACTAAAAAAGAGTTGTAGGTAGGTAAGACTTCTAGATTGTGACCTAAAGTGGCAGGTGGATCTGGATTCACTGGAGCATTGGACTCATGTATAGATTGAGACGTCTGAACCATCTTTATTCTACCAAGGAGCACCCGAGAAAGAAGAGGACGGTGGTATCTTCTTCCACGGAGGATGGGGAGCTGAGTCATCTCTTGAAGGCGTATAAAAACAACAAGATTCGGACCACAAAGTATTCTTTCCTCTCCTTCCTGCCCAAGAATCTGTTTCAACAGCTTCATCGCTTTGCCAATGTATATTTTATCTTCCTTGCTGCTCTCAACTTCGTTCCGGAGGTGGAAGCTTTTCAGCCTGAGATTGCTTTGGCTCCTATCATACTGGTGCTATCAGTGACAGCTGTCAAGGATATCTGGGAAGACTACCGCAGGTTTAAGTCGGATCATCTGATCAACAGGATTCTCTGCCATGTTTACAGCAGGTAGGTTATGTGTTGATTTCAGTCAGTTTGATGTTCCAAGAACCAACATCGACCTTGAAGTCGCAGTAGCATAGGTGATTACTTTTGCGGTCTTCTGCGTTGCCAAACCATAGGTTTTCAAAACAATTCCGGTCAAGACTTCCTGACTTCTTGACGACAAAAGTTCAGCAATCAATCAGCCAATGAACTTTTTACAGCATGTAGGTCACTTCATGCAATTGAATGTGAACTTCCTCTTGGCAAACCCTTCCCGTCAACCTCTTAAAGTTCATTTAGAAGCAGGAGGAAGCTGAAAGGAGATATGACGTTTGAGTTGGGAATATGTCGGTCTTCTTAACGTTGACGCAATGTGTTGTGGCACTTTGGTTCAGTCCCTATAATCCATTCCCAAATTCTTGATAATACTTCTTATTACAGCTGTAGTTCAGGACTTTTTCAAATAAATAAGTACAATAATACAATTAAATAGACACACGGTCCTTCTGATGCAAGACACCAGCAATTAAATGGTTACACAAATCCTGCACAAATTCAGAAGGGGTTTGGTGGTCCTGCTTTCTCTAATTTCTGAAACTTGACCAAAAACATTTTCAAATTACCAATAGGCTTTTGACACCAGCTCCATGGGTTTTAACACAGCGGCTTTGACTTTGGCTCACTGGTCACTGTCTACTGGTCCTAAAGCAGAATGTTCTTGTTGAGCCTTACTATTGAAAACGCATCCAGTGTCACTCTTTGTCTTGCCAGATACATGTATCTGCCACTTACTTACAAGCAGAAAAAAAATGTGTCAAATTCTCTGGCATTAACCTTAAATTTGTGCTTATGTCAAATCTGGAATAAGCTTCATTGGAACACGCACATTCAGTCAAACCTACAGTCAGATGCTCTTAATCAGCTGTCCTTTGTACTCCTGTAATTAAAATTTTTTTGTTAATTTTTTAGTTCTATTTTTTTTGGGGGTTTCCAAGTACTTTCTGTTGTTTTTAGTTTGCTCCAATTCAGTATTAAAAACCCATTAGCAGAACGAGGCTGAATCCCTTCCTGATTTTAAAGACTTCATCAAAGTAGCTTTCAAAACTACTTTTCAAATTTACTGTGGACCATTTGTCTCAATGTCATGATGTTTAGCTATTTTTAAAAGCGTATCGTTTAGTACACTGAGTGAAGCTGTTAAGAAGGACGGTGAAGAAAGTCAACCACCACAGAAAACCCCCAAATCATGTACACAAATTACGCAAATATTAAAGTTTACAACCACTATAAAGTTTCCCCAGTGCCCTTGTGCAAACAAAGGTGTCGAAAAACCAACACCATTCGACAAAAGAGGGACAGGAGACAAAGTTCCCATGGAGAATGTTACAGACTGGCACCAGACTATTGAGACTTATAGCTACTGTACTGAGTCTAATCCAAGTGCAAAACCAGGACGGGCCATTTTTTGTCACAGCCCAGATTCAGGAGACAAAGACAAAGGACACCCCTTGAGTTTTAAAGTAATTTAAATAAGATTTTATTTTTCCCCTAGACAAAACACCATAGCAGTGAGTTAGTCAGTGGTGGGTGCAGTGATGAATGGTTTTGTGATGTGGTGGAGGCAAGTTGAGGAGAAAACCAAACAGGTAGGTGCTGATCAAAAGATAGAGTGAGACAAAATGAGGAGGCAGATTAAATGTCCAAGACCGAGCCTGACCAGGTGCAAAACATCAGACCGCTCCACCCATCTTTACCTGCAACCAGCCTGCAGGGAAAACACCAGAGAACACAAAGAACCACAGGCAGGAGTTGGCCTGTAATAATTAACTGCTGATTGTATTCCAAGGGGAGTAATGTAATGTAGTAACATTGGGTTTTCAGGACGCACAGCAGCATTTAGTGAGCTCTGCCGAAGCTAACGAATGCCCACTGCCGACCTTAGACCTTGGAAATCAGCACTCAAGATTTGTTAGGACTCTCTGTACCGTTGACCATTGCATTCTCTTGGACTGTTATGAGCATTCGGGATCTTCTAGTGTTTTAATCCATATCTGCATGCTATGTATCAGTTTGAATTAAGATTGAATGTTTGTCCTCTGTCTCCTGGGATGTACCCCAAGACTCCAGCTTAGGCCTTATTTAATTTTCATTATACTGCCTCCAGGCAGCACGGTGGCTTGGTGGTTAGCGCTCCGCCTCACAGCGAGAAGGTCCCAGGTTCAGTGTCCACGTGGGTTACCTCCGGGACCCCGAAATGGATACTGCTTCCACTGGGCCCTGTGTTATGAAAACTCATTGTCCATTGCTGTGCTGACAGCAAACAGCTATAAACTGCACAGTAATCTTCAGTCTCCTTTCAGCTGTGATCAGGATGTCAATCATTTTTATCGGAACTTCATGCTCACGAAGACTCTGGTCTGTCTTCTTTTTCCACCTGATCATATACCAGAAATGTTCTGACTCTTCTGTCTCTTCTCTGTCCACTCACATTGTCCCACAGCAAGCAGAAAGCCTACATTGCCCAGTGCTGGAAGGACGTGCGAGTCGGAGACTTTGTCCGTCTGACTTGCAATGAAATCATCCCTGCCGACATGCTGCTGCTGTATTCCTCGGACCCTCGTGGCATTTGCTACATTGAGACCGCCAACCTGGATGGAGAGACAAACCTGAAACAGAAACAGGTGGTTTTAGACCTCCCATTGCAGGTAATACATGAAGCAAGTTGATAATTATAACACAGGCGTTGGGTTGTTCTCATGAACTGTGGATACATCTGCTTAGTTAGTGTAGTTTAGAATGCTTAAGTTTTTAATTTGCCTTCTCATTTATACAAACTTTATATTTCCCCAAATATCATTGATGGTAGTTATGGTAAAACTATGGAAATAAGCAGCCAGATCACCTGCTCTACAAGTGTAACTTCTACGCTGAAGTGCTCCTGCAGATTACCTAACGTGGTCAAAGATGAAGATTTAATGCTTAATGATAAATGTTATTTTCACAGCTCATTTGATAAGCCCTGTAATTTAGACAATAGACATTTGTGGAAACAACAGATCTGGAGATATGTCAGGAACATATCCAATCTCATAGGTGGAAGGGTGATAGTGAGAAACAGCTCCAGCTAAAAGCATCCTTCAGACCACTGAGGCTCCTTATTAAACACCAGTGGTTAAGCCGCTTTTCACAGTAACGTGCTGTGTCTTCTGTCTGCCACGGTGGATTCGTCTGTGTGATTTTATTATGTGTAAGTGCAATGGTTTTGCACTTTCTCTGTAGCCAGTAACAACGTGACAAGTGATTATAGCAATCGGTAACTAATACACATATGGGCAGGTTGCTACTCCTTACTGCATACGGCTGTTTTGACATCTCTCTCGCATCATTTGACAGTAGTTGTGGTATACATTATCACATATCGTATTGTATTCAATGTGTGTCTGTGTGTGTGTTTCCAGGAAGGAGAGCTGACCCTTCCACAGAGCTTCCACAGTCGAATTGAGTGTGAGAACCCCAACAATGACCTCAGCAGGTTCAGAGGCTACATGTGAGTTTTCATTTTACAGGGATCTCATCTGTGCATTTACACTGCGCATGCTAGAAGTCAATGGGATGGGCACAACCATCCTTTTAGTGTATTGTAGTGTCTTCATGAAATATATGAAATGGTGTGTGCCTGTGTGTGTTTTCATATGCACGTTGCTCCACAGGGAGCATCCCAATGGGGTTCGCGTCGGCCTGCACAGCAGCAACCTCCTGCTGAGGAGCTGCACCATCCGCAACACTGAGACTGTAGTAGGAATTGTGGTCTATGCAGGTAAGAGCGGAGCATGACTCACCAGCCTGCTCACTGACTTTGTTAAGTATGCAAATCTTCATATGCGAAATTCTGCAGATGTCATCCCGAGGTGCTATGAAAGTGGACTGTTTGTCCTGTCAGCACAAACAGTTAATGAAACTCAGAACCCATCAAAAGGTCCAGGTGGATCCACTCTCTCTGCTTTTACTCTTGTGCCTGAAATCAGATTGTGCAGACGTACCTTTGCCTCACTTTCACATCCACTGGTGTCCTTATATTGACTTGGTTGAGCGCCTCTGTTGGCTTTGCATACAGCCTGATCACAGCTTTGCAGCCCTTTTGGTTTAGTTGCATTTGCCCAGTTAGTGCAGTTCATTTAGGCCCATGTGAAAGCTGTCGGTGGAACTCTGGTGCGGACTAGACCACCTGAAAAGGTGGGTCGGGGGTCCAGTTGCACATTTGTGCTGTGTAAATGCAATATTTAAGTTGATATTGAAATCCTATTTTTTCACTATCTGTCAAAGTGTGACGTGATTTAAGCACCTTGCAGTACGTTTGGTAACCACAGCGACACGTCGGCATGCGAGCGCAGAGATTTTCTTGGATTAATCAAGGTGTGGAGCAGTTCAAACAGAGGTGTGTTGTTATTTGAAAAAGTGAAACATAGTGAGCACATGCAGCAGGAGCTATCCTCACTCATTTAGTTTCTCAATCCAGCCGTCAGTATTTGAGACACATGAGGTCCAGTCACAGTCTGGCTTATCAATACTCGTATTCTCATTTCCCCTGCCCAACCGCCCAATGAGTGAGTTCCCTGTCAGACCTTGTGACTTCTCGTTTTCTCTGCTTGGTTTTGTTAGTCACTACGAACAGGAATCAAACCAGAAGTCAGAGACAGCAATGGATTACAGTTTTTATTTGGTCCTGACTAAATGTATAGGTGCGAGGGAGACCTGTGCTGGCCTGTCTAAAGCTCTGCTCCAGTACATGTTTAGTCAAGCCCTGTGCAAACACTTGAAACAGTGTCCAAAGACAAAGAACAAGCTGTCCATCATATAAATCCACTTCTCCCAGCCTCTCAGTTCTTTGGTAGCTTCTGCATTTCAATAGGTTACTTTCATCAAGCCACATCGTGTAAGTAATAGCATTCTTCGACTGTTCAGAATGCCGCTGAGCAGTGTTCTAAGAGAGCATGCAGAGCTTGTAGAGGTGTACAGTATGCATCAGACAGGCCTGTTCTACTAGAACACCTTGTCCACCCCTGTCACCCCCCGTAGCCCTCATTTCCACTTCAGAAACTAGCTTGCTGAGCTTCGGGTAGGTGGGGCTACCTGGAGAAGGTCGTCACGCCGCTCCAAACGTTTCACACGTGGCAGGTCTGATGTGATCTCTGATGTGCACCTCCAGTGAGGTCTGGCCGATCCGACCGCAATCTGATTCTCTCTTACGTGCACAAACATGTGGTCCATGAGAACCCAGATACAGAGCTGCAGCTGAAGGATGGAGTGAGTCTGAGTGAGGTTTATCTCCTGATCGCACTTTATCGTTCAGTGTCTGGTGCTTCCTATATGTGAGACGTGTTATGTATATGAATGCTCCCTGTCTATCTAGGTAGATGAGGTAGATAGGTATAACATATGCAATGTCAGATAAAAGGTAGTTGAGTTAGTTTGTTCAGGTCTGAAGAGATACTCATATATCTTTGGTTAAACAAGACCACCATTTGCCCACAACATCGAGGAAAAGACACAGCTAAACTTAGCTGGTGGTGGTGTTCAGCAGAATAGAATATATTGAATTTAAAGTTTTCTCTCAGTTTGTGGCAGGAAGTGATGTGCTTTTCAGCCATCACCGCACGTTATTTCCTTTCCCCCAGAGCAAAGGGTCATTTCTCCTTTTTTATCAGCTGTCTGGATTCAGGCCAGTTTCTTTCGTTCGCTCGTCTTTCGTTCTTACGTTGTAGAAAGAATCCCTCCCTGATATTTGTGCACAGTTCACATTCTGTGCCTGCCCTCCTCTATCGCCACGCTGTGGTCACTCTCGGCTGTCCAGTGTCCACAGTGTGTCTCAGGGTTTGATCAGTAACTGTGGTTGGGTAGTCTGCCAAAATATACAGTCTGTTTAGGGACAAGCAGGCTTCTAACTTGCATTGTGACTATGGAATATACGGTTCCAATGAGTTTTGTTCTCGTTCTAAGTTTGCTCTAATCTGCTGAGTGAATGCGTAACCGCTCCGAGGCTGTGATGTCAGAAGGTGACTTTCCCTCCGTCTCTCCACCACTCCCATTCCAATACATTGCATGCAGCAGCTGCCCAATGTGACCCAGAGGTGAAACATGGAGCTTGCTTGATTTGGTGTACGCAGCCTGTATTTCCAAGAATTCGATCACGTGTGCTGCTTTGTGTCTGTCTGAGTGGAGATATTACAAGTGGAACCAGTCGGGCGAGCTGAGGGTGCCACCCACCCTTACTATCAGCCCTGAACTGTGTGCAGGTATTGTTACAATCCTCATTCTGTCCACAGACTGTTGGCCATAGGATGAGGGCTTTCATGAGTCTAGTGTACAGTCCAAACAGGACACTCGGCCATTGTTCAAAGACTTCACTGAGCTGTCGTCAAAGACTCTGCGCGGAAGTGCTCGGCGACAAACTGATAAACAAGTAACACAACCTACATCAGATTACTGCAAACAGTGTGTTAAATAGTGACCTTAAGGCGCATATTTCACAGCAAGGCAGGCTGTGTTTGCTCACGGTGTTGTACTGCTGACAACATACAGGTGGACTTAGTATCACATGACGGGGGTGTCAGATTTCCCACAGGCCACACAGTGACACATGAAGCAGCTTTGTTCACGGCGTTTGGACGGTTGGATGAGGACGCGGCTGAGGGTGGGAGGGATCCGTCCTCTTCCTCTTTAAAACCCCCCCCACAACTTTCCTTCTGTTTCTTTTTCAAAAAGGAGCTGCTGGATTGCTGCTTTCAGTTCCCTCTCCAAGCGCTTTCCCCTGTCCTCCTGCCTGAGGCGGCGCAGAATGCGTCTCACTCTGTGTTGTTCTGCCTTAATTTAGCGTCCATCTGGACCTTTATCTGTATGTTGTATGCATGTATTTTCTTGTGTATGTAAACCCCTGCACATGTACCTACTTCCTACGTTGCAATGCTCTGTGTAAGTGAGCGTGGCTGCTGTCCTTTGCCATGTCACTCAGGTCATGAGACCAAAGCCATGATGAACAACAGCGGGCCGAGGTATAAGCGCAGCCAGCTGGAGAAGCGTCTGAACACAGACATCCTGTGGTGCGTGCTCCTGCTCATCATCATGTGCCTGACCGCTGCTGTAGGTGTGTACCGACACTCACTGACACCGCCCAGCTCTCAGCAGATGTTTGCAGGACAGTGAATGCTCCACATGTTCTACAGGATCTGTGCTGGTACTGAGTGCTGAGCTGCTCTGGTGTCTCTGTGGCTTTCAGGTCACGGCCTCTGGCTAAAGAACCTCAAAGACCCTGTCTATGCGGTCGGTGGGGACACGTCTCCTGCCCTGGCTGGATTCTATGTCTTCTGGACTATGATCATTGTGTTGCAGGTAAAGTGTTTAGATGCATGCGTTTGTAATCATGCATCCTTTAAAAGTCCAGGATTCACACATGACAGCTCATTACAGCAGCTTCCTAACCAATCTACAGCGTGCGTGTAGGACTTGGTGATATGTTCCAAGCTGTCATTGAATGCATCATGCAGAGGGTGTAATCAGTCTCTGTCCTACAGGTGCTGATCCCCATTTCACTGTATGTGTCCATTGAGATTGTGAAACTGGGCCAGATCTACTTCATCCACAATGATCTGGCTCTGTACAACGAGCAGCTGGACTCCAGGATCCAGTGCCGGGCCCTTAACATCACCGAGGACCTGGGTCAGATCCAGTACCTGTTCTCTGATAAGACAGGAACTCTGACAGAGAACAAGATGGTGTTCCGTCGCTGCAGTATCTACGGGGTTGAATATCCTCACGAAGAAAATGGTAAGAACTGAGTGCTGGAATGCTCTGACTTTCAATCAACCCCATTGAGTTTCACAGTGAGAGGTTTGGACATATTTGAATGCATGAGTCTAAACTTAAGTTCAGATCTTCTGTTTGCTGGACTTCACTGTCACCAGAAGTGTTTGTAGACAGCAAGAAGAGTGGTTCTACAGTAAAATGATCAACTGATCGCTTCAGTGTGTCTGCATGTGTCTGTGTGTTTGTGCATCAGCTCAGAGGCTGGAGGTGTACGAGGCCGAGGAGAACGAGGCTCTCGCTCGCTCTGTCACCCTGAAGTCGGGCTGCAGTCGTAAATCTCTCAGCTGCCGCTCCCTCAGCTGCAACCGCAGCTCCGTGTCTCTGCACACACTCACTGCCGAGTCGGAAGAGGAGGACCAAATGTCCAATCCCATCCATCCCAGAACCAGTGCCTTCTGCAGCCGCGTGGTCAGACACTCACACGGACTGTTTGCCTGTTAAGTTCACATCCGGAATCTTTGTCGCACATGACCGATGAGCTCGTGCTGTTTCTGTCTGTTCAGGCGAAGGAGGTGGTGCCGGACCCTGAGCTGGTGAGGAAGTTGAGCTGGCTTTGCTCTCCTGTGCTGCCTCTGAGTGACGGCTCCTACGGGTCTCCATCCAGCCTGGAGCTCACCTACATCACAGACTTCTTCCTTGCCCTGGCCATCTGCAACAGTGTGGTGGTCTCCTCAGCCAGCCAGCCTCGACACGTGGTGAGGAGATATCACCTGCAAAGTGTGTTACACATATCAAAGTTTAATTGGAGATGTAATGTTTTGTCTGACAACATCCTGGGCCCTCATCTGGTCCTAACTACGGTGCACCCTTATTCTGGAGCTTCTGGTCGAGTGGTAACAGTTCATGAGCATGTTTTTTTTGCCCTTTCCTCCAGGTACCTGAAGCTCGAACGCCTCTCAAGTCCCTGGAGGAAATCAAGCTGATGTTCCAGCGCTTCAGCTTCTCTCCTTTCTCAGGCCTCTCCCCTCCTCAGATCAAAGGCAGCCCTCGCAGCTTCGCCAGCAAGCTGTTTGCACGGAAGACCGGCTCCTTCACCTTCTCGGCAACCCCCAACAGCACCACAGACGTCTCAGAACCAGACCAAGAGAGCAAATCAGAAAGCTCCAACCTGAGGCGTAAACTGGACTTATCTGCCACAGTGGATGGAGAAGATGCTGGACAGTTGGAGGACAGCAAAATAGAGGATGATATCAAGCATTTGAAGGCAAATTGTGACGGCGCAAAGCAGGATGTGCAGGACCCAGCTAGAGAGGGGGACAGTGAGAGCGACACTGATGATGAACTGCTGTATGAGGCGGAGAGTCCAGATGAGGCGGCTCTGGTCCATGCAGCCCACGCTTACCGCTGCACCCTGAGGGGACGTTCTGCAGAAAGCCTGCTCGTGGATCTGCCGGGCATCGGCTCTCTCACCGTCCAGCTGCTCCACATCCTGCCCTTTGACTCTAACAGGAAGAGGATGTCAGTGGTGGTCCGCCACCCGCTCTCAGGACAGGTGGTGGTTTACACCAAAGGAGCCGACTCCGTCATCATGGACCTCACTGAGACACCTAAAGGTAATGTCACAGACGAATGTGAAGACAAAGCAGTGTCGTCTGCGTGTGCCTCACTCTGTGTGTTGTGTTCAGGTGCAGAGCAGGTTCAGGAGATCTACAGCCACATCAGAGACCAAACCCAAAAACATCTAGATAGCTACGCCAGAGATGGACTGCGCACACTCTGCATTGCTAAAAGGGTACATTATAATGCTATTATATTATATTCCACAGTCTGATAAATGATAGAAGGAATAGAAGGCGTGTGTTTGAGTGCCTATGTTCTGTGTGGAGCAGGTTCTGGAGGAGGAGGAGTATGAGGTGTGGCTGAAGAGACATCTGCTGGCAGAGAGCAGCATCGAGAACAGAGAGGAGCTGCTGCTGGACTCAGCTCACAGGCTGGAGACCAACCTGACCCTGCTGGGTAGGAGAGCGGCCCATCAGCACACAGCTGACGCTTGGACCACTCATGTGTACAGTTGCTTTATCTCTGTGTGTGTTCAGGTACCACGGGGATCGTGGACAGACTGCAAGAGGAGGTCCCTGAGACCATTGAAGCTCTTCAGAAGGCTGGGATCAAAGTCTGGGTCCTCACAGGGGACAAAAAGGAGACCGCCATCAACATCGCCTATGCCTGCAAGCTCCTCCGTCCCAGTGACCAGCTGCTGACCGCCAGCTGTGGAAGCAAGGTGAGCAGTTGGTGGACATGGTGACTTGGTCACTTGGTATCTAAGCGCTGAACACTGAATTATAAGTCATGCCTAGTAGAATCACAGTGCTTTAGTGATGCAGCTAGGTGGTTCTGGCTTAACATGAAGCTATTTTGCCATTAGAAGCCGTGTTGCTTAGCATTGTAAGCTAACAGCATTTGCAAACTGACTTTTGACAGTCAACCCATTCAACACGTTCAGTGTACCCCATGTGACTTATTTATGGGCTCCTCTTGTTTCAGGATATGTGTGTCACTTTACTAGAGGAGCTCAAACTGGAGGTTCTGCGTGGTGAAGACAGTCTAAATGACCTGACAGCAGCAAGGAACCATGGGGAGTCCTCCGCAGGCGGTGTGCCCGGCTTCATATTAGTTATAGATGGCCACACGCTGACCTGGGCCCTGCAGGAGGAGCTGAAGCATGAGTTTGTGGAGCTGAGCCGCAGATGCAAGGCAGTCATCTGCTGCAGGTCCACTCCGCTGCAGAAGAGCCAGGTGGTCCGGCTGGTCCGGGACCAGCTTGGCGTCATGACCCTGGCTGTGGGTAAGGACTATTTGACCTGGTCATAACTGTTGGAGAGAACAGAGACTTCTATGATAGTATATGTGAGATGTTCATGCACTTTAACATGGAGTACAATTAAATGTTGTCTCTGTTCATTAAGGCGATGGAGCCAATGACGTGAGCATGATTCAGGTGGCTGATGTGGGCATCGGCATATCTGGTCAGGAGGGCATGCAGGTGAACAACGCAACACGACCCTAGATTCAGAACACTGAAGCACCATAATGGTTCCTCATCACCAGGTATACTTACCCTTTGTCCCTGTGCGGATGTTTGCCTCGCAGGCCGTCATGTCCAGTGACTTTGCCATCTCCAGGTTCAAACACCTCAGTAAGCTGCTGCTGGTCCACGGTCACTGGTGTTACTCTCGCCTGGCAAACATGATCCTCTACTTCATCTACAAGAACGTGGTGAGTGTTGTTTCTGCTCTACAGGTGTTTGTACAACTGATTAAACCGTCTGCTTCAGACAAACTCCCAACTACTCAACCACTCTCGGGCTGACACAAACACTGAAAGTACAATAAAGGGATGAGAGATAACCCCACAGACCAGATGTTCAAGAATCTCCACTGCTGTCTACCTGTCTGTCCGCAGATGTATGTGAATCTGCTGTTCTGGTATCAGTTCTTCTGTGGTTTCTCGGGGAGTGTCATGACCAACTCCTGGGTGCTCATCCTCTTCAACCTGCTCTTCACCTCCATTCCTCCTCTCATCTACGGCGTCCTGGACCAAGACACGCCTGCAGAAATTCTGATGGCACTGCCGGAGCTCTACCGGACTGCACATGCCTCCAAGGTGAGCGTCCGCGCGCGTGCACCCACACGTGCACACTCCCGCACGCAAACATGTGGCTGGTCAGTAGTTTATTAATTCAGTGTTCAGTGTCATAAACGGTATTTGTGTGAAATGGGAAATCTTTAGAAATGGGACCAGATGAAATCAAAGCGCTGATCTAAGAATAATATTGATACTAATGACATCATCAGATCTCATCAGGTTGACCCTGTATTATTGGTTTGATAAGTTAAATCCATGCAGGGGTTAACCTGCTAACCCAAACTTAATGTATGTCTTTGCATATTAATTAGGATAAATCATTAATCAGGATGATCATTTTAATAGTTTTTCAAACTTTTGCTGCTCATATGCTATGCCATGATACTAATGTATGTCAGAATATAAATGTAACCAACAGTAATGTAATATTAAGCCTCATTAATGACTTCCAGTTAGACTTCACTGCATTTCAGGCAGGTTCTGCCTGTGAGAAGTGAAGCCAGCGATGAAGTGCCTCAAACCTGCATTCTCTCTAACAGCCATCAGGGGGCGACTCTACTGATTGCCAAAAGAATTCTGATTGTATGGAAAATGAAAGTACTTTTATACTTGTGACTATTTATGATTTTTTTTATGGCTGTTTCAAGTCAACACAGCAGGCTGTTCATTTCGTAAATTATGGTCCCAGTTGGAGTCAAATAGGCAATAATGCTGGGAGTGCTTCCTCTGCAGGTCTATGTTCCCCACAGGTTCTGGATCACAGTCCTGGATGCTTTTTATCAAAGCCTTGTGTGCTTCTTCGTGCCTTACTTTGTAAGTGAACCATCAGATCATTGCATTGTAACATAGTAATGGCCCTGGTGTCATCCCAGCGTAAACTCGTTGTGTCTTTGTTTCAGGCATTCGCAGGATCAGACATCAGCGATCTGTCCTTCGGTTCTCCAATCAACACCTCGGCTCTCCTCATCATCCTGCTGCAGCAAGTCATCGAGAGTCACACTCTGGTCAGACGCTCTGCTGTACTAATGTCTCAGTTTTGTGTCAATTAGCTGTGTGGCCTGGGTGTTATGCATGTTATCCAAGCGTACCGAGGAAGGCGTTATGTGCACAGTGCAGACAAGTAGTAACAGTCAGACTGCGTCCGGCCATGCTGTGGAGTCTCTAATCCTCTGTGTTTTTCTGCAGACGTGGATTCATATGTTGGTGTTGGTGCTCAGCTGCATTTTGTACTTTGCCTTCGTGCTGCTCTGCAGTTTGTTCTGCGTGACCTGCAGCCCCCCCACCAACCTTCTGGGGGTGGAGACGGGCCAGATGTCGCAGCCTCTCTTCTACATCGTATGCTCTCTCACTACTGTGATGGCTCTGTTACCGAGGTACGTACACCCTCCCACCTCATTCCGAAAGATCCATGCTAGTATAGAAGTTGCCCGCATTTTGCTGTGGAGACGTGTCTACATATAGCATTGTGCTGCTAACAAGCATGTAGGAGCTGCTAGATGTAGGAGCTGTGCAGCGATTCATTTGCATAAATATACAGATTGCATATGCACATTACCCCTATGTTGTCAGTGGATGATCACATGGGCCTATTAGAGGACTGCAGCCCAATGTACACAGTCCATGACCAGGTCAGACTGTGGCACATGCATCACATAAACTGAACTAGCCAGGCACAATGACCAATCACAGGTCACCAATCACTGCGTTATCATGGTGTTAGAATCAGGTCACATTATGATTATGAATAATCAGGGAGCTATACGGGCAATCTGCAACCATTAATGGACCTAATGTAACTTTATGTCATCCATACTTCAGGATATACATTTAAACTTATTTTGCACCAATCACCATCATCTTTAGGTATAAATTATATATGATTACAATAAACAATGTGTACAGTGATTACGATATACTGTATACTGATATCTTGTCATATGTAGTCCTGCATCACCTGAGTGTCGGATCAGGTTTTCATCACTGAACTTTGCAAAGTGCTCTACAGTGCTAACAAGTCGTGAGCTGAGTGAAAATGCAAAAGCAACGAAGTTTTGCATGTGCTGGCCGTGGAATGTGCCCCCCTCCTGGAATTAATCATTTCCCCGTCCCTGTGAGAACACATTCCTGCCCGACAGTCACGCTGCCCTCCTCTGTGTCTCTGCGCTGTCCTCTGCAGGCTGTTGTTTCGAGCCCTGTACAACACCGTCCACCCCTCTGCTGTCCTGAAATCAACCCAGATGGACAAAGTGGATTTGGAGAAGTACCGGAGGAGAATGCAGCGCTGGAACCTCATTCATTCCAGAGTCAACCGGCTGCCAGTGTGCGCCGACAACCGCGCCCTGGAGCCCAGCACAGCCTCAGTGGTGTCATGATGCCGCCCACCCAAGACCTGAATGTTCAGACATTTACACTGTCGATGATGACATGCTGGATTGAAGTGCGTGTCACCGCTGGCAGTACAGACTCTTTGGTCCAATGAAAGACTGAAGTGTGTAGGGATGTTCCACTCACCAGCTGGGTTCTGCTGATACTCTGCTCGCTCTACTGCATGTCAGCAGCCAAAGAGACTAGAGAGCCTGCTTTGAATGTGACGCACAGTACTCACTGAGTGAATCACAGTGGTGAGCATCTGTCGTCAGAAGCTGTGAAACTCGATCACCATGCAAAATGTTTAGAGGCAGTACTTGAACTTTATATTTAAAGGTATAGTACGTATCATTTGACCCTCAGTAGAGCCGCACCGTCAAGGCGACATTCACTCTGCAGGGGGAATGTGCAGAAATCCGGTTCCTTCATCATTACATCCTGATGTTCACGATCACACAGGGGTGTGGTGTTGGAAGGACGGCAAAGCGGCAGAATTCACTAAAAGCCAATATTCAGATCTAATCCGTCCTCACTGTCAGTGTGTTTCTCAGTAATCAGAGTCTGCTGCACGTGTGATGAACCTACAAATCACAATCTGGTTCATTCTCAGAGGGACGAGAATGTAACAGCGCTGTAATATTGAGTTATATGGTTCATGAACAACTGTGACAAACAAAGTGATCCTGTAACAACAAATCAGGAGCGAGCGTTAAAGCTGTAACAAGTGATTTTTGACCACAAGGGGCAGAAATCCTCAAACACAATAACAACACCCTGCTGGACAACATGTAAACACACCACTAGCTACACAGCACGGCGCAGATGCAGGGCGGCATTCTGAGCTCCTGATGAACTGAAGTCCAATCCTGCTGCTGTAGCTGCCACTGCACACACACACACACACACACACACCTACACACACACGACTGTGTTTGTTCACTGGAGCTCTGGAGGTCCAGCACCTATCTATGTCACCAGGTGTGGGTGTAGCCAAAGAGATGTCTTGATGAAGGAGGCAGGCAGATATTTGATTGTAACTTAGATAAACCCGCAGAACCAGAACCACTGCTCTGCACGTGTGTGTGTGTGTGTGTGTGTGTGTGTGTGTGTGTGTGTGTGTGTGAGAGATGCAGGCAGGAGAACATGATCAGGAGCAGAACATTAGACTGACACCTTTTGTTTGATGAGAATTAACACTGCTGCGTCTGAAGTTCACACTGCTCGGTGATGAACAAACCCTCTGGCCTGCTTACAGCTGTTGGAATGTGTGTGTGGGAGCTGTGGACAGTCCCTGTGAGAACGCAGACTGACAGATGTCACAGCAGGAAGCCTGTCTGCGGGTGTTTACCTGCTCAGCTGCTCTCTCTGGGCAGGTGAGGTCACTTGGTGAATGATCAATCGGTGAGTCACACTGACTTGATTCTGGGTAGATGTGAGCCATCCATACATGAAGGACGTGACAAAGCCGGAGCTGAGCTGTGTCTCAGGTTGGACTGATGCATGGGTCACAAACCTTAGGCTGAGCTGCACTAACGAGAACAAAGAGAGTTCAGATTAAATCCACAGAGTTTTGTTCCCAGTAGCCCCCGATCTGTTCATGTCCCAGCTCACTATTTTCAGATTTTTAAAACTTTGACCCCAAATAAAACTGAAACTTGCTTCATCTGTACCAGGTTAGTTTTTAGAATTTGACAGGGGTGCAACGAGTGCACCATATATCCAGCGCTTCACATTTAACGGAGTGATTTTGCCATGGCGTGATTGCGAGTTTTACCTCCAAAACTACAAATCGTGTTTACTTGACATTTCTTCAAACTGTTCTCAAATGCATGTTGTACATTTTTACATTACTGGAGGTATTGTTGCTTTGGTTTCATGGCGTCATCAATTTGTTTTTGTAATGTAAATCAATTTTAGACCCTTGAAATCCACCTGGGTCACACGGTCTAGCACAATGACGATCAAATCTATATTAGTTACAATCCTCTTCTTTGTCTTGTATGGTGATGCACTTTGAAGAGTCCGTGCTGCTACTCCCTACTGATAATGTGCATTGAAAGATATGGTATAAAAATGAGTGGAGTGTTTGATTGAATCCCTGAATCCCTTTCTGAAACTCAGCAGCATGCTGTGCAAAATGGTAAAGGGTGATGTGGAGCTTACAGTACGTGGACTTAACCCTGCAGAACCGCTGGGATGACCCTGAACAGCAGCACTTTGCACGGTAGCTTCAGCACCACTGGCGTGTCAGTGCACCGGTTGCATGTGATGGTGAGTGCTCCGAACACAGACTAGGACAAATAGTTTTATTTACAATTATTTATTATTTACGCAGAGAACTATTTACTATTTAATCATTTATTCACCTGCCAATTAATTTTACATGAAAGCATGAAAAGGCCTGGACACAGTGGCAGGTGTGTCTTCCAGCAATAGGAGGCCACATTAGATCAAGGCAGCACCAGCAGCAGCAGCAGTAGTAGTAGTAGTAGTAGTTTGAAGTGGAGTGATAACATGAAGCTCTTCCTTTCGGCCTTAACTTTCATGCAATGCCTTCAGGTATCGACCATTCCACAGAAGCCTTAAGGACTGCCGTGCAGTCAGCAGCAGTGACTGATGACCATTTTTAGATCCTGTGTAATTTTGTTTTATTGCGTTTATGATGCAAACCTCTGAGGCTTTGGACTGTTTTAGAGATCGCAATAAACAGATGGTTGTTGACGTCTGCGTTGTCTGTGTAGTTTGTGCTAAAATGACCTGGTACTGTGACACCGAGGCTGAAGAAGCACATTCACAGAGAACCTCATGTTTCTGCGCAATATAACCGGTTCGATCAGAGTTACCAGAAAACACACAGCCTGAGGGATTGCTCATGACAGCACGCAGTCTCATCTGACCCAGATTCTGTCACATATGAAATATTGCTTTTGTTTTTCTTTTAATATAACATATTGTCCGTTATTAGAAAATGATCTACATTCAGTGAGCCTGCCTCCCAAAGGGTTAACCACCTCTTTGCCTCAGCTGATTGGGAACATCTTTGTATATACAGTAGTACAGCTCTCCAAACTGATATCCAGGAACGTGTCATGGTCCTCCAGGAAAAGCTGGAGCCCATGGCTGGTGTGAAGGACGTATGTGAAACCTGTACCCCAGGATGTGCCCCAGCACCTGAACAAAGACATCAGCCATGTGTAATGAGGATTTAAGTATTTGGGGGATGCAGCTGATGTTCAAGTAAGTAACAGTGGCTCCATCTGAAGAACCAAGGTTTGGCAACACAGGGCGAGGTAGACAACATCTGAGACACCAAGATCTAAGCCATGGATCCATGTCCATGTGAGTTCCCTCTGGTTACTCCAGCTTCCTCACCCAAAAACATGCATGATAAGTGAATTAGGAACTGGCGGCCTGTCCTTGTGGGATAGGCTCCAGCACCCCCCTGACCCTGAACCGACCCAGATCCACTAATGAAGACTGCGAATCCCAGATATAACTAGTAAGTAATCTGCCAAATACACTGAAGCCTGTTCCACATACATCAACCTTCATGTTCTCAAATACGTAACATTAAATGAACTGTGTTTACATGCTGTCTTTTTAGTCTTAGACCACTAACGGTGCTCTATGTGACATGGCAGGCAGACAGCTGCTCATCAGGGAGGCAGCTATGAGGAGGTGGGGTGGTGAGTGGACCCTGCTCTGCCTCTGAACCACAGACACATGAAAACCCAATGTTCTTCAGCCTTATGCAGAGGAGCAACTCAGCAGTCATGGTTTGTTGTCTAGCAGCTGAATCTACAGTATTTCTACATCTCTGGTGTTGAGACTTTCCCCATCTGTCGTAAATATGGATGATTATACACACACCCATCCACACGCGCGCGCACACACAGAGAGAGAGACAGGGAGGGAGAGAGCTGGGCTCATTTCCTCTTCGCGTGAGAGCGGAGCTGCCAGCAGCCTCCTCCTGTCACTGTGGTTTCCGAGCTGTCGCTGATCAGCGCACGGTCTCTGTCTGGACACATGAGTTTCTACAGCGATGCGTCCAGCGAGGACATGAGCGACGAGCTGGAGACTTTGGGGTAAGACCGCGCGGGCTGTCACCGTTTACACGAACTCTACGAGTCAGACGCTGTCTTGGCATTATATGATTTCCAGATTATAAAGTGCCTTAATTCGTTGCGCCCACGGTATGACACATTATATTCCTGTCATGTTGATGTCAATTAATCAAATAAGTATCTTCTTTAAATAGTTTCTATGTTTGCTATTTCTGCTGAAGACAGATGTACAGATTTAATCTAATCCTAATCATTTGACTGGTATTTAGCTGTTTCCTGTTTTGCCACCACACAGAGCTGAATGTCAAGCTGCTTCAGTGTGTTTTTTCAAGTCCACCATTCAAAAACTAATGTTATGCACACTCCGTGAGGTCTTCATGACGTAAACCTGTAGAATACACTGTAAAAGGCTTTATGAGGCTGATTAAGACTTTGGAAGCCTGCTCATGGAAATGAAAGTGGTGAACTAAACAGGAGAAACACCAGTCCAGAGCTACCCTACAACCATCCACCCGTTTTCTGTAACCGCTTCGTCCCTTTCGGGGTCGCGGGGCTGTCCCGCAACCGCAAAGATAAATGTATATTGAGTGAGAACATCTGGGACTCTGGGCTGTCACCAGAAGCTTCATCATAGAAGAGCTGTTGTGTTTAATTTGTCCACAAAGATAAGTAACGCATCATCTGTGAGGACTTCGGAGGCTTCTTTGGTGTCCGTGGTTCTTTGGTGTCATCACTTGTGGTATGTCTCAGGCACTGTGTTCACCACCACCCAGATAAAAAGCTACAAGCTTGACCTCTTGGATGCCCCTGAAACCGAAACTGAATAATGACTTTACATGCGTTGGCGCCCTGCTGCATGCAGCTGGTGCCCTGTCTCTGATGTTCCCGGCTGGACTGCTTCTTAAACCTAATGAGTCTGCCCACATGTGTCTTAATATTATTTTTTAGCTAATAACTCTTGGTCTTGGTCATGGTAGGTCTTGGTCGGTTTTCCGCTCATTTTTATTGTACAATTCTTCCATTTTCCATCCAGCTTTCGCCCACCAACTCTGAATGCAAAATATAAACTTTCACATCCCCTTACTGGTTTCCCTTGCATCTGTCTACAGCCTGACATTTAACAGCAGAAACCGTCACCCATTTCCTCTGAAACCTTCAGCCTCTTCAACGCTGTTTTAGGCAACACTCCTTTTTCTTTTTTTCCCCAAGAAATGGACCAGATCAAGATTGTTTCTCAGTTTACAGCTGCACTGAGTTACAGCTTATTTCTTGTTCATTTGGTTGAAGATGGTACCACTATGACCTGTCTCGCCATGCTGCAGAGGCCCTTCTCTTGTCCAACGGGACTGATGGAAGTTATCTCCTGAGGAACAGTAATGAGGGACGAGGCTGCTTCGCCCTGTCAGTCAGGTCAGTGTGTCATGCCGTCCTTCACAATGATACAAAAACAGTTTAACTGTTAAACATCTCTGAGTCAGGGTCTGTTAGCGCCTTTATTCCCACTGTAGACCCTTTATTTGTGCAAACTAAAACATGCAAGCTTATGGTTTTGGTCTATAAAGTGCTGATACCCCTGGTTTTAACTATGCATTTACATCATGGCTATACAACATGACTGCAGGACGTTTTGATTGTATTTTTGCAAGTGAACAACATTGAGAGCATTTATCAAATGACACACAGGGCAAAGGACTCCGTCAAACACTTTCACGTGACACGCAAAGACAACTGCTACGTGTTTGGGTTCAACAAGTTCCAAACCCTCCAAGACTTCGTCAACCACTTCGCCAACCAGCCTCTGCTGGGCAGTGACACAGGTACACACAATTTCAGGCCTTCACCAACGAGCACGGTGCATGGTCTCAGCTTATACAACAGCACTTTGTTCATTTGCTTCTCTTTCTGCTTCTTGTTCAGTGCTTAAGCCATCTTGTTCAGTCTGTCTTACACATGTAGGAGTGACTCAAGTAGAAACAGGCAGTAGTTTGACACTGGGATCCAGTGCAAAGAAACAACAGTGGAGGCAATGTGATGTGACTGACTGGAGCTTGGTAAAGCCCAGAAGCAGCACATGGATCTCTGTGTACCTGCACCTAAGGACTAATCTACAGTGCAATCTGGTGGCATGATGAGCTAATACAGGCTTGCTTAAAACCAGCCGCACACCTTTTTCCCATGTTGCATTGCGCAGCATGACAAAATGTACATGAAACATTACAGCACTTCCTGGCATCGTTATAAAATCCCCACAAATTTCAGATGTGTTGAATTTTCTAAATCAGGAGTGTTACTTCCCCTCTGCCTCTGAACCAGGAACCCTCATCGTGCTGAAGCATCCATACCCGTGGCGTGTGGAGGAACCGTCCATCTACGAGTCTGTGCGAGTTCACACGGCCATACAGACGGGCCGCACCGAAAACGATCTGGTGCCGAATGCCCCAGCGGTATGACACCTACAGCACACACCCGTGAGCAGCTGATACCATACATATATTGACATACCGCTGTGATGTCACATGACCCTAGGTAACCTACAGAGAGGTTCAATGATTTGGCCTGACCCCTAACAAGAAAGTAATTGATTTTCTGATTGCCCAGTCATAGCTTAGCAGCAGTTAACCATGCTGTGGATCACCAGCTGCTGAGGATGATGACTTGCTTGCTTGTGACATGTACCTTTAGACTTTCAAGCAGCATATCTTATATGCTGCCATCAGTTCACCATTGCAGGGAGTTCTGTTTGTAAAACAAGTCAGTAGGAAACACCGAAAGTCGAATGAGGCTGCGGTTTCAACCACATCTCTCAGTCTTCACCAACAAATGCAGATGTTGGCTCATTTGTCATCACATGACTCAAGTTTGGAACTGTGGTCATCAAAGCAGAGCTGAATCATGACACGACTTATTTTATATGCACCATCATTTCTGCAAGCACACTAAAGAATCTGTCATGGGGTCACCCTCACCTGTGGCGCACTGATGCTGGCACCAGTATGTGGACAGTAAACTGCACTGCTCCAGTGTTGACAGTATTGTGTTTGTCACCACCAGGCTCATACCTTAATGCTGAAACTCTAAACGCCACACAGTGGGGTGGACTACACAGAGCAAAACAAGTCATTAGTGAGGGGGTAGGCACCTGGCCGCTAACCAGCCCACCAGGGGCCACCAGAGAAGAACTCACCATCTGTAACAGATGCTACCATCTATCCCCATATCCCATTCCGTCATGTGATGGAATAATCAGTGATGACTGAACTGAACAACCCGAGGACAACTGAGCCAACATCTTCACCCACTGATGAAGAACCATGTGTTTGAAAGCTCCATGTATATGGGCATTGAGTTGAGATTGTAATGGCCCCAGTCCAAGTTGTAATCAACCAGAATTATCCTTGGAAGTCAGTCCTGCAGATGGTGTGGAATCATTTCTCTATTATAACACAGCATGTCTTTCCAGCTGGGCACAAAGGAAGGCTATCTGGTGAAACAAGGAGCCATTGTGAAGGTAAGAGCGCCGTTGCGATTATAGAGCTGTAGCGGAACAGGACTCCTGAACAGTTTGACGACATGATGTAACACCCGCTTATTTCTGCAGAACTGGAAACTGAGGTGGTTCACACTCAACAGATATGAACTCAAATACTTCAAAGACAAAATGGTGAGTCTCTACCTGGCAAGTCTCTTTTGATTAGTGTGTGATAGATAAACAACAGGGGATCCTGTAATGCGACTTCGTAAGTTTGTCTCTGTTGCAGTGTGAGGTGCCCATTCGAACCCTGGATCTGACGGCCTGCTCTGCAGTCCAGTTTGACTACTCTCAGGACCGAGTAAACTGTTTCTGGTAAGTGATGGTCTGAAGAAGCCACGGTTTTCTTGTAAAATGTCCTGACATATACTAGGCTAGCTTGCGTTTTGACACAATGACAGATGATAATTGTTGGGTGCCATGTAGTCTCAATTCTGAGCCTCACCCTGAGGCCAGAGTTTTGAATGTCTGTCTAATCAGCCCTGTGTTGTGCACCTCTAAAGACATTTCCCCTGTCAGAACATAAGAATTTAGACTTGGTTTGGACCGTAGTGCCAGCAGACTTGGCCGGTTTAACCTGTTTTGGGGAATGTGGTAAAAGTTTCGGGAAACATGAGGAAATATTGGTTGAACCTGTTGCTAGGCAACGCCTTTGCGTTTACAACCTGCCCCGGTTTGCAGAGAACAGCTGTAATTTTAGATTTAAACAGCCATTTTCTGACTTTTAAACCATGTAACCAATATAAACTAAGAGTTAACTTATTACGATCAACAAACTAACATACAGTGAAGCTGGACTTTGGACGCCCTGGAGGTCTGCAGGTGCCACCTTTGCCCGGTTGGTAATCCATTCCTTTACAGCTTATGTAACACTTTACACAGCTTTATTCAGACATTGGTGCTGGCTCACTTGTCATGTGACCTATAAGTTCCATATTTGGATCACATGGTGAGAACAGAGCCCCGCCTTGTATCCACTGATGAAGTCTGTGATAATGTTTCAAAGCTTTGAAAGGTAACAGGTGAATACTGAGAACAGTTTGCTGCACACACTGATCCCATGGTCAAGAATGAACCCCTATAAACTCACGATCCAAAATGTTTGTGATGTATCTCCAAAAAATGAATAATAATAATTTAATTTTTGAGTCATTTCAATCCTTTAACTTCTCTATAATGAAAATAATGTTGATAGTGTTAGCAGAAGCCCCACAGCTTTCAAAACAGAGCATAACATATGATATAATGAAGACATGATTATGCATTATGGCCACAAATACCAAAATCCAAATGTGTGCATGTAGCAAATGTATCAGATTACAGGAACAATACGAAGAAAAAGCAAACAAACCCATTGCAGCTGTACTTCCCCTGGCACTTAAAAGTGGCATGTCTTGTTTGTAAAAGGGGAAGATTATGCAGTTTAGCAATAGGAGCAAAGGAAGGTGGGGAGGGGTGGGGGGGCTTCACAGAGGGAACCACTGCTGACACTCCTTTTCCTCACCTCAAACAGGATCAGATCCTGATCCTAGGTCAGGACTTCATCATCCTGTTACATCCTATTATCCACTGCTGTCAAACATGGTTTCTGAGATTTGATGGTTTTCGGACTCAGTCTTTCTGAAGGTCTCTGCAACACGTGTTGTTCCAGAAGTTGTTGTGCAATGCAACTGTGTTGTGGAGTTTCCTGTCACACTGGCGACTAACGACTAGAAGAGTGAGAGCCAGAAAGAGCGACCACTTAAGAAGACAGAGTCGCAGTTCTGGTTTTAGTTTGCCCACATAAATACACACACGCACGATAATATACTGTGATGCACAACTCTTCCGTTCCCTCCAGTAATCTCCGGATCCTTCTTGCGTCCGCAGCCTGGTGTTTCCTGAGAGAACATTTTACGTTTGTGCCAAAACGGGTGTGGAGGCAGACGAGTGGATCAAGATCCTGCAGTGGAAGCTGGTGAGCACGCTCACAACAAATGTGACAACAAAACACTTAGAGAGCTGTTAGAAATGAGCTGTAACTCTTCCTGTGCAACGCATCAGCATCTTCCTCTGTCTTAGGGAGGAGGCGTGATTCTGTAATATTAACCTACTTCCTCAAAACTGAAAAATGTTTTTCTTCATCTGTGACCACCTGCTGGTCGAACAACACGCTGCTGTACTGTATTGCATTATGGGACTCTGAGGAAATGGCGCTGTGTTTGTTTGCAGTCGCAGATAAGAAAAGGCAGATGACCGCCGTCTGTGGAGACACTGGAGATGGATAGAAGCCCCGCCTTCACAGTCGATGGTCACATCAGCTGCACAAACAATGAGGAGGAGCACTGTTGAAATCTGCAGAGTGAACCTGAGCGCGAACGACACCGCTGAACGTATTTAATTTGAAGACGCTTCGTTTCTCATCAGACTCCTTTGATCAGCTTTGCTCACTTTGCTTTGCTTTGTTCCCAGCTCGTTTAACGTTGTCAGCATGATTCTCTGCCCACTCACACACACACGACATTGTGTTTGTCCACTTTGCAGTACTTTCTGACCTTCAGCTCCGAGCTTCCTACTGCTGATGAAACTGTGCGACAGCAGCTCACTGATATCGATGTTGCTCTTGTTTATAGTAAACATCATTCAAACAGGAAGAAATAATGTAACTTCTGTTGGGGGATTATTTAATTTCTAGTACAGGACAGCGTGTAGAGTCCAAAACCCCAGTGTGCGTGTTCATAGTAATGAAGCAACGTGAACCAGTCTAAGTGCTTTCAGTGGAGCTCTGTGGCACAGAGGAAGAACATCCGTGATCTATTGGGCTGTGATGAACACTTGTTAGCAGACACACGCACTAGTGGTTTGGGTCAGCACATTGGATTTGTTCTAAATAAAAAATGAATACTGAATACTGAAACTGAATAAACAATTGAATATGTATTCTTCAGCCACTGCTGTAAATATGGCTTATTAATGAGTGATGATGTGAGGTTGGGGAATTACAGTATCCAATGATGTGTGGCTACCTGTTAGTCACAGTCACCACACGTGATGACTGCTGCATTAGAGCCGCCACTCAAGACACCAATGAATGTAATCAAGTACTGATTTGAAATAAAAGCAAACAACTGAAAGAAGAGAGGTCTACTCATTCCTCCAAAGCTGCCACTCATACCTGCAGTTACATGCTACACTGATGATCAAATGTCAGACTCACAGAGAGACGTGGCGCCTCCCTCAGCTCCAAGTGCCAGCAGGAGACGAACACTGGTGGAGCCTGAGAAGCTGATTTCACTAAACTGCACGTTGTCCTCCCTCATTCTTCATACACAGTCCGAATACGAGCAAAGATATTAGGAAATATAGTGATGAAGATCATTAATACAAACTGACTGGACAGATATTCACTGAGAAGCTGATGAGCAAACCCTCCAACAATGGATGACTGGAATGTATATTAAATAAAGTGTATGGATCTCAGGACATAAACAATAAATAGCTGTACCATTGAAAAAGCAGGGAAAGCACTTTAGGTGCTAAAAATCCAACATTTATTCAGACGTCATGACGTTTGATTTGACATATAAACTCTGTCTTTGCCGTGAAAATCCTACAGAAAATGGCAGAAAGCACAGTGACGAGAAAACAAAAGAGTAAAGAAAAGTTCAATTGTGATGTCAACAGGTCAGGAGATGTTCACGCCTCCAAGTCTTTACTTGGAAGCAAGAGACGCCCTGGACAGGTTTTTCCCACAGGACATGAATGCACCATTAGAGACAGAGCGATTCGGTGAGCGGGATGTGATGCGGACAGTTGATTCTGCTGTGGATCCTGCTCACGGTCATCCTGTCAGAGCTTATGTCACCTCCACCACCTGCCTCAGCTCCTCTATTAGAGGAGCCAACTCCTTCTCCAGACTCATGATGAGACCTGAGGACACACAGAGTGGACACTTTTCATTGATTTTAATAACACAGCATACAGACTGGATACAGCATGCAGTCCTAAAGTTGATCCACTCCTGGGGATGCAGTATATCAGTATCTCAGAGGGTCAGAAGGTCAGAGAACAGTCAGTGAACAGGGATCAGTGGAGGCGACTGTTACCTGTGTTGGCGTTGCTGCTGGCAATGAAACTGATGACCAGTGGTAACCGATTGAACTGCACGATCTGTCCGGCGCAGAGACACGGCACACATGTTGGGACAAAAACAGGTTCAGCTGAAGGACGTGAGGAGCTGTCTATAAAACAGCTTCCTCTCAACAAGCTGTTTAGTACTTTCTGTCCTAAATAAATGGACAATCAATCATAATACATCCTGGAGTTGGTTGAAACTGACCTGAAAGGACCAAAACCTACATCAAGATAAATCTATCACAGCCAGTTACACCTGCAGTGTTTATCTGAAGGCCGCTGTCTGACCTGGTATGTGTTGTAGTAGCAGATGATGCTCTTGTTCTTGGAGAGGCCCAGCTTGCTGCCCTGATCTGTGGCCAGGGCGAAAGTGGACAAGAAGCCAGGTCTCAGCGCGTGGACTGGGGCGTTGTCATTGGCAACTGCAGCGACACAGACAGGACGGATGTTAACATCACGTTTTTTTAGGCGGTGAGTAACTGCTTCTCCTTCCATTAAACCACTCTTGATGTACTGGCCACAACACAGAGGAATCTCTACTCACTCAATACACCTGTGACACATGACCTGAGATCAGCGATCCTGAACCTCTTCTGAGCTCAGTTTTACATTAAATGAACACTCAGCAGCCGGTCAATGATCACACTTAGTGAAGTGAATGCCTCTAGCAGCTACACAATGAACCCTTCCGACTGTTTGCCTGTGGGACACTTTGAAAGTAAAGCAGCAGCATGAAGAGCTCAGTCTTCAGAAGTGGCTTCAACGCAGTGACAGACTGCACCCCTGTGAGACGACAACAGGCTGCTGTCGCTGTCTGAATGGACCTCCAACTCATCTGTCACACTCCAGTGACACATCAAACACGACTCCACTCTGTAAGCGCTACAGTCCATCACATGCTGCCATTTCAGAGCCATGAATATGAGGCTTTATATACAATATGTCATGAATATGAATCCTGTGAGTCTCCACATGCCACCCTGCCTTCTATTATAGAACTATATGCTATTGAATATGTTGCAGATCATAGAAATTTATGCTAGAAAAGAGACAAGAAACACTCTTCAGTACTAATGAATGACGACACAGATGATGACATGAATACTGCCGATCTATCTGGCTCCTGTCAGAATGGAGCCTTTATGGAACAACAATATCACCAAGGCCGTGACTCTCACAGACAGCTGGAGGCAGCAATATCACAGTTCATGTCTGAAAAGGGGATCAGGAGCTAAATGATACATACTACACCAAGCTAGGCGTTAAAAGATCACAGTATTTTGAGAAATCCAGTTTACGGAGACGCAGTAGGCAGGAGATGTTCCTGCTCCCACGTATTGGAAACACATGCAGCCATGATATGACAGGGAATCACACTGATCCAAATGTATGAATGAAAACAAAAGGCTTCAGAGATAGCTTCTTACCTTTGATGACTGGGACACCGTCCCTGTCTGTCACTACTATAGCATGAAGACCTTCCACACTGCAGAAGAACAGATGGCAAGTTTTTAACAAATGACTCTACGCTAAACATTCAGATCAGCTGTGACGTGGAATATAGTAGAGCTTTGACGTCGTGCCACATGGGTCATACACACCTTTGCAACTGTTTGTACAGGTACCTCTTCAAATCCTGCACAGAAAACACATGTTGGAAAGGAAACAACAGGTCACCGACAGACAGATGTTATAGAGGAAACAGTTGATGCACTGTCACACAACAGACAGAGGGCCTCACTGACACATAATGCAGCTAATAGCTGTGATCAATAATCCTGATTGAGTGTAAACTCAATCACATGCGCGTGACAGTTGCTGCAGTGTCGAACATACCGAATATACGTCACCGTTCATTTAACTATGAATATGACAGTCACTGCAGCCCATACTCACGTCAGCCATGGTGGCCACAGTTAGAGGGCGTTATCCAGACAGCTGGGAGACTGTGCGGAGACAGAACAGGCAACATTAAACCCATTAACCTTAAATTCGACCATGAAGACTCACTGAAACTGCCTGCTCGTGTATTAGCTGACATTAGCTCCATTCTGAGGTGAATTAGCTACAGCAGGCCAACGCGAAAGCTAACGAGCAAGATAGCTAACGATACTTGGCTAACTGTTACTTCCTATTGTCGGCTAGTTTACCTCGGCGTGTTAATTAAATGTGAAATGATAAATAAGCAGATAAAACAAGAATAGAAAGCAAAATACAAGCTGAACGAGTTCCCATACCTTCTCTGAACCCTTGTTCGATTGACTTTACTTCGGATAGCTACATACTCAACAGTGGGCACGAGCACGTCACATGACACACTTGTTTTGTTTCCGGCTTCAGAGCGAGTGCTGAGGGCAGTCAGCACTGCGCAACACTGCTGCGGCGCGTGACTGCACCCTGCTGCCGCACCCAGCTGCTGCCGAATACGGCCAGGAAACACCGTCCTCTGAGCTACCAGATGGTGGATGTTTTAGGTGCTGCTCGTAATGTGAACCATGTTCTTTGTTATTCATTGTTATTTCTTGTTTTCTTCTGGTGTTTGATTTTCTGCGTTCTCAAAGTGCAGCATTGACACATGTGAGGCAGTGTTGTAGTCAGGTTTATAAAGGTGGAGTTTGTCAGCATGAGTGTATCTCTACTTGTACCCATGGTGGTTTGAAGGAACAGCTGAGCTGAGTTTAGCATGATAACCAGTTCTAGCTATGTGACACTATGGAAACCAGCAAGACTTTGATGACTTACGTATTCAATGCAAAGACTCTAAAATTAAGAAACTGTCCCAAGTTTCTGCCAAACAAGTCTTGACTCTTGAAATGTTGTGCAACTGGGTTTTCAAAAGAATGATAGAGTCTCTTAGATGATCAGAAACCACCTTGGACTGATTTGTGTTTACAGCTTTGTTGCTTGTCCCTCAAGTGGCCAGATGATCAATAGGTTTGACAACATTTTTGGCCTAATTCAATTTTTTTTCTTCCATGTGACTCCGCTAAGCTCTACAAAAGCAACGTTTTACATCTGTACATTGAAACAGTTTGCATGACCATGCGTAGGCCTCCTGCAGCCCCACAGTTTGCTGCAAATTAGTATAACATACTGATTGGCTTCATTCATTTTGATTGATACCGAAAAAGGAACTTAAAGGTGTCACTTAAATCCAAAAAAATAATCCCGCACGCAAACTAGACGAAAATGAAACCAGTCTTATAATACAAGGCTACGCCAAATGTAACTGAATCCAATGTAATCAAATAAGCAGGCTGTTTGTTACTCATGCTCAGCAATGCAAGTCATTAACACAAAAATAGAGACAGAAACAAAATATAGAGTGATAAAAAAAATGATACATCCCAGGTATTATGAAGAACAGCTCCTAGAAACATTGATGCATTGATGTATGCAATACTTACGGCTTATTTAATCAACATTATGACAATGGTTATTATTTAAAATGAGTGAAGGCACCTCAGGCACTGACACGAGCCTTGTTGTTTTAGTTAGAAACCGAATCTGAGCAGTTGTCATGTCCCTGAGACCAAGTCTAAATATAGACATCTATTAATGGAATATCCTGACAGACTGGGCTTCACATGCTCTCTGCGTTGACGACACCACACAACTCCGTGAAGTGGCTGGAAGGAGGCCTTCTACACCACCGTGCACGCCAACAGGTGAGATTATCAGGAGCGAACAACAGGTCGCATTCATCGACTGATTAACTTGTAGGTGATTTTAAGGCACTGACTGTAGTGTACTTCATTTGTGTTTCAGGTGAACAGCTGTGTTGTGTTGTATTTTGTCTTTGTTCTTCTGATTAGCATGGGCGACTTCCAGCAGTTTGAGCAGGACTTCTACCAGACAGGATATTACATCGATGACCAGGGTCACACTGTGGCCTACTACGATAACTGCAATGCCCCAGACCCTGCTTATTATGATGAGTAAGTGTTTTATGATTTACTTCAAGTCACAAAAAGCAAGTCATTTGAGATTGTTTCCAACAAATGCAAACCATTTTCAAAATAAAATCCTTCAAGTGTTGTTCATGCATTTTCCCCAAAGTATTGAACTATGGCATCTTATTGTATTCCTGCATCAGTCTTTTGGTGCTGCAGCAGCTTCAGAGTTCTGCTGTCAGATTTTAAAATCAGGATGGAATGAAACACTTCACAACATATTTACCAAGAGATACCAACATACAAAAAAATCAAAAAAAATCCCCAACATTACCAAATGGGAGCACACCTGCCGAGCATCATTGACTGGTTTTCAATATACACTGAAATTAATCATAAACTGAATTCTTCACTTTTTAAACACAGCTTGTACTCTTCTTTGGAGTCTGTCACTTTCCCATACAATGACTCCTTAAGTGAACAAGGAAAACATCCAATTCATCCACCTTTACATGAGGGGACCCTGAGTTTGAGCCTTTTCACAGTGGCCTCGTGTCCAAGAGTGTAGGAAAATGTAGACATGGCAGGTTTTGGAAAAGAAGGTTCTTCAGAACATTATAGCTTTCACACCAAATAAATCCTAGGATGACTTGAACATCCATTACAGACGCCACCAAGAACCAAGGGAGAACTTGATTTTCCTGCCTTGGAAGCTGGTAGATTAGTATCACATTCTTACTACTCTTTCTCTGAGGGTCTGTATGAATCTCGTCTCATGCACCTGTGTTGTTTACAGTGGATCGCAGGCTTTTATGCCAGATGCTCTAGATCCTTCCATGGAGCAGCAATACACTGAACAGTTCTACCAACCCGCAATGCCCTCAGGATCTGATTCTCCTGAAGAGGAACCTCCTCTCCTTGAGGGTAAAAAATAATCCCTTCAAATGAAGATCAGACATGTTGACCCCTGGAAACTGCTTGAGAACCAACTAATTCCTGTATTTCAAATCCAAATATAAGCCACATGGCAGTGGGACTTCACCGCATACTAACATGGAGTCAAAAAGACTCACTAGATGCCCAGAAAGAGTACTTGCATTGCCTGCAAATAAGTATTGAATATGTTAAATAAGTACTCTGAGTGACTTTCATCTTCCAGCTTTCCTTTTTCTTTTCTTTTACCGTCCAGAACTTGGCATCAATTTAGACCACATCTGGCAGAAGGCGCTGACAGTGTTGAACCCTTTTAAGCCTGCAGATGGCAGCATCATGAACGAGACTGATCTGACGGGGCCTATCGTCTTCTGCATTGCACTGGGGGTCACTTTAATGATGGTGTGTCACCAGGACTATACTTGCTCTGAGACTACTCTGATATTACGTGTTATTATTATGACATTATATACTGTCATTGTCATTTTATTCTCACATGTCCAGGCAGGTAAAGCCCACTTTGGTTACGTGTATGGGACCAGTGCTACAGGCTGTACTGGGATATACATTCTGCTGAGCCTGATGAGTTCTCTGACTGTATCTTTTGGCTGTGTGGCCAGTGTGCTGGGCTACTGTCTCTTGCCCATGGTGGCCCTCTCTGCTGTCGCTGTCTTCTACTCCCTGCAGTAAGTCTTTTCACTGACTGTGGATTGTTTCTGTCTAACTTGTCCTGTTCTTCTTTATCCATTCTGAATATCTCTCTTTTTAAAAACATTTTCACAGGGGCATTATGGGTACAGTTCTGGCCTTATTGGGGATTTGTTGGTGTAGTTTCTCTGCTTCCAAGATCTTCATCTCCACCCTGGCTATGGAGGGCCAGCAGCTGTTGGTGGCTTACCCATGTGCCCTGCTCTATGGACTTTTTGCACTGTTCACTGTATTTTGACAGCGGGGGAGCTTTCTGATTCAAGCACCAATCCTTTTTGATCTTTTACCTACCTCACAACGTGGAAGCGAGGTTTAACCCCAGTCTGCTCGTCTCTTTAGGTGAATCATTCACTGGGGTTTAGGGAGATTTAAAGGGATGACTGGATCCTATAAAGATTCTTCCAGGCTGAGTATCAATCAGACACAAATTTGCAAATGATCTCAGTGTTCTCATAAAGGAGGCTGAAAAGCATCTATAGATACATCTATAGATACACACAGTGTATACTGCATATCAGGGTTGATACTAATTTATAGCTTAAGTGTTTATACCTTCAGTTATCTCTCTATACATGTGTCTATATATACACATGTAGTTTCAGTGTGATTTCATTAATCCGATACATGATTTTCAGCTGTTTAGATTTTGTTTTAGTGTGCACTGTCTCATAATCATAAGTAATACAGCACCTTGTGGCTCTGTACTATATGTTATAACGAATAAAGTTTTATGGTTGACCAATTATTCTCTCCCAGAAGGAGATATGCAGCTTGATATTCAGAGTACATTGAATGGAGAAGTATGAGCTTGTTAAAGTTACATCCCAAAGTTCATCCTGCATCCAGTGGAAGTGTTTAAACATCTGCTCCGTGTCAGCAGGTCTGTTGTTTTCACCATGAGACACATGACAAATAATCTGGATTAGGATCTAGGTTTAGATAAATGATCAAAAGAACCCGTAGGATCCCGTGCAGGTCTGTGTTATTTCAATTTCAGGTTTTCAGGAGTTAGATGTTATTAGAATTAAAATGAGTGAATGATTACTGCATGGTGCAGCAGGGGGAGCTGCAACATCACAGGTTTCTGCAGGTTTGAAGGCCGAGTGAGGACACATTTCTCCTCAGTCTGATTTGTTTAGCAGTGCCACAAACTAAAAGTTGTTACACGGTTTTGTTTGCAGTCTTAAAACACGCTGCTTTGTCTTGCGGTTACTGCAGAAACGCTGCTGCTTTAGTCCTGATGTCCTGCCTGAAGCTCAGCGTTGAACTGGGGAACAAACTGCGGGTGTGAATGTGAACGGAGGAGGATGTTGACAGTCACAGAGCTGTGGAGCGTTCAGAGGAAGAGAAGGAACTCATTTCTCACACAGAGTCTATGATGTATGGAGGTCTGAGCCAATTCTGACAACTGCACAGTCAGTGATGTTCTGCAGACAACTTGCTTTAAGAGCAGGGTGCGCTGGCGGAGAAGGGGGGAGAGAGGGGGCGCACATGTCGACTCAATTCGCCGTGATATTAACAACGGATAACTTCTAAGGGTCCTGGTCCAATCAGTCAGGTGGATCCAGTCCCTCAGGTGTTGCATGAGCTGACAGGGTCGACCTCTGAGGGACTGAGGGCCACGATCTCCCTCTGCTCTGTGTTTCTGCTCTGTGTGGGAGACACATTGACTCAGACAGAAGCTGAACAGCGCTGCTCATTTACTAATGCTGTAATGCTAAAGGATGCTAACATGTGGTATGTTTAGCATCAACATCAGTCACTTGATTCTACATCCAGCTGTTAGCCAGAGAGCCTCTAATGAAGTTGGCTAAAACAAAACAATTAACAGCAAACATATCGGAACAGTTATTACCCAAACTTCATTACAGTTTCCACTTCCTGCTTGAATTTTGGCCTACTGCACTCACCGTAGTTGTGCGCACACACTTTTTTAATAATCGTCAAACAGTTACAATTTACAGTCACAGAACTGATTCATACAACTCCATCTTAACACCACTGTTGTGTTTACAGGCACATATGGACTTGATATGGACTTGTGCTCTCTCACCAGCAGGTGTCCCTGTATGATTGTGTGTAGTCTATAGACTGAACTAAGGACGTGCAGAAGCATGTAACTCCTCACCATAAGCGTTTCTCACTCATGCACACATACACACTCTCACTTTAACCCCTGCAGCCATGTAAGCCGTGTCTCACGGGTGTTAAACACAACCTAAGCGCGCTAAGTTACACCTCAAGAATATCATTTTAAATAATATGCATATAAATGTGAGTTCGATGCACAAAATAATAAAGGCGGGGCAGGGGGCTGCTCTCTGGACAGAACCACACTGCAAACCTATGTCCTGCAGGATGAAGCTGAACAGGGTGAGGACTGAGCCCATTTGCACGCGCAACCCTGGTCCAGGTGGGAAAGGGCAGTGTAGAGGTCTGCAATGAAGCATCATCCATTAATCTGTTTGTTCTGATTGGAAGAGAGAGCTGCAGGGTCTTAGTCGTTCAGGCAGAGGCAGACTGAGCCCTGCGGCTGTTGTTAATAGGTGGGTTCATGCAGTGTCTTGGTAAGTGTTCTGGAACAACTGTTAAATATTAAAAAGTAAAAATAGCGGTGCTCTGTACGTCCACACACCCAACTGTCCTCCACCGGCAGCTAAGAACCAAAACCAGACTTCTTCATCCACCAGTAATGGAATGGCAGCAGCATTAACATTAACATCATCACTAAGGTCGACATGATCACAATCCTCATTCTGCAGCACAGCAAGTGAATTCAAAAACAGTTTTAATATCAGCTGTGAACTTCAGTACATGCTGAAGGACCACACAGAGCACCTTCACTGCTGGGGAACTGTAACCCTTTATGGGGATTGGCAGAACCTAACCTCAGTGTAGCTTTAGCCTTCACCTTAACCCCGTGTAACTCAAACCATAACACAACCCTGTAACTGGTTAATTCTGCTTAAGTCTGTGTAACAGAGGAAGCGTGCATCATGCTTGATCCTACATTACAGTCTGCCAGTCTGAGAAAAGACAGTTAGCTGAAGTGATAGCATAAACAATGGCCAAAGAGTGTTTGTATTAGCGAGAAAGCCCCAGCCTGCGGAGAGAATATATGTGAGGGAACATGTGTGTATGTTTGACAGAAAGAGGAGGGAAAGGGAAGGACAGTCCCACGGTGGGACTGTGAGGAGCAGGCCCGGTCTTTCCTCTCCTGACTGTTTGGATTGGTTAAAGAAAACAAATCCCTCTGGCCAAGCGGTAGGCTGAAGACAAGCGCTCCCTGGGCCTCCGCCTCTCCTGCTACTTTACACTAAACTCTTCCAGATGATTTATGGGCTCGCTCCACTCGGAGACTCGCTCCTGCTCACCTTTCATTCACCAGAGCGCAGGCTGACGGAGATCTCCGCTCGGTGCGCTGCAACCCATCACTGACCGCTGCAGTTCCACGTGACAAATAAGTGATGCAGACCCCCAAACTACTTTAAGAGACCAGCTCCATTTGTTCAAAACTGTTTACTCCCTGCAGCAGTTGTGAGTATTTAGGTTTCATTTACAAGGACTCACTATGGATCAGTTATGCTTGTACACATTGACTTCCTGCTTCTGATAAGCCCAGAGGGGATTATGGAACACTGCATCAGTACAGAGCCCATCACACACTCAGCTCTGCAGCTACTGTGGGGCACACTCATGTCCTGGCCTCTGTATTTTAATGCATATGTTGCTGTGCAGCAACCTGCAGGCAGTATACATACAGATGATGGGTCTCACATTCACCAATGGCAGTACTGTTATACTACAGCATATATAATAAGTCATTTGTCATCATTTGCAGTGTGTATTTACAAGTATGAATATTTCTTAAATATATAATAATGAATAGCTATGATTGTTTTTAATAGGCTCGACCATTTCGATCTAATGCTTTTTGGTGTTATTACTTGCATACACACTCACACCTGTGGATACACACTCACACCTGTGGATACACACTCATACCAATGCTCACAACAGACTCCACTTGCTCAAATGCACACACTCGCCACATGGTCACATCAGCCAGTTGTGAATCAGAATCAATGAACCGCCCCGTCATGTGACCCATATCAAGTTGTCTAAAGCGTTACATTTGGTTCAGTCTCGCCTGTTTTGTATAATTCCACTGGATAAATAAATAAATCACGCCTGTGTGCAAATCCAAACACGTACTTCATTGCTCATCAGTTACTTTGCAGCTTTGTAATCATCCTGCAGTAAAACTGACAATAACTTGTTATAGACACAGGGGAGAGTTGAAAAGTTCAGCGCGGTGGTCTCTGACTGCAGCAGCGCAGAGCACATTTGGATGTGCAGAGACTTGGGCCAAGCTAAATACTCAGGCTGTTTCCCCTCAGAACGCAGCGGGCCTGGTCCCGCTCCAGCCACCGTACAGAAACATGAAAGGCGCAGATAACGAAGTGGAGGCTTCGTTCCTGGGGAAAGTAGAAGGTGTCGGAGCAAAGACCTGAAAAACTCTTCGTTTAAAGAAGAGGTTTGGATTTTTTCTTGCTTGTCTTTTTTCATATGAGGTGAAAATTAACAGTGAACACGTCAGAGTCTTCTTCATTCAAAGCTATTAGAGGACGCCACGCTCAACGCCCTCACTGACTCATTCATCTCTCTTACTGCTGTCTCTTGTCTCATCTGTCAGTGTGTTTGTCTCACTCACTGAGTCGATTCACTTCTCAGAATGCACAGATCTGATTGGTTACTTGGGGTAATGTGGGCAACGCCGACACGATGGTAATCCATTCGCACTGGCAGTGAAACAGGGAATACCAGCATTGGAAGTGTCTTCTCCATCAGTTGCAGTGGATGTGTCGTCATCATCCACCTGTAAGCAGCCCACAGTCCAGACACAGTCAGGCTCAGTTTAACTTAAACTACACACATGCCAGCAAGAATATGTGGCGACACTACATTAAACAGTAAAACTGATCAGGAATCAGCGCTTAGAGCAAAGAACATTGTCATTGTCATAGATGATGATGCACCACTGATTTAAAGGATGCTGCAGCTTAATGCATACAAATACAGGGAACATGTATTTGACATTACATAATGTTATCCAATTAAACTCTGTTCTTCCAAACGAGGTTAAATGCAAACATGCTTATCATGCCTTATCTTTACTGATATCATTTATAACTGGTTTTCATCATGTATGGGTGTAGTAGGCAAATATAGCCTCATGAACATATGAAACCATATTGTAAATAACACTGAAATACATTAATAGCATCACGTATATCAGCCCTAATGTATGTGTGGATATTATTTGGTAAATAGGGGGAAATCTACATATGGATGGTCATCAGACTTCATATTCATATCAACTGCATATTAATATAAATATAACTGATGTATCCGCCCACTGACATCCTTGTTAAGAGAGATTGTTGACTCTGTTCCCAGAAACACATTTGAACTATCCGCAGTATTTAAAGTCCTCGCAGCTGTTTACATCTGACTCAGGGTTCTGAACTGCTGCGCTGCTCCAACTGTATCTGAGAGCTAAAGCACAAAGCTCTGGCATTTTGATATGTCAAACTACTCCTTCTCACACATTCTTCAGAGATTTTCATCACCACCCTCTAATTGCGTTGCTGGAGACTGTCGTGGCCTCGGTTGCACCATCATGTCTAACATCAGCTGCAAGACCGGCCCCGCTCGTGTCACCGGGGAGCGATAGGCTGGATCCAATATGATCTGATCATGGCCCTTGATATCTGTATTTTATGGATTTGATACTTTTTATATCTCTTATACAATGTGCAAGTATATGTCAGCTAATACACTGATGTTTGTTATCTGTCCATTTAATATTACTTATGTTTTTGATATATAACCTGACACACGACAGCTAAAAATTAGAATTATTAATGTTAGAGTGTGCTGGGGTTACTCTGTCTCAGGCTGGAGCAGCATTCTGTTGGGACAGAGTCTGTTACATGATATTTTAATTAAATTAGGTCATCAGAAATAATTATAAATGGATGGATTTTGTGTAAATTAAATTCTATCCCACCAAAAACAAACCTGGAAAGCCAGGGAAAGTAAAGCTAATTTGTTGATTGAGTGTCAAAATGGTATACTAACTAATAACTTGGAACTATGATTAATAATTAATTTAGTAAATGATCAAAGTAACAGCTAGTAAAGACTGAAGGACGTTGGAGTTCTTGACGGAGAGGGGGTTGGCATTAAAACGGAGAAGATGTGCATCCGAGAGCATTTATTCAACAACATATAGAGAAGTAAACATTAAACAAACAAAACTATCTAAGATGTACTTCTGTGCATGTCTGTGCATGTGTGATTGTTCACTGTGTGGGATAGGCAAAGACAGAGCTCACAGCCAAAACAAGATGGCGGCTGAGAGCACATGCCTTGTGGTCTTCCTTTGTACTGAACCCAGGTCAGAGGCAGACTGTGTGTGTAGGCCTATGCAGCAGGGACTCTGAGCTCCCTCTGTGTGCTTACAGATGTGGGACAGGGTTGTCAGGTTAAAGGAGTTTAGTCAGTTGCATTCAAGGCTGAACTGTAACTGCAGCAATACGGTCAGTACATGAACAGTGATAAAGGTTAACCAGTCCTGTGCTTAGCCACGTCCTTTGCTAAACTAAATGCACCCAGTTACATTACCAAGTCCATGAAGAGAGACGGGTGGCTTTGGTGTGTTTCTTGTTAGATGGTGAGTCCTGGTCCAGATGATGATGCAGCCTTGACAGTGCAGTCAGTGTGCTGCTCATGCAGTATGGAGGAAACCATTTGTTTCTTTGTTGTGCGGACCAAGTTAGTAGCCTGGTGCTAACTTGCAGCGTTTCCTTGGTCTCCTCATTTTCCTTCTGTGTGAATGGGTGACTGCTGACTTGCAGTGTAAAGCTCTTTGAATGGTCAGAAGGCGCTATGTAAGTACAGTCAATTTACCACTGACTCACACTGACAGTGTCACTGTTGTTTGACTATACCGCACATCAACAGCCGGTATGACAGAGGCAGTCTGTATTGGTCTGGAACAGTCTGCACTTGTTTCAGTGTATGACTTGGTTCTGCTGCAGACCTGAGCACGGTCAATCTGACAGAAGCTGAGGAAAAGACACATTTAATGCACTTTTAATTGAACCATTATGCGTTGGACCTTGGGGCATCAGCTGCCTGAGCGAGGGCCTCACATCTATATTAGTACTGCAGTATCTATCAATATTACTATGCCGATTAAGGGCATTAAACTCTGTAATTGCACTAATTGGAGTTATTTGTAAAATAAATAGAATGGAGCTGCCATTAAAATGCCCCAGGAGCATTTTGTGCGAGATGGATTTGATAAAGTGGCTGCCTCCGTGTTTCTTGTTTTCCAGCTCTCCATAAATGATCCAGAAAATGCCCTAATGAAGAGCACAGGTGGGAAAGTCATTATGTATCCGGGGGGGTCGCACCACCACCACCTCATGTAAGAGAGAAGTGCTCTATCTGCGGGTGTGCTGGAGAGAAAACATTCCCAGCTAATAAGCGCTCTCAGAGCAACCAGCATGGCTGACTGAAGCCTAACTAACCCCTGAACCAGTTTGATTTGCAACCCCCCCCCGCCGAACCTCCTCCTCCGGAGCCTGTGTGTAAATGAGGCAGTCTGTAAATGAAGCAAGTCACTGGGCATGATTCTAGTCAGTGCACTTCATTATGGAGGCTTAAAGCACAATAGGACGGCAGACCTACCTTGGAGTCCTTCATATTCAAGGAAAATCATTTTTGCTCGCTTTAAGATGCTGACCGCTGCTGAACACTTGCTGACAGCTGCAAGGTGCAAAAGGATCGTCATCCACACATGCCATTTGTGTCTATTATTCAGCCCACAGAGGCCGCGTTCCGTAAATTGTGGAAAAATCAGCCGGTGCATTGAGATTTCAACCTGTTTCTGATACAAACCTGTTTGTTTCAAGATGTCTGGATATCACAAACCTTAAATCATGCTTCAGTTAAGAAAATTGATTTATAAAGGATGCAGGTTGGAACAGCCTCACTGGACTGCCTGGTTCTTTGTTGTTTTAATAAAATATAGCCATTGGACTCAATAATCCATCCATCCATTGTCTGTAGATGCTTATCCCTTCCGGGGTCACTGGGGTGTTGGAGCCTATCCCAGCAATCATCGGACAGGAGACGGGGTACACTCAGCAGTCTGTCGCAGGGCTGACACACACATAGAGAGAAAGACTCATTCACACTCACTCCTACGGTCAATTTGTAGTTCCTCATTCACATATCGTGCATGACTTGGGTGGTGGGAGGAAGCAGAAGAATATGCAAACTCAACATGGAAAGGATCCGCCCAGGAACTAAACCCAGGACCTTCTTCCTGTAAGGCAAAGTGCTAACCACCAAGCCACTGTGCTGCCTGGACTCAATAGTATATGAAAATAGTTTCAAATAAATTGAATATAACACATGATGTTAAATGTTAGTTGATGAATCTTCAGTTTAAAGGAGGCCAAGGCTGATGGTCAGTTAGTCTGGAACATGTTAGCAGTTGAACCTTGAAAACTGGTGACAAAGCTTGATGTTTTGTTTCCTGCTGCTGTCTGGAACCAGCAGCCCTTCACATATTAACAGCAGTCAAGTGATTTCAGTCCTCGATAATCTGGTTCCTTACGTCGAAAGCCTGTGTTATTAACGTCGATGAGATTCACACTGTGATACATTTATATAACGACATGTTTTAGTGCAGTTCACAAACTAATTACATTATGAAAAAAATACCTGATCCTTTACAACCTGCAGTCAATGGTTATCTGTGCAACGGACTGACCCATGACATGACTGTGCACCTCTGTTTGCTCCTTTAACTGAACTGAGTCTAAATCTCATGTGGTAATGCCCACCATGACCTCACTGATGTCCCACAGTTTACCGGCCACCTGCTGGTCAGTGGCCTTGTGCAGAAGAGTCTGAGGTTGACAATCTGCAAAGCACTTGCCCTGCACACCTTCTACATCTGGGCTGCAGGCCAAATACACTGAGGTCTGAGCCCCCTCCTCCGGGCTCTTAAACAAGCCCCAGGAGAGCAGGTTGAACAGAGGCTTAGCTAACGCTGGGATGTGAATGTGCCTGCCCAGGTTAGTCCGCACTATACCAGGGGTCAGGGCGTTCACTGTGACTCCGCTGCCCTCCAGCCGATGGGCCAGCTCGCAGGTGAACAGCAGGTTGGCTAGTTTGCTGCGACTGTACGCGAAGGCCTTGTCGTAGCTCTGCTCACTGTTCAGGTCCTCAAAGTTAATGTGACCGTGCTTATAGAGTTTGGAGGAGACCACCACTATGCGACTGGGTGCAGATTGTTTCAGGAGGTTCAGCAGCAGGTGGGTGAGCAGGAAATGGCCCAGGTGGTTGACCCCGAACTGCATCTCAAAGTCGTCCTCTGTTTTGGTGTAGGGACACTGGTAGACGCCGGCGTTGTTGATGAGCACATCCAGCCGAGGCTCCTCCTGATCAGCAGAACAGACGAGAGCAGATTATCAAACACATCTATAGACATCTATTAGCTTTCTATTAGCCACTATCTAGCTTCCAACTTTTAATGAATTGTCTTTTGCAACATCTTCAGCCTGAGTGCATAGGAAAACATATTGCAGCGTATCTCAGGTCTACATAATATGCAAAAACTGTGCTGTGTCAAATTGTAATGGCAGTTAGTCAATAATAAAGCCCTTTAGATATAAGTAAGAAACCAAAAATCATCATTCATCTGATTCATTATTAGAAAAGACCCTCATATAATATCTGGTTATCTGTTTACAGTGACACGCAGCTACTCCAACGCGATAATCATAAATCTCCTTCACTTATCATAAAATGTTTTTCTTTCAAGCGCAGCTTGTTTTGGTAAATATGTGTTTGGTGGTCTTTAATTCGGCATTATTAAAATCCACTGAGCAGCACCTATTTTGCTAAAATATCAAGTTAAAATAAATAATTTCATGAAAACAGTCGGAATGACAAGTTAAGAACGTTGGAACAGAATTTGAACTCGTGATGGACATTAGCTGTTATTTATCACAGAAACACTCCGTTAACTTTCGAGGACCAGCATCACGTTGCATAACGTCAAGACTTTTTTTTTTTTTTTCTCCCAACTTTATTGAGAACAAACCATTACATTCAGAAAGATGAACATTGAGAAAAAAAACCAAAAGTATAGTCTGGCATCTTGAACTTTAACAATAAATAAAAGTATAAAACCATAAAGTGCACGAAAAGTCAGGGTGAGAATGGTTGACACAAAAAAAAAGGCCTAAGCAAGTTACATTTCTCTAAACAATTCTTGAATTATGTTCACAGTGTGTGTACATTTCTTATTCTTTATTCTTTTAATACATTCAAAATAATTCTTGAAATCAATTTCAAAAACAGGAAAGAAAGGTCGATTTTTGGAAAACTTGGCTTTATGTATGTAGAATTTAGCAATTAAGATAATCAAATTAACTAGGTGTTGAAATTTCTTATCTTTATTATTGTTGTATAGAAGTATATCTTTAGTTGTTAAATTGATTGGTATCTTGGATTGAGAGGTGATATAAAATTCAATTTTTTTCCAAAGATTCTGTGAAAAATTACATTCAACAAAAAGGTGCCTAATTGTTTCCTCTTCGGTATTACAAAATGTACAATTCACATCAATACTAATAAATTTTGATAAAAAAGTATTAGTGGGGTAGATGTTATGTATAATTTTATATTGAACTTCTTTAATTTTATTGGAGATGACAAATTTATGAGGAAGGAGCCATGTCGTTTTCCAATCAATGTCAGAGAAGGAGGAGGACCATACAAATTTCCCTCTAGGGGTGATTTTCCTTTTTTTGAAAAAATGATTCCTTATATGTTTATTTTTACAATGGTGACTCATAATATTTATACCATTTATAAAGAAGGTAACATCAACTTTCTCTGTCTCCTGCCTTTCAAAATGACCTTTTATCAATTGGAGAATTCCACTGGGGATAGCATTTATCACCATTTGAAATTCTTTATAAGTAACAGGAAAGATTTTGGATCTAAGAAATTCTTCATAGCTAAAAATTTCACCTTCATCATTTTGTAAGTCTTTGAGGTAAACTATTCCTTTGTCAATCCAATGTTTCAGAAAAAGAGATTTATTTTTCCTAGTGATGAACTCGTTGTTCCAAATAATAGTTTTATGAGGGGAGAAGTTATGGACAAAGCATAATTTTGCAGCTGAAAGAGCTTGTTGATGAAATTTAGATAACTTTAGAGGTAATTTTAAAACATCATAGTCACAATTTAGGAGAAAAGGTAACCCTCCAATTTTTCCAAAAATATTATACGGGATAAAGCACCAAAGAGACTCTGGCTTTTTCAGAAAGTCAATTATCCATTTTGTCTTAAATGTATAATTCATATCCATATAGTCTAACAGCTCCATACCGCCTTCACCTTTCGGGGCTGCTAGGATCTCTTTTTTTAGATGATGGCGTCTGTTTTTCCAAATAAAGCTAATTAGGGTGTTATTTATTTCTTTACATAAGGATTGTCGAACATAAAGAGAGAGAGTAGGGTATACAAATCTAGAGATGCTTTACTCAGAAGAACTCTGCCTAATAAAGACAAATCTCTTTGAAGCCACATATTAAATATATTTTTAGTCTTTTGTATCAGAGGTTTAAAGTTTTTTGTTTGACGTTCACTAGGATTTTTAGAAATATGAATTCCAAGATATTTGACACTTTTAACTGGTATCTTATATATTAGTGTTTCATTAGTGTTGTAGAGACACAATATTTGTATATATACCTGATGCACTAGAAAAGAAGTCTATTAGCTTAAGTGCTGTCTCTATATGTTGTTTATTTTCCAAAAATAAGACTGTATCATCAGCTAGTTGAGTTATCCTAATCTCTCTCTCAAAGATCTTTAAACCTCGAAAGACATTGCTCTGTCGAATTTGAATTGAAAGCAATTCAACGACTATAAGAAAGAGAAATGGAGAACAGGGACAGCCTTGACGGACTGACCTACAAACAGAGAATCTTTTGGTAGAATATGGGAATAACATGACGCTACTACTAATATCTTTATAGAGCATTCTGATACATGAAACGAACCTTTCACCAAACCCAAAGGTTTGAAGTGAATGGAATAAAAATTGATGCTCTACACTGTCGAATGCCTTATAGAAGTCTAAAACTAAAATTAAAGCGTCTGAATCGACATATTCCGAGTAATCTATTAAATCAAGGATAAACCTAATGTTGCAGCAGATATGATGCATAACGTCGAGACAGTTTTTGACTGGCGTTTGGTTTGACGTCCTGACGCACGCACGTATTGACGCTGCGTAGCAAGCAGCTGACTGACGTTACCTTTATGATGTCTTGACAGAAAGAGCGTATGGACGTGAGCGAGGCGAGGTCCAGCTGTTTGACGACGAGCAGCGAGCTGTCTGCTCCGGTGTCCCGGCGAATGTCCCGGGCTGCCTCCTGAGCTCTCGTCATGTCCCGGCAAGCCATGATCACGCGGCCCTGCAGCCTCACGATCCCCGCAGCTGTGGCCCGGCCGATCCCGCTGTTAGCGCCGGTTACTATCACCGTCTTTCCTCGCATCATTGTGCTGAGCTGCTGGTCAGAGCTCGGAGCAGCAAACGCTAACGTTAGCCTCGTGACTGCACCACAGCGATACTTCATTACCCAGAATTCACGTCGGGCGACTGTTGCCTTTGGGTAAACTCGTAAAAATGGCGTTCAACTTGACTTTATTAGAGCATATATGTATTACGTTATTTAAAACATAAACTTTATTCATTACTCAGTGATTTCCACAAAACCTATGAATTGTTATGGATTTATTCAGACATAATTAAAAAAACCTATTTTAAGAAACAACAGGAATTTTAAAACGTCTCAAGTTAAATTCTGCTGGATAAAGGCTGAGTAGTCTCATTGAGTAGTCTCATTGTTTAGTCTCATATTAGTCAAATTTGAAGATAGTGTGTTTAAAACCACCTGACCTCCTGCTGTGACACCAACCTCATGTTCTGCTTTATCCCACAGATGATGGCAATGGGGAGCTCACAGGCTTTGTGCCCAGAATCATGTTAAAATTGACTACTTACTGTGATAGCCTGCACTGAAATATACTATTATTACATATCTGTGCTAGGGGAGAAGCAAGTTAAAGCAGCAGTAGATGTGGTAGATGGCACCATCCTACACAATAATCATATATTCATTATTAGACTAGTACAAACCTGAGCTACGGGCAACACTAGTTACTCATCATGCTCTGGGATCTCAGTATCACAAATAGAGTTGATTTGACAAAAGACAGATTATGTTTTGGAAGAACACCCAGAGCAGTAATCATGCAGTAACTATCATGCAGGTAATAATGAAGCTGCTTTGACAACTGATCATGATACATTGTGATTTAAAGTGACTTTTATGAATGGAAATCTCTCTAATCATAGAAAACACATCCTGTCGTCAGGAGGCTGTAAAGGCTGTGATCACACCTTCCCCTTCTAATGATATCAGGTGGTTGCACATGGGGGCCTTCAGACATGATTGCCCCACTCTCAGGTCGACCACTGTCTCTCTGACACCCAACATTGGTTGTTGTAAGTGATGGTGAGGAAGACCATGACATGTGGCTGAAAGCTTCAGAAACCTGCATTTATAATGTTAAACATGTCTTTGTCTATTTACAGCACCGTGTGCACAACAATGGCAGGGATCAATGCAGGTCAAGCTGCTTCAACAACATCCAGATGAACTGATATGATGACACCAAACTCACAGGAAGCGGTTGTAGGTGATACCTTACATATACAATTACAGTGTGGATGTTAGTGCTGTAAGCAGAGTGTCTACATGTTCAACATGCTACTGAAAAACCTCATCATCCCTCTGCCTGAGTCTCAGATTTCCTAAATAAATCAATTAAAGCCTTTAGAGGCCCCGGTGGCCTGTAACCAAGAGAAACAACTCTGAGTCAAACTCTTCAACTTCCACCAGTGGTGCCGAGCCTGAGCCTGTTATGGTTGGTTTCACAGTTGGGGCTCTACCAGCAGCAATAATGTGTTAATAACATCTGTAACATCTGGAACACATCGGCGCTAAAGCCGAGCTTGTAGCAGACAAATAAGGTTGGGTTCAGACCGCTGCTTGGCTTCGGCTCTGCGGCAGCTGAGGGCAAAGCGTCTCCAGCCTCCAGCCTCCCAACACACCAGTAGCTGCTGCAGAGCTGCCTATGGAGAAAAATGAAAACTGCTGTTCCCTTATACAAACGAATATGCGAGTACAAACACATTTATGGCTGCATAGTGTATAGCAAAGGATAATAAAAATGTGCAAAGGAAGCAGTGAAACTGTTTTAATAAAGATTTTTCACCTACAGTTTGATGAGAAGACCAGGATATAGATGGAGACGGGCTGGAGGAGGAACCAACGGAGTCAAAACTGACAGACCTGGAATCAGAAGGCAAACATGTTTGATTTCTAAACAATGTTTAAACGCGTCGTGACTTTTGTTTCATGTCTCTCCTACCTGCCTGTTGTTTCGGTACAAAGAACTGATTGCATTGCTGGGGTGAAGGTCATGGGGTCACCAGAATCCCAGTCCAGATAAACATCCATGGCAGTTATGCTGGAGCGGTGCAGCTCGTGCGCTTCGGACGGCTCGCCAAGCTTTAATTACCGGCTCACATGTCAGCAAACAATTATATAAGAACATGGGGCCTACCTGAACTCACTGCTGTGCTGCCAGTTTTGGTGGCTGCTGAACACACGGTGGGCTGCTGTAGAATTATTTGTTGTGATAACGTACATATAAGATTTACAAGATAGATTTAGATCTAAATCTTAATATAAGGAACAATGTACTTTATTATGTGCACGTTCTATTATGGAATTAGTCCATATTGCTACTGATAGAGGAGGGAACTGTTACCAGTCTGGTGACAGTAATCAGCCAGTAGATTCATCAGTTTGGCTGCTGCAGGGTGTCGTGTCTGCAAGCATGAAGTGCACAAATAATAAAGTTGCATCAATGTCTATGTAAAGAAACAGGCTGTGTGGCATGTAACAAGTGCCGGCAGCCACAACCGGCACACCGCAGGAAGCCGGGCACAGAAAAAAGGATGGTACGAGTCAGACAAGATGAGCACTGGACATCTGGATTCTGTTCCGCCCTTTGTGATTAATGTGCGGCAAACATGCCGTGCCATTTTAAAGTCATGAACAGCAACTGAAGTGGTTTCTGGTGTTTTCAGCCAATCGCTGGCAGGGACAGCTAGCACTGCAGCATTAGATATTATTTATTATTTCTAGCCATTTCGATGCAGCAGAACAAGTGTTAACACAGTGTCTTGACGCGTTCTCGCCTCTGAAAGTTGAATTATGTTTACCTCCAGCTGATGAATGAGCTCTTTGACTGTCTCCAGTAGAAATGTGATTGTTCTCCAGCTACTCTCTAACTATGTGTCTGCTGTTTGGTGTTGGGCAGATGGAACAACACAACAGGAGATGGCGCGGTACAGAGAGCGCAGGCGTAAGCTACACAGCGAGGTATGTCTGAATTCATTTTCAGGGTCCTGGGTTTGTTCATTCTGGGTCACTGTCATGCTGTCACAGCTTACCTGGCTCCAGGTCTTTGAACCCCCTCCTCCCACCGATTCCTCTGGCATCATGACGTTGATACAATGATACAGTGACCGCCATGGGAAGACTGACAGTTAGCCAATCAGGAGGGACTTATGCCTTTGTCAACCTTTGCCTTCGTTGTAAAGACAAGACAGACACTGCTATTAAAGCTGTTCTTATTCAATTAAAATCACCAGTTAGTTGGTCTTCCACTCTCCTACCAGTGCCAAACCAGTATGCTGGTATCAGTGTCGACATAAGCTGATGTTATAATCAGTCGGATACACGGGTCTCTAGTGATTAGTAAAGAAAAATCCAATACCCCTCCCCCAGTGATGCACTGAGGATGGAAACAGAGTGTAACAAGGTGACACCTCCTATCGCCTCCTGTCAGTGTTAGAATATTTGAATAGAACAGACATCATGAATCATCACAGATGTATTTTGGAATGGTGACAGTAGAAATCTAATATTTCCTTGTTAAATGACCCAAACAGTTAATCCATTAGCAAAACTGTTGCCTGTTAATGTTAATCTGCTGAATGACAATGTGAAATTTGATATTATATCATCATTTAAACCTGTCACCTGATCATAAGCTGTACATATATACAACTGATCCATTGTAGATACAAGCTGCAGAGTTTGGAATCGTGATGGGCTGAAATCAGAGGTGGCACCTTCACCTCTCACCTTCAGCACCGCGACTTCTGCAGCACAGCCCTGAGAGACTCTTATCATTTATCATAAAGTCGTCTCTGTTACACGTTTAACCCGAACCATGTCCCAGACCCTGGATACACTGCGCCGTGCTATCAGCTCTCCGTATGTCACCACGTTAGAAATCCTATCGCACACGCTCCGCGAGCCTTTCCCGTCTCTCCGTCCAAACACAGCAACGGCAGAGTTCACGCATTCCCACGTTCAGGCCCACATATTCTCACACGCGGAGGAAAAAAAATAACAAAACAATTAAAGAACTATCTGTCATCCAGCTAATAAAAAACAGCTTTAACTGACATAATGTATGGCCTAGATGACAACTGCAGCCCCAGAGTGTCACTAGCCCGGGCCAAGCCTTGGCTTTGATAAATGGAGGCCAGCGCTTGGTGTTGAGGTGAAGAAATAGGGATAGGTCTGTCTCAGCTGTGAGGCTCAACACTCCGGGCTGAGCGCTCCCAGGACGCATGTCCGTCTGCACGCCGCCCCGACCTCTGTGACCCCAGGGCGGGCTGCAGGTGACTGCCTCAGCCCCCGGCTGCAGGAAGCTTAAATGAGACGCAGCTCTCGCCGTAACCCCGAGCCGTCAGCAGCCACAGCGGCTCGTTCGGCAGCCTCACAGTTGATTGACAGGCTGTTTCATATTAAAACAGGGACAAACAAGTGAGATACCTTGTGTTTTAACTGCCACACTCCGTCTACGATCGACTGATCTTTGAGCTCTTCACCGATTTTTAGGTCTTGCATCTGCTGTGTGACTTCCACTTGCACTACACTGAGAGGTAAAACTTAATATTGAGGTTTTTAACTCGACCACCCTCCCCCATGGGTAGATGATACCAGGCAAGAGCAGGAACCACAGCTAAACTGAGGCATAAGTCAACTCAGCTTCTCAGCAACCCCTGATGATCAAACAAGCAGATGAACTCAGTTTCCTTCTTTACTCTACTCAGCTGGAAGTGATGTGCAAAGCAGTAGACGCCAGCCGTTAGTCACTGAATCCCAGGACTTTAGTTTATCATGAGCGTAGTATTAGTTTGGTATTTACTGTCTCGTCCAGACTTCCTTTCAGCTCACACTGTAAACAGACACAGCAGTTCTTGCTCTCAGCGGAAAACTCTGGGACCTGGTTTGTTGAAGTCCATGTCGGCACCAGCATCCTATAAAAAAGTCAATTCTGTGAACTTTTACATGACTTTAATTGACTCTACATGAGTTTTGTTTTAAATCAAATATTGTGCTACATTTCAAGTTTCAATAGATTAAATAAGTCACATGAAAAGTCTTGAAAAAGTATGGAATAAAATGAAAAAGGCACTTTTGTAAGAAATTCTCAGACTCTTCGTTCCTGCACCACAACATTCAACTTATTACCTTCCTGATTTTAATTGTTTACTTTTTTTGGCACGTTTTAAATATTAAAATAACCTTTTTTGATGGAGGAAAGTACAAATGTGCGACAGAGAGTATCCTGGTAAAATGACAGCGGTGTTATCGTATGTGTGATCGTAACACGTAGCTGAGACTTTAAGGTCAAGACTGTAGGACTGTGCGCACATAAGCAGCAACTACACTGTCCTAGTTAACGGTTTCAAACCCAGGAGCTTCCTGTGATACCGAAAACCTTCTTCTCCACATTGTTATCTGACACATGCTCACACACACACACACACACACACACCCCTGTTGTGTTCACGGCAGACAACAGAGCGGTATGCTGCTCTTTAATGTCAGATAAACCTCTTGATGTGAACCACTTAAACTCTGAGAAAGCACAAACTCCACCCCCACCTCCACCTCCGCGCATTTAGCTGATTAGTTTCCTGTGCTACAGTCATTCTCAAATTGGTCTCAGCCTCGGCCCCCAGTGGAATTCAAAAATAGTTGGGATTTTTGGCCTCCAGAGCTTCTCCTGGGAGCCACACTGACAGGCCTGACCTTGACTAACCCGGCCTGTGATTAGCATCCAGTAGTAGGAGGCCGTGGAGAACCCGAGAGCCCGGTGGATGCTGTGGATTCACAGAGAAGGAGATGAGTCTGATGAGTCCTCAGAGGTGTGGTGGACTGCTAAAACACAGAATCAGAGGGACATGGATATGGTTTCTGATCATATTTCTGACTTTTGTCTTTTTTGTTTATATTTACTTCATATGTTGTATGCGAGACAAAGACCAGAACAGCTCTGAAGCTATCAAAGGCACCGTGGCTTAATTCAATATAGTAAGGGTGTTTCTAGTCCATGGCGACTAATGCTAATACTGAACTTTAATAAGATGCTCAGTCACTTCACTGACTTTCATCAAAAGTTCCATAGACTTGTTTTAATGGAAAATGATTACAGTTTATCTCTTCACTGACCTGAGACGGTCTCTTTGCCTCGATCTCTGATTTAAAATAATATTTTATAAACAAACTATTTGCTGAGATCAATTTGTTCAGAGGAATGCGAAGGAAAAGAATAAATGGTTTTCACTGAAGTAGCTCCAAACAACATTTCTATTGGTTCTTGTAACAAAGTAGTTCCTTTTTATTTGATTTTCACCTTTATTTGACAGTTTTCAGCAGGAAGTGACAAGAAAGGGAGGGAGAGGTGTGACATGGTCTCCTGCTGGAATCGAACCTGGGACATGGCAGTTGTGCGTGCCTTAACCAATCTGTTCCTGGGGCACTGCTTCTTTTTTCATTCTTCACATCTACATTCTTCTCTCAGTTTTCACTTGAACACACCGTGTGTGTCACCCCCCCTCTGTGCTGTCAGGGTTAACTCGTTTCTGCAGTGTCTTTGAGGGCAGTCGTTTGAAGCTTAACTCCTCAGTAAAGTGGCTCAAGGCTGTGGAAGGAAGTGGGTCCCTGAACTGTAAGTTATTCAGAACAGACAATTCCAAAATCAGACCAGCAATCTGATTCTCCATGTGCATCCTCTGTTGCCCCAAAACAAGCACGGAAGAAAAAAAAAAAGATCAGTTTCCAGTTGAACTTGCCCCGTGCTGTGTCCACCCTTCTCGTTCCTCCATCAACCATCAGCCCTGTGTTTAGCTGAGATTAAAGCGAGAGTGATACATTGTAACGCACTTTGCAAAGCACAATTAGAGAGATGTAATTTGCCAGCTGCGCTAATCCATCATGTGGGTATGTACTGTCAGCCTGGGCTACATCAGGGGCTGCAGCATTTGCCCAAATCTCTCCCTCTCTGCTCATTGATTTGCACTTATTACCCACTCCAGAGTCATTTTGGGGATATGTAAACAACTTAACAGCAGGCATGTTCCTGTACTGTGTGGATGACTGATTATGCCTGACTGACTTTCATGCAATGTAAGGGGCTATGGTCCGCTTGAACCCCCAACCCCCGGCTCCCCTCCCCTGCAGTAGACCCTGCGATTCCCCCACCCCTCATTCCCGCCTTCTTGTTCAGCTGAATGCGAGGGACGTGTGACCCGCTGAAAAGTGTGGTAGCCATTTTCCGCATTAACACTCTGACCCCTGCGCTCACTGTTGGTTCTGATGTTAATCAGGCCAAGGAGAGAGATGGGGAAGGGGAGAAAGAGCCTTTGAGTGTGGGAGTCCAGGAGAGTGTTGACTCTGAGGTAGTCCATGAAGGCCTACGCAGTCACTTAGCAAGAAGATTTCATCATGATTCACAGCTCTGAGTTTAGATGAAACAGTGCAGGGTGAAATACTGGGATGCTGGCTGGCTCCCCTGAACTCTGTGTCGACTCCCTCGGTGCTGCTCTGTTTATAGCCCCGCAAAGCTTGGTTGTTTTGGCACAGCCGGTGGCTTACAAGCAATGAATTATAATTTCCTACATTTTCTCTCTGGAGCTCACTCACTCCATTTTAAACTCTATCATACGATCAGCGCCCAGCGTAGCAGTTTGAGTTTTGACATTCTCCATCTGGAGCAACAGAAACGCTAACCACGAGGTTGCTATCACATGTCTACCATCAAACGAGACTGAAGGCTAATACGTGTCACTTTAACCCATCCAGCAACGAGACGCCAGCAGTTTGATCTTGACAGCACCCGCACGCACACTCAAATTCAGAATAAAGTGCCTGCAGAGGTGTGCACCAGTTTAGAAAGATGAATGTGTTTTGTGTATGTTGGAAGTAGTTTTGGAAAAAGCGACTGAACGTCGGGTAAAAAGGCCCAACTCTTAATCCCCCTGCAAAGATCTGACTGGCACTGTTGTTTCTCAGACCAGGGGAAACAGTGACCAACAGGCATATCAGCAGATCAGTCCAGCTCTGACTGGTTAATGACTTTCGGTACTGTTTTCAGCACCGTGTGAAATAGGATGTTACAACAGATTTGAAAGTAAAGCATCTGAGAGACGGTTGTTTTGGTATTGGCTCCGGTATAGAAACATCTCAAATGACACTCAGCCGTTCTTTTAGCTTTGTTTTAGCCTCCGCCAACTCCTGATACAACAAAACATCCGTCCTTTCAGCTGCTAAATGCTTGTGTTTACCAGCTAGTCTGTAGTGTCAGCCTGCTGTTTGTCCAGAGGCTTTATCAGAGCTGCTGCTGGAGACCAAGCTGATGAGAGTGGATTCTGCAGGCTGGAGAGCCAAAGCGTTGAGATAAACAGGGTGTCAGATGCTCTGTAGAGCTGAGGGGAGCTGCAGAGTTGCAGATAACTCTGGGTAAGACTCCCTTTAACACAAAATCATGTGATTAGTTCAAAGCTATGCTGCTAACTGCTTCAAACAAATACGGCTTATGAACAAATGTGGGCTGACCTTTCTGCTCTTCACGTTCCAATGGCAATGAAACAGGCACACATCAGAAAACAAAAACCTAGATGCTCTTAAGAGAAAACTATTATTATCACTATTTTTCTTAAAAATGAAAAAGTTTTAAATGATAAATGGACTAAAAGACAATACTCTGTGAATACTCCAGTCTTAATATCACATTAAAACCATCTTAGAACATCTCAGAAAACATTACTTGTTCAGTGCACTCAGATTCAGATTCATTCCCCAACAACAGAAGGGAAGGACAATGCAAGTTAGTTATGGATTTGTATGGAAAACTAGCTGACTGAATAACTTCCTCTTTTTCTTTATCCTCTTCCTTAACAGCGATATTTTGGATAACCCTGCAGGATCTTGTTTAAGTGATCAAGAATACTGTGACTTTGTGCACTTAAATAGACCAAAATGTTAATCTCCCAACATGTGGCTCATGAATTAAAGAGAGCAAGTAGTGCAACACTGGACAATCTCCTTTTCATCTATCTAGCAACAGGTTATAATGTATCTGGATAAGATGAATGCATAAATGAAGGTATTCATTTTGTTGGAATAGGGCGATATTCACCTACCATCAACATCAGTATCATATCGCTATCATGACTGTAATTGTTGACATTAACCATTAACTTCCACTCTCACTGTCTGTTGTTTTTACCACAACAGCCCTCAGGGATTAAAACCTTGAACTGAAGACGGGAAATGAGGAGGATTTGGTCAGCAGTGGAGAGGTTCTCCAGACAGTCAAAACGGAGCTCAGCGGAACTGATCTGTTTCTCTCTGAAGAGTCATTTCGTGGGTCATTTTCAACATCACTGCAATATATGCAAAAAACATGGCACGGCAACAGTGTAAGGTTAAAGTGTCTGCTGCTCAGTGGAGACATCCACACTCAAAATATGTAAGTTTGTTAGACTAAGCTGTGCTTTGAATACGAGTTGACCCTTATCAATCTGTCGTTATCAGTATCCTAGGAGATCCAAGGTAATTCAGAAATGTAGTCTGCAGCTGTGGTACTGGTGACTCAGATGGCTTAAAGGACATAGTTTCTCTTGAGAGTCACTCGTCTGTTCTTCTGACTATAATAGTGTTGATCAGACTGCATCAGCTCAAAGGGGCCACTGTTTACCCAGTCCAGTCCTGGATGATTCTACCTGTCCTGGTCGTGCACCTCCTCGCTTCCCTCCAGCTTCTTCCCAATGTCTGCAGTCAACTCCATGAGTTTGCTGACTTTCAGCAAGAGGCAGTGGTCCAGCCACCACGGTTTCAGTTGCTGAACCTCCTCCTCACCTCATCCAGATTGGTGGTCTGGTCCGCCACAACCCTGACAATTAATTAGGATGGAGTTGGAGTCAGAAGTGGAAGCCAGAGAGTCATATATGTACAGGAAATTGAGGGTGGGACCAGAACACTGACTTCTATGCTGCAGGAGATGGTGGATGAGGCATAGAAGTTCGCCCTCACTGCCTGTGGTCCAGTTCCCATTTGCAGTCCAGGCTACATGACCTTGGTGATGAGACCGCTGGGGACTACAGTGTTGATTGTCGGGCTGTAATCAATAAACAGCTCTCTCACCAGTTCCCCATCCTGTTATCCAGATGGATAAGGTCCAAAGAACAAGGCTCCCTCACTCACTCAGCTGAAAATACCAGGAGGTTGTGGGGAACAGGGAGTCTGTTGAAATTCACGTGGGTGGGGAGTATCAGAGTCTGGCCAAGAAATCAATGAGTCATCGCTATTGATTAACAACCCATATCAACCTCAGCAAATATATGATGCTCATTTAGAGCTGTGGGCCAATAAAAACATGCTTACTGTATTTTTAAAAGAACTTGTATCATAACAATAAACCCAACGAGCTGTGGGAAAGGACTACAGCCAGTCGCTGTAGCTATATTAATGTGACAATTTCAAGTTAATTTAGCAGAATGTGCACATTATACGAGCCTACTGTTAAAATAACACCTCCACACATTGTACTCTGCAGCCTCGAATACGTCACTATCACATCATGCTACACCTGTGAGCTTACTGTTCATTCCAAGTTCAACATCTCGTGTTTTTGCAGCTTGACTTAATTTGGATGATGTACCAGTGGAGCAGGCTGGTCGACGTTACGTAGAGGTAAACACTCCTGTTTTCTTCCAGTATCACGTGCTTTCAAAAGGGCATGGGCTGGACTGACAGTCCCTCATTTACTGGGGCGCACAATAAAAGATGTTACAATGTAAATCTTGATTTGTAAAATTCCTTTCGCTTTAAATTCAACGATCCTTTGCTCCCTGATAATTACTTCTCCCAGTTCCCCTTGCTTCACCAATTACAACAAACTCCTTACAACCTTATTTCTAAGGGATATTAATATACATCTGTCAGTACTATAATGACAGGCTTGTGTTTATTCTGTCTACTGACTGAATTAAGAAAGAGCACTAATGACCAACTTTTAAACAGAAACATGACATACGGCTTAAAGCAAACCAAACTTGCAACCATGAGTAATCAAACCACCTCATCTCAGGGATTGCCTTTGCGCGCTTGCAATGTCTTAAATACGAGTGACTTTTGTGATGTATTGATGTACTGAACTGTACGGTGAATTTCAGTCCCTGGTTTTTAAAAACCTGCCCAGGGACTATGGATGATGATTAGCTTATTAGCTAACTGTGAAACATTTACATTGAAATTACTGAAATATTGACTAATATACACTGTCCCTGGTAAATCAATTGCTCACTGAATAAATGTTCCCATGTTCGGTTGGACCTGACTGGGCTGACTGGATTTTCTGACTCCTCAGACTGTTTTCTGAGTGTTTTCCAGAGCTCCTCATTCACAATGACTCGCTGCCAAATGTCAAAAGAGAATTCTTTTTCCTTTTGTGCTTTCTTCACGATTTATGTCCATAATATAACAATCCTGTTTTACTATTAATATTTTCTTTGTAATGTTTTTCAAGCTGTACTTTTTTCAATGTTCTCTTTGTTCATTTTCCTACATTCATCTTTTCTGATGTGTGCTTAGTTATTTGTCGGTTTTCTTTATGTCACCGATTGTTGTTATATGACTGGTTTACATGCACACAATGTGTTTAAAACGTAAGTCAAACACTAATTAATAACCCCTCTTTATCTTCATTAGTGATAAGTTTTAATCCCGCTCTGGCGGCTCTCTTTAAAAAATGACATTAGCATTAAAAGGAGAATACCTTTCAACAGTGGCCACTGCAGTCATCTGTTAGAGACTTTGAAAGAAAAAAGTAGGATTCTTTCTGCATAGTTAGTAGCCAGTGTTTTGGATCATTCATTTATCAATAAATGTTTATATCTCAGCCAGGTGCTTTAGGCTTCAGCTTAAAGATGGAGCTTAAGTTTGAAGCCAAATGACTGTCGCCCTGACTGTCACTTTACAGAGACCTGGCTCCACCTCCACATCCTGGATCAAACTATTGTACTCCACAAACAGGCTGAACACTCTGGGTTTGAGTACCACATTCTGTAACTGGGTATTGGATGTCCTCACCAGGAGACCCCAGACAGATTAGACTGGTGGTCAAACCTCATTCACTCTAGTGGTGAACATCGAAGCCCTCCAGGGTTGTGCGCTCAGCTCCTTCCTGTTACTAATGTTCAACCAAGACTGCAACCTCCCAACATGGAGAGAACTCTGTTGAGAAGTTCCTTGGCCGGAACTGATGAGTATCCATATCAGGAGCAAATCAACCATCATGTGGGGTGGAGCACAGAGAACAACTACAGCTGTTTATATCAGTGGAGCTGAGCATCACTGAGAACCTGTCATTGACATCGCATGTCCACCCTGTTAATGAAACCTCTGTGGAAGGCTGTATTTCTCAAGGACACTTAAGGAGGCAAAATTCCTCTATGGTAACGTTTACAGAGGAGCAATGGAAAGAATCCTGACTGGAAACATTTCAATCTGGCATGGGATGTGCACGACTCACTACATGAGTGCTCTGCAGCAGGTGATGAAAACCATCCAGAACATCACAGGTAACATGTAATGTGAGTAAGTGATATACCTACCTGCCTGCATTGATTATGCCTAATATACTGACTTCCTTAAAATCTAACTAACCTGACATCCCGCCTCCTATCCATCTCCATCTGTACACATCATCTGATTTCAAGAAATGACCAGCTGCAAGTTATTTAAGACACAGTCCAGCAAAAGGCCTCAACGAAGAACAAGTTTGGTTTGCAAAGTTCATTTTCAGCCTTCAGTCAGACATCAACCTGAAATCTGACATTTTGAATGAGTTTCCCAAACAGCTTCAGAGGTTCAGAGGTCTATAGCACCTCTTTTGCAAACAAGCATTCATATAGAAAAATGACCCTCTAAGAAACCACTTAAGTAATTAGAGACAGATAAGTCCTATCTGATTCTAAGGTGGAGGTCCCAGTCTAATAGAAGTGGAACGCACCATTTCCCCGCTGCTCTTTCCCATGTTACCATGCCAGGCGTTTGCACTTCCATATCTGATGGAATAACAAGTAGAGGGTGGCAAAATGGCAGAGCGATGTGAAGCGTGGAGACCCCACAAAATACAGTGATTTATGGGGAAAACTTCAATTACTGGTGCAAAAAGGCTATAAATCCAAACTACGCTTCTGCTTTACACTTTAAATAACTTTTCATGAGAAACTGAATGAAATGTTTCCCCACTGGGCTCGTTTTGTTCATTTAAAGGTGTGTTTTGCTTCATTTTTCTGCTGGATCCTGTCAGGTTGTTGGCCTTGGCAGTCTGTACTGTGTGTAGATGTGAGAGAAGAGGGGTTGAGAGTGAGAGAGCATGATGAGCTGGATGTGTCCATGCATATGGACACCAGGAAAACCAAACACATGTCTGATGTAACTGTCATTTGTATTAAGTAATCCTGTAGCCTGCGTATGGACTGCAGCCACACTGATATAAGATCATTGTTGCAATTGTTTTTACTGTTTCTCTCTAAGCTTGAAGCAATGAGCTTAACTGAGAAGGTGTGAATGAAGTAACAAGGCTTAGAACCCTCAGCAGCCTTTTCCACTCACAAACACAGTGAGTTAGAGTACGCCTACTGATCCCAATCTGTACTGTAGATATGCTTCCCGGAACATGGCCTTCACCCAGCACCGTACTGAACTTTCATTCTTTTGTGTTATCTGTCTCATTCTAGCTTATTTTTTTATTATCTATAACTCTTTTTTAAATTTACTTTTAATATCCTTTATCTTGATGACTCTGAATTGCCTTGTGGTTGAAATTTTAATAGAAATAATAGAAATAAACTTGCCATATATACACAAACTTGAAAGAAAGACTATCCTAAAAGTAGACTATCACACAGGGTACATTTCTGACACAGGGCTTCATGATTTAATAATCAAGCTGGACACCAACTAGCTGACACACAGTAAGACTGGAGCTTTTGGGGTGACCTTTGGTAAATCAGGTGTGCATATGAATCCATTTCAGAAATGACTCAGCTGAGCATTTTCTTACAGTCCACTGCTGTGATTGACCTAGGTGGTAAAAGCAGCAAACATTATAAAAAAAACAAAACATTTTAAGTGGTGACAGACCCTCACTGGATAGCAGAGGTTGCTAAATAGGAAAGCAGCAATGCACGTTCCAACATGAGGCAACAAAAGCACACAACAGTGCTGTAGTGACCTGTCACTGCCATGTATGAGGAAGTTATATTTCCCCAATAATGATGAACAACCTTGCCAAATAGTGGGTTGCAGTGGGTTGGACTCTGTTTAGTCGTGTAGGTGTTGACATGATAAGAAAGCGGATTTAAGTGCCACTGTAAGCATGGTGGCTATTAAAGGTTCTATATATGACATTCAACCCCACTAGATGTCAGCAAACAACTATTTGCTCTGTAGAGATATGTGGTGGAGTCATGATGCATGGAGATGAGATGATGATGATGATGATGTCTAGCTCCCTCTGGGTGTTATCATGTGCATGCAAGTGTGTGTGCACGTCTCTCTCTCTGTCCTCCTCACATCTGTTTTCAACATGGCGGCTGGTTCATTCTGACATGAAAACATTCGAGGAGAGAAATGGTCAGTGCTGTGGTGGCAGCCGTATCCACACTGATGTGAATTTGGTGAGCGGTGTGTTCAGGTGTCGCTCTCTTCCTTTTCTTTTTCCCCACACCTTTATTGATTTTGATATTGCGTGTGTTGATGTGTGTGTTTGTTTTGGCCCTAGCTGCTGCTGCTGCTTTAGTGCGACATATTGATGCCTAATTGTGAAATGTGATCACTACAGACACAAACACACACACACACACACACTGAACATTTCTTAATTCTCATTAAACCTATTCTTTTCAATAAGTGCCAACAAATAAGTGCCTGTAAGAAAAGACTTGTGTGACTGAAGTGTGATTTTATTATCTGCTGCCGAAGCATAAAAAAAACTTGTTTCCAGTAAAAAGGTTCTTGCATTCAGTCCGCTGCGAATGTCTTTCTCATTCCAAACTGCTATGTTTTGCCAAATGGATCCGTCTGACATCCAGTGACACATCTCAGGCTGTTTCTCATTTGGTTAAACATCTACTGAGTTAAAGCACATGGAACAGGGCTGACAGGCAAGCATCTCAGACTGATTTTCTCTCTCTGTTCTCAGGCTGTAAGAGCATCCCAAATTGGCACTCTGTGGGGAGCTGGGAGGATGTGATAAAACATGCTGACATCACCATCATCAATGGAACACAATCTCTTAATCTCAACGGGGTTTGCTTGCAACATTGAAGCAGAGCAATCCAAGAATCCAGAGAAAGAAACACAGCTGAATTTAAATCTCTATTGTGAGCGTTCAGAGAGGCTGCGGTGGGACAGAATTCAGGGTTTGGATTCTTAAAAGGCCCCTTCATAGATGGGTAGTTGAAACCATTTGGATCAGGAGGGTTGTATCAGCATCAGGTGGCTCACTGAGATGAGAGAGATATTTGAGAGGAACTACATGCTGGTTTGGGCCAAGACAGGTCCCTGTGACCTTCAAACCATGGTCAAACTTAGATCCCATTCTGGAAGGTCTCATACATGGGATGACATGCTTCCCATACTTTGAGTTTTCCAAATTTGTTTGCTCATTGCTGGACCTTGTGACCAACTGTGGGTGATTCTCCCCATGTGCTGACTGGGGCACTGCTGAGCCCGTTCCTGCTGGGTGCACCAGATAAAGGCAAAGAAGATACTACATTTGAAATTTCACTTGAGCAAGCCACACATGGATTTAGATTTATACTTTATTGGAATCGTTTTTAGACATTGTGCTTTGCTTTTACAAGACAGAAGCCTCCGAGGATGATGACTAACTGGGCCCCAGCTGCTTTCCCTGAGCTTTTCAATAGGAAGCATCTGGGAATGTGTCTCACACAGAGGATGTCCCTCTTAGTCCCAGAAGGGTTGAAGTCAAAGCCTGGTCTCTGGACTACTGGCCACCCTGCTGTGATGACTCTGTGCTTTTCTTGGTCAAGACTCTTCTCTGTCGTGAGAAGCCCGTTCAGACGACACCTTACAAACACATGCACACATGAATACAGACCTGTACCACATGTACGCAGCTGTTATATATTAATGTCTCATTCATCAAATTTGAACAACATGTATTAGAGACTAGCCTACTCCCTCTTTCTTAGCTGACAGTGAAAAGGGCTGCCTCCTAAGTGAACATATCTAATATAGGTTAAATGACTATTTGATTATTTTTTACAAAATATATCTAAAAGCTTTGAGTTTCCACTGTTAGCCTCATGACAGGACCAGCCCACAGACATAAACTGTGCTAGTCTATTGTTCCTTCACTAAGTCAATGCATTGCCGAAAAAAAACAGAGCTGATCATAAAAACACTCCTGGGGATGGAACTGACTGAACCCCCTCAGCTGTGATTCATGTCACAAGTTATTCCCATTAAATTTATTTTTCCTCTAAAAAGCGAAAATGCCACAACCATTTGCAAAAGAGGTTGAACAGGACGGACAGTAACACTTTTGAAGAATGAGAAGCAGCTCCCATGGATGGATGAGATGATGAGATGGAGGAAGCAGCTGTTTGTAAATGAACCAGTAGGAATGACATACCAAGTTTCCTTTAATACATCTTGGACAATGTGCAAGTGGTAATCACAAGAGCAGTGTCTGGAATAAAAATGGCCTGTATTGAGCAAACAATGAATCCATCACTGACAAGGAGCAGCGCTGAAATTCTCCAAGAACCCTCAGAGATTTGTAAATGGTCAGATTCCGTATGCAACAGACAACAGATACAATGACAGAACAAAAGGACAACAGGTGGGAATCAAAGGCAGACATTCTGACAAAGTCACATTGCTGTTATAGTGGCATTTATTTAATTTAGATTTATTACTGGAGGAGTTGCCGAGCGGTATCATTTGTTGTAATGGTTATAACCAGTAAAATAAGGTCTCATTTGCATCTAATTTGAAATTCAGTGTTGCCGATACAACTTTGCTGAGTTTAGTGTACCCAAAGAGAACTCTGTAACCTTATTACTGACAAGAAAAAGACAGAACTAGAGTCTTATTGCACCTTTAATTGAGATTTACATTGTGAAGACTGCAGTGGAATAGACTTTATTGTATATTAATTTAATTGAAAATTGATTTTAAATAAATAAATTGATGAAATAAATGAATTTTGTTTAGATTTGAACCTGAGAAGAGCCATGTATGACTCTTTGTGACCTTGGGTATAATTAGTCCTTCACTGTTGTGTGGGATTGGTTTCCTGGTGTTAATACATTCAATTTCAATTCAGTTCAAAAATAGCACACAAAATCTGGGTGTGATGTCACAACTCACCAACTCAAACACAACAGAATAACTATATGCTGAGATAATGTGTTTCTGAGGCGTTTAGGACCAAACACATTAACTGCAGTTTTGTTTGTGTTCAGAAGAAAACAATTATAGGTCATCCACACCTTTATGTCTTAAGACATGTCTGAAATCTGACTAACTACTCTGTTTCATCTGGCTTCATGGATAATTATAGCTGCACCAGTAATGGTCCAAGGACAGAACCCTGTGGAACTCCACGATTAACTCTTGTGTGTGTTTCAAAGAGTCATTATTGACATGAACAAACTGGAATCTTTCAGATCAATATAATTTAAACTACCTTAGAGCTGTTCCTTTAATCCCAGTGACACGTCCCAGTCTCTTAAATTGAATTTTGCTATCAGTAGTCAAATGCAGCACTGCGGTCTAGCAGGACAAGTACAGAGACGAGTCCATTGTCTGAAGTTATTAAGAGGTCGTTGCATACCTCAACCAATGCGGTTTCTGTGCTACGTTGTATTTTAAATCCTGACTGAAAAACTTCAGATAAACTGTTCCTATGCATATGATGGCATAACAGATTTGAAACAGCGTTTCCAAGAATTTTAGAAGTAAAGGGGAGGATGGTTATTGGTCTATAGCGCACTAGGACACCAGTTTCAAGAGAACGCTTTATTAGTAAAGGTTTGATGACAGCAACCTTACAGTTCAAAGACAAATCAGGACCTGCAGACATTTCTAAGGCTGCTGCACTTGACACACATGGATCCCTAACAGTTGAGGGAAGGATGCAATGAATTCTTTGTCTAATATCTTCCATTTTATTAGTAAAGAAATTGCTACTAAGAGCTAAGGGAATAAATGGTTCGACAGCTTTTGTCTCAAATGCTGAGTAGTTCATTATTGTAAGTAAATGTTATTAAAAAATGATCAGATAATAGAGGGTTTTGGGATATACTATCAAATGTCCAGTTTCTATGCCATTTGTCAAAACATGCTGAAGTCACCTACTATGATTACTTTATCTGAACTCGCACCATCATGCGAAATGAGGACAAGCAGCTCCCCAGCCAGCCACAAACTCAGGCCCTGCCCCAAGGGGTTGAGGATGCCCATGAGGAGCTTCAGGAGCAGTCCTCAACTGGTCCAATGCAGGCAAGATAGCCACCTCAGAACTCCTGGAGAGGGGAGCACCCCCTTAAAAGGCGCCTGAGGGAAACCACCTACTTCCTGGAGCAGGAGACAAGGATGAGGATGATGGCGGAGCAAAACAGAGCCAGTGACAGGGCCAGGCTAATGGCAATGGAGCAGGTTCTGCAGGAGGAACAGAGCTTGAGACTCCAGCATGAAAAGGAGTTGTACAGGCTCACAACACTCTTAAGAAATTTGAATGTGTCCTCCGCAGATCTTCCAGCTGAGCCCCTGGATGAGTCTGCTTACATGAGCAAATCCAAAGAGGATCTCATAAAGGACTTGACAGAGCTGCAAAGTCTTTGCTACAAAGAGTCAACTTAAGGCTGAACAAGATCAGTCTGACCTCCACAAGAAAGAACTGAGGGAGGTCAGGCTCCAGTTCATGGAGACTGTCTCCAATGACTTGGAGAGGACTAAAGAGCTGACAGACAAAAATGATGCCCTTCACCTTGAGTTAGACCAAGTCAAAGCTCAGCAGGAAGTGCAAAGAAAAGAAGCAGAGACTGCAGAGCACAGAGCAGAGGACCTGAAGAGACAGCTGGAAGAAAAGACCAACTTCGCCCTCCAGCTGGCTTCCAAACTACAGGCTCAGGAGGAAGCCAATCAGGAACTGAAGAAAAGGCTGGAAATGCTTAGCAAGCAGATGCAGGACAAAATACCTGAGCTGGTTGCACCTGAACTCTGCCTCGGTGACACCACTGAGGACATCAGAGAGGACAGTGCTCCAGAGACGGTCCCTGAAGCACCAGAGACGGCCCCTGATACACCAGAGACGGTCCCTGATACACCAGAGACGGTCCGGCAAACGTCAGAGACGGTCCCTGAAGCACCAGAGACGGTGCAACAAATACCAGAGACGTCCCCGAAGGACCGGAGACGGTCCAGCAAACACCAGAGACAGTCCAGCAAACACCTGAGACGGTCCCTGAAACACCACAGATGGTCCAGAAAACACCAGAGACTGCCCCTGAAGCACCAGAGACGGTCCAGAAAACACCCGAGACGGTCCAGCAAAGACCAGAGAGGCCTTCTCTGTGGAGACGATTTAAGAAGTTTGTCACTCCAAGACACCGCCGCCAGTACAAACATCGGCAGCAGGAGAGGCAGAACTAACAATGAAACATCAGACAGACACACAGGCTGTAACAGGCCCTAGGGCAGCACGGAGGTTCAGTCCTTGCTCCTGACACACAGAAGCCAGCTGGTTTCTGTCTGTCAAGACCTTCCCTGTTCTCACCGTGGCTGCGAGGGTTTTCTCCGGGTGCGCCAGTTTCCTCCCACAAATAAAATACAATAAACCAACAATTCAAAACAAAACAATTACTGAAGTTAGAATTTGAAATGATTTCTATTCCCTTTGTGTTAACTTGTATTGTTGTAGAACATTGTCAAGTACTCTTCAAACTATGCATAATAGTTGCAATTTGCTCATTTATTTGTCTATAATTAGTAAAATGAGCCACCAATAAGTTCACCTTCCTAGAACACATCTCAGGTTTACTATATTCACAGATCAGGAAGGCCTCATCAGAAATATCGGGCATTCCACAAAATACTTCTACCCTTAAAGCATCATGGAAGGCACAATTACATGAATAAAAAGGCAATTCAATTCAATTCAATTCAATTCAGTTCAGTTCAGTTCAGTTCAGTTCAGTTCAATTCAATTCAATTCAATTCAATTCAATTCAATTCAGTTCAGTTCAGTTCAGTTCAAGTCAAGTCAAGTCAAGTCAAGTCAAGTCAAGTCAATTTTATTTGCGTACTGCCAAACCCAACAGATCCACTACCAGCAAGCATTTGGCAACAGTGGCAACTTCCTTTTAACAGGCAGAAACCTTGGGCAGATCCTGGCTCTAGGTGGACGGCCATCTGCTTTGACTGGCTGGGGGAAAGAGAGAGAGAGACAGACAGAAAGAGAGAGACAGAGGGGGACAGAGAGAAAATACAGAAGCACAGTTCTACAACCCGCAGTAATGGCAGGTTTGGTAGAATCAATGCTAGAATCCTCACAATGGCTACTACTGGCAGTACAATAACAACAACGACAATAACAATAGTAATTATAATAATAATAAACGATAGCAGTGGACAGTGGGCAGGTTGGTGGAGCCAGTCCACAGATCAAATGTGCAGCTCCGGAGCCACAGGCCCCTGTAGGAAGGTATACATAGAGAGAGAGAGAAACGAGAGAAACAAACACAGGACTATGGGAGAGAGAGGACACAGAGTTAATAACGTAAAAATGGCTTACAAATGTGAGAATGAGTCTTAGGAGAAAGAGAGGGAGAGAAACAAGAGGTGCAGTGTGAAGATGATCATGGGACGTCCCCCAGCAGCCTAGGACTATAGCAGCATAACTGAGGGATGGTTCAGAGATTACCCGAGCCAGTGCTGTTATGTGCATTTTTCACTAACAATATCTATAGCTGTAATTGTAACTAAAACAACTCTTGAGACAATTTTCCTAAAACCATTTTTTTTTACCAAACCAGAGACTGATTTGAAAGTGCAGCTTTATTTACCAGTTGTGGCACACTCAATCACCCTTTTAATTCAGTGAAGAAATCCTTGAATAGAAAGCTTTTCATGTAATGCGACTTCCACCCGAGCAGGACTTCTATGATCCATTTTTGGATGCATCAATATTTTTCTCTGTCTTCTTGGTGCTATACATCGGTGTATGCACAGTGTACATCAAAGCAAGTGTGTGTATGTTTTCTTAACCCTTTCCCTCTGCAGTGTGGCATCTGTAGTGTTTGAACAGCTCCTGAGGGAACAGAGTGGGAATGCCCTGCTGCAGTCTGGGTTCCCTCTACAGATTGCAGCAGCTGACAAGATCCAGCTTGCTCTTTGACTCCAGAAGACCATGTTTCAGCAGCCTCCACCGCTTTGGATTAACAAACTTCATCAACATTGCTTAAATTAGTTCTTTATGAACTTCAACATGTCATCTGGATCGCTCTAGGCCACATCCACCCCCCACCTGCCCTCTGTCCAACACACAGGATCTGTTCCTCCGGGAATGCTTTGGATGAGAGGAAGCTGAATCAACATGGAGGCTTTAACTCCTGTCAGTTTGCTCCGGCAGGTCTCACACCAGAGGCAGAGGAGCAGGTGGAAAAACTTATGAAGATTCTATGACACTCAGCTCGGAGGAGGAAGTGACATGATTCCTCAGAAGGGACGGGGAAGGGTGTACGTCCTCTGATAGAAACAGCTCCCTTAGTCTAGTTGGTCAGCGTTTATGGTTTTCACAGCTTTGCTCTCTTCGTCCTACTGTACAGCCTGTGCAGTATTTAGAACAGTCCATAAATTCCTGTGGATCAGAGTATGAAGAACATGTGCTGAGAGTGCCACTAGCTTGTCTGTGGAGGTTCTCAATCATCCAGATCATAGTTATCCAAAGCAATTAAATTGCAGTCAACTGGACTGGTAGAAAGTTACTTGAAGATGTTTCACTTATGTGGAGCAAAGGTGGTCATTACTACCACACCCCACAGAGGTTTAGAAGCATGTGATCCACCACTATCCACCATGACTGAATTATGATATGGTAATTATAGAAACTGAAAATAAGCCTCTTTGATGACAGGTGAAACATCTTCAAGGAGCTATCTTCAGGTCCAGTTGACTACGATTCAACCCTTTTCAGCCACGAGCTTGGATTAGCACATGTAGACTGTAATGGCAGGATGTCTTGTTGTGTGACAAACAAGCCATGTCCACATCAAAAGAAATGTATGCATCCTCTGCATATATTTCCATTTTTTAACATTTGGATTCATTAGAAATAAACAATATGTTGATTTGCAAGTATAATGGATGTTAAACCTCCTTCATTTCAATCTGTGCAAGCCACGAGAACTAAGCACTGAATATTCTATATGTACTCTTCATCCTAATACTGCAAAGACTAAGCAGAAACAACAAAGCCAGAAAGCAGCTGCTGTTTATTAAGTATGAAAAGAGAAGAGCAGCCCCGCTTCACATAGAGAGAGCTGCTCACCTGCATCCACTCAGACCAAAGTCTTCACCTCAGCCACTGGCCACAGGAAGAGCAGAAAGAGGGGAGACAGTTCCAGTGGATGCACCTCTGGAGCCACACAACTCTGGCATTGTTGCACCTAGTTTTTCATATTTCTGTCTGACCACCAGAAGTGTGACAGACCCCTCTTGGACTAATTAAGCCCCTAATATGTTGGGCGGTGTGTACAAAGGTCACAGACTTAATATAGATTACCATATTTCCTTGCTCAGGGGAATCAACAGTAATCCCATCACCAACACACTGCTCTTTGCTCTACTCCCAAAGCTAGAGGTGTTTCTGTGAGGTTCTTTGACTAGGTTACTCCTTATTAGCTAAGTTACTTACTAGTTAGTGAAAAGCTAAGATTGCAATACAACCAGACCTTATCTGAAGAATCACCTCCACACCTCACACTCTTCACATTTACAGTACAGTTAAGTATCCTCTGCCTGTCCCTGATTTATAGTTGGTGACCATCCCCTTTGAAGTAGTCACCTTGTGTCACCTTTCCACTACTAACACTGCGGCTTAGTTTCTTGGTTGTAGCTGGGTTGAGCGGTTCTAATTCAGGGCTTCCTCTCTCTTCTGAAGGCTGATATACAAAACAACATGTCAGCTCTCTGATAGTGTGGGGGTTTCATCTTGAGACTGTGAAATGGTGCTAAAAAAGCCACAAAATGAGGTTTATCAGCCTTGGCGTGTGTATAATTGTGCTGCTGGCTGATTCACCTCTGGACAAATTAGTTTCGCTATTTGGTCTTCATTCAAAGTGTAGTCATTAGGAAAAAAAAAAAAACCCAACAAAAACATTCCCCAGGTGCAGAGACGTTTTGTGTATAACTCCAAGTTCACCATCAGATCTTGAATCAGAGCATCACAGGCAGTAAGACCCCTTTGAGGGTTCGGCTGGAGCACATGAGCACTCAGGCCCCAGAAGATTCAGCTGTCCTACTGCTAGACACAGTCTGACACAAAGGCATGTGAACCCACCGGTGGAGGAACAGCTTACTGATGCAACTGAAGAAAACAAAGGCCCTCTAAATACAAATAAACCTCTGTAACATCTGCAGAAAGAGAAGGGGGGGGCACGGGCCAGCTAACTGCTCCTGCCAGAGCCGCTGCGACCAAGCAGGGAACATGTGACCAGAGAGTAAATAAAGTAAACGGCATGAGGTGGGGATGCGGCGTGGGGTTTTGGACCCCTCAGGCAGACGGATGCTCTGGCCTCCGTGGTAGAGGTCTGTCCTGTCAGAGGACTGGATATCCACAGCTGTGTTTTCACTGTGTTTGTTCCTGAGGGCCACATGGAGAGGCTTCAATAACCAACAACTCCTCTAAGACGACTGTCTTAGACTCCACACGCACACGCCCACACACAAGCTCACACACACACACACACACACACACAGGGCTAAAACCTAGAGAAGAACAGCAAAGGGGCCGATTCACTCACTCTATTAAAACCTTGGTAGAAACAGAGTTACAGCATAGTATAGTAGCAGTAATGGTAATGTGCTACTCTCATACAGCAGGACACCTTTCACCCTTCGTAATCCCTGCTTTATTTGCTGTTGCTCAACTTGTTTGTTGTCTGGGTTGTCTACTTAAAGGGTGGCATCTCTCTCCTTCACACCCTGTGCCCCATGGGTCATCAGGTGGAAGCTGACGGTTGGTTTTGTTCAACATGGAACATCCTGACATGTGCTGTAAAGACTCATTGAGTATTTCCAATATAATTTGCTGGAGTAGATGTTGGTGTTTGCAGATAAATGCTGTATCATTATGTTGATATGAAATGTGACCCAGATTTCAATAACAGATATTGGTTGTTTTATATTATATTTTATAACTATTTTCCCAAAATTATAAGCATAAGCACTCTAGGCCACCACAGTGTTTTATATAACTGGGTATGGACTGATGAGTGTATTTGAGTATGAGATGTTTCACTTGAGGACACCTTATGCAGGTATTGATTGGAAGCAATATGCTTCATTACCATTCCAAATCAGAATCAGCATCATTTTGCCTTAAACTAATTCATATGTATGCTGTAGCATGACGCAGAAAGAGATTTAGATCAACATGCAAAAAGCAATGCAGAGCAACATTTTGTTAAAGACATGACACCTAAACACTTCACTGTGTATGTAATGATTGCCTCTCCTCCATTTGGAGCATGCACAATGACTTCAAGTCCACAGGGAGAGACACAAGCTGGCTCAGTCACTCAGCACCTACACTGCTTCAAGCATGTTACACTTTGCACACAGTCCTAACCCATAAAGCAGAGTAGCCAGGATGAGGTGAGGACTTTTGTCAGTTTCAGAGCTTTAGAAGATCATTTGTTGGAAAAGAATCATTTGTTCTTTCTTGGTCAAGACTAAGCTAAAAGCTACATGCTCAGCCAGAGTGTGGCTCTGAAACCTGGTGACAGCTGAAGGAGTTTCTCTGTTGCAGGAAGATGACTGTGGAAACGTAAGTGAGAGTTGGAGAGAGCAGGGCTGTGATGAGTTTGTTGTTCTGGAGGACAGAAATCACAGCTTGGTGGTTTCTAAAGGATCCGAAACCATGGCTCCACCTGGTTTCCATTATTCTAACAGTTATTTCAAAGCTATTGGGGCATTCTGATAGCTGAGAGAGTCAGGCCACCTATCTTATGCCACAAATATAAAGAAGTTCTGTTAATGTCTAACAAGTCAAGCTCATTATGAAACAAATGAGCTGCACCATGTCTGTATGCTATGCTATATCTTCTATATATATCAGCTATATTCTGTTATGGTATATTATTCTATTATATTCTGTGCCACCTCCTGTAATTAGTGCTGTTGTGTGGGAGCTTGATATTATTTGAGTCTGATGTTTTGTCAGGCAGTTGCACTTCAACAGCTGAGGGCAGTCTCTCCCACAGTTTGAAGGCCGTCAGACTGAGCGGGAGTAGCAAGACCGAGAGGAATCACGGGCAGTATTACAGAATTTGGAGCTGCAGCAGCAAGCTGTTTCTTGTTGCCTCCAAAATCTTTTCAGAAGTGACCTGTTGTGCAGGTTGTGTCGTACAGAATGAAGGAGCAAGCATGTGCGAGCGCGCTCGACATCGCTCGACTTTCCCTTCTCCTCCACCTCCGAGCTGCCAGCAGCACTCTGCTTTATTTGTTATTGTTGAGGACCGTCCAAAGGGGGATCTCTCTCACTAAGTATCCCTTTCACTTGCTCCATTTATACAAAAGATTGATGCTCAATTGAGGATGAGAACTCCCGCTTCCCCCAACTGCCTTCCTCCACATTTTACCCAGAATGTAGACAGCAACTGGAGGCCGCCCCACGGTGACATTTGCCAGCATGTAAATCTTTACAGTGATGAAAACCTGGTGAAGAGAAAAAAATCTGCTGGGTGCACGAAGGCGCAGAAGAGAGGAAAATCCTTCCTGTTCAGCTGGAATCAATGGTTCACTCTGTGCCTGAAGCTGACTGCTGATGATCTAATATATGTCCATTCTTAGTCATATCAATCATGTGACAGTTCACTAAATAAATAAGCTGAACTTGAATTTTAACTTTAACTTGAAACTGAAACGTGTATCTGAACTTCAATAACTTGTTTGCGCTCGATGAAGACAAGGCTGTGTAATGTCCAAAATACAAATATTACAGCATAAACACTGACCCACTCAGTATCAGCAGACACTCATCATAAATGAGTCCACCAGGACCAGGGCGTCTCTACGTAGACTGAGCCCTGGGGCTAATTACTGTCACTTCAAGCAGACGCTCTATAGGGCCTCTGAGCCTTTGGGCCTGTGTGTTTTTCATTCAGCAGCCTAAACATATTGTACGTATAACACATAACAATACAACTAAATGTCCCCCAAAGAATATCAACAGCATCATTCGAGAGCCCGTGCCTAGGTAACATCCCAAAAATCAGGAACATCTTGTCTCAAATTGATGTAGAAAAACTAGTTCATGCATTTTCTTTCTTTCTTCTTGTAAGTAATAAGTCTCTAAACCTTCCAGAAGATCCACAATGCTTCAGTACGAGTACCGACAAGAACTAGGAAAAGAGATCAGATGAAAGTGCTATACAAGGAGGAAGCTTGTTCCACAGGTGAAGAGCTGAAGAAGTAAAAGTTGCTTCACCTTGTTCGGTTTTGATCATGGTAAAGCTGACTAAACCAGTCCTCTGAGGACCTGAGGGCTCGTAACCTACAAGTGTTTCAAGCCCCATTCTGAGCGTATGCAGCGTTTGGGAAATGATGAAGCCCTTCATTTGGAGGAATAGTTTGCTTTTGTTTCGGCATCCAGACCTTTGACTGAAGTATGAAGCCTGACCATGTTTATGTTCAGAAACAGGAATGATGTTAAACGTGGCTCAGACAGAACTTTTCCTTGCTTTATTTATGTGTATTTGACCCCGAGAATGTTTGTCCAGTCTGGGCCAACCAGCTGTAAACATGTTTGGTGAGCGATGAGCGTGGCTGTATTTTAAATTGATTGATTGAAAAAGTCACATCTAATAAATTATAATTATAACCTATAATATGTTTTGCAAATGGTGCATTTTATTGCATTAACGTGGATTTAACGAATTACATCCCACTAACCACAGAAAAAAGCTTTCTTTTGCAGTGGGACCATTTCTGTGTATGGCTTTAATTGAGGAAAGACTCTTTTGACTTTAAGATACTGAGGCTGAAGGTGAGTCACTCTGTAGGAAATGCACACCAGCAGTCTGAGGACAAACATCTGTCCCTGTCAATGATTTCTGTCTAAATTCCAACCGTTGTGGATGCTCCTTTGAGAAACAATCTGTGGTCTCTGATCCTGATTATATTTTACTCACCTGTAATTCTTTCTGTTTCTGTATGCAGGAAGATCCGACTTGCTTTCATGTTATTAGCTAGCCTTCCAGAGCTTTGAGCTGTATCCCAGAGTCCCCTTCAGTGAACAGAGATGGTGGGCTTAGTCGTCGAACTGGAGGTCAGAGGGGCACCAACAAATCATAATGATTTATTTTGTTTAGAAACCATAAATATCAGCCTCTCGTAAAAGGTTTGTACTTTCAAGACTCACAAAAAAAGGTGAGCTCATATTCATTCCAGCTAAAATGATTCTATAACACGAAGACTTTAAATATATCTTCCCTTTGTCATAAGTGTTGGAGCAGGCCAGTTTTACCATGCTAACCTTGTTTGGTCTTGACAGCTTTGATCAGATTGGACCCCACAGAATGAATAATCATAACTTTGGTGATGTATTGACATGTCATGCAAGATTGCAAGCAGCCATTTTGACAGTGTTAGCATGCTAATATTAGCATTTTGTTGCCTCACGGAGGTCTTTAACCTTTCACAGGCTCAATCTTAACCTCAACTGTGAAAGTGATGATGTCTCTTTTACAGTGAAACTACAGACTTAATGTGTTCCTCCTATAAAATACCATCCTGTACCATGTGACTGGCCGGCCTTAGCGGTGATGTCATCAGTTTAACATTACAGTTTTGATTTAGTGTGAAAACTGGAAACCAATCAGTTGACTGGGCATGAACGCATAATAACACTGATTCAACTGCATCTTAAAAACTGCTACATTCCTTTCAAGGCACAGTCCTGAATGCAAACAGCAGGGGGCAGCACGTTGACCTGAGTCCCTCTTGATGATATGTGTTTGTGTAAGCTTGTGTGATCTCCCCCAGGACCTCGAAGAAAATGTGAAATGACATCTTTTAAAAGCTACCCTGTTGGAATGATTTCATAGGAATAACTATGCTGCAGATCCCATGGGAGATGGAGTCTGCTCTCTGGAAATGGGAGTGGGCAGCTGCTTGCAATTGAGAGCAAAGAGTGCCAGGAATGTCCCCAGCGCCTCCAAAACAGAACAAAAAACACAACACAACATTAAAAGCAGCAGAGCACGGGGCTGGGAGGCTTCGGTTCCCTCGTCTACTTCATCACCCCTTTTTTTTCTGCTGGGTTGGGAAACGCAGAGGGTGATGGGGAGGGGGAGTCTGAGCGGAATGAGAACAACTATCAGTACAGTTTGACAACAGTACAGTTTGACAAGCACGAAGAAACAAGCAGGACAAGAAGAAAATCATTTACATCATCTAACATTAACACCATTAAGTTACAGATCGATTGTACTCGCACTTTATTCGTAAATGTACTTCTGCTCTTGATCGTACCTGATCAGATGTTTAATCCTTTACCTGTTTCCCCCCCGATTCTCCAACACTGCATGCGTTCATTTGCACCGTATTGCGCCAATTTTCATTTTTTCTTACATGGCAATGACAAACTGTACTTAAAATATTAACTACAGCCACTCACTCGGCACCCACTGATGTTATTGCGGAATAGCGCCCACTCCCAGGGTCCGGTTCTGTTTAGAAGGCGGAATGAAACATTTCAAAACAGAAAACCTGGACAATTACACCACTGATACCACCACTGCTGCGACGTGGAACACCACAAATATGATCAAAGAGAGACCATATACCAATGACTCCTGGGTGCAGTCGTAGAAACAGGTCCATCATCTTTTTGCCCAAGTAAGTTTCAAAGTGGAAAGAAAAACTAGCAACTCACTTCCTGCCGTAGAACAAGTGAGAGTTCATGAAATAAAGTAGCTGGTGTGATGTGTTGTCCAACCTCGGTGTAATCTCAGACAAATGTGTGAGCACGGTCACAGGAAATGACCACACGCCGAGTCAAACGGTTCTAGAACTCTGATGTAAGCTAACTAACAAGTGAGAATAGAAGTACATTCATAGCTGAGGCAACTACACCGCTATGATTATTACTATTGCTCAACTCTCAAATGCACTGATTTGTATAATCGATCAAACTTTGTGTTCACAAGTGCATTTGATTGTTGATAATGCCTGTTGGATGATGTCTGTCCGCTCTGCAACATTCAGCCAGTGTTTACCTTCGCTCCCATCTCATCTGTCTGGATTATCATTACAACTGCAGCCATTCTCTCCTCATATCTGAAACAATTTGTCAAGCTGCTGATGTGTTGATGGCTGCTATGTTTTGATGTTTTCAGATGCTAATGTTTGAACTGCAGGTCCCCCCCCCCGTATACAGGTGGGGGCCCTCAGAGCAGCCCCTGACATGCTGAGCCTGTTACTATGGGAACAAAGGTCAAAGAGAAAACAGATTAGGCCTGTGTAATTCGTCTGTCAGCTGCATGTTTAACCCCTGACATCAAAATTTGCGTAATGCAGTGCCATAAATCTTGTCTGGGAAAGGAGAAAAGGAAAATCATTTTAAAAATCATATCGCCGCTGTGAGCTGATAGGTGAACTTGGAGCAGAGTGAATGCATCGCTGCTGCTCCTACACTCCGCAGTCCCGGCATGAAATCTTGTTTTGATTGAGTATTTTTTCAAGCAGTTCCAACCTCCCCATCTGTTTCTGGAAAAAGGAAACACTTTGCTTTCATCTTCGGGAAAGAAACACTTTCAGTTCTCCATGCATTTGTGCGGATTTACTGTGGAAGCAGTCTGTGCAGTTCGTGAGATCTCGAGGCAAACTGTATTATGTTACATGAGCTCTCCTGAAGTGCTCAACAAGACAGCTGGCACCGTGAACCGACTTCTCCAACTGTACTGCTGCTATGACTGGCAGCGCTGCACTGTCCGGTCTGCAGTTACAGAACATCCACCCCGTGTTGGACAGACCATCAGCCCCTGCACTGCAACTAGCTGATGAAGCAATTACCAATAATGCCTTTGACATTTAACTATTTGTTTTGAAATCCATATTGCCCTGTTCTGGAGCCTGCAGCTGGTGTTTTGGGAGTATTTATTATTTTTACAGCTTGCTTAAAAGCTCTCAGTGTGTCGGCATGATAAAAGCCAGCCTCCCCGACTGCAGCAGGGAGACTGAGAGGACAAGAGAACCCACTCTCTGATAGTGTCTGAACAGGTAGTCGGGCTCCAGCGCTTCTCTTTCAGGCTCTCTTTTATCATGACAGCAGATAGTGCTTCGGTATTAATGTTGGAGAGGCGTGAGCACTCAGCTCCTTCTCCCCCGCTTGGGGAGGAAGTACAGCTGTCTCTATAAAGTGTGGTGCAGCACTGAAAACAGAGTCAGGGATTAGGGCCACTCATACGTTTCTCTGTGGGACATGATGGAGCTCCTGCGTACCCAAGGCGATAAGAACAAGCACCTGTTTACTCAGCTCATATCCTTGGCTGCAACTTCATTTCTCATAAAACCTGGTCATATATGTGTGTTTGCAGTCTGACATGGAATGTGTGTGTGTGTGTGTGTGTGTTGTGTTGCGATTACACACAGTTATTTATTTTTCTAAGGGGTCATAAAACGGCACCTAATTGAAAAAATATGTCACAGTTCTAGGTACCTCTGGTCCAAACACATGATGTTTTTCTAGCTAATTATAATGAAATACCACGAATGGCTGAGGGCCACTGCCACTAAAAGCAAAACAATTTTCAACATCAGACATAAATGTTTTCTTTTGGTTATTAACAATGGAAATTGCTGCTTGGCAGCGTCTGTGACTGCAATCAACTGCCCTAATTGTCAGGCATTTTATTCGCAGTTGAGCTCACAGCGAATGCACCGGGGCGAGGCTGGATTCTCTCCACTAAACATGCCATTACTCAGCACGGTTCGAGCCGCGCGGACAGGGAAAGCTTTCCTTACTACACAGCTTCCGTCATTACCCGACATTAACGGGGTAAATGACACTTTGACTGATGCTCGTAATTTTGAAGGTTTTTCTTTGGAGCAGAAACATTTGCTGCAGCTCTCGGGATGGATGCTTAATGAAAGGCAGGCAACATCATTTTCCTTTCATCTGTGCAGCTCCATCATGCGTGATAGTAGTAGGAACTGTCAAACATTACTTGGAGCTGCAGATTTCAAGATGATCTACTGGCAAACCCAACTGCATTTTCTCCTTCTGCAGAGAAAGAGTTAAAGGTCACGTTCTGAATTATCTGGCTTATGTTTAATAACACCATCCATTTTTGCACAAAGTATGAATAATATAAAAAGATAGTAATGTACAGTGGATGGAAACCCTTATGAAATTGTGAGTTTGTAATGTTAATGTAATGTTAAGACAGAAATAGAAACAATGTAAATGTCAGCCTTTTTCCATCTTTAATGTTATCTGAGAGAGCAGACATATAGTTTATTATTCCAAACATTAAAACAAAACACATTTTCCCACATGGTTTGGGTTAATTGAATACATCTTTTGGCTCCAACTCAGATGTGCTTGGATGTTTTTGTCCCTCCCCACAGCCCAGACATGTAGAAGACAGAAGGCAGAATCCAGGAGATAGTCGTCACATTAAGGATTGTCCAGCAGCTGCCAGAACTTCCTGCAGTTCCCTCAGTGTTGCTTGTTTGCCTCTCGGGCTCCTCCTAATAAGTTCTCTCCTCGTCCTCTCATCAACGTTGGAGGCTCGTCCTGATCTTTGCAGCGTCTCTGTGGAACCACATCTTCTCCTCTTATTGATGATGGTTTTGTTTTCTGTACCTCTCCCGAGTGTTTGTACTGTTCCACAATCAGATCTCACTGTTTCTTTGGTAACTCTTTGTGTTCCATGTCTCTCCCAGTACGATTCAACCCCAAACACATCCTGGAGCAACAGCTGACTTTAATCTGCTTTCAATCCCAGTCACTTTCATTAATGGCAGGTGTCTGATATTAACCCGAAGACAGGATTTTAAATGTATTTTCCTATTTCTAAACACAGCTGGAGCCCCCTTTTGAAAGAGTGTGCAGACTTGTCAGTTATTAAGTTATTAATAAGTAAACAACGTATTAAATATGACTGTGGCTCAAAGGCAGAGTGGGTCGTCCACCTGTCACAGGACTGGAAGGTCCCCCCCAGTTCCTCCAAAGTGCATGCTGAAGTGCCTTTGGGCAAGACACTGAACCCTAAGTTGCTTCTGATGGCTGTTGGAGTGTGAATGTTAGTTCCACTGAAGCTGCTATCAGTGTATAAATGTTGAAAGATGCTTATAATGTCCAGCCTTAAGCGAAATAGTGGTGTACAGGTGTTGTTGCAGAGATGGGATTGGTTTATGATCTTAGTTCACAGAGACCCAACGATGGATATGGTTAATACATCCATTAATGACAGAAGTGTATTTTTGGAACCGTACCTTGGTAGAACGGAGATCTTTCCCTAAAACGGGGATCTTTTCCAAAAGACATAAAGGTATTTATTTGAATTATATTTGAATTATTAGTCTGGTACATCTTGGTTTCAATAGAACCCTTGCGCTCTGTGCTTCATGAGGTTTTCACCATGAGTACTGGATCATAGAACAAGAGTAGTGTTGTACTACGGACAATGACAGTCCATGGGTCCACCATCTTGGTCCAGTCTGAACTATCGCACCAGCTGCTGAAACTGTCGGCCATTTTGGAAAACATGCACATGACATCTCTGACATTTCTGATCTTCAGGGACTTTTTTGGATTGTTACATAAGTATTCTTCCTGAAAATCAAGATGTTCTGCCTATCACAAGCTTTACTGGCGTGGTGAACATGCAGAGAGCGAGTGGTCAGTCCATATGTTCCTCAGACTTTTGTTTCATGTTTGAACCATCAGCGCTTACTCATAATTGTTTTCTGGCGAGTGAAATGATTGATGACTGATTGAGTAGCTTCTCTCTCTCCATCTGTGTGAGTGTGTGTGTGTGTTGAGAGAGGGGGCAGCAGAGGCTGGGACGTTGCTAAGTGAAGAAATTGTTAAGAAAATAGTAATTTGGCAAGTGCGACCTCACATGTGCAACTAAACAGAGGGTAGGCTAATTTCAACATTTTGATGGTCTCTGTGAAAGCCAAGCTCAAGAATGCTGCTTTTTAAAATGGTTAACATTTCTTGGCTGTTACATACGAGAGCTGAATTAACAATATGTGAAATTTTTGAATAAATATCCCACATGCAGCCAATCATGCCTGTCAGCGCCCCTCAAAGCTGTAATGCTCCCCAGAGTCTAATGTTTGTCTAAACCCAAAGCTTTCAACCCTTAGTTGCCCCGGCCCGGGGTCATCATAAGACCATTAGATATTTTCAGGGACTCCCAGCAAGCAAACACAACAACTGCCTTCCGCAGTCTCTGCCAGGATCAGTCCAGCTTATTTTCAGATGCACTGTGAGTCTCATGTTTAGTCTCTGCTTATCTTTGAAAAAAATGATTATTGGCAAACACAAAACCAGCAGCAGCACCTCAGATGTATGTCACCCAACACGTGAGCAAAAGAGTCACTCCACCAGTAAGAAGCTCAGTTTACTCCTCTTGGGTAAGTCTTCCGTTACTCTGCGGGCATAGAGGGTTTTAAATAAAAACTAATATAGACATTCTTTTATTTAATCTCATCTACATTACTGTAACTCGTACTCTGGGTTAAGCCAACAAGCTATTTGTTGTCTACAAATGGTTCAAACACACCAGCTCAGCTCTTAACCAACGCTAGAAGGTAAAATCACAATGGCCCTGTTGTAGCCTCTTGATTTTAAGGGTTTATGGATTACCTTTAAGGCTCTTGAGGCTCATTATTCATAAATCACCGCTTGAGACCTAGGTTGACTGAGCTTTTTCAGTCAGGACACCCTGAGCTTTGGAACACCCTGTCTGATCACCTGAAAGCAGTGTGTTTTAAATGTAAATGCAAATGTTGTATCTGTTTTGTGATCTTCAGACATTAATCCTGTTTTTACCTGTAACAGCTCATTGTTACTTTGTTTAGAAAAGTGCTTTATGCCAGTGTCTAAATGACTAACTCAAAAGATATTTGTGAAATGTAATGGACATTGTATCGGCATCAAAACTGAGAAACACAACTAAGAAAGACATGGATGCCCTAGAAGCTCATACAGGTCAGCTGCAGAATCAAGAGCCACAGGATGAAGAGGAAGACATGAACATGGATAAATACTCTGGTGGTGATAAAGAGAAAGGAAGTTGCAGGGAGGCAGAGAAATCTGGTGGTGAATCTGACAGGGAGGGTGAGGTTTGAGGGACGGACTAGGGGAAAGTGAAGGTCAGAAGTAAGTAAGGGAATGGAAAGGACTATAGAAACAGGAGATCAGCGACAGGAGATCTTTAGCAGTGAAGGTGACAGCAATGATGTATATTCTACAATTCTACAATGTCAAGATCTAGTTGGAGAAGCAACAAGTGCTAAGAAATGTTCAGAGTCCAGTCCAGTAGGACCAAGGTGTCGACAGGAAGTGCTGAAGTTGAATGAAATTTTTTTTATAAATGTAGGTATTCAGAAAACAATGGGGTCTTAAGCAGTTTCTTGAAGATTGTGAGGGACTCTGCTGATTGAATGGAGTTGGGTAACTTGTTCCACCACTGGAGGATGGCAGAGGAGAAGAGTCTATCTCTTGATTTTGGGCCCCGTTGTGATGTTGGGACTAGACATATCTCATTGGCTGAGCGCAAAGAGCCAGGTCAGGTAACCAGGAGCAGTTTTAGATATGGTTCTGTAAGCAACGTCAGCAATTTCAAATTGATGCGAGCAGCGACTGGGAGCCAGTTGAGGGTCTGGAACAGGGGAGTGTTGTGGGCTTTTTGGATTGGTTGAAAACCAGATGAGCTGCAGCATTCTGGATCATCTGCAGGTGTTTTAGGGAATGTGGGAGATAATGAGGGCCTGTACCAGAAGTTGTGTTGTGTATATATCCATATAAGATGCAATCCAAAAACTCCCTGACTCTTGAGTTATACAAAGTAGTCTTTACTAAGTCATATATAAGTGCTCAGTACTTTTGGCTCAGACCACATCCTTCTTCCTACTCAGCTCTTATTTTGATCCCACACACCTGCAAAGTTTTGTGACTGCATCTCGGACCTTTGTGACTCTATTGTGGTAACACGATCTCCACAGATATACAATCAATCACTTGGTCCAAACTATCTCTGTGGTAATTCTGCTACAGAACACACACAAGCTGAGAACACTACCAACGGCTCTGCTGACAGCTGAGGGAATGAGCACCTCTTCTTTTGTTCTCTACATGGGCTGCTTAGCTGCTTGCAGCCAACGCCCACACAGTCGAGATTGATTGGTACCATTTTGTCTACAAACAGAAACCAAAGCACGTTGAAGAAGCTACCACCAGCTCTCATATACAACCAACCTCTACAACTGATGTCACATCATATTGGGCCATGGGTACAAATCCTATCCAGTAATAAAGATTTAGAGATGCAAATCTTTTAAGGACATCAGTTAAGTTCTGCATCTCAGCTAGTTGGACCTTGAGCTTTAATCATGTTGACACAACCCATTATAAAGAGTTAACTGCTGTCCTTAAATCAGCTATGTATTTGCCACAAGGTTTTTCCTGTATTTGGATTGATTGCAGGATGAAAGATGTGAAGTGGTGTTTCTGTGAAAAACGTAGCTGCAGGACATTTAATGTTGAGACATGACCAAAGCAACCAAACATGCATGGTCCACCTTGACAAACCTTAAGCCGAGCTGCAGAAGTCTACGGTAACACATGTCATCATCCGCAGTCCACAGTTCCTTCCAGGAAAGCAAACACGGCGACAGTGCGGTGACAGTGATGGAACACATGTTGAAATCTCAGGGCCGAGTCTGTGGGTTGAGGTGACAGGACACTGCAGAGATAAGACCTCGCTTTACGGACAGACACAAGCTGTGTGAGCTCCGACGGCAGCAGCAATGTGTTTAATCTGTCTTTACCTATGGAATTATTAACCCTCAATTACCTGCAGGAGATGTTTACTTATCAAGGTTCCTCAGGACAAAACAGTGATTATGAGGTTAATAATTCCGTCTGGGTTTGAAAACACCATTCTCAGAGCTAGCACTACGTATTAACCAAACATCTAACTGATCTGCACTCTCCTTTAATGGTTATCCTCTCTGCTCACTGCTAAACAAAACATATGGAGATCATCAGAGTTGTTACAACTTCTCCTGCGTGGACCATGATTCTCTGAACCGAATGTCATGGAAATGTCAAGTTATATTCACAAGTGTATTTGGTGTCTGTGATGGGAGCTGCATGGTTAAAGATGGACCCAGTGTGTAAACATAGAGGAGCAGGGATTAAGAATGAGATACCTCTGTCACTCAGCTCAACACGATGAGGTTGATCGGGTGGACACTGAGCAAAACACAGCTTTCCTGAATACTATAAACCAAAGAGCTAGGGAGGCAACAAATAGAGCATTGAAGTAGCAATTGTATTAGCTGCCTGGTCTGCTCACCAGTTGTGTGGCTAACTAGGCATATCAAATGATAGCATAACTATTACTCGGCTGATACCTTAACGACCGTAACAGCCTTTGCTGCCACAGTTCTGGCAACCACCCCAACCTCCTTCATGGTGGAGCTGTAAGGCTGAAGATGTAAAAAGAATGTAATTCTACTGCTGTTTGATAGAAATGGTTGACGGCTGTGTCGTGTTGGTGGTGTTAACTGTCTCTGTCTATGAATATGCAGTTTATGCTTATGAGCCTTCCAGGCTTCTAACCATAAGCAAGAAACATGACTGCATCTAGCCTCCTTGCACTGTCTCCTAGAATGTTTTAGAATAGATTTTATTGATCAAACTCTTCTTGGCCTCTCTCCTTCTTGTATTTCTGAGTACCGTACAAACGGCTATGTACCTTGAAACCCTGGGACAAAGGTCACTTGTGTGCTCCCGAGACCCATGTGAAAGCAAGACATTTGCTGTAAGGGCCCCAAGGCTCTGGAAAGATCTGCCTGAGGAAATCAGGTCATCTGAGTCAGTAACCACCATTAATTCCCTTCTTAAAATATACTTTTAAAGGAGAGCCTTCCCTAATTTTATGAGCTTGCAACGTCTTTTACATATCTTGTAGTCGTATGCAATTTGTGTTTCTCATATCTGTATTATTCAGAAAATGGTGGTTTTACATGACTTCCAATTGTTCTCAAAATGTCTTTTAATTACTTAAAGTCTCATTCTGTTTTAATTCTCTTATCTGTATTATTACAATAATGGGAAGCTTATGGCCTGTTTCTGTTTTTTTATGTTTTTTCTGCCTGTGTGAAGCACTTTGTAACTCTATACAAGTAAAGATTCACATTAAAGATTATTATAATTATTGATTGATTATTGACAACAGAGTGCACATAAATTCCAAGATGGGTGCAAAAACAGCATCTAGCTCAGATGAAGGCCTTAGCTGAGTCATGTAAACCAACCACTGCTTCCCAGTCTGGCTGCGTGATCTGCATGATGGAATACAAACACAAACGCTTCTGGACTGAATGTCCCTCTGAGGTTTAATCAGCACTGTTTTGACAAACTGAAATTCATATCTTATTCAACTGTATGTGTTCAGAACTGCCGCAGATGGAGTTCACCTGTATCAGTCTGCCCCAGACGTCAAACAGCAGAATGCTTTCAGAGCAGTACGACTCGGTTTGAGCGCATTTTGTCCTCAGCTTTGTACTTTTCATCGATTTGTGCTTTTCTGATGAAAGAGAGAACCTGTGGACCAGGAGCCACCTTCTGGAGAGGGACGGACCAGATCCACACATTTGTCAGTTCTGGCTAACAATGGAGCAGAGAAAAAAAAAAGACTTATTAAGTGTTTATCCAGCTTCAAAGTGGTGACTGCTCAGTTGCTGCATTTCACAGATCTCATTACTGATTAACAGATGAAAAATGCTCAGAGACTCTTGAGCTTTCCGCGGCAAAGAGAATGACTGATGTCTTTTGCTCTTGATCACACGGCAAATATACAGTTTTCTTTCATGGCGAGCAAACATGTTGCCTTTTGAAGGTGGACAACAATGTATCTGTGATGTAGAGCTCCACACAGCGCACACGTGCCAGTCAGCAGGCCGCCACTTCAGTTGGGCTTATCACATTAACAGCTGTGGAAAAGTACTGACCCCCGTGTGTCTCGTGTCACACAGACCTACACAAAGGTGTCACAGCAAAAGGGAGACTTGCCTGCTGGGACAGTTACATCAACATCAAACAATGAGAACAAAGCCTTTTGTGGGTGTACAAGTGGATATGCTGCTATGTTGATATTTTGGTGAAATTCAAGTTAAAATGAGACCAAAGTTTAGGGCTCTGAGCCTCGATCTGCATTTTAAACATTACACAAGGTCACAGATGTCCTTGGCTTTTTCCATCCATTTACTACATTCTAGTTATGAAACGTGTTACATTCAGAAAGTTGCCTTCAGTGCAACTTTCTGTGTGGCCACTGTGGTGACAAGATCTTCCTATTAATCAGTCTTGTACTGTACCTCTACCAGGGATAACCGTGTGGTTCTGTGTGGCTGTGATCTTGAAGAAATACAGGTGGAAAATGTAAAGAAAAGTCATTAATAAAGTTTCCTATAAAGGCTTCTCACCAAGTCATCAGCATCTGTAGTGACAGTGGTTCTCCTGGTGAACTCAGTTCAGTCAGGAAGACCATTCCCTCTAACGCTTAGCCCCGTTTCTCATTTAACCTCAGCCACTCACTCTCTCCTGCATGCTCACTCATAACCTCCTGCTGCTGTTCCCCAGCTTCCACTGAGACATCGGCTGTTCGCATCAGGCAGCTGAAACATGCCCTGAACAGTCGTCATGAACTAAACTAAAACTAGCTATAGAGACCAAAACAGTTTTTTGTATCAAGCTGTAAACATGTTTGTTTCTGCTGTAAAGTTGAGCATTTCAACATGGGGGTCTATGGGGACTGACTGGCTTTTAGAGCCTCGAGTGGCCATTCAAGAAACTGCAGGTTTTAACACTTATGCATTGGTATCATATTTTAGTTTGGAAGCTAGACATTACTCCTGAATTACAAAACTTTCCCTGTGGAGTTGAGGCACCAAAGACTCAGATATCATCTGCCATTCCAATATGTTTTCTTTGCTTTATTTACTTGTTTTTCCTGATTAAGACTTCCTGCTGTGGATAAAAACCCAACCAAAGGGATTGGGGATCTTTCATTACCTGATTTAATACTTGTCTACAAAGTAAATGGTGTATAGACCATTGATAAAGCAATTAGCAACCCTGATTACAACTTTGCCATCATGAATGGCTTTTCATTCCATGACAAATATGACTTCTCAGACTGAATACTCTCCTTTTGAGCAAACTGTGAGGTGGAAGTGGGATGATTACTTTTCAGTGAGATGAAAGACTGAAAGTGTTTCTGTCATTGTCATCATCATTGCCTCACTGTTCCCCTGAGTCATGTGAAACCTTTTCCTTAAAATCACAAAGCACAGCCTATAATGTTCATCCATGCTACCATACATTCTCTATTCAAATCATCATTAGGCATCTAAAATATTCATATTTGGGTTTTATGTGTCACTTTGGTAGCAGTATCAAACATCTAAGTATTTTCCGCAGTATTTCAAAGACACAGTAGTCTCACAGCACACGGGATTATTCGTCTTTGATATGATTCTTTAGTTTCAGCTATGGAAAATGGTCTTTCCCTGTTTTGATGGTTGATTGCAAAGCATGTGGGAATCCCATAAATTCCCCTCTTTACTTCAGTGGCCCGAGGTCTCATAAGGACATTTCATCAGCGTAGCTCTCTACTCTCTACTCGCTACCTGGTTCATGGCTTTAGGACTGTAGTGGAGGTGACAGTAGGATGATGGAAATATGAGTCCTGGATTCTGATAATCAGATCAACCTGCAAAAACATGTAGCTCACCATGCAACAGGCCAGGAAATGTCACAGCTAATCACAGAGAGGTTGATATGCTATATTTAACATGTCTCTTTCGGATTGAGATAGTTTTGGTTTTCATTGAGTTTAGGCGGCACCCCCTTAAAAGATGTGTGTCTACGTTAGACTGTTGGGGAGATTTAACTTCCTGTGTGTTACTTTGTGTAACAGTGGAACTGATACTGACCAAGATCAAGAATGCCCGAGAAAGAAGTCAAAGGGTGATTTTATGATTCAACAACTTTTTCTATCAGAACTTTTAATATACAAATGACAAATTCTGAAAATTGATCTTGGCCTGATGTGACTTCATTTTCCCCATTTTGTTGATTTTGACATCAGAAAAAACAAAAGCAGTAATGCATCTTGGTCAAACTTAGGCAAACTCAAATCAAACTGTGTAAGCCACTTGTAACTGTTGCAAAAATACCTGTTAACTTCCCAGTTAAAAGTTTCCCTCAAACTACCTGTCAAACAACACTCCCGTATGCTTTACCACAATGTTAAATCCATTTCAAACAAGTGACCTTAAAGTGCATGGGTCAGTGATGAGACAGCGAGTCCAATCAGAGAGGATCTTCCACATGAAGAATATCAGATGCTGTGGTTGTCCTGTCCGTTGAACTAAGAGGAGAGCAATGATCAGTTGAGGACCACTTAATCACCCACCATGATATACAGTCATGTGCATCTAAAGAGAAACAACATTTAAACTGCAAAACAGAAAAGCCACACACAAAATGTAAATGTCCGATTTGATTATTTCTACTCAGCATAGATTAGACTGGGCAGCATATCTGACGACGGAATCATCACAAAGTCAGGTTTTCCTTGTTAAACTGGACAGGAAGTCTGGAAATTAAATAGCAATTTATTAATGTGCAAAAATGATATGTAACCACAACAAAACTAATTTGATTTTGTGTTAACCATGACTCAAAGCAGCCTGTGGGAAAGCAAAGTTTAAAAAAGCTCAAGTATGAACTGAGAATGACGTATGTTTGCAATCCGGCTGAGGTCAGTGTTAAAGTAAGGCCAGTGTGTTTTAAGCTATAAGTTCACTCAAATCCAAAAAGTCACTCTGCTGCTGGATGTTGTGGAAAATCATTCACCTTCATTGTTTGGAACACAAACCAAGAACATTTGTCCACTAGGATCAATGAAGGTATCAACCTGATGGTGACGCTACAGAAGATAGAAGAAGTTAAAGTTCAAAGTTCAAAGTTTTTTATTGTCATTTCGCCGTGTGTGCAGGACATACAGGTGAATCAAAATGCCGTTTCTCTCTCGCCTTGTGCAAAAACTAAGCCGTATAGCCTAAGACAACACAAACAACACAAACCTATGCACAGTACGCAATCCTATATACCGTCCTATGTACAACCTATGTACAGATATGAGAGTAGTGCAGATGGTTAAATTAAGTAAAGTGCAATGCAGTAACGGACAGACAGATGGTTAGCAGCAGAGAGTAATAAACAGGTGAGTGTGGTGAGACCATGTGCAAAACAGCAGAGGTAGTCTGTATATTTAGTTGGTGGATTTACAGTCCAGGGACCGGGGGGTGGGGCGGGGTGGTGGGGGGGGTGGTAGTGGACAGAGTTCAGCATCCTGACAGCTTGGTGGACAAGGCAGGAGGCTGACATGGGAGTGTAAGAGGTGGGAGGTGTCACTGGCAATGCTGATAGCTCTGCGGGTGAGGCGGGAGTTGAAAATGTCTGTGAGGGAGGGCAGAGGGGAACCGATGATCTTGCTGGCTGTGTTCACTATGCGTTGCAGTGACTTTCGGCAGGAGGCAGTGCAGCCTCTGTGCCACACGGTGATACAGCCAGTGATGACGCTCTCTATGGTGCCCCGGTAGAGTGAGAGCATGATGGGGGTGGGACTTTGGCATTCCTCAGTTTGCGGAGGAAGTAGAGGCGTGTTTGAGCCTTCTTGGCCAGCTATGTGGTGTTGTTGGTCCAGGAGAGATCCTCAGAGATATGCACCCCCAGGAACTTGGTGCTGCTCACCCTCTCCACAGCAGCACCGTCGATGGTCAGTGGGGGATGCTGTGCAGGTCTTCTCCTGAAGTCCACGACAATCTCTTTGGTCTTCCCCACATTGAGGAAGAGGTTGTTGTCCTTACACCACTGGACCAGTTGGCTCACCTCACTCCTGTAGTTGGCTTCATTGTTGTTGGTGATGAGGCCCACCACAGTTGTATCGTCCGCAAACTTAATGATGTGGTTGGTGCTATGGGTTGGCACGCAGTCGTGGGTCAGCAGTATGAAGAGCAGTGGGCTAAGCACACACCCCTGTGGAGCCCCTGTGCTTAGCGTGATGGACTTAGAGGTGTTTCTGCCGACCCGCACACTTTGTGGCCTCCCTGTTAAGAAGTCCAGCACCCAGTTACATAGGGAGGTTTTGAGTCCCAAGTGACTGAGTTTCTGTATGAGCTGCTGGGGGATGATTGTATTGAATGCTGAACTGAAATCAAGAAACAGCATTCGCACATAAGAGGGACATCCAAAGCTAGGGACCAGGATGACTGTCAACACATGTCTGCTCTTTGTAGACTGGAGGAAAGATTGTACATGTTTCTAATTTCTAGTTTTAGGAATTAGAAATGACAAATTAGTAATCAAAAACTAGTTGTGCTAATGTTGTATTTCCTTGGATGAGCTTTTTTGCTGGTTTATTTGATTTGATTTAGTGATTTATTTGACAGAGGCAATGCACATTCATAAACACTGTTGTAAATGCACCAGAATTAGCCAAAAAGCTATTTTTCAGCTGCAGTTTCACCTTGACAGATGTTAAATAGTCACCCTAAATGTCAAGGTTTTGAGTTGAGTTTCTTGTTTTGTTATTTCCTGTTTTATTTTGAAAAATCTTTCCCTTGTGTGTTTTCGTGTACTTGTTTCCTGTCCGTGAGTAGTTCATTGGTTTCACCTGTGTCTCGTTTTCTTGCCCTCCTTTGTCTATTTAAGTTGTTTCATTGCCTTTGTTCTGTCGGTTCATTTACTGTGTTAGTGTCCATGTTCCTTGACCCAGCCGTGACACTAAAAGAATAGAATTTAGTGATACATTAAAGTAATGTTCTGAATAGGAGGATAGGAAGTAAAAATTCATGTTGCAATTCAATACATATGGAAATACCAAATGAGAGACAGAAAGAAAGAGCAAGAGAGGAGAACATCAGAAAAAAACACAGGAGAATGAAAGTGGTAAAGCACAGAAGAGTAAACCAAGATAGCAAATAGCAAGTACAGACAGCTACTACAGTTCATTGTAATGCAAACAGACTTGGTCATCAAGTAACCATGTCTGGAAATGAGCCGTGAATAACTGGAAACTATTTAATTGTATATAATATAAGGTGGAACAGTATTCCATTGCTGTGCTACCTTTACTGAAAAGGCTGTTTTACTAAAAGCACTTTTTCTAAATGGGACAATCCAGTCCCCTCTCGCTACACCTCTTGTTATCTGCTGTTGATCGTATATCAATGAACTGTCTTAGGAGAATTTGAACTGTGTATTGTGTGTAACAGCATCACACCAGAAAATTAGCATATTACTGCTGATAAGAGCTGAGGCCAGTAAAGACTGTGACTACTGCATGACATATGACCTGGGAATGAAAGCCAAGTGTATCCTTTCACACCGAAGACTGAAGACACATGTTAGTGGGGCTTTTTTTGGCGTGAAAGGGGCTAAAGGGACAGCCTGATGTAAAACACTCAAAATGTGGGCTTAAAGTGGGATTGTCATGTGTCAGCCTATTAAATGTTGACAGCAAGTACCTTCCACAACATGCTGCGACCACCTTCAGCACCTAGCTTTGGATGACCAGTTTGGATTTTACTCAAGATGAGTAACCACGTGGCTGCTACTGGGGACTTCTTATAATTCACAGACTGCTCAGAAGGTACGTCAAATGACGTGGCTTTTGCCCATACGCGTGATTAACTGTACACCAGTCAATGTGTTCTTTCATAACATGTGCTCCCGCAAAGGTGGTCTGGCTTCCATCCATACTGTCTGTTTAATTAAAAAAGTATGCCTGTGTATTTCTTTATGATGCAGTCGTGTCTGCACTAATGATCTCAGAGGCCCTTGGGGAGACAATCCAAGCACAATGAAAAGGCAGGTGTGCTGGGATCTCTCCAGCACAGACTCCTTAAGCATCTCTAACTTGCTGCTTAACCACTTTAAAGGAACCAGGAGTGTGTACACACACAAACACGCATCAGGGAGCACTTGACTGCGTTTAACACTGAAACATGCAGATCGTCCTTACCAAAGTAGGGCTGTTTGCGCAAGCAGGCATTTTTAGTTTTTATTGTTGGGTAATGCACATAACTAAAGTCACTAATAAACTCATTTTAACCCCAACCACAATCTTTTCCTAAACCTTACCAATTAGTTCCAGTGCCTACCGGGAACCAAACAATGCAATTTCACAATGTTCACCACATGTTTTTCTGGATAAGCTGCGTACTGTTACTCTCCAGTGGCCTTACACTCTATGTTCTCTTGCTAGTCATTGGCAAATGGACTTATTCCGTAGTTTAGATATGAGGCCACATTGGATTGTGTACCCCATTTTAAAGATAATGACCCAGCTCCGATGTTATTATCAGCTTGAAGAGTAAATACGTGGTGCAACATCCATCAGCACTCACTGTGTTGCTGTTCCAGATCATCCCAAAGGGTCCGCGTGTTCACAAAGAGGAACAGAAATTCACAACTGCGAGACTTCTGCCGCGTAATGTGGCCTGAAACAAACATTTAAGCAGGCTGTGTAATAAAGAAGCAATCATTCTGTCATCAGCTTGAGCTGTCCCTACACCTGACCCGTCTGGCACGGCTCCGTCTGGGCTGTTTTTTGGTAGCATGAAAAACACGGCTACTCCAAAGAGAATTCGATTTTCCTAAAACTAGTTTTACAATTAGTTGAAGAGAGAAGTAAACCCTGTGGGTGTAAATTCATGCTCCATTTACATGTGTTAACACCTCAACCTATTCACCAAAAAGACCAAGTGGTTGATAATGATACATGAAGTTTCCACTTCAGAGACTGAGTTCCCACTGTATCAAAAGAGCAACCACATCATCCATGTTAAAGAAGTGGCCCTGTTGGATGTGTTTCCAGAGACCCTCTGGCTAACAGCAGGTTTCACACATGTTCTTCACACTCAGCTCATCCAATAAATCTGCGCAGCAATGGTACACATCTGGAAAACCTGGCAACTTCTCCTGACCACGAAAAGCTGCGCTCCATCTTGAACTGCCCACAATACAAGACAGGTGGTCTTTATTGTTCGCACCGTCCTCCTTTGATTGGTCAGAATTCCCACTTCGTCATTCACAAGTCAGATTCATTTTACTTGATTAGAGCACGGGAACAATGTTTGGATCAGGAGAAGAAGAAGGGAAGGAGGCTTCTCTTTTGTGAGATTATACAGTCTAATGAGCTACAATGATGAGGTCCCAGAACAAACTGTCAGCAGCTTTCACTGGAGCTGCTTTCTGCCAAAGACATAGCCCCAGACACAATGATTTGGGAAAATGTTCTTTAATTATTCAGAAGTCGTTTGCTAAATACTGCCCAGGCTTTTGTTTGTTGCTGTCGAGCCATGAACGCCAACTTTACACTCCTTGCGCCTCAGACCAATATCAGAAGCTGAGGGCTGAATCTGTGTCCTTTGTGGGCCCCATTACCAAACTTGTCCATATCCCAAGTCATTGACCCAGTTGCAATCTATCTACAGTCCATGCAGATGCATCACTGCGGGACTGTATAGATTATCATGTCAGTCACAGTGTTTTACAGTTGCCTTGTCTGCTTTTCCCACAGCTATCTACTGTGACAATGACCACGCAACTCTCACCTTTCTCGCATTGACCCCTGAGATCCCTCCACTCCCCATCATTTCCTCCGCCCACCTGCCTTGGTGACCTTATTTCTGAAAAATGTCTGTGCTTTGTCCCTTTATCTGGTTGATACTAGCGCCTTTCACTGACTTAATTACACAAGTACGCAAGTACGCAAGTACTTTCACTTTTGCTTGAGTATAATTTCTTAAAAGTGAAAGCTTGAGTTTAATATTCTTGTATTCTTTCCATCTCTGCCTCCGCCTTCGCGTTCCAGCCATTCCACAGTTTTTCTTGCCTGCCCGTTTGACTCCCGCTTTCTAGCCCAATCCCCTGTTGGATAGGTTTGCTTCATCCCCTCTGCCTGTGTTCTGTAGACCTCGAGTAAACTGTGCAGTTGGACTGAGAAGATACTGTGTTTGCAGGAGCGAGCTAGAGACAAACATCCATAAACAAACATTTATTATTCTTATTTGGTGGAGGATCTGACATGTAACCGGTAATTATTTCCTGATTTTCACATCAAGTTTCTCTAAAAAGATGAATGAAATGAACCAAGTAGTAAGTTACTGCCCTCGCTGCATCGTGTCACGAGGCTGAATGAAAACAGCATCCTTCTGAGATGTTCAAAATACAGCGATGGAATGCACAAGAGAAAGGGGACAGAGTCAGGGAGCATTTCATGGCCTCTGTGATGGGGCTCACTGCAGAGGGAATAGCTTTGATAAAGAGCAGGAGCACCCTTTATCCAGTAAGGCTACTTACAGGGAGCTTTGTGAGGAACTGGACATGCTTAATACACATTATCTCTCTCATTTATCACCAAAGAGCTGGTGAAATGACAAGAGCCGGGCCTCCGAACCTTCCCAGGAGGAGAAACGTCTCGCAGGAAGATGGAGAAGCTCTTTTATTGAACCGAGCGCCTGAAAAACTGCCTGCTTCTCGTTGTAGCTGTCTAATTATGACAGCTTGTCAGGAGCCCAAATGAAAACATACAGAGTGCATTATAAGATCACTTAGTCTTCATTTGAGATGCTTTTAGAGCCAAACAGGCAGATGTGCGTCGCCACGAGTGGCTTTAATAACGCTGCATGGAGCATTTGTATTGACTGGGATCACAGGGTGAACAGACTTCAGCCAGCTCTCCGGCTAATGTCGATCAGATCATGGCTCTCACTCTGAGATCCTGCGGCTCACGCCTTGTCTTTCTGTTCTTTGAAAACATGTTGGCGGTCTGAGTTCGAAGAGAAACATCAAACGGTCTTTCGGAACTCACTTAAACATTTTTCTTCTTCATGTTCGTTTAAAGCTCTCTGCAAAAACGCTAAGATGCTGTAGGATAAAGTATTGGTAGGTTGCTCACGATGGCATGCAGTTTACTTTAACCAAGGTTAGCATCAGTGGATTTAGCGCCTCAACTGGTTTTACTAGAACTGCTCTGTTACATATAACCAGTTGTTTCAAATGAGCATTTTCATTCAAGCTGATTGATCTACGTTTGGAGATGTTCCGATCAGCTGACCGCTCAGAATCCATGGACTTGTCTCAGCCGTCCTCTGGTGGTTACTAATGGAACCCAATGTTTTTACCATTAAAACATAATGGGTTTTGGATGATAAACTTTAGGCAAAATGAAATATTTCTCATTTCAATATTGGTATTTTGAAACTTCCACAACAGCTATGGTGTGCTGTGTCGTCCAAGTTTGAAAAAGAATCAGATCTCGCTTCAGCAGAAGGGCCCAGAACAAAACTGCCTGGCTAACACTTGCTGCTGCACTGCCAAGAACCAATGGAGGCAAATCACCGCTTGTGCCCATAATCCCTCGGAGAAGGATGCAGTATGAGCGTACTCTGTGCTGACAGGAAGCGACATTAGCGTAGCACTAAAGTCCTCTCTCAGGAGGAGGTTTAGGTGGATGCTTGTCATCGTCCTGCTGTTTCGTTGTCTGCCAACTGTTTATACTGGATGACCACAGTCCTCCCATAATGTGAAAATCATTTAATGAAATCTATAAAATTTGTTTTTCATTATGATCTTCAGTTGGTCCCTGAGGGGTCCTCAGCCTCTTTTGCTTGTTAACCTAGTTAAACTAAAGCAATGTGCCCTCACCAGGGGTTAAGGCCTCAGCGCTGACACTGTATCTGTCTATTTTCTCTTTTAAAACCGGAGTTTAATGGTCCGATGATGTGAAATGACGACAAGGTGCTGCTGTGAATGTGCAGTAATTGAAAGTAGGGGTGGCTCTGACAGAGAAGCAACAGCACTAGCCAGTGGACAGATGTGTAAACACGCGGATGGGAACGCAATGGAAAAATTCACCCTGATGAGTTGCCTGCTGGCCACGAGCCAAAGCAAACTGATCGCGCATTTTATAATAGACGCTGTGTTTGAGAGGGGCATGTGCATGTGCTCTGACAGGGCGAGAGAATGCTGGAAATCTGAAAATGCCTCTTTATTGGCTGGAAACACGCCATAGACGTATATATCATGCGAATACTCTTATGACAGACTTTTCAGATTTGACAGAGAAGCAGTCAGTGATGGATAGCACAGAGCAGCCGGTCCAACTGTTGATACAGGTGACATGTTAAAGGATCAAATCACAGTTTCTTCAGGTCTCGGCAGCTGTAATCCGTCCACGCTGACCACGTAGACACCTCTTCTTAAAACAACTTAAGTGGAAGTGGTGGCGGAGAAAGTCCACGGTACCTTTTGATTGAATTGTGACTTTAGAATGCAGGACTATGGATTTTTCTCGGTGCAGTTGCTTTAAGGCAGCCTGTGCTTGCACTCATAGTGGACAGAATGAATGATGACAGCGATCAGGCTTCTGCAGGACAGCTTCTAATCCCCTGCATCGACCGCAGGAACCGCGTTTCTCTCCTTTCCACGCCATTTAAGATGCAGCTTAGCAGAGAAAGCTCACTGTAATCTGATTACTGCAGTGCACGTAAACACATTGTCTGAAAGTCTACCTCTTTTAATTCTCAGCTCACTTCTCGTGACTATAGGTGACTTCAGTGCAAACTCAATTCAAATTTCTACTTCCAGGGGATTTAGTACGAGAGTTAGTGGTCTTGATTTTCAGGTTCTATGCAGATATGTTTCATGTTATTACGACCACATGGGTCCACTTTTACAAGATGCTGTCTTGTTTTTACAACATATCACATTGTAATTATTGCATCAACTTAATAAATGTCATGAGAGATATTGTTTCTCATTATACCATGATGATTGGAGCCATGGCAACAGGAAAATTCCATATGGATTTTAAACAATATGTTTAAATGTGGTTTCGGTTTTATTTGATGCATGAGACAGCGTACAGGAGGGAGACAGGCACACAGAAAGGAGGAAAGACAGGAGGCAGAGAGACAGATAGCCAGGCAGACAGGCAGGCAGGACGCAGAGAGACAGGAGGACACACACACACACACACACACACACACACAAACGCATACAGGAAGCAGATACACAGACAAGAGTCAGACAAGCAGACAGACAGGTAGACAGACAGACATACAAACAAGCTGGCAAACAGGTCAAAAGACAGACACATAGAAAGCCAGATGGGCAGATAGACAGGTGGACAGACAGGCAGACAGACAGACAGGTTGCTGCCACAGTGTCCTCTCAGACAGTAATTCTTTTTCACACCATATAACAGCAGCTGAAGTTTTACAAAGTTAATGACTTCCTTATTTTTGGTTGATGAGGAATGAGGAAGTTATGTGACGTAACAGGATGGAGCGACATGTCCTAACATCTTGCTATAATATTAATTACGTTTGGTCAAAATGTCACAGTGGCAGCAGCACACATCTGCGGCTGCGATCCCAGGCTCCTCTGGGCCGCATGCAGAGGAGTCGTTGAGCGGATACCGAAGTCGAAATAGAATCCATCGGTGAATGAATGAGTGTGGATGGCTATTGCATGAATGGATGGGTGACTGCTGACATGTAAAAGGGATTTTGAGTGGTCAGAAGACTAGAAAGGTGCTGTATACGTGTGTTCTACAGGAGCATTGGACATATTTGGTGTCACATGCTGCGCAGTGTAGTTAAAAGTGTAATCGAGATGCAAGTAAGACTTCAGTGGTACAGATTAACCGCTTTTATAGGAAAGGTTAACATCTACAAACATGACATTCAATTAGCTGTGGATACGTGGTAAAGTAGCGGCGGTGTGACTGGAGGAGGACTGGAGCGAGCGCCTCCGAGCACCTCTTTGAGCGTGTGCCACACGTACTGCTGACACGCCATGACGGAATATCAATCGATTGATCAATTGGGTTCGTTTGATCTCAGATCAAAGCAGCCATTTAGCGTCTGAGCCGGTTCGCTAAGCTTCTATTCACACATGTTGACTTTCTGCCACTGAAACTCAAACACCGAGCGAGTGAAGTGTGAGTGCTGCTTGCCCGTCCACGCCCTGCTGACGCCTTCCCATTATGACCACCAGTGACTCAACTGGGAACAAGTCCCTCAGGAGAGAAACACTGAAAAGGGCCAGCACATCAAGGAGCCAGGGTGTGTGTGTGTGTGTGTATGTGTGTGTGTGTGTGTGTGTGTGTGTGAGGCCATACATCATTGACACTGACAGTGGGTAGAATGGGCTGTCACATGCACCGGGACTCATTCGGTGTGCCAGCACTTGAGTTCAGCGGTCCTCCCTTTCTTCTCAACAGACATGACAACACTGCAAACAGCCCACGGCCACACCGCCTCATCTGTCATGGAGAAAAAGTGAGGAAGCGGTTACTCATCCCACAAATTGTATTTACGGTAAAACGGTAAATTACGGTAAAACTCGTGTTCTCTTGCCCGGTCCAGACGCTGAATCTGAAACGATGGAAACTCCTGATGTCAGGAGGCTGCAGATGAACACCGATTGGTAATAAACAAGGCAGCTGGCACCCACAGAACACCGACTGAGCCAATCACTTTCTAGTGTTTCATGGGAGGCACTTTACATGGCCTTGTTTCAGTGGAACCCAAAGTGTCCTGAGGGATGACTGTTGTTTACCTTTGCCCACACATTTCAGGGTGTAATTAGCAGGGATATGAAATTCTTTGGAAAGCAGTGAAATGACAACCAGCAGATGAAACCCACGCAGGCTCGCTGGTGGAGTGCAGATGGATCGTGTTTGTTGCTGTTTTGCATTTCTTCCAGTTTGGACTGATGCTTCTCTTGCACGGCGATCCTAGTTCCTGCCCAAAATAATAAATCTATTTAATATTTGTCAAACCTGACAGGTTTATCAGCCTAAGCAACCACTTTATCTTCAAACAGGACTAGTTTTCATTTGACTCCAGTGATTTATTTTGTAAAGTGCCTGCAGTTCATGCTTTTTCTCTCCCTGTAGATATGATTACTTTGCTTTTATAAATCATTAATGTGTTGTTGCTTCAATATTCCTTAACTTACAGTTATGAGAAATAGCATCAGCTGCACAGAGACACTGCAATCCAGCAAACCTGCAGAGGAGCAGCCCGACAGAGACCATCTGCCATATGAAAAGATAAGATGCATATATCTGATTTCCTCCTAACTAATGAAATAAAAGGCATGTGTCCTGCTCATGTAGCAACATCTACATCAAATGTTTGGCTCTTAATTACACTGAACTGTCGTACAAACCTGGATTCTGAGGGATACAACAAGCGTGATGTCGGCTCCACAGCAGGTGTGTTGAGTAAGCGCTGGCATCGAGGACCCAGACCTAACTGTGACAGGACAAACATAAGTCAGCGCACTGATTAGATACGATAGAATTAATAATGTTTCTTTTGTCCAAACTAATCGTTAAATAGCCTGGTATACATCCATGTGTGAGACTGATTATAGAACATTTACACTTGTTAGAAAGCAAGATCATAATCCTGACGTGTTCAAGTCCCCAAATGCTGGTCTGAGTGGCTCCCTCCCGTGGATCCCAAACAGCACGACAGGATAATAATAACTTATTGACATAGCACTTATTCATATTGGATTATTGTTTATTAAGCTTGAACAGATTCATTCAATGTTCCCCACTGATCCTGAAGCAGGCCACCCTCATTCTGAAGCTGCTGAGCACGACAGAACATACATGTCTTTGAGAACACAGTTTAAAAAACAGGTTCAAATCACAGCCCGCGTGCTCTGTCTGTCCAGAGCTTTCAGCTAGCCCACATGGTCTTCACGGGCAGAAACCCCTGAGTCTACCTGCTGGACGTGAACCAAAACGTTTCCCATAAGTAGGAGGTTGCTCCTTTAATTGGCAACTGTAAAACAACACACTCGATGTCTGTTTTTAATTTGTCTCGAGGTCTTTGGCCCACTTGCGGCGAGAAAGTGATGCTGTGAACAATAAGGTCACATGATGGTGCTTTGTGACACTGCTGGGGGACAGTCCCGTTAATTGGATCGTTTGATTCTCATCGTGCTGTGAGCTAATAATAGCCCAGAGCTGCTCACTCAGGGCATCGCTGACAAACTGGCCGTCGCGTCGAGGCAGCTGGTGTGGTCGGGAGGCTGGTCGGGCTGCTTCGGGTACAGCATGCGTTTCACATAGGATTTACGAGGTGCAATATAAAAATAAGAACACCACATAATGTATTCCTCAAGCATGTCCAACAAAAATGTGAGCTTACAAATCCTTTATTTTGGATGGCGCAAAGCACATGTCCTGACTGTTTCTAATTAGGAGGATTTGTACGATATGGTTTCTGAGGGCCGAGGAGGAGCTTTGTTTTGAATTATGCACTCCTGTTTTCTCAGCGTGGAAAGCGCCTTCTCATGCGGACGCTGCCGTCCCCTGCCGAAACACACGTCTCCCCTCCGTGTCTTTGATTAAATCGGACCCATAGCAGTGCTTTTGCTTGCACACGAGATGTATTCCATTTAGTGTTCATTTACGGGGCGCTGCAGCTCTGATAAGCCGCTGTGCTCAGCAAACATGGTGACATTGTTTAGTCCTAATCCAGTTCTCACACAGTCCATCCCATATTAAATTGAATTTAAGAGCCAGTGCAAACAGTAAGCCATGTGACAGCTGCGAGAGACACACCACACATACGCCACACGGCGAGCGCGGCCCCGTCATTCAGACCCACATTGTGTACACAGTCCCACATTTCAAACAGTGGCTCACAGAAAGAATTCCTTGTCAAAACACAAGGGTTTTGGAGAAGGAAACTGCCGGATGTTCCACAAGTGTCTTCCTTTGCCAGAAGCTGTGTGTGTCAGATCTAAAACTGGCCTGTCTCTACAGCGACTACGTTTACATAACTAAAGGAAGAATCCTGTATGTACTCTGCTTCGGGACTCAGTCGGTGTCTCTGTGGGTCCTTTATGTCCTGGGATTGAGGCACATTGTCCTACACCTAAGTCTCAAAGCTCTGAAAGATGTTGCTGCATGATGATTCTCCCATCTTATTCTAATCTTTTGTCTCTAATGAAGAGGAGTCTCCATGCAGCTGGATTCAGTATCTTTCTGTCCATCCATGTGTCCTGCTCGGATCAGATAGCTACCTGATCTGAAACATGCTAGTAGTAGTAGTAGTAGTAGAAAGACAACCAGGAAGCTTTAGGTAGGCACCCTCTTGTTCCAGGCATCTGGAGTGTTAATCAATAATCAGAAGTGTGGAAGTAGTTAATGTGAAGTAAATGGCAAAAAAAGCAGGTGATGTGACCTGTAATTACCTGATCCCAGATCAGTCCAACTATCACATGCCATTGAATCTGTGGTCTGGCTCCACCTATCTGCCACTGCTACCATTATTATTATTATTATTATATTATTATTTACATCATTGTTCTGCTAACAGTAGCCACAGTTAGGACTCTGTTGTTGTGCCAGGCAAGGCAGATGGCCGTCCACCTACAGCCAGGATCTGCCAAAGGTTTCTGCTCTGATTGTAAAGTGCCCTGAGATTACTTTGGTTGTGAATTGGCGCTATATAAATAAATTGAATTTAATTGAATTGAAGAGGTCGTCTATTGGAGTCATCCATGTGCTCAGTTTGCACAGTTAACGATCTACCTAAACTGTTACTGCTGTGGCTACTGTTCATCTTTCGGTGTCTTTTGGTTGTTACCAAAGAACCGGTGTATGGTTCTGATGTGGATGAAGCCTGGTCAGACTGCAATCAGTGTTGTGATGTGGCCAGCGCATTGAGACCAATGAAAGTGTCTCGGTCTTATCTGGATTTTATTCCCACGTGACCAACTTGAAATGACAACTGTGATCCTGCATCCTCGCCCTGCTGCAGTTTCTGTGTTACAAACCTTCAGATGTCCCGCAGTTCTGACCCTCTGCGCTTGCTGAATCACCACAGCTGGATGGCAGCTGGTTTGAAGGCCGTGGCTCCTGTTTGAATAATCCACTCTGTCACATTAAGAAATGATGCAGCCAGATGAAATAGCACCCCCAGTCATGTGCTCATGTCTATATTGTATTACTGATCCTGGATTTCTACACTAAAACACCCCAAATGCCTGACTGTGGATCTGAATCCATCCTGGACAGTGCTTGTCCACACAGAGTTTGGAATGAAGGACTCTGTGATGAGTCAGTGGAGCTTAACTCCGACTGCCTCTGTTTCCCTAAGTCAAGTCAGAACCAGGTTGCATGAGGAAACAGGTTGGGAAACAGAGAAACCAGCTCGTGTAAACAGAGCCAGTGTAGCAGCCTGTCATTAGATCATGATCCACACGTTGGATCTCAGCCCCTCCTCCTCCCCGCTCACTGCCGAGCTCCTACTCCGAGAAGACTTGGCTGGCTGCCCGCTAAAGTTCTCCACTACAAAGGACTACTGATTCCAGCTTCTCTTCCTGTTTAGACAACGGCCTGAGGTATGCTGCATGGGTCCCAGGATGGCTCCCAAATGTGTTACAGTGAGAGAGCAGCCGTTGCGGGATCCTAATGACTGCGCGTTACAGATGCGTTTAACAGTGTGAGAGTGGGATGCTCCCTCTCTCTGCTGCCCACTGCGCTGCCTCAATGTGCTCTGAAGACCTCCAAATGTGATGTCATGTGAAAGCCGCTTGGCCGAAACGAGGGCAGTTTGTTTCAGCACAGCAGGGAGGGCAGAGTCATTACACAGTGGATACGGTTTACGAGCTCCACAGACCCCCCGCCCCCGCTGAACAGTTTGATTTGTGTCTCGTTTCTCTTTCTGTGTCACTTGGAATTAGCCGTGTGCAGCTGATCAGCTGATCTGATCTATAAACCCAGTCAGACAAGTCTAAGGTTTTACATGTTTCTGCGCCAAGCTGAAAGTCATGGATCTCTCTCTCTCTCTCTCTCTGTGTTGGGTGGGTGGTATCTTGTGGATGCACTGGGAAGACTGATCTTTTATTTCTGCTTCTGATATGTTAAAAAAAAAAAAGATATATATATATAGGCCACAGAAAGACATATTTAAATTGTTATTTCCATGCAGTCAAATGTGACATTGAAGGTCTCTGAACATGAGGCATTTACATATTTTCCGCTTTTCACGACAAACATTCAAACAATAACCCGACAGTAGCTTATTATTTCATCATGATTTTGCAAAGAGAATTTCAACGCAAATAATGATTGAATTAGAAGTAAAATGAAAACATAACGTCAGTAGAAATGGCCACTGCTGTTTGGCTGATCTGTGCACCATCTAAAACCAGAGTAAAGCTGCGCTTCAAATGTACTGATATCCAGCCTGTGTGTGTGTGTGTGCGTGTGTGCGTGTGTGCGTGTGTGCGTGTGTGCGTGTGTGCGTGTGTGTGTGTGTGTGTGTGTGTGTGAGAGACACACACAGATCATTGCAGCAGGATCCCCTGGGACTTTCTGCACGGATCTCTCTCTGGTGTTGATTTGACTTGGACCCTGGCTGTTTGGACTGATAATCTAATACAATTCATGATGTAATCTTTGCATCTTACTGTGTATGTTTACACATATCAGGCTGCAGTACCTGAGAGAACAATGGAAGCAGTGTGTATTTGTATTTTAGTTATGACTGAATCATCACTCAGGCCGTGCAGGCTAAGATCCAGCCTCTTCCTTCAGGCTGTGAGGCTCTCTGCCTTAGAGCATTACAGGACTGACTACTGTACACCGTACTCCTGCTGCTCCTGACATTCAGTGCACTTTACCTTTATATGCTGCTCTGATTTTAGCTGTGTATTTTCTTATTTATCATGCTCTTTTAGGTTTTTATTTCTTAAATTGAATTTACTAATGCCAGGCAGCTCTTTTAGCTATTAACATGATTTTTATTTATCTATTAATTTCAATGCATCTACAATGTACACCGCTGGACCCAAGCCACAAATTTTATTCTTTCATGTCCTGCATGGTTGAATGACAACAAAGTTTGAACCTTGAACCTTTGAGGTTTTCAAACAAGACATAAATGTCTGTATTCATGCAAAAATAAATATATGCAAAAATAAATGTACTGATGGTTACAATAGAATTGCTGTCTGCAGTTACATGCACCTGCATTAAAAGGCCACTCATCTATCTGTTTGTTTTATCTGTCACCACAAGCTGCAGATTCTTTATGGTTTTGCACTTTATTCAGAATCCATGTTTTTGTGTCTCAGTTTCTGAGCTCTTTCATACAAAGACGCGGTTCGGTTAAATCAGCTCTGCACACGGAGTCATGGTTTGGTCCGGAAAACTTTGGTGGGTCTAAAACCATCAAATCGGAACATTTTCATGACCGTGAGCTGCGGATGTGACAGGATCGATAATCATCTCTGTCACAGTTATGACCAGAGACAAGCTCAAATACCTGCGTTAACCTCCGGCTTCAGCAGGATCACTAGGCTGCAGGCATGCATGACTAACAGCTGACCGGTGACCAGTGAGGGGAAATGACAGCAAGTGTGCGGACAGTTACTCTGGTGTGGATTCAGCCGATGACTAAAAATTAAATAACCAACAGATAGATGGACATAGTAATAGTAACAACATATAATTGTGGACGTGGACGTGATGAAGTGGACGTGATGACATGTTTGTTAAGTGAAAATCAGATTTGATTTGAACCAGCTGATAACCCCCTGTCCTGCATCTCTGTCCGATGTGCACCAGCCATCATTCACCCAGGTGGCTCACACTCATTGTTTCCTCACTGCAACAAACATCTAACATCTCGGAGCGGCGCGGTGTGAGGAAGACCTTCATTTAACCCTCGCGCTGTGTTACTGTGTCTCATGCCTAATGTCTAATGTCATTCCAGAGTATGATTACACTTTGCGCACTGACACCCATATTATTAGATTCCATTATTATAGTCCCTGATGAATATTTTGCCAGATGTGACACTGATAAATAATAGAAACTATTTAATTTTTTAGGTTGGTGACTTTTCAAAGTGGCATCCTGAGACCTGTCCTGCTCTACCCCACTGCCACTGCACGTTACACTTCAGTATATGATCATCACAACACTCCCTGTGTTAATTCCCTCATGTTTTCACTAATGGAAAGGAGCTGTAGCACGAGATTAGAGGGTTTTTAGGAGCCAGGGTTGGAAGGAGATTGCACAGCAGTAGATATCCTTAGTTAGGTGGCTAAGGGAGGTAAAAAAAAAAAAAAAAAGATAAAAAAACCAAGCAAGAAGACAGATGAAAGATATAAAATGAGTAGCAAGGACGTGCAAAGTGTCCGTTTTCTCTAAAAGCTTTGGTTTAGGTCTGAAACAGATCCCCTCTGTGTGTCCCACACATCGGCCGGAGCGGTTTTCACGCCACAAATAAAATAAGCATCTAAAAAAAAGAAATAAAAAATTAGCAGCCGTCATTATGACACCGGCGATGCTATCTGCAGTGAAAACAGGTGGGTGTGTGTTTTCAATTGGCTTCTCTCAACAGTACATTCCATCGCAGCGAAACAGCTTAACCACAATACAACTTCTGTTCTTGAGATGAAACAAAGGAGGTTTGTGCTGTCTGTCTGTCAGGGAGGCTGAACCGCCGCGGGCAAATACTGCGCACGGCTGACGCACTGTTATTGTTTATACAAGCATATACAAAATAGCTGCAGATATTAAAAGTGGCTCACATGCAGGGGTAGGGCTCCTGTAGTGTGATGCAAATTGCAAAATATAGATAAAATGTCTAATTTAAATGAAAAGATTGAATTGGGTGTTAGTGTTAGCGTTAGCAACAAACGTATGTTTGCCTGTTCGAGCCACATTCGTAGATACTTTGAAAGGTCACAGCTCAGGTAACTGCCAGCACCTGAATCTCATTTGATGGGAGTGTCAGGGCAGTTGAGTGCAGACTTGAATGCACTTGCTTGTGATGCTGAGACGTCCTGATGACGCTCACAGACACGAGAAGGAGGGAGATGTGTTTGACCTCTTTATTCTCTCTGGGAAAGACAGAGCAAATGTGCATTTTCCCCCACGGTTGTTCCAGCGTTCACCTTCACACTGTCTGCCATCACTGTCCCGTTGCCATTAGCAACAAGTCCTCACCAATAATGTTGCGTTAGCCTTCATTTCTGTGGACCTACTTCACATTGTAGTGTTATTTTTGTTATTGTTATTGTAGTCCCTCACCAAACAGAAGGTGTGGAGATGTCCTACAGCTCAAGTCACATGACAGACTGGACGGGTTTATTCCATGAGCTCAAGCAGTCATGCTTTCACCCAAAATCCATACTGTACGAAATGCGAAACTGATCACGCTCCAGGAAATAATTGTGGAAATCATGTTTGAGTGCGAGTTAGCTTTGCATCCAGTGACTGAACTCTAAAACCAAACTATCACATGACACCTACAGTGGAGGTGAAGGTCTGGGAGAAACCAGAGAAAGGTGAGTGTTAACTGCAGGTGTGAGATGAGCCGTTTCTCAGGATCTATGAGCAGACAAGATTCAGAGATTTGAATTGAAATTTAAAATTTTGTTGAATCTGCACATGGCGACTGTGGTATGGTAACGTTTAAGGAAACATGGTGGTAACGCGTCGGTCTGTGACAGGAAGTGACCTCTAGTAAACACTTTACAAACACATCTGGATCTCTCATCTTCACTGCAGAAAGACCACCTTGAGTTCAGCTGGAAGTATGATTTTGACAAACTGTCCTGTAGAATCAAGACTTCATGTTTTCTTTAGTGTTTCATCTCCACTTCAGAATGATTTTAGATATTATTTAAAACAGCTCCTACAGAGGAGCACTCCTACTCCTCATTCAGCTCTCTGACGGCAGCAGTTTCCTTCAGCGAACTTAAAATAACTTTTCTCTTTTTCAATTTATTTCCTCCTGCATTTCTTTGCTCGCTGATCTGATTCCTCTTTCTGTTTTTCTCATTTTATCTCTTTGTCTTTTTTCTTCCAATCATTTTTCACCATCTTTTCTGTCTTTCTGATTCCAGGAGGTCCCACAATTTTGATGAATTGGTGTAAGTAGATGTATAAGTTATTCACAATGAGTGCATTTGAAAATAAATATATTCTGCTCTTCAAATGGCTTCACATTGATATAAATATGTTTAAAGTTCAAAATGCAGAGTGCAGTCTTTTGTTTGCAATAGTGTGTTTTTAGTTTCAGCGCTAACTTGCATTTCGGTAAAGGCTTCAGGACCCACAGGGCCTCCGTATGCCGGGGAAGAGCTTTCTTCATAAAACATCAGACCTGAGCGAAGTGCATTATTTGAACTGTCAGCATGCAGCGTGTCCTGGTATAAGATCCATGGAGGACCGACTGCGCTCAGCTGCAGGGCCGAGCGGCCAAAAAGTGGCAAAAGGCATCAGGCAGACGTCCGGCTCCTGCGGCAGAGCTCCCGTCAGAGCTGGCAGGGAGCAGCGGCAGCCGAGATTGAGTCAATGAGAGAAAATGTGCGGCCTTTAATGTGCAAATTTCTGGCAGGACACACACACACGTGCGCACACACACACACACACACACACACACGTACAGATAGAGTTTAGGGCAGGAATTTGGGGAGTTGTCTGACAATGGTAAGTCTTAAAATAACAAACACCTGTATGCGTTCCCTCACAGAGTGCTGCAGTGTTTAGAACCTGTTTTTCATCCAGCTTCTTCTTCTGACGGATATATGCACGACTGAACATGTCGGGTCCTCCCAGGAACAACGTGGAGAGCTGCCGTACGGGGCCAGAGGCTGCGAACGCACTCACGACAAATACTGATATTCTGTGTCAGACAGCAATAAAAATGGTGTCACTGACAGACCATAAACCTGACATGTTAATATTTAATATGTCAGTCCCAAACCCCCAAGGGCATCTTTTAATTTACTTTGACAACCAGATATATTGAGTGCAATACAATAGCAAATCATTGCACCTCTATTGATTAGTTGAACATAATTCAGTCCTTCATACAAATCATCAGGACCATTATTTGTATCATCTGTGACATCATAACTCCGATCCACCGTCCTCTCTGGCTTGTTTTTAATGGAATTATAAAAGAGGTCGAGCAGAGCGGGCCTGGATTAACAAAGGAACCAACGCATCGATGTCTCATAACACTTGTGTATAAAAGGACAGTGTTCGAGGTACATACAGTACAGGAAGTAGTTTCTTACTCTTACATTTCCTTAAATCGGAGTATCCAGGTATCTACCGTTTTACTGTAACAGAATTGCGCGGCTTCCTCATTGCTGTTCACTCTCTCAGATCCTTTTTCAGGCAGCCCGGTGCCAGAATCCACCGGCTTGAGTCTACTGAGCGCACGTCTTTGTCTTATTGTTTTAGACGAGATGAAGAATGTGTGGCGAGCCGGAGACGTCTCCATGACAAAGCCCTTTTAATACGGTGGCAATGTCATCTTCAGTGTTTTAAGGCCACTTTTATGTGTTCCCTCCACGTCATTGGCTCAGCGTGTGACTGACAGCTGCCTCTGCTGTAATTAGTGGAACTCTAACATTTGAACATTCGTGCACCATACCTCAGTCTGTGCCTGTCCTCTGGCTGTGGCTTATCTCCTGTCTCTATCTGGGAGATGAAGAAACAGAGAAAGTCAGACAAAAGCTATATTGTCCAACTCTGGCAACTGAAAGTGATCCCAAAATGCGCCAACAGAATGAAAGGTGTTTTCCAAAAGCATCTCTTTGACAAATAAGCATTGTTTGAAAATTGGCAGCCGAGAGCTTTCATGGATTCCTCTATACAAAACATTCCTTATTATTGTCACCAACACCCAACACCTGACTTCCAGCTTTATTCCTTATTAAAACCAATAAATCGTTGGTGGCATGACAGCCACTCTGGGATGGAGAAACAGAAAAACAAGTCCCTGGCTTCGTGGACCTGAAGCTGCTGTAGAAACACCACTGTTTGACTTTCACTATCACCTTGAGTATCAAGTCTGTGCTGTTCGTGTTTGTTCTCTTGAAGATGAGTCAGTGTGTGGGAGCATATTCTGCAGAAAGTCTCGCCTCATGTACAGACGCAGCTTGCTGGACCTGCAGAGATTTCATGCCTATTTTAATTAACAGCTACTAATCATGTACTGTCAATATAGAAGTCCGTTACTGAAAACTGGCTTTAAAAAAAGCATAAAATGTAGTGAATCAAACTTTAACTGCGATAAGGCATTGAGCCAAGCTGTTATCAACAAACACGTAATCACAACAGCAGAGAATCTCTCTCTGAGGCCACAAACAGTTTCAGAACAATTCATTTCACACATGCAGTAGCATTCCCCAACACCCATGACCTGAGGACACTATGGTGAAGAGTTAAGAGGGAGTTGCTTGTTAATGTTAGCATAGCGCAACACAAAGACCAGAAGCGGGTGGATACAGCTAGCCTCCCTGCAAGTTCCTCTATGCTTCAGCAATTAACACTTTCCTCATGAAAACCAAAGTTTGGATGTGATACATTGTGAGGTAAAGTGTTAAGTGTGCAGATTATAGAAAGGAGATACCTTATGCTAAAAGTAAGCCAAAGCTGTGACATCACTTCCTGCCCAGGCCTATGCTTCACTAGCATGTGTAACTCAGTGCAATCTCTAATTTAAAATTTCAGTCAGTAGGAGCAGAAACCATCACGAGTTCACTTTTACTTTGAAAGCGTGGAAACACAATAGAGCTCCCATGAAGATTTACCATGACGGGTGTTTAACTGCATATCTGCTTTCCAGGAAACTTTCAGGGACCAATGATTTGTTAGCAAACTTGCTAGCAAAGCGCTACAAATATGCATTTGTAATGTATGGCACATCTTGCAGACAGTTCAATATGCAAAGTTTGTTGAAAGTGAAACCTGCATCATCTTTAGACAGCCTGCATGGAAAAGCTTGATTCCAATGAATGTGGCTTATTATTATGGCTCTTTGAGTGGTGTTAACTTTGCACCCATTAGTAAACATACAGAGTTGTCACCAAGGACGGACTGGATAGGGGTCTACATCCAGGTAAACGCCTTTACACGTGTCAGTTTATTTAATCTGAGCCTGTGAGGCTTAGTGCAATCATAGATTATCCCCTGGGGCTTCTTTCATTTTGATGGCTAACAGTATCCACTGAATGGGACGGGCGAGGGGTTAACTCAAGTGACAGACAGAAAGAACGGAGGCAGAAAGGCAACAGAACGCACCAGGGAAACTGCCAGTGGTGTGCTCGCTGCTCTCCACAGCCGATTGGGAAGGAAAAAGCTCTCTGTGAGACCTGTAAGTCCACAGATGAGAGTAATTTTAGTGGTGTTACTACAAGAAATGAATTTCTCAGCCTGGAGACAATCTCAACTCACTGAAATCAGCTGGAGGAACGGGCCCTGGCTGGGCCGGATCAAGCGTTCAGCTCTGCATATGGCATGAAAAAGTGATTACAACATGCAAAAAGCAAAGCGAGGGATTACACTATGTCTGACCAACAAATGATTTTTATCTCGCTTGCTACTCCTCCAGCGAGAACACAAAAAAGGCAGCCATCCACGGCCTCATAACTGTAACCGAACCAACGTGCTCTTAGATCCATAATGACATAATGACTGTTCCAAGCAGCTACTGTCTGTCTGCGCTTTCAGTCATAAGCCAGGCAGCAGCATTTGAAATGATTCAGCTGACAATCATGCTTATTAGGAAGCTTGAGCAGCACCATGTGTCCTCATTCTGAGAGCAAAGTTAGCACGACCTGTAGAACCACAATGTGCACATTCGAATATGCCAGAATTAATTTCTAATAATCAGGATTCCTAAAAGCATGTGAAGGTAGTTTAATTATAAATGTTATTTTATTAACTATGAAATATACATGACATCAAGAGTAGGTTTGATACTGCAACATGCATTAAAGGAACAAAGCAATTAGAAGTCTTTTCAAACTGCACAGCAAACACAAGACACTGTTTTCATTGGAGACTCCCTCCAATCACTGAACTGAATCACTGCAGGAATGACCTCTGCTGATGTCTAAGTGGCGGCAGCGGTTTAATAATCTCCTGCTTGTTGCTGTTTTGAATTGCGGAGAGAGGTTTGTCATGAAACGAAAGAAGAAAAATGCATGCTAGCGTTTGCGTTTTAGTGTTTTGCATTCAGTTCGCACCGCAAATAAAGCAGAAAAGGGGCAACAGCCAAAAAATGAGGATCTGGACTTCCAAATCCATCAAGTAGTTTGTCTTGAAATGCTGCGTGTTTGCCTGATGATGGGCCGCCTGTGGAACGGTGAAGGAGCTTCAGTCTGACAGTGCTCATGATGGACATTCCTACATTATGATGCTTCATTTAGCAGGGCCTCTTGTTATATAGTCCTTGGCGAGTGGCTGTTTTCATAAGCAATTAATTATTTCTCTCACTGGCTCGAGGTCTCCTTCAAATATTTTTCAGCTTAGGCACAGATGGCCAACAATCAAGCTAAATACAGATTCAGACTTATCCAAGGCTGCTCAAATGCACCTCTCCTTATTAGTTCCCAAAACTGCAGCTCTGCTTTGCTGTCATACTTCAGAAATCTTATCAGCAGCGTTCACTGGACACATCTGCACAGCTTCACCTTGTTTCTCCACTGCTGACACTTAGCTTTGGCAGAAGCACGGCGTCTTACAAGGAGTGACATGACGTTTCTTCCAGCAGATCAAACCGCTAAAAGGCAAAAGTCCAAAACGGCTGTCGTACAGTGATGACCCCAAAGCAGACACGGATCTCCCTTTCCATCATTTATGATACGTGGTGTGATCAGTCACACAGTTGGGAGAGAAGTATAATGTAAAACAGTGGTCTGAGTGCTCAGTGTGGATGTTGGGAAACCTTGGCTGCTGCTACAACCAGTGTCTACAAATATGAAACATATTCTCAACATATTCAGAAAAAGGTATGTAATGACAGCGATTTCACTGTCAATAGTGTATGTCAATAGTTACCATAGTATATATATACATATATATATCATCTATATAGCAGTGCTGCTCATTTTTCAGTTTCACACTATAAATTCTCTTTTAGTCCATCTCAACTCAACTCAAACTGATGGCTGGACATGTAGCATGTTTACCAGTTGTGCAAGAGACCCAGAGATTACATCCTGTCACTGACCTGGAATCTTAACCAGACGTATAGGCGTGCAACAAGAGCTTGCAATAGTAGACCCACCGGTGACTCTGGCAGGGTTGAAGAGGTTAGGTGTGGTGTATATCTTGAGAATCAGCTCAGGGTTATCTCTGAATAGCATGTATTGTTTAATCCTGACATTGCATCTGAACTGTGCAAGCGGTTGTCTATAAATTATAGCAGTAACTGCGAGCCTTCCAGATAATTAGTGTTGTTTCAGACTACCTGGAGTGCTGGATAGATTGGCATGTTGGAATGGGCGACGGTTTGTTCAGGAATGTTTGGCTAATAAGAGCTGATATTTATAGCTGCCTGCTTAAATCATCTGCAGGGTGCAACCAGCAGCCAATACCTTAGAAGAAGAAACAGGCCCTTAGCAGAGGTCTGAAGACCACGTTACACAGTAGTGTTAAAGCAATGAAACAGACAATGTTGTCCATGCAACTCAATATGAGTAAGCTCTGTTTGCATAACACCAAAATGTTCTCATTGAAACATCACAATCTGCCACAGACACTTTGAAGGATTGAGCTTTCTATGCAGTGCAACAGTTAACTAAACTAAAGTCTGGAGCCATAAAGCTGGTAGAACTGTCCTCTATACTAGAGGAAAAGGAAATAAATGTGCTTGGTGCAATTTCACGGCGATCTACTCGTTAGATGTTGACCAAGCTGTTCTACATGGAATTTCACTTTCTTGCAAATCTCCACAAGGCCCCAACCTCAGAAACACAGCCCTGTTGGCCCTGTCCACTCAATCAGCCAGGGTGACGTCAAGCGCGAAGTTCAATTATGCAGAACTTTACGCCTTAGTAAAATTTGAAAAGGGGAGTTATACTAAAACTCAAAGCCTTCCACAGTTGCCAGGAAATTAGCTGCAGAAACCAGAACTGTATCTGTACCAGGCCGAGCACGTATTTCTGATATTATTTCTAAAGATGTGCACGTAAACATGATGTATTTAGGTTGCCACATATAATCTGTTAAATCTATGAAAATCTTCTCTTGTTTGTTCCATGCATTCTTCTTCCTTTGCAAAATGACATACCTATATTTCCTACAGTGCAACGTATGCACTGCATATGTACTATTGATGTACTTGACTACGTGCCCCAGTCTAGGGAGCTGACACACGTAACCACGAGACAACAAAATATAAATATGCGATTGCAATCTATTGCATTACACAAGGCTATTAAGTGTTTACACAGCAGGTAAAGCGTAACATGAGGGTGAATCAAGGCCAAGCTTGTACTGTTACACAGGCGATATGCTGTCAAGAGGCAGAAGATGAGGTTAAACAGAAGAGTGGGACTTTCTCTGTGGCTTTGCCTGATTCCCTCTTGTCTGTTTTGCACAGCAGCCCAGTGGCAGAACAACGGGCTGATCTTATGCTCAATGAGCCGTTTGATAACGTGCTTTCAAATACTGAGAGGAGTTATCCGGTGCATGACGAGCTGCTGCCATGAAAATAGGTGCCTCATTTAGCAAATTTTGTGGGTAATCCTGTTTTCCAGGGTGTTGTCCAGTCGCACACCTGGGACAAGGTGCTGAGAACCTGGCATAATCAGTCAGGGCAGTTCAAGACGCTGTTACGTTTGGTGCCACACAAGGAACAGGGAATAGGAAACACTAGCGGGTAGGACCCAAACGCAGTCAACTGGGCGCACGGCTGGCAGTTCAAAACAGAGGAGAGCAAGACAAACCAAACTCAAAACTTAAAACATGACAAACGCACGACTGTTTGTGTTCCATAGTGTTCAGGACATAATCTAAGATCATCTCAGAACCAATGACCATGGGATAGGTTTGACCAAACCCACCGTTTCAGGGGTATTGCACTGAGATAAATCAGGACTGGGAAGAGTGGTTGGCTTGGTTGCTGGGGTGGTTATTCGGAAAGGCAGCAGGTTCAGTCCAAATGACCGTGCGTTCAGGCGTGCAGCCACTAACTCCGACCAGGTTCTCAAACTCTGGATGATTTGGAGCGCTTGTCCAAGGAGTGGCGCGCTGAGTTATGCCTTAGTATCAACTACCTGTCTTTTGATGATGTTTCAACTCAAACACATTTAAAAGCACTTTTATAAAGCATCATTGGAGAAACGCACGGTTATGGAAAGATATCAACTATATTTCTGAACCTTCATCTTCCAGCTAGGATCTCCATGATTCCTTGTGGATAAAACAGAAAAGTCTTTTGCACAGAGTACTGTAAGGTGAACCAAACTAGATGCTGATCCCTAACATGCATAGAAGACAGTGTAGATTAGGTGGGCTCAGCTAACTTTGTCAGTAAATTTCACTAAGTCAAAGGCTATTGGCATGTTCCACCGGCTCAAAGACTTTGTTTTGTCATTAAAGAAGTTGAAGAAGAAGTTGTTGATTCTGAGGTCTATATATTACATGGTTCAGTAGAGCCATGACTCTCTGTTAGCTTGGCTGCAGTTCTGACAGTGCCACGGTTCTTATTTTCCTCCATCAGTGCTGAGTCATAAACTGTTCTGGCAATGATAGTAGAATATGCTGCAACTCCAGCTCATGAGCCGCTGCCTCAACGGAGTTGATTCATATCGGCAAACATACACCAACACAGCCAGATTCCAGCAAAACAGCATAAATTAATGTAATAATGTGAAATCAAATAACTTACTAACTCACTTTTAGTTGACATGGATCTGATTTTTAAAGAGTCTAGATTTAATTCTCATAATTTGTTGAAATATTGGTTTTAGTTTGCATCAGGTACATACTCTTGCATCACAGTATTGGGGGGCAGGCAGAGTCTGAATGTGGTTTTTGCTGGGGAGCTGCTCTAATGGAAGGACAGTGGGGACAGTAGGACTGTGACTCTGCCTCCCGGTCTCAGCTCTGGGTTGTCAAGGTTTTTGTTCACTAACAAACTGATACAGATGTCTTTATATTTAGGTAAGCAGTGGAACCGGCATTCACACTGTCCAATCGAATTCATCCATCGTGTAGCATGTTGAGCCTTTTCTCCAGGTGTCAAGATCAGTATGTCTCAACTGGGCCTCCTGCCACTATATACATATTTGTGTTTTCTCCTTGTATTTGATGCTCTTTGAGCTTCTTCTTGCTTTAAGCCCCTTAACCATTTAGGGCTGCTTTCGCGTACCTCCGGTGCACGTCACTAATTGCTGTCTTCTGACACATGGCTGACAGAGTGGTTTAGAAGGACGCTGTGTTCTGCCAGTGTTGATTTAAGCATGGCTCCTCAATGTCTCTGCATCTCAGGTGATTCTCTGCAGACAACACCACGTTTCTTCTTCAGGTGTTCATCTGTTCACTGTCGCAGTCAGAGGCTCACAGAGAAAGTTACAACAACAAAAAAGTGACTGCAAGTGTTTCTAAGGATGCTAACTGTGGTGTCTGGCTCATTATATGGAGCAATGTGCTTCTGGATTAAACTGTACATTTACTGTTGCACTAGGATTTAAGTCAGAGATCCAGAGTAGGCTCAGATCAGATGTGAGCACTGACGACCAGTCCTCAGGTTTTTCTTCATACAGCCAGATTTCAAAACCCTTAAAATTCATTTCAAATTCAGTCCATTTCAAAGATAATGTCAAAGACAATGTTGCAAATGATGGAACGACAGATGGCATCAGAAGAATCTTTGGTGCCTGCAGTCTACAGGGAAGTGCTTGTATTTGAGAAGCAATTCCCATGAACAGCAGCGGATAAATCTGTTCTGCGCTGGATACATGAGACCAGCTGATGTGAACAGCTGATAACTTAACTGAAGCCAGCAAATGACAGCAGGAGGTAATGAGTGAGCATACAGGAGAGAGTGAATGGCGGGATGAATGAGAAGTAGCACTGCAGGCATAGGCATTCGAGGGAATGGTGCTCTGACTGAACATTCACTAGAGCTCCAGAGGTTACCCGGTGGTGAGGACATGTTGCTGAAGTTGCTGATTCATGCTAGTCCCAACGTTGCATACTGTATGTAATGCCCAGGTACACAGTGATTTGGTATTTCATCTATTGTGCGGTTTTTAGAGGGAGAATAAAACAACAATGGTCAAAACTGAATCACTAAGATGGACATTTCCCAGTCTTCTGTTTGGATTCAGCTCCAAAAACACCTCCAAAATTTCCCACAATGCATCTCTATTAACTTTAATTACATGTCCTCTTGCCTGGTCACAAGTTTGTAACACAGGACTGTTCTAGTGCCCAAGCCAAAGCTCACCTGACATCATCAGAGAAGACTTTATACAAGTTTTTGGATTTATCTAAGATTTCATTCATGTGTGTTGCAATGTAGTTGTAATTGTACAACCACCATCAAGTAAGCAATTAAAAATCTAAAACATATAGTAAACTGTGTTAATGCAGCATGTTACAATATAGAATTACAGTAAGTTATGTGGTGTATGAGTGGTTGGACTTGTTGTCCAACATTAGGGGCCTGGGGAAGTGTTGACTGAAGCAGATTCCTGATAAATTGCAGCAGTACCTGAAGAATTTACCTGACCACTGTTGCTTTCAGTGGGGCAGAGTGGTTGGAGGATCAGAAGGGATTAGGAATGAACATGCCAGGAGATGAATGATCATCGTCCCCTGTTGTAGAGAGAGAGCAGGTCCCTACAGCGGCACATCTACCTTCCACACATCCTGAGAGCGGCGGCGGCGGCTGCATGTGTGTGTTCGCGCCTGTTTGTTACAGATCAATTGTCTGTCAACACCACACACTCCTGGAGCGTTGTTGTTATGAAAAGCCGCCCAGCTCTTGGTGAGCCATCCTATTTAAAATCTCTGTGTATATGACTAATGCTAACACTGCTGGCTAATCTTTTAAAACACTATAAGCTGTCACACTGAAGCAATGGCATTGTGTGAAGATCAGGGGTTTACCTGTAAGGAAAAATGTTCAATAAATCTGCGGATAAGAAGTCAATGATGACTTAATGTGAAAGTGAAGTGAAACAATGATGGTAATTTCTTTGACTGTGTGAACAGTTACTGATCTCTCTTAGTGCCTAGCCTAATTAGCGGGCTGTGTTGGTACTGCTACAACATTTGGACAGCTGAAACACATTTTCTATAGGACTGAAAACTCATCTGTTCCATCTGAACATTGCCCAGTAATAAAAAAGACAAACTTCCTTCCCTCATCTCATATCGTTTCTATTGAAGTACCTGGAGCAATTCAGCATATGTGATGAAACATTGCAATTCTTGCAATTTTCGACCTGGCCCCGCTTGGCTGAGTTCACTGAGCCAAGAATGCAAGCATCGTTTAAGTAAATGTAAATGTAAAGCTTCAGATGACATCCCACAATGCAATGTGTGATTGTAATTCTTCCCACAATCCTGCAGGTTTTCACCCCTAGGTGTTAACACCAGGTAAATATAAGCCAGAGCTCCCTTTAGCTTCTGTCACACCTCACAAAAACCCCACTAACACCTGCCAACATCTGGCTTTTGTCTCCAGTGTAAAAGGCTACGATTTGGATTCAGTCCCTCTTCAAATGGCTCTGCAGTAGTCAGTCAGTGATGTAAACACCTGGGTAGACACATACACTTTATCCTACCTTCTTAAACACACACACACAAACAGAGGGAAGTCAAAGTCTCTGCTCTGTAGACCTACACTCAGTCTGTTTCTGACCGGTGTTCAAGACAAAGAAGGGCCAACCCATGTGTTCTCAGCCAACAGTTAAGTATTAGCTCTTGTAATCCATATGTGTGCAATAATGTGTAAATGCATGCAGAATCACTTCACTATTTGCTTACAATTTAGTCTGCAAGCCACAGGCTATTCTAAAACACCCACTGACCTGAGCTCAAAGCTTTATGGTTTGGGTGAGCACTTCCTGTTTTATTTTGTAGTGTTTATTCTCGCTGTGTCTCTCTGTGCCTGTTTCCTGTTCCTGCCTGTGTCCTTTCCACCTGTGTCTCGTTGGTTGATTGGTGTCACCTGTGTCTCGTTCTCCCTGTCTCCCCTGTCATTATATTGTTTGTCACTCCCTTTGTCTGTATCAGAGTGTTAACGTTCATGTGCCTTCATGGTTTCCTTGGTGTTTTGCCATTTCTTGGAGTTTTTGGCTGTTCCTTTTGGATTTGCTTGCTGATCTGGACTGACTAAATGGACTTGACCCTGCCTGCCTTGACCAACTTTAAGCCTAAGCCCCAACAATAAACTGTTTAACTCTCTGCTCCTTGTGTCTGTCTGCAATTGACTTCATCTCCTCCAGTTCCTCGGTGTGGCACTAATTCCGACAGAAAGTCCATTTGGTTGACACCCTGTTATTCTGAAGCCACCAATGCAAAAGCCTGTTGGTGTCACTGAGTGAGGTAAAGCAAGATCTGTTCCAAAGTTGACAAATGGCTGGTTTGATGTAGGCATGATATTAAAGGAAAAATCTTGTCCGTCTCATGCCAACCTTAGTTTCTGTAACTATGACGAGGATGCTCTCCTGACCGTAACCACGCACTTTTAGTTGACACTCCCAAGACTAGGATGGGGGCTATGAAAGCAAGTCCTGCAGCACCTCCCGTCATTCCAGGCAGGAACACTAACTGTTTCCAGCTCTTCTCCCCTCATCTCTCCCTGAGTCATTTCTTCTTAACACTGTGAACATTTACAAAGACAACAACTTCCAACCTGAGACGCTATCGACGTTTGGCTCCAAGCGATACTTGGGTGGATTCCATTCATCTGTAGATCACTCTTCATTTATTTGTCTCACACGTACTGTTTTCATTTCGGGAGCCAATCAGTTTCAATTCTACTGAGGTGTATTTACTAATGTGGGAATTAAATTAACAATCCATCACAATGAATGAGTAATTACAGTCGTTCTTCCTTCGGATAGCTTCAGACAACTGTGTGCTGTTCAGCGTTTCAAGGTCAGTGTGTTTGACACAGCAGGGCGGTGGAGTGAGGGTTTGTGTAGTCATCATTTCATTGTAGTAATTTTTTTTATTTAATTTCAGTTTCTATGTCATGGGAAGTCATATCACAAGAAAGAAACAGGTAAGGTCAAACAGTACAGGTTCCTACCATGATCTTGTGTAATTCAGACTCACTACAGTGAACTAAACTATGCAATTCTGGGTTTAGACTTGGAAAGTTGACTACTGTGAATGAGACATGGTAAAATCTTTGCCCATCAGCTCATAAAAGTGGTTCCTGATTGCCCCGTGACACATGATTTGAAGCTCTGGAGACCAAAGTCCTTTATGATCACATTTGAGATGTTCCTGTACCTTCACACATTACAGATTGTGCTTTGAACGGGAACTACTGTGTGAGATGTTTTTTGTTTCAAAACAGTTGGAATGTAGAGATGGCGCACAGATTCAGTGTACACAAAAACAAGATTCAACTTGTTTAAGTTATCACAGCAGATTTTTTTAGTATTTGGAAGTGATTCTCAAGAAGTCCTGTTACTGTCCAATCAAAGACGGGGTATATTTGCTTTGTCTCAAATGTCCAAAATGCTTCCGTTGAAGAATGAACACTTGATTAATCAAAACAAGAGGCTGAAACTGAAGCTGACACTTCAGAACATATATGGTCTGTTTCCAACATAAATGTTAGTTTGATAAATGTTATACTTCAAGAAATGAATAACAATCAGTTAATAATAGTCTCAAGTTAGCATGTAGGAAGCACATGACCCAGGTGAAGCATATAAAGTACATGTAGCAGTCTGTCTTAGAGTCGTGATTCCAGACACAGTCAGAGTCTGACAGTTGGAATTATAATTATCAGACTACTTTGTTTTTCAGCTCCTACAAAGGAAACAAATACTGTTTAGGAACCTGTCAACAATGGAAACACAAAAACCCAACAACCTGCAAACAAATTCAACAACACGCAAAGAAAAAGACAAATTTGTCAGAGTTCCCACCAACATATATGTATTAAACATCATAACTTGGCTGTAGAGATTGTGTCTTTTACTGTTTGTTTAGGTTTTGTTTTTCCCGTGTTGCTTTAAAGATGAACTGATGAACTGCGCTCCCTGGTCCCCCAGGAGGTAGCCAGGAACACTCCATTTGCGGAGGATGCTCTGGCTGAGTATGTGCCACACACGTCAGCTGTGGCTTTCTTTCAGACTTCCAGCAGTTCCACCCATCATATGTCATGTTCCACAAAGACACAGTTCTTATGAAAAGAGTGTGTCAAGCTTGCTCAAGTGCCTTCTAGCGTTTAAAGGGTTTGTAAGGCTGCTCTGTGCTTCCAAGCAGTGGGTCAGTGATCAGAGTTCCCCGTTGCCCTGCTGCTGCTGGTGGTCATTGGTAGTACAGCAACATGATAATCCACTGTGACCTGGGAAGCAGTTTATCCAGCATGATGACAAATATCACCTGACTATGACTAATGTCACATCCAAACACACCAAGATAGTAACATACTCAAAATTGGATTTCAGACAAATGGGCTTTTGTTTCGATGGGACTCAGACTATGGGGGTTTGGGGATTTTTGGCAGTCCATCCTTCCTTTTTTCCCCACCATGCTGTTGTTACAGTTCAACTTTTCCTGTCCAAGTTCATTTTCCACTGTCAAACGGATGAGATGAGACTACCACATGCATCTCCTGAATAGCATCTGACCTGCAGTGAACTGCTAGCAGAGAATCTCGACTTATTAGAATAAATGATTAGAAAATAAAAGCTAAATTTCACCTTTTCGTCTCTCCTGTCCATTCTCACTTTTCTTTTTTCCTTTGCTTGTATGTGCATGCTTTCTGTTTCTCTCTTTCTTTCCATCTCCAGCTCTCACTTTCTTTTCAGGGAGCATGGTATCATTTAAATTCTATCCTTCAAGAAATGCCACGGGCAGCTGACCTGAGCTGACCACTCAGATAAGCCCCAATCACATGTTTCAACGGATTTCTCTAATTCCCTACCCCAATTAATGAAAGTTTAAATGACAATATTACCCTACAAACACCCCCACAGTAACCTCAGTAACATCTCAGCCACCTGAAATGCATCCAGTCCAGGTGGATGAGAAAATGCATCAACATCTCCATGCGACAAACTGCTACACAGCCTTTTATGACATCCATGACAATTGTTTTGTCTAGATATCCACAAAGTGCTGGGTTAATCCAGACCCTCTGTGTCGAAGGAGCAAGGAACATACAAGAACATGAGGGGGTTGTTTGGCTTAGGTTACTCAAGTTGCTCTTGGAGAGGGATCAAACCTTGAGGAGGCCCTTCATCGTCATCCTTCATCCACGCTGCTCTTGTTATTCTTAGGCTTTTAGATAAACTCCTACTCTGGAGGGTGAGTGCAGCATCGTTGAGGGGCTTTTCTTTTTCACGGTCGCATTTAAGGAAACAAAAACTCTCACAAAGTTACAGGAGGTTCCGTGTGGGTGCGTTGTGGGGAAGATAAGGCTTGTCATCGTGCATTCCCTCAACGGTTCACATGAAACAAACAATGTCTGTCCACGGGCCTTCACAGCCTGTGGAGGAGGGACATTCCTCTTTTTTGCTCCTGCATTAATCCAATTACCAAACACCTGCAGACATGCAATAACAGTTACTGTGCCAAGATAAGACCTCCTTCCCCAATGTCCCAACTACCTCTCCCTTAAAAAAATACTTCTCCAGGACGGGTTTGCACCAGCTATTTGTACATCATTAGGGTGGTGTGCAAAGATCTGAGTAATGACTAAGACTATTGATAGACTACATGACCGTGCACTATTACTACTGAAATGTCATGATTAGTACAGACTTTAGTCATGTAAGCCGTATCTAACAGTTCCATCTAATTCCATCTAATTTATTTATACATGCATGAATGGAAAATATATGTATTTCCTCGGTCAGGGTAAATGTTATTAATGTTATTTTGTCATTTATGACATGATGTTTTTTTTTTAATTGAAGGTATATTGTGTTATATTTGTGAAATGTCATTCTAAATCTTTGACAGTATTCCAAATTATTGTTTTTATTCAAACAGTAGGTTATCTCAGTGGAGTCGCACCAACCATACACACTGTACAAGTGATTACACTGTGCAGCAGCTTTGACAGTGGGGATTAATGCATTACCAAACTGAAACTGCCCCAAACACAGCAGTTATTATGTAAAAAAATAGTTTTCTTTAAACATTTACAATAATTAACTGAGCCAACTGATGAAACAAGCCTCTTATTAGCATACTGATGAGTGGCTAATTTACTTCTTGTTTATGACATTAAAACATCCTCATGCCCAATGAAATCAAAAGTTAGGAACAGCTATATCAGTGAGTCACACTGTATACTGGACATTTTCAGGATGTTCACTGGGATATATGGGATGGCGTGTTGGTGCACAGTCTGTGTAAAATTTTACTTATTCACATCTTTCTACAGATACTACATTACTTATAATAAGTGGTCAATATTAAGTCATCATCATGTTGCATCCCTGACAGGTGAAGCTTAGCAGGACTGGCATTTCCCCATTTTCAAAAATGCTTTACATTACACGATTGTTAGCTTGAAGTATATTTCATGTCATGGAGTTTCTCAGTGTGCACTTTTCACAATCAGAGTTTGGTTTAGAGTAAGTAAAACACACTGGAATAGTAAAAAACCTACTTTTTAGACGTCCCAGAAGCTTGAACCACGAAGCCAATTCAGCATATCCAGGCTATCTTTTTGTTATTTGGATCCAGTGAACCTTATGACCTCATGCTATGCAATCTGACAACAACGGTTACCAACCTGTCATGTCAACACGTTTTCAAAATCCAGCCATGAGCATGCTCTCGTAAAATTATGTTTGTCTATAATATCAAACAAAAAAAATTGTATTCTTGTCAAATGCTTGATATTTTAGCTTTATTTTTGCATCTGCAATGAATTCTGGTTAGGGTCAAATTCCAGCATGTTGCTCTGGCATCATGCGGCTCAAAAGCTGAAACAGATCAGTCAGTCCTTCCAGTCAGAATCTAGATGCGTCATATGAAAATCATCAGGGAAAGATAGTTTAGTCATTATCTGAACATGGTCATTCCCCTAAGAAACCTCCCGCGAGCAGCCCAGTAAGAACTGAGCCACTATTGTGAATGTACTCTTAAAATCCAGGGTTAACCTGAAGTTACCTTAAACCTCAAAACACACTTTGTAGTAGAAACCACTGGTCCCTAACTCCATACAAGTACAGAGCATCCTTGTTTTCTTTATTGCTGCTCTTATTTGAGATAATACGGTAGTTGACCACTTTTGATTTGCCATTTTTTTAAATTAAGACGCAATTTAACCAACCTCGAGAGTAAAGCTGTGGTAGTTGGAGCTGCTAAGAAGACAAGAGGGACTTCACACACCAGCTTAGTAATGGATTTACAAATAACTGGTGCGATTCAATCCTGTTTTAAATACTCACCAAACAAAAATGTGTGACACAACCGATGTTAATAAAGCAACGCATAAATCTTCATCTTCTTTTGGTTGTAATGTATCTTACTTTGAAACTGGCAACTGTCTTCTGGAGAATATAATCATGTTCCATGAAGCTAACAAGAGTGATGTTGCACAGCAGCCAAAGACTGAAGCAGAACAACACAGTGTTCAACTGTTTTGAGGTATTTGACAAAGGTTTAAAGTGAACTTAAGGTACAAGTTCCATCATCCAGCTAAAACCTGAGCCCTCAGTCACTCTGATCCATTTTTCTCCTCCTCAGTTTCCTTTCATGCTCTCAGTCGAAGCTGCCCTGTGTTTACAGTAGGACATGAAAAGAGCTCAGTACATTTTGCCAACTCCCATTCGTAGGACGCCATGGACAGAGTGAATAGTTTAGGTTTGGCCCGGTGGGGCTGAGACTGAGGGTGGGGGCTGATAAACTGTAGATCAAAGTCATAAGATGGAGATATATTCATATGGCACACAAAATGAACTGTTTGCTCAGGCCACAAGTCAACAAGTGTGGAACAAATCAGCACTGTACAATACAAAACAAGAACATGGAAATGTATAAAACTGATGGAAAATTCCACTCAAGTCCCCACACAGCGTTCCATATCATCGGCATGTAATGTTCAGTGCCTTCCAGGAGGTATTTTGTCATGATGTGAGGTAATTAATCTTTTTAGTGTAGGTACATTACCCCAATCTGCCAAGACTATTTCTACTTCAGTTATGAATTTCTGTCTTTTCCTAGAAATGCTGTCTAAATCTCCAGAATACTTCCATGGGCCTGCTGCATCCAGCTGGGTTGTGCAATATATAATGTCAGTAATGGAGAGAAGGTGAGAATATCCAAGAAAAAGAAGGAGCGGTGCCCCTCACTGTGCTGTGGTCCGTGAAGGCTCCTGTTGGCGTACACACTGGTATCTTTCCCACTTCCACTATGGATGACCCCCAGTATGATTGCTGAATGTATTAAATGTATCCAGTTTGGGTTTCTGTGTAGTTAAACGTGTTCTGGCAAGTGCAGAGTCATCATTTGACAAAAAATGATAGGGCAAACAAAACTGTGTTCGAATCTTGCCAGTTCATCATTGTAAATATCTGTTTTGGAGCACATAAGAGCTTTTTGACAGAACAGAGACGCCCGTGAAACCGTCATTGGATGAAAATGGCCTAGAGAGCAGCAATCTGACCAAAATCCAGCAAGTCTTGACAAAGAATCAGGTGCAGATGGCATGCAGTCAAAACCATCATCAATAAGTGGAGACAATGTGGCACCAAAGATCAGGACGAGCCTCCAAAGCTGTTGAGAAGACGAGGAGAAAACATATTAAGGAGGCAAACAGCAACGCTGAGGGACCTAGAGGAGCTTCTGGAAGCTGCTGGTCAGTCCTGAATGTGACAGCTGTCTTCTGTGTTTTATTCTATTGGAATTTTTTGCTAAATTGGTTACAGTGTACTTCCTGGTATGTACATTTTTTGTGTTATTTGTAAAAAATCTATATATGACATTAGTGTCAAAATGTATAGATTTTGGGGTTGAGGCAATAAATCATGGAATTATCCAATCACAGCCACTGTTTTTAAACTCTTAACTCACCCAGAAAGTTAAGACTTAATGATGTAATCAATCCGTCTAATTGTTTCTGTCGTTGAGTCATCCACGGTAATTGTAAAATACATTTGAAGAACAAATGCAACATAGTTTGTTCCATGACTGTGTATGTGAGATATGGCATTAGGGTTGTTCCACATTCATTTGAAAGATGTCTGTAATTATGGAAGGGTGCTGTAACAACTTCACCCCTGACCTCTTTCATCTTTAAGGAGCAGGGTTCATTTTGAACACACAGTCAGTGTTTTGGGTCTGACCTGTTTCTGTGATAGTCAGGGTTTAAAATGCAGAACCATCAGTATACTGTCCATAAAGCAACATGAGCTGGTCAGCTGCAGGAGAAGGGAATGTGCTTGTATAGGACTCGGCAGCCAGCACCAGGAGCTTCAGATGAAAAGAAGAAAATGATCCGTCAGACCTTGGTGCACTCACTAAAGAAGCTATTTGACATGGGCCTCGTGGGCCTGGCTGTTGTTGTGTTTGGCTGTGGAAGGTTTGAAACTGCAGGGCAGCAGAAGCCACCTGTGGCTGCTGTGCAAGAGCTGTTTGGATGGTAGGACAAGACATGGCCACCCTTGGTCGTAACAACATATAGCAGAACTGAGGACGGCGTAGGAGAGGATGGTAGGAGCTTAAGATAAAAGGGGATGAAAGAGAGATGAATGACAAAGACACATTCAAGAGCTGTAGCTGTTTTAAGCTTTACTCTTCAATAAAACAAGTTCAGTCCACTGGAAAGCTGCCATATTTACTGAGTTACAAAAATCTTAAACTTTAGGTTTGAAGGCACTGACTTTGAAACTCACTGTGGTGAGGTTGATGTACATTTGCTGGCTGTTTCTTTTCAAAACAATGAAAAAGGAACCAGTGCAGGTGCTAAATCCTTAGTGATGCGTGTTCAGAGAAACAAAGTTTGACCATTTCCAGTTCCATCATAACTCACCAACTTCATCCACTGACGGAGACCATGTGATAGCGTGAATAGCCACTTAATGGACCTTCAGTGGAGACTGTTTTCTAAGTGAGAAACTGAACTGGAGAATATATATATATATATATATTCCGCAAGGGCGTTAATGGTGCAGCTGCAGTGTGTGGGTTGTGGTCTACTTTCAAACCATAAGAACTGCTTTTTAGTTTTAGAACCTACTGTGACCTAAATCTGTGACCTATTGCCAGTAGTTCACCAAAGGTGCCAGTGAGCAGCATGCTAACTCTGCCCCAAAGCAAGTTTTACTTTATCTCTCTTGCACTAATGCTACGACTACACTTGCACTGCACACAGTAAACAAGATATATGTAGACAAATGCACTCCGTTCATAAGAAGTGAATAGAAATGCATACTTAATCATTTCTTCATGGTCATGAAGCGAACACCTGACCTCTGTACACCCTTACACCCACACTTCCCTCTGTTTTGACTCTTTAAACCATCAGTGATATCCTGATTTATTTAGTCTCCACAGACATATCTCTTCACTTGTTTTGTGCAAAAAACAAATTGTCTTATTGTCTAGTAAAAAGTAGCATCATTATAGACATATATATCTGTATATACAGTATAATCAAGCAAGGACAATATATTTTCTACTATTACTGTTGGGTGCAATTAATAGTAATGAGTGTGGTCTAGACCCGCTCTGTTTGTAAAGTGCCCTGAGATGACTTTGGTTGTGAATTGGCGCTATAGAAATAAAACTGAATTGAAATTGAATTGATTAAACTGATTGAGTTCGATTAGTGAATATGTATAGTGTATGTATAATCTTAATCTTAATCTTAGTCTTAATCTTGATAAAATGAATCCGATCCAGTTTGTTGGAGGATTCTTCTTACAATACCTTTACAAACAGAGCTAAGCCTTTAGGGTTGTCCCATGCTGTCTTTAAGGTGCAAGTTCCACAACTCTTGCAGACATACCTCAGCTGAAAAGATATATGTAAGCTGAAATTGCGTCCACAAAAATGACAATACATGTATAAGTAATACATTTATTGTCATTTTTGTGGACGCAATTTCAGTTAAGTACTCTCTAAATATTCCAAATATCCCCATCCTTAAATTGTTCCAGCGGATGCATAACAATATGCGAGCCCTCTTTTTTTCCCCCAGCACTTAAAGATTATGATTAATTGTGCCACTGTGCATTGCCAGATCAGTGATTAATACAGTGTATACATGAAGTGTCAGTAGAAAGGAACAGCATTTACAATGTGCACCTGGCAGAGAGGGAAATGAGCGTGGAGATGGAATAACAGATATATGTAACAGACACTCGCTGAGGATGTGGAGTTCACTGGAAAAGTGGGACTGCTCATTCTGCGTTAGCGTGCACCTAACGCAAAACGAGAGGACATGATCGACCGTGCGCTTCAACAACAAATCCACTTGAAAAACGACGGATGGAATGTGAACCAACTGTCACCCGGCTGGGTCATGAACTCTCGCCATGGCTGCAGACATGATCTGTTCAGCAAACTGTCATTAAAGGCCTGCGATATTCCTCTGGATGTTTGCCATTAAATGTGCTAATGTTTTCCTACCAACTGACTCCACATTAGCAGTCAGCCTTTACTGATTTGTTGAGCCTGCCTCAGGCAATGGCAATCAGAAGCTGTTTGAATGGTGAGATGGATAAAACATTTGGGGGGCAGCTGGGGGCCGTCGTAAGCCTTACGTGAAGGATCAAATATCAAAAACGAGGGGACAAATAACATCAAACCAACTTTCCTCGCTTCCTGGCTGTAGATCTAAAAGTTATACACTGTGTCTCTCCTTCATCTTAACTACATAAATGAAGTTGAAATGAGGAAACACTGCCCTATGGAGCGGGATGACAATGGTGAAACTGAGTGGAGTTTGGATGTTGGTGAAAGACTTTGAGCTATGCTTTCAAGCACGGGAGGGAGCCTGGTGCAAAGTACTCAGGCATAGCAGTTTGATTTCCCAAATGTTCATAATTAAACGTTTTCTATTTGAACAGCCAGCAGGGAACTCCTCGGCTTGTGTTTTTGTAGTGGCTATTGTGTTTGTGGAGCCAAATATTGGAAACTTTGATACCGAATCCCCTGGTGTATGTTAACTTTGGCAGCGGCCAAAGGATTCTGGGGATGCTTTTCCTGCGCATTACTGCGCCTCCACTGTCCACCACCCACCATCTCCTCAGGTCGTGGAGTTCCCTGTAGCCACTGCTCGCTGAGCTGAGGATGGGGAAGCACAGGGAAGACATTGTGATGCATCTTGGGGTGAAAACTTATCTCAAATGTCTCAGAGGTTTTTAGAGAAAACACTTCAATGTGGGAGTTTTTTTGGAGAGGCCTATCTCCTCTTGCTGAACTCTGCTTCATCCTTTCTCATACCTTACAGCGCTGTCTCCGGGTTACAGGAAGCCTTCAGCCACCTCCAGGACGTATCCTCCCCTTACAGTATGCATGAAGCATAAACCTCTCAGCCTGCAATCTCTCCCTCCTGCCCTGGGATCAGTAAATGTTCAGACTACTGTGGAAAAGAGGACCGGGGCAAGGCCTCTTTGGCCGGTCTGCGTGCAGCACAGGATGAATCCTGGTTGGATGGGAATGTGAGCTGAGGGCCGCACAGGAGGAAAGACAGAGTCAGCAAACAAGCGGCAGAGCAAATAAGCCACACATAGTGTTTGTTATTGAGTTCTCTTTTCACGTGTGCATGTGCTTACACAGTACCACTGATACCAAGTAATCCAGTACTGTAGCATACAGTTTGAGGTGAGATATTTTTTGAAATGAATGCATGGTAGGACATCACCTCCACGGGCCCTTGGAAGTCCAGACTTCATAGGGCCCCAATGTGTAACACCACGGTTTGTTAAAGGTGTGTTCTGTGGCCCCACTCAGGTTTAAGTTTCCTGCTGACTGCTATTGCTTTCAAAATAAGTTTTCTCTCTGTCTTCACGGTGAGACAGACGAACAGAGACGGCCGACATACACACCGTTCTGGGTTTGCTGCTCTGCGTGTCTGCAGCCGTGTTTCACATGTGCCACTGGTGAGGCCCCCGGTGACGTCGGAAACAGGAAAAGCAACATTTCTTTGCTTGCATTTCAATTAAATGTAGTATAATAGCTAACAAGTTAGCCGTCATTGCTGTTAAAAACCCATGATACGCATCTTTTTCAAACATATTTAACCATTCACAGGCTCTGCGCCGCAATTTCACTCCAAAAAACTGAGTTTATTGACCTAAAGTAGCTTATTTGAAATGGCTTTCTCTGTTATGTACTCAACAGCATGACTATGTAATCACACAAGACCACTGCACACAGACCTTTATATTAGTTTAACTCTTATCACCACTAACAACATTACCTCCCAGCAGTGAGGATACAGAGGATGAAGGTGCAGGACACTCAGGGCCAAAAGGTGCAAGGACTGGATGGAGTATCTCTCCTGGACTTACCAGGAGACCAAAACAATTACTGCTAACTCAACAGGGACTGTCGCAAAGCTTCAGGTGGGACTCCCTCACATGTTTTTTGAACATTTTCAAGTCAAAAGAAATCAAAATTTAACCACAAACTGCTCCACAGCTTAAGATCCCTGCAGATACACCCCATGCACAGGTGTTGAACTCATCAGTACATCACAGATGACAGATCAAAGACATGATAGATAGATAGAGAAGAAGCAGAGCCCTCAACAAGAGAAGGAATGAACAGCAGAAACAGACATTGGAGCAAAACAGCTTTATTTTCATGATTAACATTGAAATCTGTGCTGGATTAGAACTTTCTGATCTCAGTCAGTTCAGTCAGGATTTGACCTCAACACCCCAAGGTTGTGGTGTGTGGCACGTGGGCGGAGAACAGGTAGTGTAGGGCCCGCTGTGTATCCAGTGTGTTTGTGCGAAAACAGTGGACCGAAAGGACACAACACAGGGAATCACAAAATGATGGATCCAAATGCAGGCAGCAGACGCAGAGCAGAGAGTGCAATGGTTTTAATAACATGAAAGTTTGGGCTTACAAATGACTGAGGAGGGCCAACTCAAAACCAGGCAATCAGTCTAGAAGAGCAAAGGACTGAGAGAACGGGCAGGCAGAATACAAGGTCTATAAACAGGCCAAGGAAACTATAAATCTGAAACACACACAAAGAACACAAGGAAAGCTGGGTGAACACAAGGAAACTGGCTGTAAGGTAAAACACGAGGTAGAGTGATGACCTGGCAGGGAACAGGGATTAGCTGGGAAGCCTAACCAGTCACAGGTAAAACTGATGAACACAAAAGGAGAGAGAACAGGTGGAAGAAACACAGGAAGTAAGAACTCTCAGACACATGAGGGAAACCCTTTACAAAATAAAACCCCAGACTCAAACCCAGGACAGAAAGATAATACCCATCAGCATTATTAAGGTGGAACCACAGTAAACAAGCTATACGTAGACAAACGTCCGTATGAAACACAGTGTTATGGTTTCCTTGCTGTGTGCCAACACAACAACCTGCCAACGCTAACATGACCGCCACGTCCCCAGTGGAGACGGGATTTCACCCTGAAGCAGGTGTTGATCACTGGTGGCTCCTGCGGGCCAGTCAGGAGGAGGAAGGAGTCAGCAGTCAGTGATGCTATAAAACAGAGCAGTCAGTCAAACAGGCTCGTCAAATACGGTGCCTGACTGCAACCGCAGGACGTCCATGAACATACATGTCATCAGTGTGCACAGGGATCATTGGGCTGATGGGTCCAGCAGTGTCAGACATTAGCTGCGGACAGTTACACACACGGCAGAGGTGGCGGGGTTGGGGTTATATTGTTACAAACAAGTATGAACTGGAACGTGTTCTCGAAATTAAACACAGCTCTAACAATTACAGTGATTACCTGAGCGGCTCCGCTGTGTAATTTACAGACGGTCATAAAACACGTCTCGGAGCGGCTCCACAGTTCTCATTCTTCTCATATTCAGACACACTTAATTGGAGTTAATTGCACCGCCACGGATGAAGGAACGCGTCAATCAACACTAATCTATCCATGTTATTAAAATGAATGCTCTTGCGTAGATACATTGACCAGTTCTACCATGTTTGCTCACACAGTGAAGACTGTTAATGTCCTGCGGGGTAGCATCCACAGATGGGTCAGAACATCGACTGATGTCAGCTTCAATCCAGAGTCGTTGACAGCCTTGGGGGCGGGGCATCCACCCATCAGAGGATTGGCAGTTCGATCCCCGCCTCCTTTTCTTGCAACATTGACTTCATGAGCTCTCACGCAGTTGGATTTACGGACCGAGCCAGGGATGGCAAAGTGAAGGTTTTCAACAAATTGAGTCCACAGTGAGGCAACGTTGATGCCTCGACTGAGTGAGCTGCTCCAGCTGTGGTTTCACACTTGCTGTCTCTGGTGAGAACTGATCTTACTGCTGCTCTCCAGTGAAACGCAAACTTGAGGTGCATTCAGTGTGAAGACATTTCATGACTGTTTCCAGGGTTTCATCCAGTTTCCTATCACAAAGTTCAACATTAAGGAGACCCAAGCGGGCAGACACATATCCAGCATTAACAGCCGTCAGCGCATGCTGGACTGCATTTTGCACAGGATACACAGCTCTGCATTATTATCTATTATTATCTATTACTATTTATACTAATATTGTTATGAAAATAGCATGACTGGCAAACATATCCACCGTCATCCATATGGCTATGTAGTATAAAGTAAGATTCCAGACCTGCAATTAACATATTTGAACATTCACATCATCATCATCTGTCAGCGTTGCTATGACAATTAGTAAACCTGCCACCATTTATAAGTAAACCTGCCGCTGTGAGTAAGCAGCAGCCAGGTTCAATAAACAATCATTTGGGTGGGTTGGCTGAGCCCAAATGAGCAATTATACCCAACAATGGAAAGAAAGACAGATAATTCATTTGATTGTATTTGGGAAAACATTCAAACCGGTCAAAACTCAGAGGTGAGCAGTGTAACGGAAATGTTTTATAATAAAGTTTTTGTTGTTTCAACAGCTTAGCCCACATAGAGAGGTGTGGGCTAAGTGCTTTTACACAGAGTTGGACATTAACTCCGGGGTGTGGATGCTGCTTCAGTGAGTCTTGCAGCTTCCCAGAGGATTCAGGCACCACATGATGTTATGAGACATGGTTTCACTGGTGAGAAGTCAGACGGTGACGAATGTGGCTTGTTTCTCTTGCAATCACCTTCTATTTTCTCCGTCTATGTCAATCTCCTAATATGGCCTGGCCCTGCATTAACTCCAACGCGCGCTCTGGTTGTAGTTGCACCAGTAATGCTTCACACCGTGTGTCAATATGGCCTTATCATTGCAGTTGTGAAAAAGAGTATTATGGAAAAAATGTTGAGCAACACTGCTCTGTCACTGTAGAAGAGTTCCATTGTGTCACTCTGTGTTCCAAAGTAAACTTCTAAAATAAAGTGACATGAATTGGTCACACTGTGCACCACTACGTTTGCCGTGATCCTGTATTTACTCACGTAGTTACTCAAATACCTGTGAGCATTCAGCACCTGGCTGTATGGAGCTTTTAATTTGAAATGTTAACAGGAAGTGTTTAGTTGCGTGCATGTAACATATGTGACATGAGACATAAATATTGAAACAGATTCATAAAAGGCATGGTATAGCAAGCTTAGCAAGGCTTGTGATATAATTCTGGTTCTACTTTATTGTTTGTTTGTTTTAATTTGTTTTTTTGACTTTGTAATCTATGGTTATGAAATATCTTGCATGTATAGTGATGATCACAGAAAAAGACCTGTTAGTGTAGGATATGTTAGGAGGAGGAGTAATTAAGTGCAGATGTATGATTTCTTTTAAATGTATATATATCTGTTAATGTACCCCACCTGTCATTGTGCCATGACCAAAATGTTATGAATTGAGCAAGATAAAGCTGTATTATTTACTCATTAAAGTATTTTGTCCTTTTATTTCCTTTTTTCTTTATTGTATATCTGCTTATATGTTTATCTAGGTAATGTTATATTACATGTAATGCTATGAAGTAATTTGAGGATGTACACCTGTAAGTAAGTTTAAAAAAAATAATAATAAAATAAAAGGTACGATATAAATAACAATACATTTTTCCCTGTCACTTTACTGAAAACCATCAGTGGCAGGTGAGATGCATGCAGTGTGGCTCACACAGGCTGCGTATCCACACCTTACGGGGTCAGCTCCCCCAAATTATGCTCTCTACAAACGAAGAAGATCGAGATCAAGAAGAATTATTACATAGTACAGCAGTCTTTCAGTTGGTTGCTCCAACACCTTGGTCTTCTGTGGGTCCCTATCATAATCTTAACAGCTTTGATGATCCACTTACTCATCCTGTGGTGCCATCATCAGATTAGAATCAGGACAAATGACAACTATCTTAATATGCAGGCAAATAAAACTAAACCCACCATACTACAAAGCACTAAAAGTCAATAATAATTGCGTACAGATACATTGGGCCCAGTGAAAGCCCGGCGACCTGTCCTGGGTGTACCCCGCTTCCGCCCAATGACCGCTGGGATAGGCTCCAACACTCCCACAACCCCAAAAGGAATGGATAGATGGATACATTATATTGTTTAAAAGTCTCCAATTTGTACCACTTTGCACTTGTACCACTAGTGTTTGTCAAGCTGTGACTACCTGTGACACCACCCAGTAAAACGTTGTTACCACTGCCGGCAGAAAAAACAGAACAGAAACATGACCCAGGTGGTGGTTTTTGTTTTTTGTTTGTTGTATCAAAGCTCAGAAAGCAATAGTCTCTAGGATTTTAGAATAAATTATCTGTACTTTATTTTGACTCCATGAACTTTTTCTCAACCGGGATTGTGAACAAAACAGCAGCCGCTGAGGTCAGAATAATAAACGTGTCCATGGCTGTCCTCAGTCTCCGAGGACTCCGCATTAGGAGTCCAGGACTCCTGCAGTCACGTCTGTCAGTTTTCCCACACCGGGATCTGATGTAGGAAACCTCAGCTGGGCAGTCTGCCAGCTGGACCGGTCCGAGTCTTTGATGGGGTAGAGTCAGCCTATGGGGGCCATTACAAAATGCACAGGAATGATATGATGGGAGTGTTGGGCGAATGCACTTATTGGAATCAGGTTTCTCATGAGCTAAGTTTGGACCGTTGCTCCTTCTCTCGCTGTTCTGCTGGTACACAGCGATGGGAGACATCAGTTCATGGATACAAATGAAGCAACAGTGTCATTGACTAAGTCTAAATCCCTTCCAGCACATCTGTAGACAGCACGAGAATGTTCTAACCATTCAGGCTCCCTTCATGGGGATTTGATCTGTTGCTTCTCTATGTAGGAACTGAAGACACTGACTCTTTTGACAGCATTAACCTGATCTGATCTGAACTCAGGTCTGATCACAGTTCATTGAAGGGTGTAAGGGTGTCTAGACCTGCTCTATATGGAAAGTGCCCTGAGATAACCCCTGTTGTGATGTGGTGTTCTACAGATAACACTGAACTGAACTGCTTTCCTAGTGTTTGTGGTCGTGTGTTGTGTGTTTCCTGTCTTAGTTTGGTACTCATGTCTCATCTAGACTATTGTCAGCCTTACAGTCTCCCATTGGTGCTAGATGTCTTCACCCTTACAGTCAAACATTTCCTCCTGTGAGTTATCTTGAGCCTAGAGTTTGTGACTGCTCTGTTTCGTGACTTTACGATGTTCATCTTTCTGCTGTACCCCAGTTTGCCGTCAAATGTACAATTTTTATTTTTAATAGGGTCACTAGGGTCGAGAGTTGACCTTAATTTACTGTTAAAGCTATCAACAACAAAATCACAAGATGAGCTTAAAATGTCTGTGGGGTCTAAGAGCTCAATAAAAGTCTGTAAAAGAGTGGTTACACAGATTTCACCTTTTCAAACTGTACTACTTTCCTAAAATAAAGTTTAAAAATAAATAGAAAAATACGTTTAGTCTTTTCTTAACCTAGTTAGTTTTACCCATTGTCAGTTATGGGGGAAATTTGTATGGACATTACTGAGTGGTGTTCATTATGTTAACAAAACCTTTTTCCATGACAAAGATGAGTTTTGACAGTTATTGTTTAGATGTGTAACTCTGACACAATTATGAAGGTTAACCAAATGTGCTTTTGTCAAGTTGCAGTGTTTGAAAAGGACTTGGTCTTTAACTAAAATGTGAGGGGGGAAATGGACTAAATCTTAAATGAAGTTGACTAAATGAGACTAAAATTCATCAGTCTGTCATCAGGACTGAGACTAATATGAAACCAGCTGCATCATTAACACTAGCTCCAACAAAAACAAAATTTGTTTCAACATTGCTCTACACCCTCTATCAGTTTTCCTTGACTTTGCACCCGCTCGTGAATTCTTTTCTAAATAACTTTGATTTTATTTCCTGATTCCGTGTAATGGGTGATGATTATAACACAAAACTGTCTTAAAGGTGGACAACATGGAGCATATTGTCAGTGATCATATCTCAAAGGATCACGTTTCCCATAAACCTCGGTGCTTCCTGTCTTCTTGTCTTCGTCTTCCTGAAGAGTCCAAACATGTTGAAAGTGTTTTTTCCATTGAATGTTCATTCCTTCCACCAGTTGCCACTGCCAGACATTCTGGAAACTTTGAGTTCAGTAGTTTTGGGAGAGCAAAGCCCTGCTACTGCTCAGTGTCAGTCTGTTCCTGTAGGTGATGGTGAGAGGTGAGGAGGGGGAGCAGGAAATCACATGATGACAGCTGGAATAGATGGCTGCTGCCATTGGGTGTGGGTTATTTGACCAAATTTCACATATATATTTTATCCATATTTTACGTATGATAATATTTTCAATCCATTTATCTATTTAATTATTTTGTGTGTGCAGTCTCATGTGCTGGGCTCAGAACAAGTTCTACCACGCTTGTGGTACCTCAGGGTAAAGGTCGGACCATCGCAGCTCCACTCAGCACTGATCACAGGTCAGCAGCTCAGGGGCTCCGGGCTCTTTGGCAAGGAAGTGACGTTTGAATACGATGAGGCCGTCCTCATCAGCGGGATTCCAACACCTAACACTGCTTTGCAGCATTACACTGTTTAAACACAGCAACAACTCTCAGCGTCAAGTTCACAAAGCATGCGAAACACTGCTTCCTACAGTCAGAGCTGAGGTGATCTGCTCTAAACATAACCAAACAGTGTGTCTCTCCCCAGGATATAACTGCTATTTTATTATCAAGATATAATCTTTCGGGGGTAAATATTCTATGGTATTTCAATTGTGTTTGTTGCAATATATATATATATATATATCATATATATCTTTATATTTAAAATATATATTATATATATTATTTATTCTGCTGTTTATTTTAATTTTACTGAGAACACAAATCTCAAATGTAATCGTCGGTTACACTAAATGAACCACACTCACACTATTATTATGATTTTATTATTATTATTGATTGTGATAATAATAATAATAATAACAATAATAATAATAATAATAATAATAATAATAATAATAATAATAATAATAATGTTCCCACATCCTTTATGTTCCTGTAAAACTGTTATTTTTGTGAACTGTTTGCACTGATGAAAAGCAAATATATAAGCTGTTGCCCATAAAGTTGGAATAATTTTGTTTTCAGACACATTCCTCTTTTTATTCCTATGTATACACACCAGTAATTACTTTTAACCAGGTGCAATGATGAGTTTTGAGAAGATATACACTTTATCTATCAAGAATAAATGACATTGTCACGATCATTTCTCGAGAAGAGTAAAAAAATACAACTTTATGGGCAACAGTGTATAATATATCATAAGACAAAACACTTCTAATGTAGTTCTTATAGTTCTTATTATATTCTTATATGTACCTCTGCCACAGCAATCACATCTTTCTCTATCATTACCTAAGTTATGGTCATGTCTAATCCCAACCAAAGCTCATAGGAATCTTTCTGTAATGTCAGATTCCACATCAAGGAGAAGACAGTCCGCTCGCGTTTGATGTGGACAGATCCAGAGAGCTGAACTAATGATGCGGTTTAAGTCAAACACACACTCACTACAACGCATACATACTCAAAGAGACCATGTGATGCAACGTTAGCTCGGGATAAAGGCTTTATAACCCGGGGTTTCGCTTCTCGATTCTTAAAAAACTGAAACCAAATAAAAACCGTGCCTGCCCTCCGAGCGCGCTGAGGAAACAGAACACGCTGTACCCCACAGGCCGAGGGCTGCAGCCAGTAAATATGGATTTGGGCAACGGCTCCTGCTCCATTACAATTGAGAGTGACATTTGCACTTGTAATTGACCACATTTCATTTATGAGAAAGTGTTTAGTGAGTCAACGCCGAATGCAGTGTGCCATTAAATCATTTGGGTGTTGCCTTTGTTGTGTGACTTGGGTTTGAACAGCTAAGGAGTGAAACATTTCCTCTGTTTGGGCAGAGATTACTTTTGTATTTAATGTGTGTCTAGTTTCAACAATTGAAATGTGAATTCTAAAGAGGAGAGCTTTACCACCAGCAGCTCGCTTTAGCTGGAAAAATACAGCTGCACTTCGCACAGAGAGACCACGATATGAGTGACAGCAAGTCATTTCTTGTACATTACCACGCCGGAGCTATCCTCAGTGCTCTGAAATGTCTCATTGCCCGACAGCACAAAGAGAAAGAGGCTCGCAGAACACAACAGACTGAAGTTGTAACATGAACGCTGCCTCCGTGTTTGGGCCAAAGTAGCATACAGCGTTTCATTGCTGCAGTCGGTTCTGATAGTTGGTCAGTCTTTGTTAATTACATATTGTCCACACATCCCACTGCATCCTGACTCACACTGTGCCAAATCAGAAGTCACCTTATTACGGAACTCACAGGGTGACAGCACACTGCTGCACAGAGACAATAACTGTAAGAACAAGATAATAACAATAATAATAATAATAATAAAATCTGGTATAATAATATAGATTATATACTGCGGATAGACACAAGGTAAGTAAAAGTGCTTTCCAGGGGCACAACTAACTGTAAATAAATAAATAAATAAGGACAAATAAATCAGGACACTAGCAGCAGCAGCTGTCTTTCATTGAGACTTGTGAAGACACTATAACAATAGTTCAGCCTGCTGTAAATAAACATATAACTGAGCAGGACTGAGGGGGCAGTTTGCGGTCTATGATCACAGATCCAGACTCCGCAGCTCCAGAACTCTTGCAGGACGATTATTGAACAGCATTTGTTGTTCCAGGTCAGATTACTGATGACAAGGTCTCACCAATTCACACATGGGTCATATATTAGTTAGAAAGCATTAGGCTTCCTCAGTTACCTTAGCAACAATTCCACCTGGCAGTGTGCTGGTGTAAGCACGGTGAAGTTCAGAGTTCATAAACTCTCCCAGCAGAGCTCCCAAATCACCTTATAATTCTGATTATTCCAGACTCTGGTAAAGACCCAGACATCGTCCCTGTAAGGTAATCATTAAAATAAACTGTGGTCAACGTAAAGCGAGTTGGGTTAAAGAGTGGAATTTAACCTAATGGTGTGTTCGGGCACAGTCGGGACATGGGAACGTTGCGAGCATGATGAGGAGAAAACCCACGGTGGAATGTCCAAAGTGAGTTGACGTATCAAAATGCAGATCAGCCCGCATTTTACCTTCCAGCTTCTCAAACAACTCTGCAGCATTTAACAATCCCCATGGTACTATTAGTGTTTTCTGCACTGGGCCACACTATAAAGTGCGTTACAATAAAGATCAAGAGAGAGGCTCGCTGCAGGAAATGGTAAAGTGCCCAGTGTTCTGGTTCCTCATGCAATATTTATAAATCTCATAAATGTATCCCCGATGTAACTCTCTGCATTGGGTTTGATCCTCTTGCAGCTCTGCCCATTATGCACAGCTCCACACAGCAAATATACTGTCCCGTCCCGCACACTTAGTTAGTCCATAAAACATACGTTTATTGTTGTAAAACAAGTTTGTGCTGTAATTGAATGCAAAAGGTCCCAAAATAATTTGTAGATCATTTCGGTCTGCCTAATACTCCAAAAATGTGATCCAGCGCCAGAGGGTGAGAGGCGGGAGGCGAGGAGGGGGGATCCTTTCGTGCAACAGTCGAGAGCTGTGCTGCACGAGCTCCTGCTGCTATTTGTTGTGCAACTTCACGTGTTCCAAGTTAGTGATGCCATCGCACTTTACACACGTATGTTTGTCTCATACAGTGTGCTTTGTCCCGGTGGCCTAAGTATATACTAATTTTAATTTTGAATATGTACAGTCAAAACAGATGAAGCATAAATTATATAATGGGTAACAGATTCTCCCAGCTGGAAAACAAGTCAAGGGAAAAAAAAATATAAATAATACCAGGACAGAAATATTATTAAAGAGTGAAAAAAATGTGTGTTTTATTGAATTTAGCATCAGAAAGATGGAGTACTTTTTAGGAACATATGAAGTTTCAGCAGTTAAGTTGCACTTGTTTAGTATCAAAGACAGCAAAGTATCCAGAAACTGTCCCAATTATAAGAGCAACCACTCAATCAAAGCTCTGTTTGAACAACACCGGTCCTCACTTTATCCTGACGATGCAGCCGCGGGGCCTGTCTTGCAGCTCAGTCAAAACTGCGATTTAAGCAAGGTGTTTGTTCAATGAATAAAACAAAACAATACATGATTTCATAAACAATGCAGAAATCTTCATACGGACGCTCCCAAGTTGTACACAATTAAACAGCTGAATGAAACATAATAAAATACTAATAATAATATGCAACTGTGGACTTTAATAAACCTGCCATTTTAATTAATACTTAGTAGAATGCATTCAAGTATATGTCAAAGGATTATTAAAAGATATAGGAAGCTAATATGAAGAATATTAGAAGAAGATTGTTCGTATTATTCTGCTGTAAATATATGAGTCATTGAAACTTCATTGCTTGCAGATACTTAATAATTGTGGTATATTGTATTGTATAAGACGACACACACGTGATGGATATTCAGTAAGCACGTTACGGTTCTTTGTAAATGTTTTATTTACATTTAGCAAATTGCTAGCTGACATTAGCATCCCCACTGATGCATGGGTTACAGCTACATTGTTGTCCATCATATTATAACCTTATCACCTAGTTTTAATGGAGATATGGTCTTATTATCATACACCATGTTCACAGTAAGATTGTAGTCACAAGTGTTTGCCATTGTCCCCAGTAGGCTCAGCTGTTACAGTGAGCACTGTGGCCCTCTGTCTGTGTAACCCTGCTGTAGTCGGGTGAACAGGACATCAAAACCACGTGGAAGCGATTTTCATCAAGACTTGCTTTCACCCCCCTGGCCCTCTCTGATCCTGTGCTATAATTGTTGGAAATGAGGGGGAGGACTTTCCCTCCCCTTTTCCTCCCTCGCTGGAGGAAGCCTGGGGGGGAACCGCCAGTCCCTGTCGGCTTTGCGTCTGTCAGTTTACTGTGCGTCCATCCTGCCACCCTCCAACTCACCCTGCCGGTCGGAAACCATAAACGTGTCAGTGGCCCAGAGCAACATCTACTGTGTGAAGCACCACCTTGTCCCCTCCATGCCCTCTGCCAGCCCCTCCTAAATCATTCGGTTAGGACAGTAGCAGTGAATGACATTTCCCTCAGGCCCAGAGGACACAGAGGTAAAGCCAAGGCCGGAGGAGGAGAGTCGTTCCCCCCAAAGTTCAGAGAGCTCATACAGTCAACATCTACTCCAATAAGCAGCTAACTACTGCATCATCTGCTGTGCTTTCACGTGAGTATGGTTCATACTCAGAAAACCCAAACAGGTTTTGTTTTTATGACAATAACGTGAAAACATCTAACATCGTGCTATTAGCTTAACAAGCCTGCAGTGGTGGTGTAAAACAATAAGCGCAGACGAGGCAGGTGGGAATGCTGCTTTTCCACATTTAGACTTTTCACTCTGGCTGACATTCGCTTCATGTGGTTCATGTGGTCTCCAGGCTCTATGCTCCGCTGTCCGCTCCATGTGGAGGAACAGAGCCCGGCCAAACCCATCAAACACACGGAGGAGAGGGTGAAGAACTAGTGCAAACCATAAATGACATAGCAGAGGACTTCCAGCGGGATTTTCATTTGTCTCCACTTCTGTCATGTCTGACTTAAAAACATAGCCAGAACAAGCTTCTCCTCCATTTTCTTGGTTACCGAGGTGACGAATCCCACCCTGTGTAAAATATAATTGGTTTCTTGAAAAGGCGTGACAGCGCAGCACCAAAAAGTCCCAAAAATGTTCAGTGAAACATCACAACGGTCCGAAAAAGATGCTTTTTCTGCTGCTGCACATGTTCTGTCTTTGTCAGCAAGCATTGTGAATGTTGCGTGGAGGTGCAGGGTCTCTAACAACATGTCCTTGTATTTAACTGCAGAATAGATCCTTCACCAGTGACTCCCAAAATAACATATATGACTGTATATAACCCGCTTTTGTTTCATACATGACATGAATTAACCCCTCTTCGTAAGCTAAAATAAGTAAACATTCACTTTTGTCACCCCCTGGGCAAAAGTCCTGTGTTTGACCCACCCGTCCACGCCGACATCCTCCCTGCACAGGCTTTGCTGCTCCTTGTTCTTTTCTCTTCCTGTCATAGTTGGCATGGCGCAGTATGAATGTAGAAAAGGCTTGTAATAAGTGGCTTGCGCAGTGGAACCAGCTGTGGTTTTCACTGAGGATGGTCTGCATGTTGGGTCTCCCTTCCAAAACAATCCAACAATCACACCCGCTTCACACAGTGATTATGAGTTTAATAAAGGCAGGATCTGAACATCTGTTTCAGTCTTCGCACAACTGCTTAAATCATTTTTCTTGTGTACAACTAAGAGCAACACTGAATGACTGAGGAGAGACTGTTAACAGGTGAGTGGCAATTGTACGACTGTGTACAGTTCTATCTTCATAGGTGGGCAGATAAACACTTCAAACACGTCCTTTCCGAAAGAAGCTTCACAGTTTCAGTTTCACTTTGGAATGAATATCGAATTAGACGAATCAACAACACTTTCCGCCCAATGACTGCTGGGATTGATTCCAGCACCCCCGCGACCACAAAAGGGATACAGCGGTCACAGGTAGTGGATGGATGGATGGAACAACGCTGTGGATTTGATCCATAACTTCTAATAAATCACTATGAATGTGATGTCTAGCCAGAACAGGCAGGGGAACAGTTACAGCAAACTGTTAAGTCTCAGATGCAATCAACTTGGAGTCATGTGATCCACAAAAATTAGATTTAGTTTGTTTTACACTTTTTAACAGTACCCAGATTGAAGTTCCCTACCCCCGGTGTCCTGCATGGTCCCAGTGTTCCAGGAGTAATAGCACATACTGTAGATATAGATACACGTTTGCACCACTTATACAGCAAATGACGGCATATTCTGAGCAGAATGGTTCTTCTTATGAGAAACAAACATCCAAAAAAAAGCCAAATATGCCCTGTCTATCTGAGTGTTCCAGTTTAAAACAATCTGGTGCATGTTAACACAAATTCCCTATCAGACTGTGACCCGTGGTGGGTACCAGCAGCCGCAGAGCCTTCAGACCGTTAGACAGCAACATGTTTGTCCTGCCAGTGTCTGGTAGCAGTGCACTTTATTCCCCACTGTGTCAGGACTGTACTTCATGTCTGTAATGATGCCAGCAGCCCGAGGACACGAGGCCACGGAGCAGAAGCAGTGTCTCCCCTGCCACAACCCCGACAAGCCTTATGTCACGTACACCATCCCCTGCCATCTCGACCTGCCCAGCTGTGTGTACGTGTGTGTGTGTGTGTGTGTGTGTGTGTGTGTGTGTGTGTGTGTGTTTGGAGTGTCCCTGGCTACTCAGGGACTTGGTGACAGACTGATGAGTTCCTGGCTACGAGAGAGACGGTGAGCAACAGGCCGACCATCCGCTCAGCTCTCCTCCTTCCCCTGGACCTGCAGCTTTCTTCCTGCATGACATGCCAACACACATACACACATGCATGCATGTGCACACACACACACACACACACACACACACACACACACACACACACATTGTGTTTATATTCCTGCTCTTATTTTAGCACATAAATGACAAACTTTTTGTAAAAGTCTTCCCTGTTTTAATAAGATATTGGAATGCAAAACGATTATTATCACTGAGCGTGTGATCACTGAAGAAGATCAGCTTGTCACAGGAATTGTTCTCTACTACACATTTATTTTTACTGCAGACTGCAGGTGGAATCCTGTATGTGAGTAAGTAAGTGGCAAAGTCCAACCTGCTGTTTGGCTGAAGCAGAAACCTGTAGCTAATTGTGTATCACACCCAACAGTTCAGACGCCTTAATGTCAGCATTGCATTATCTTAAAAAAAACAGAGAAATTAAAGGGAAACCGTGACCTGATGAGGTTATATCCTGTCAAGATTCATCATGTTTCTGAGGCCCCATGGTGGTGTGACAATTAAAGTGATTTTGGAACAAGGTGACAGCGACACCGTCTTTCAACATCAATTGATGAAACATCTAGTGGAAGAATGATTTGTCCTGCTAGTAAAGTCCAACCCATGTGTAACAAGCTGAACTGGAGGCTTGCTGCAGCCCTTTAGCTCTGTGAAAACATCAGGTATTTGAAAATATATATATGAATATAATGAAGGCTAGACCCTGATGAGAGTAAGCTCTGTCTGGAAACTATGCTCCTGGGTGATTTCAGACCTACAGATTATCAATGAAGCCAAACAATCGTTCTGAAACCGTGAACTGCATCACACGACCACTATTGCGCGCTGTATTATAGGAACTGTGATCAGACCTTGAGATGGAGGTTCGATGTGGGTATCTTTCCACATGACAGGAGTGGAAGGGTAAAATCTGAATAAAATGACATGGTTTGAGGTGAATTTTAAGGTCTTGTACTAAAACGCTCAAGTTGTTTCTTTGGGGTTGATGCACTCCTTGTTTCTGACTTCTAGTTCCTGTAACCCCATCAATTTCGGGGTCATCATAGACTCCAATTTACATTTTGAAGCCCAGATCAGAAGTGTGACCAAATCAGCCTCAGGAATATTGCCAAAGTCATTGTCAGTGTCAGTTTCTCTCTGAGGATATTAGTGAGGGCCTGTTAGTAGGTAAGACTGCTGACATGTGGGGGCAGACTCTTTCATTTACTCTTCATCCCTTCTCATTATGTTCAGCGCTTGGTGTTGCATTTCAGAAGTTTGATTGATTGATTCACCAGAGTTTAAATGCAGCTTATGTGCTTTAGGCGCGTACAGCCTCAAAGAGTTGGGTTGTATGTTGTTTTGGACAATTTAATTATTGGAAACATTAGTACAAACCTCAGCACCATTTCCACAAGCATTACTTTGGCTGCTGCTTTTGTTGATATCCTTCTAAAATCGTATCCAGCGTTACAAATGGGAGAAGAGTCAAATTTAGATAAAGAGGTAAGCTCGGCTGGTCTTCATCATCGTTCCTGTGATCGTGATGAAAATAAATGAAAACACAATTCTGACCTCCTGGGGCAACATTTCACTCAGAGACACAGAAGCCAAGTCAGTTACAGTAAAATATTTTATTTAGAAATGATTATTCATTTTGAAAATAAGTTTAAGAAATCCAGTGATACATGTAAATAATCAATAATCAGGTTAAAGTGCAAAAATACATTTCTGATATAATGTATCTGTACAAAAATAACATTGGAATGTGATATTGAAAAGGAAGAAAAGATGTCTACGCTAACATGGCTTTGATCATTCTCAGTTTTTTGTATAAAAAAAACCAAATTGCATAAGAGTCGTGTCCCTTTCATAGAGTCTTTGGATCATAAGCTTCTGAGCAGCCACGTTATGTTAAGGTCCGTTTATGTCATTTCACACGCCAACAGAGTTCTCTGCCAAGTCAGGCTCTGACATCTACGCGTACATTTCTCCACTAAGGCTTATTTGTGTAATATTTCTTTAAGGACTGGCTGATGAAGTATTTCATCCTTGAAGAGTATTCCCATAGAAGCGGAGGGCTCGACCTCCGACGGCTGACATGAAAAAGTCTTTGGTTGTTCTTTGACTCTTGTTGTCTTTGGTCTTGTTTTTCCAGTGTCCCCGTCCCGTCCCTGCTGGCAGTCTGAATCACTTGATCTTGGCTGGCTTCAGTTCCTTGACCTGCATGTGTAATGTTTTGTGGACAGCCAGAGTCCTGGACTGACAGAAGCCCTTCCCACACTCCTGACATTTGAAGGGCTTTTCTTTGGAATGAATGTACCTGCAGGGGGAACACAACAGAGCAGCCGGTTAGTATTTAAAAGGCATTGTGTCAGATTTCAGAATTCATCATTGGTAGCTGAAGCAGTCACTGGGCCTGACGTGAAGGTTTCATGAATCTTCCAACATGTCCTCCACAACAAAGACAACTGCAAACCTCTTGATTTCAAAAACAACGATCATCGACGATTTGCTGCTAAAGTTTGGCTCAGTTTAGGAACAAACACAACAAAAAAGAATCCCAGGTGAATTCATATGGTGGCAGACCACATCTGGGACAAAACGAGCTCTACGAAACATTCTTGATCATGTTCACATGGCCCAGCACCTGAGGCTGAATCTTCTGCGCTACAGCTATAGCATACGGCGACAAGATTTCAGGAAGCAGCTTAGAGTCACTAAACCAACAAAGTGCTTACTGATTCCTTGTGTTATTTTAGGTCAGTTAATATGCAAGTTTGCCTATGACAGCATGAATTTACAAGTTTGCACTTAAGACAAGGAAAAAGGAGCGAGACTGAGAAATAAAACAAGGAAGTAAAGTTCTGGCCAAACACACAGACACACACAGGCACCATCCCATACACACAGAGGACGTGTCTGTTTGAAGCCAGCCTACAGCTGACATCTGTACAGTTGGACAAATCAACACAGACTGCACCAAAGAGCCTGATGTTGGTCTTATCATTTTTTAAATATCACTTATTGCAATTTGTGTTCAATGGATGATTCTGATATTTCCTACAAAACCTGAAGACAAAACAAAAAGCTGCATCATCAGATATTTGGTAACATAATTACACCCAACACCAAATCAATGAATTTCAATGAATCAGGCAATAAGTCGCAGATGTGACTTCGGTTTAGAATTTTCAGTGTATGCGCATTTAGGTTGACTTAGTTACCGCTTATGCTCCACAGCAACCACAATAAATACAAAATATCTGATTCAGCATCTCGTGTCCTCTTGTTATATAGACAGCATTTCATGCAAACAACAAGCAAAGGAACAAGATCCTACTTGTAAAGCCAATCAGTGGAACTCTTCTCCAGGCCTGTCACACACTAAAAAAGCAGTGTGCTGACTACATAAGCATCTCCGCACATTGAATGTAAACACTTGCTGTCATACAGATTTAGCAAATGTAATTATTGTGACTGGTGTGAAGACTCCTATGAAGCTCGCCGATGGTACAGGATCTTTAAACCGGCTCTGTCTGATGGGATGTACCTTCACCTTGATCCAAGTTCACTGACCTGCTGCTGCATGTCATGTTATTGCTGATATACCATTGACTGTGAGAGCTCGATATATTCACTTCATGATGGAACAAAGTCAGCTTTGACAGGCTTTGTATGCTGTTGATCAAATGGCTGTAGGACCTTTGTTTTCTTTGCAACTGGAATTTAACAGCTAAGCCTTTCTCCATTAAGCTTTACTGGATGTCCGTCACACACACTTCAATGTCTACAGAGAACGTGGAAGAGCTTTTCAGTCACGTGAAACACAGTTAAACACAACTTCACATCATGTGTCACGTGTTTGAGAAGATGGAAGGTAATGCTAATTCCATGAAATTTGAATGAATCCACATTTCTGGGAATGAAGTGGCATGAAGAGGACATTCATGTCAGATTGACGGTTTCAGAGGGCAACAGGGTGCTGTGTATTATTTGATAAAGGTTGGTTCTCACCTGTGGTCCCGGAGGTGGTCCTGTCTTCTGAAGGCTTTGTGGCAGATATCACAGGTATAAGGCCTCTCATCTGTGTGTGTCCTCTCGTGGATCAAAAGGTTGTAGGATTTGGTAAAATGGCGGCCACAGAACTTGCAGACAAACTCTTTCTTGGTCTTGGAGGGTAGCCTGCCCCGACTGGACTTGCGCTCTGGTGAGGAGAGTTTGGTCACGTCCAGGAGGCATCCCAGGCTGGCTGAGGTTGGGTGGTGAGATGATGCCTGTGCAGCGGCGGCGGCACCCGTCATGCTCAGGTCCTCCGCCTTCAGATGGTCCTCTTGGGTGGCTGCTGCTGCCAGGTTGGCGAAGTCAAAGCGGGGCTTGTTCTTGCAGCTCTGCAGCAGCCCTGCTGCGTCCTGCTTTGGCTGCAGGAGGTGAGGGAATATGGGAATGGACGCCATGGAGGATAACTGGGTGGGCAACTTGGAGATGGTGCAACGGGGCAGGGCCAAAGGCGGGTACCCAAGGGTCCACTGGTGGAGGTGGATGGCGTGAAGTGCGCTGAAGCTGTAGATGCTGTGAAAATGGTCTGCTGGCAGCTGGAGGCCCGTGGAGCTCTGGAGGAGGGAGTAGTTAGCCAGCTGGAGGGATGGGTGGAGAGGCACTGGTGCAGGCAGAGTCTTGCTGCCCATGGCTGCTACACAAAATCCAACAGGCCTTCTGCTAAAGACAGAAAACATTAGGACATAAAAATATGTAACTTTTGGTCCAAGTCACATTGATTTATAAAAGTAGTAGAACACACGTGTACACAAACCCATACATGCAGAATCTAACCACAAGAACATTTACACAAGAACACCAGGGTGAAGAAGTCAGGATCTGCAAGGAATCGAGGTGATGCTTCAACACTGATGACTGCACAGGAAGTCTCCCTGCCAGACGCTTTACATAAAAGGCTCACACAGGCATGAGACTGATATCTATATCATCTTCACAAAGGAGTGATCAGTTCACAGGGCAGAGCAGCGCATTAGCATTTAAAAAGGGAAACCACATTCCTACACACTATCAGGAGCCAATACACATCCAGTCTGGCTTGCTGAGTTTATTAAGGCTGGGCATGTGGATTGCTGTCGCTCCTAAAGTTAGAGTCATCTGCAGCACCCGTCACCATCACAGGAAAGTCCAGCAGCAGAGTTGTTGAAACTATCCCTGCATCCAGCAACCGCTGCATGGTTATTAGGAAAACACTGTGAGTATTAAAACACGAATTTACGAGACTACATGAGAAACTTGGGTGTGGTCAGATGAAGCCGGTGGTTTTAACCGTGTAACTCCAATTACAGTAGAGGTGAGGATTAGGTGGCAGACAGCGACTGAAGGTCCTCACAAGTCTGCTAAAGACAAATGTGTGTATGTGTGTGGTAAATGTGTCAGCGAAAGTGAACACAAAACAATTGGCAGCATTAACACACACACACACACACACACACACACACATACAGACAGATCAGACAGAAAAAAAGCAATGAGTGTGTGTGTGTGTGGGTGGGTGGGTGTTTCCTGTTCTCAGAAACATGCCCGGGGCTGTTGAGGGCAGAGCAACAGAATGACAGCATTGAGCCAGAGAAATACCTGTGAGCTGTTAAATCAGGTTTGATAAGCAGGAACAACAATAGACAATAATGTATCTTTGTCTGAGGCTGCAGACGCTGATGGACAGGAGCCACAGCAGCTCACGGTTAGCCCCGCCCAACAGCCCCACCCCTCACCTCAATTCCCGAGCTCGCACCCAGGTGACTCCAGTGCTGCGTTTCATTCCTGTTTGGAGCTTTGAGTTCAATTCACATTATACTTTGCACTTGACTGCATCATTTATCTGGTGGCTGTAGTTATTATTTGTACTACTAAACTACTAACGCATCAGCATTAATATTCCAGTGTTATACTATTTTATAATATGCACTGCAGGCGCCATTCTGCAGCACAATGACTATATTAACTTTGATACTTTTGGGTATATTTTGCTTCACTTTGGTAAATTGTTTAATAATGTATGTAAGTCTTATAACATTTAATACTGTATTTATACTCATTTGTAGTCGAGACTGTGACATTATGAAACGGCATGGCAGCTAAAACGAACCAGCCGTGTGACCACAAATTGCTGCTTACACGCAACGCATCAATAACACAACTGCACAGTAACCCAGTCCATTTAATGTGGGAACATATAGTCACTTCTTTCAACATCAAGTCAACCGCATCTGTAATCATAACCTGAATGAACCTGAAGGCATGCGTCTCCCTGTGTTGACTGTCACCTGCACACCCTTGAGTTATGATAACTTGAATTTCATTTGACGAGCTCGCTGAGGTGTTTTAAGCGACGCGCTGAACAAGTAAATTATTTCTGTGATCCTTTTTGTTTTGGTAATGATATAAAGATTTTTTAGAAACAGAAAAACAACATTAGCTATAATAATTAGAATAATAAGTGATAAGTAGGCTGTTTAATATGTTGCTCGTCAGACATGGATCTGAACTGAAATATCTCCCATATTTGTCATGAAGGGGAAAAAAAGTTGTTTTAATTAAAGTACATGAATTTCAATGTGTCAGACACTGAATGACTTTAGGGTTTCATCACATCGTGCACAGGAGAGGACCTGTGTCAGCCAGGTGAGTTTGTTGTTGCTCCGTGGAGATTCCCCCCTCATGATGAGGAGGCGAAAGAGTGGGAGCGTTACGGTACAGACAGGCAGACGGAGGAGGGACATATATAGCAGCTGTGTGTCGGCTGTGGAGATTTTAATAAATACAGTAAATAAGTGAATGTGAAATGCCTTCACCCCGATCCTGAGGCCAGGCCACTCATCCAGTAAACTCCAGTGAAGTGGTTGTAATGAGGAGCAGTGGAGCTCAAACAGCCCCCTGTGGTCTGTTCCTCTCTGATCATGACGCAGAAGTAATTGACTTTTACTTAGGAGGTCATTAGAGGAGATAAGTGCAGCGCTGCTGAGCCTCTCCTCACCTTTAACCCTTTGATGTCTGCATACCAGGGGCCTCCACATCCAAACAGCCATGTGGCCCTCTCGCTTTGGTGGAGACTGTGAGATTCAGCGCCTAGGAGGGCCTCGTTGTCAGGGCCGGGACGCTGTCTCTCACCTCTGTGTAAACGTGATCAGGCTGGGTGTAGCACGCACTCCAGTTCAAGAAATGATTCACGAATGTCAACTGTTATTCCCCTGCAGAACGGAGCAGCTTCAGCTCGGTCCAAACCGGGAAAAACTCGTCCTGAGAACATCGATCTCCCTCCGATTTGTATTTTTTTATTAAGTGAATTTGGGAGTTCTTTAGCAAACTGGTGACGTTTCTGTTCTCCAACAAACTCGCAGGGTGTGTGTTTTGTAAACTGCTTCCAGCAATTTGTGACTCAACGTATTTAAATTTGACCACCTGGAGCCAAGAAAATGTCAGGCGAATAAAGGCCGCAGCGACGCGGTCGGAACAACACCGTGGCAAAATAGATTTTGGATTAAAAGTCCAGCAGTCCAGATTCATCTGGGTTAAACATTACGACAGTAAAGCAGTAAAACTCCATTCAGACTGCCTCATGTGGGGCTGGTTGGACGTTTGAAGCAGCCCTTTTGACTTGTGACCCCTTACAGTCGCACATCATGGCCGGTCAGACACAGACAGTGTTTCCCCCTCAGATCGCTTGATATTTGACGGGTTCTGCAGCCGGAGGAGACGCTGAATGCTGTCACTCAAAAGCTCAAACTCCAAAAAATGTCGGAACCATTAAAAGCAGCAGTTCTTCTGGGTGTCGCAGACTTTTTTTTCTGTCTTTGAAAATCTCTTAACCTGTCAGATCCATCGATAAACTGTGAACCAGCATGGATTTAAAACTAGTGTCTGTGCAAAACGTGACGCACTATGATTGCGACGCTCTGATTTATGTGTCATAACAACACATATTATGCAATAAAGCTATATTAAGTGTATCATCATTGATAAAATTATGACTAAACACTCCCCTGCACTTCAGACTGCGTGCTCTATATAAACAGCTATACACCATGCTTGATACATTTCTATATGCAACCTCCGAATGAGCCTCACCATTACCCTGTTTACTGTTTTAGCATTGTGTTTGTTTTCAATGCACTGCCTTGAGCTGTAGAGTACGTATTTGCATTGCTCCAGCTTTGCACTGCTGTACAACAGTTTAAATAAATGCAGACAGATGACGTTCTGCCATCCACACCTACAGCCATGACAGTGTAGAGATTTAATTAAGTGCCAGCACCTTATGTTCAGGAGCCGAGTAAGACAGAATAATATTAATCAGGATGTGAGGTTAATATGGTTATTATGAGACTTCAGGGTCATTTCTCAGTGACGTCTTTTACGTTTGACTTTGAGGTGATTTTAGCTGGTGCTTCACTCTCTGCATTTATTTCAAAAACTGCAAATCAACCAAGTTACGAGTCCATCGGGCTGAAACGGGGGGAGAGCCACACCTTACAGCGTGTTGTTATGCTGTCTCTTCATTGTGAAGCAGTATATGTAATATATCCACCTTATCTGTATCAAGCTGGCATTGATAAGAACAGCGGGGGGCGGGGGCGCAGTTAGATATGCTGGGGCCCCTCGGCCCCCTGCAGGACAGAGGTCACCGATTCACCCCGCAGGGTCAGAGTCTTTAACCCAGCGCTCATCAGAATGCACCTTTGACTAAACCTCACAGCGGCGTGTTCACCTGAGCCAACATGACAGACCAGAAGACAACAACACACTTTAAAGTTGAATTTTGTTCATACAAGAAAAAGCTGCTCCTGATAAAAACAGATTTTTTTTTTAAATCTGAGTTTGTTCATTTATTTAATTTTTCCTGCCTTGTCTTTTATGTTTCTAGACACTCACACCTGGAAGTCTTTTAAATAGAAATCATTTTTCAGCAATCAGATGACTTGCTGTAGTGTAAAAACAGCGTCATGTTCAACAAACATTTGTGTTTTAAATCTAAAAACAAATGAAGTACAGCAGTTAGGATCAGTTGCAGTAGTTGTACCTATTCCTACTCTTCCCCGCTGCATTTACGCATCCACAATGACCAGAGCTCCGTCAGGTGAGGTGATTTCTCTGAAAAGGCCTCTGCAGCTTTGAGGGTCCCAGAGCTCTGATCTGCGCGCACGCGGCCTTAATTTAATGAAGGGCTTCATTAACGAGAACGGCGTCGTTAATTAGCGACGCGGCACGGAGAGCGTCTCTGCGCCGGAGTGTGCCGGAGAGCTTTCACAGTTTCTCCGTCGATGTTGCGTGGACTGTGCGGCTTTTCCCCGTATATAAACCTCAACACGCGCACACACACGCAGACCGTATATTAATCTGCATTTAACCGCAACTCATTAAAGATGAAGGAAAGCGCCAAAGCAGATTCAGTCTGAGTGACCGATAGAAGTTATGTGATGATAATCAAACAAAAGGGATGAACGGGCACTTTCAAACTTTATATTGTATTTCATTTTAATTATATATATTAATACCATGGGTTTCACATCAGAGGAAATAACTGATCTGCTCTTTGACGTGAATTCATTTTAAATGCGGCCATGTGACGTCATATTTTAGCAGAAAAAAACGAATTTATGTCTCTTAATCCTATTCCATTTAATATAAAATCGTTTTTGCCAACGTTTCATATTATTTAACTAATAACGCTAATATTGACAATATGCATCTCGCTGTCGGTCAGTGTTGAACTCCAAAGAACAGCACTAGACACCTGTTGCACAATCCTGCCTGCAAAGCTAAAACGTTCAAACCCCAGCAGAGGTTTTTCTGTAGGTTTAAATAAATATGAAATCAATGCAGCATCATTTTTAACTTTGACAAACTGACAGTGCTGGCACGCTGCGATGGATCTGCGATGCATTTTCCTTCAGAATAAAAAAAGAAGAAGTGGAAACTCACCAGTAAAAGGTGTTTAAGTTGTCCTGCACGGCCGGGGTCCTGCAGGGGGTTCTGGGTGTGGAAGCGCGCTCAGCAGCCTTGTTTCTCGCTGTGGAGGAGCTAATGAGACGGCAGCATGTTCCTGCGCTGCTCCGGCGTGTGAGCTCAGACTGGAGGTTGAGCTGAGCAGGCACGGCGGTGCGGTGGCGGCGGAGGTGGTGTTGGAGGTGTGGTGGAGCTGTGCTGCGTCTCCGCTCCACTGTTCTGCGCCCTCGGCCGCAGCCGCCTCTTTATCGCAACGCAGAGTCCGACTCCTACTGTCGCGTCACTCAGCCAGCCCACAGACAGCACAAAACAACACAACAGCACCCCGAGCAGAGCTGCTGCTGCTGCGGCGGTGTCAGGGGCGCGCACTGGACTGGACTGGGTACATGGAGCGGGCCCGCTGGGGATGAATCCAGAAAGTTTGAGGCTTTGATGAAGATTATTGATTTTTATGCAAAATAAATAAATAACTAAATAATCAACATGTTTGCTGCGTTCCTTTTCTCTGACCTACTGTTTATCATAATCCACACAGACTGAATTTGGTGTCAGTGATCCGCAGTTTATCTCGTGTTTCTTTGTGACCCCAAAAACCTGCATCATGGTCCTGCAGCGTGCATGCTTTCCTGAGCCGTGACTGCTGTCGAATGATGTTTACAGGCTGCGTATGTCTATATGCAAAGATCAGAGGGTTTAACTGAGACAACAGAGTGTATCAGATGCTCACACACGGTGAGTTTACTTATATTCGGAAGAAAAAGGCTGATTGGTCCTTGAGTTGTCCTAATAATGATTGTCAGCATGTTGAATACTGATTGCATTAAAGCATCTGTCTGCCTGTTTGAGTGCTCAGACAATCAGATGTACTCTTGGTGGAATTAAACTTACAGCACGCAGAGATCAGCCCCCTTTCAGCAGATACTCATCCCTTAATGATCTATGCATCGATCAAGTGTTTCACATGGGATTAAAATATAATATTTCACAAGTTTAACTGCTCGCTAATCATCGTGTTTACAATGTTTTCCTGTGAGAGGAAAAGTGAGCAGCTTCTACACGTTTATCGGTTTCAATTTTGAGTCGGTTTATGTTAAGTTCAGTCAGAAAGACAGAGGTCATGCTCTGCAGGGTAACAGAGCTTGTGGTTTTCTGGTAGTGAACAGCAGCCAGCAGCCACCAAGAAGAAGAGGCCTCGTTTCAGTGAAGAAAACCTGCCACCTGCTGGAGGACCTGTCTGCTGAGCTCCTCACTCTGACTGTAAAGCATTACTTACTAAGACTCCTTATTGCATCTTCCCAGACTGTTTAAGTCAAAAGGAATTAAGAATGACCACAAACCATGACTGGAGTGGTGTCTGACATCCTCCCATGCATTGTAGGCTTACATGCAACCACCATTGGGAACAGTGCATCAGTGAAACAGCAAACAGCAAGAGTCCACGAAGAGACCAAGTAAACACCAGGAACAGACACGATCAGCTGTGAACCAGAACCACCCAGATCCTCCATGTAATTCATGCTGGGACACCAGAGACCACATTTAAATAGAGGCAGCGGTCCATCTCCTCCAAAACAACCACTTTTCATCATCTCACCAAAGCTTTTTTTAATGGTCACATGACACAACCAAAACATCTCAGTTAAAACTGTCCAAACTCCATCTACTGATCAAGTCTGTGAGATGTGGTCGAAAGTCTTTTTTTATTTTACGTTTTTTATTTTACATGGTTTGATTATTCCTTGTGTTTGAAAAGCACTATTCCATATACTTTAAAAGTAACCTGTCAGGTTTCCTGCCTTCTGAGCACTTCTTTGTTTTGTTTTGTTTTTGCCTCCAACGATCAGTGGAATTTTAATCTAGGGTTTAGTAGCTCCCCCTACAGACCACAGACAAACATATTATTACATTAAAATTCCCAAATGAAGAAAATCATCAAGTGTAAAAGCAAAGAAGACGGCCCTGCAGACAGCAGAGACCTCAACTGAGGCCGATAGATCACTCTGATGTGTGGATTTGCATGTTTGAGATGTGTTTGGACAGATAGTAGTAGGCTTGAATCACACATAAGGTTGTGTCCAAATGAAAACTTCAATAACCACACCTTAGTTTGAGCAATGAAAAGCTTCGCTACAAGTGTGGCAGTGGGCTGATGTTCCAGCTGTTTCTCCATGAAACCAGCCCATCCTCCACGACGACGCCTCCCTGTGTGAGCTTGATCAGCTCCATGTGACGGCTCCTGCAGAGGATCACTGAGACCTGTGAATGTCAGACGGAGCCTTTGTGTTTCTGCAATCAGCTGCTTTGTCACTACTGAACTTTACTGCCATCTCCTGGATCTGAAGATATATGGAATTATTACGCCAGCACAAAACGCCCTGTCTCACAATGTTAATGAAAGTAAACAATAACTCATGCACCCGCCCTGTGATTCACATCCATCCACTCTAAACTTGAACGTCTTCCTCCACGGCTCCTGCTGCACCCTTCCACCAACGTTCATCAGAAGAGAAGGTAACATTCATACACTCATGCACACACCGATGGCACAGCAACAAGAGATATTTGGGGTTCAGTGTCTTGCTCAAGAACACTTCAGCACGCAGCCCAGGGGAACCAGGGATCCACATGCTCTACCTCTGAGCCACAGCTGCCCCAAATCACAATCACATCACTGTTCTTTGAGCGTCTTCCTGTATTTCAGCGGATGTGAATTCAAATATCAGTTTATGTAAAACTGACTAATCTTCAGGAAATGTAAACAAATATCTCTGGTTGGATGGACTAAAATATTATACACAGTAAAGTGATCCAATCCACAGTACACACCACAGGATCAAACTATCAGAAGTGAATCAGTAACACTGCTGCAACACAATGTCAGCAAAAATGTGAACCATCACTTCATAAGCTTCACCAGGGATGGATGAAGCAGAAGCAGATTGCATTAGACTGTCCGGTGACTGTGGGTCCACCCCGCTCTGTATGAAGACCCGTTCATTCCTGTTTTTACTAGGAACTTTGTTGCTTTACATTAAACCCGCCTGTGTCCAGATTTGTCCCACACATGCTTTGCATTTGTTTGTCACATGACCTGTGTTGTCCCATCTAAGATGATGACTCAGATTCACTCTCTTTAGAATCTTTCACATTTCCCACAATCCTCCAGGTTTTCACACCTTCCCACGCCCCAAATTAGCACACATATCTGGGGTTTTTAACACGTGTAAACCAGCTAAAAATAGTCAGTTGACTTCTTTCACCAGTAAAAGCTCTTTGTACTTTCTTCCCACCTGACATCACAACCGACATCACAACTGCACCATGAATGAAGGTTGCAGAGGAAAGTAACACAGCAACATCGCTGTCCCACCAGTGTTGCATCCTGCATGCTAATGTCTATGTGCATCATAGCATTACGTCAAGAAAAGCTGCAATTAGCATGTCTCTCCAGGTGTGTCCTGCTGATTGGAGCTGGAGCTGTTAGAGTCATTTGACACAGGTTTGCATGCTGATAGTGTACATTCACATTGTAGACAAAAGCCAGATGTTAGCAGGTGTTAGTGTTAGCTTAATATTCCTCATTAGTTAGTGAATGGGTTTGTTGAGCCAGCAGCCATGACATGAAATCTGCCAGCCAACATGCACTGATGAGGTTGAATGTTATTCACTGAACCTCCTTCTGTAATGTTTTGTTTGTTTGTGTTTTGTGTCTTTTTATGCATCGTAACATTTTTAAAAAAAGAAAATAATCATGAGCTTCACAAGAGCTAATGGCGAAGGATGAGAGGGCACTTTGGTACAGTCAGCACTCCGGCCTACAGTGAGGAAGTGGATGGAGAATGATGGAAAGAGAGAAGACCACTGTGCCATCGGGGGTCGAGATGAGGAATGTGATCCTCTTTTCCTGGTCTGCTGTTTGTGGGTTTCACAGAGACACATTTATAAAATCACTGTGTGAGAGAAGCGAACCTCATTTGAACAAACTGATCCTGAAACCACTTTTCCTGTTAACGCAGAACAGTCATAACTCAAACAGCGTGGGTCTGCGACACACTGCACTGACAGAAACCATGGCTGGTGATCAGTGAATCATGTGAGTGTCTTGCCTGGAAACTGCTCGCAGCTCCTGCAGGCACTGTGGCTGCTCTAACAGTCTGGACGGTGTGCTGCAGGTGTTAGCTGTTTGCACATCCGTACATTGCTAACCGCAAATGCCGACACAACACCACAGAGACACTTTAAAATCAGACGATTCTCAGGCTCTACCGTGTCTTTTTTGTGGTTTCTAAACTAATTTATTGACCTTTGACATCAGAAACCATGATGAATCCGTCTGAAGATGCGACTTGAAGTTGTAACTCTGTTTTCCCACCAACTCCCCTGCGCCCCCTCTGGGGTGGTTTCGTCTGTCTCTTTTATGTCCACGCCTGTTGCCGACCTCATCCTGTAATTTTCCGATGTTTAAATGGTGTCCGGAGCGACGGGTTAAACGGCTGAGGAGTGCAGCGACTACTTCGATCCTCAGCCCCCCTCCCCCAGGTCCCGTCCCGTCCCGTCCCGTAACGTTAATTGTGTCCGAATGGGGCTTCGTTTATATTAAGAGTTTTCTTTTCTGTGTCATAAAACTCGTTGCTGTTGCGGTGACTCAGTGTAGCCATGGGCGCCAATTAAGTTTTATCTCGTCCATTTTTTTTTTGTGTGTTGTTGTTCGAGGTCCTAGTCAGTTTGTGCTGAGCTCAAACAGCAGGACATGATTAGAGGCGAGCACAACACGGCGAGGCCGGAGCTCGATCGCTCTTCTGTTCTCTCTTTCTCTGTCTCCATCTGTCTCTCTCCCTCCTACTGATCACCTCTTTTGTTTTCCTCACTAAGTGCATGTAATGCTCTTCACCTTATGACAATTTGCTTGATGCATTTTAGCACTTGCCTTTGGGTCGGAGCCAGTGGACTATAAAGGAATGTATAATTTTATTACCGTATGAAACCACAGAGGGTGGTTGTTCGTAGAAACCAACACACTGTTGACTCACACTGGAACTATTTGCGGTTGGAGCTGCTTTTGATTTGGACAAATTTAGGGCTACATGCAGGTGCGCCAGCATGCATGCACGCACGCACACACACACACACACAATTACACACACGCGCGCACACACATAGAGGCCTAGCCTGGATGACTTCAGCATGCCTGTCCTGACTGCTGCTGGTGGAGCGGAGATTTTTATTGCTTCACAACTATTTTACATTGTTCTTTGTAACGGACTCTACAGTTTTGACTCAACAATCTGCATCAAACGCAGCAACGCAGTAGACAACCCCTGGCAGCCTCACAAAGAGTTTGCCGTGGATCTTTCTTCTGATCATGACTGAGCCCCTCTTACTTTGGTGAGCCCCGTTCATATCGGCTTTGCCTTCTATAGGGCTTGTGCAGCACTGAAGACTAATGTGGCCCCAGTAACCTCCTCTTTTCCCTTCACTTTGCTTCTGACATCATCTGACTGATGCATCAATGCATCATGGGAAATCTCCCAGCAGTCCTAGCCTATAGCAGCATAACTAATGCGTGGTTCACTTGAGCCAGCCCTGACTATCAGCTTTATCACAGAGAATGGCTTTAAGACCACTCTTAAACATGCAGAGGGTGTCTGGCCCTTGAACCCAGACTGGGAGCTGGTTCCACAGGAGAGGAGCTTGGTAGCTGAAGGCTCTGCCTCACATTCTACTTTTAGGGACTCTAGGAACAATGGGTAACTCTGCACCCTGGGAGCGCAGTGGTCCAGGCTACTGCGAGTTCCATAAGATAAGATGCTGCCTGACCATTGAGGGCTTTATAGATGAGAAAATAGGATTTACAATCCAGAATAGAGTTTATAGAGTTTAGAGATCAGTTGTAGAGAAGCTCATTTTGGAGAGCTCTGATCTCTTTACCTGGTTCTTGTCAGCACCTGTGCATCAGCTGGAGGGCCTTAACAGCCAAAGTAACACTGTGCACATTTCCAGCTGTTTGTGTCGAACTGTCTCACTCAGACGCCTCTGAACAGTGCAGTAGAGTCGAGCATTGGCAGTCTGACTCTCAGGCATGAATTCAAGGTGGACATCATGGCAGAACACATGGCAGAAGACTGCTGTTTGGTCTCTGGGTCTGATCCAACTAACGTCACGGACTTTGAAGTGTCAGTTACAAATGTCGGCAGGATGTGACCCCTGTCCTCTGTGGCGATAACGTACCTGGCTGCAGGGGTGAAGCCAGATGGGGTGGCTACAGGTGGCAGAGACCTCACGACCGGTTGCATCACTGGAAGATTCAGTCCCAAACCCCTGTGTGCGTCTGTGTGCTGCAGCCCAACCATCCCACGACCAGGTACATGTGCTTGTGGGACCTTCAGACTTCAGCTGCCAGAAGCAAATGACCGCTTTCAATGAATTTAAACGCTTCTCACTAAGTGAAAGTAAAACAACATGAATGACGGCTGACAGAAAAGCAGTTGGGTTCGACTCTGGCTGCTGAAGTCCGGTTACACGAGCATCAGCAGGATGTGCAGACAGAAGTACATGCAGGAGCTGTGCCTGCACCCATACATCTACATGACTGAGCTCTGCTGATCACACATAGTCACACATGCATGTGGGGTTTTTAGTAAATACTCACACTAGCAAGCTTTTACCTCCACACACACACACACACACACACACACCAGAGTGTGATAGCCTAACATAAAAACCTGTGAGTAATGCCTTAAGACGTACAAGATCGAATGAATCATTGTGTTGGCAGTTGGTATGAAAGTATTTTTGAACAGAGGCAGAATAATAAATGAATGAGTGTTTGGCTGGAGCAGAGATTATAAATCAAAGTCCCAGGATGCACTGTGTCTTGTTACCAGAGCAAAAGATGAAAGTATGGATTTCAGTGATACATCAAATCCGGCCAGAAGCTGATCCTCAATCTTCTACTGCCCACCTTCATCCATTGCAGGAGCCCCCCCCCCCCCCGCCTCTCTTTGCCTAGCGTGGAGGCTGGCCGCATAATTTACCAAAGAGAAGATCTGGCTTTGATGGAGAACGTGTACTACCTGAGTATCACAGTCATATTTCCAATGCGGTAATGAGATCCACATGGACAGAAGACCGCAGCCTGTGGTAGCCTGGCCTGTGTCGGGACACGTAACATGCCCCAGCCGTACAAGAGGCTAATTACAGTCAGTGCCTTTGCAGCTTGTATCTATACAGCCTGTAGCCTGGCTCCTGTGCTTTTAGACCTGTGAGAATGTGTCAGCTCCAGCCATCAGACAATCCAGTCAGTCCCTGGCTCCTCTGTTGCAAGTTACAGTACCCATGGGCAAGGCGCCCAACACCAGATTGCTCCTTGATGGTGCCCACACTGCCCCATCAGTTTGTCAATAACAATGAACTCTTAGTTCATTCATAGTTTCCCTTCTGATGAGTAGACACTGTCAGTGTTTGAATGGGTGAACATGGCATGTCCTGTAAGGTGCTTTGAGTGGTCAGAAGACTAGGAAGTTGCTACAGTTCGCACAGTAGTGTCAGTAGCGAGCTACAACATTTATCTTAAAAGCAAATGAAGAGAAGCTAATCTGAAGTAACCAAATATACCAGTAATACGAGGGAGAAGTCATACATCCACAGATGTGCACATCACATTTGAACATTGGGGTGGGTTTATTCTTTTTTCACATCCCAGTTCACACAAGACTCCACAGGTATTGTATCTATCTGTCGGGTTCTCAGCTCATTGCAAAACAAGTCCAACAGTAATATTTCAAAAGCATTTCAGCCATAATGAATCATCGTCAGACCTGCAGCCACGTGAGTCTGAAGAGAATGAAGCTCCTCAGGTTCACGTCTGAATAAACACATAGGTCATCATTTTCAGTTTTGTTTTTAGAGTTACCGCTGTATCAGCAGTTCTGTCCAGTTCAGTTCTGGCTGTTAAATATTAAAAATGTAATTTTTTTGTATTTTCAGTGGCAGGAGCTGGGGATGGAACCAACAGAATGCCTTTGTTCCAAGAGAGCTGAGCCACTACTAAAAGGTGGAGTTGGTGGCGTAGGGCTGGGCTGAATAGCTACATAATCCTGTCCGCAGCTGAACATTGTTTATGGATTAAATACTCAAGAAGTTGCTCTGTCTTGTTAAATACAAGCCGAGGTGCCGAGTTATCATCAACTTTCAGAAGCTATATCTTACTTTTTTCACCATCCTCCAGAACCATGATGCAAGAATGTAGACTCATCCCAAATTTAAAGTCTTAAAATCATCCAAAGGGGAATATAAATAAAACATACTGCAAATGATTAGATGATCCATCATCACACTTTCAAGTCTCATGGGCAGATCAGAGACTAGAGGTGTATCAGTCACACCACGAAGGACCGTGGCTCTTTGCTGGTGAGCTCACCTGTCTGTTAACCCCACCAGCAGGCAAACTGGCAAGTGTCCATGGAGGGATAGGTCTGGATTTGAGAAGAAGATCATGAAATAAATAAATTAAATTAAAAAAAAAATCAATACCCCTGCTCATCATTAACCCTGTCAGTGAGAGGAAGTGACAGGAAGCAGTGTAATAAATCAGCTGTCTTTCAACTGTAAATGTCACACAAGTATGTAATTTTTAATATTCATCCACTCCATTAATATCACTGCTGGGATCACAAACCTATCTTTAATAGCGATCATTTGTGAACATGGGGTCACTGGGGTGCATGGGGTGCGAGCACCAAGCTCTAACATCATGTAATTTCATATTCCAGTGAAACTCTACCAGTGATGAAGCCAGAGTGGATGATTGACTAGGACAAGGTGATCCTTCCCCATGTGTTAGCCATTACAGCTCCACTGTGGATGTGGATTTAGGCCTATTCAGTGATAAAAATTAAAACAAGGATGGACGGATGGACCAACCCGACATCGGCGGGAGAGCTCCCGAGCATATTTGGAGCAGGAAGGGCAGTTTCTGCTCTACATCGCGAGGTGCTGCTCGTTTTGTGAATGTAATGTTGTTCCTCGCTTTCAATCTAGCCCCCTGCACCACCATCAGGCGTCTCTGTGGAATCTTTGATCAGGACGTGTCCTTTTACTCCCACACATAAAACACGTCTCTGACTGTACAACTGCCCCTTTTTCACTGACTCAATTGGCTTTTTCACTTTCACTCCCTCTCTTTCTCTTTTACATAACATCCCACTGATGCATGTAACCCACCCCACATCTCTCCCCAGAAGGTGTGGGCTTTCCTGTTTCTCTCCTCTCTCTTCTCTTCTGTCTTATTGTCTTATGGTAGTAGTCCTACTACTAGTAGTAGTAGTAGTAATAACTATTGTTTTATCAAGCCCACTCTTATTATCAATTGATCTTTCCATCATTATATAGAACTTGTACTGTGCTGCTGTGTTGTCGCTCTCTTTCTCTCCTCCCTCCAGCTGGTCCAAGCCGATGGCCGTCCACCTAGAGCCAGGATCTACCCAAGGTTTCTTCCTGTTAAAGGAACCTTTCCCTTGCTGCTGTCACCGAGTGCTTGTTCACTGTGGAACTGTTGGGTGTAATTAATATAAAGAGTTTGATCCAGACGCTGAACCCCAAATTGCTCCCAATGGTGGTGAATGAATGAGTGTATGAATATTAGTGTCCTTTGTGATGAGTAGTAGCCGGTGGAAGCGCAGACAGTGTGGGTGGACGCTCTTCTGGACCCGTTAGTTTTATGCAGAGATGCGTTACTCCTCTGGAATGTGTTCAGCAGGAATATGGTCCTCCTGAGCTGCTGCATAAACCAAGAATGTCTCTGCGCATACTCGGAGCCATCCGTCATCACTCGAGAGCCTTTGTGGTATCACACTGTTTATATTAACTGCTACTTATTGCGCTGGAATTACTCGTGAATTGCACTTCACACATCATAAATAATGTTCCTATTGAAATTATTATTGTCTTCATGTTCCTGCGTGTCTGCTGCAGACGGTGGCCAGAGGAGAGAGCACGGAGAGGCGTCCTCAGATCAAAGCATTTAACCAGAAAGCTGAATGAATCCGAAGTGCTACATCTGAGCACTGAGGCCATCTCTCAACATAGTCTTTTTTAAGAATAAACACTATATTGTAATGTAGATACATTAACTTCTAAGATAATAGGAATATAGGACTTGAACAGCGGTCAGCAGGTGAGCACTGCACCGGTGAACAAAAAACACTTTTCTCTGTCCCCGATATATTACTTTATGTTATACGCCTTATATAATGTGTTTTTAAATGACATTATAGTCCTTCAAATACACAGCACAGCATTTAAATATATGGTTATCAGCAATTCCCAACGCCTTGGTGGAGGAAAACAAGTAGGGCAGAAGAAGGCGCCATCGTGCTCCTGTGATGGTGGTGATTTGTATATATATAGTTTAATTTTGATTAAATTAATGAAATAGATAGTTCTCATATTCTTGAAGGATTTTCATGTCTGCTTACCTGTCGCTTCATTTCCCTTGCAGTCATTGGACTTGCATCACGCGCCACTGTGCATTCACAGTGAAAGTCGTGATCAAACACTGGAGGCTTCTGTTCCTGTCACTCTCTCAGCTGTACTTGCTCTCCCTCTCTCTCTCTCTCTCTCTCTCTCTCTCGTGTAATAAACAGTCAGCCATGCAATTTGCATAAAGTTTGGAGCAGAATCAGATACTTTTATATTAAACAATGCATATAAGCCCCCCCTTGTCTCCTGCTTCCTGTTGGTCCTACTTATATCTAAAATTTACAGTAGTTGAAATGTTCTTCAGGTCTCTGTTCAATCTTATCCAATAAATCTCATCAATTAATCGTATTTATTCACATTTCTAATATTTTACCAGTTACATTGAAGGGAAAGACAGCATCTTCTGCCTCACACCTCTGCAGCTGCTATGGCTTCATTTACACAGCACTTTAGAGCTGAGCTTCACCCATGAGACGGGTGTGTTTGCTTCTAATCAGTTAGAAAAGCTGGGACTAACCAACTCTGTATAGGATGTAATATAATGTGCATACAATATGTAGCGTACTCTATGACCCTCCGCTGTTCGAACGCCGCTGCTGCTGCTGGACCTACAGCCAGCAGACTATATGCTGTGCAGCAGGATGCCAGATCGGCAGGGCCGTATCTCCAGTTTCTGATTGTAACCCGCTCTTTGCAGAGGACACACAGTTACAAGCTTCTCCCAAATGATCGTGTTGCTTCTGTTTCATGGGTGATTTCTGTGTGATCACACAGAAACACACACACACAAGCACGCACCTTACAGCTGATATCCCCAGCCTCCATATTTCATCTTCCTCTTCTATAAAATACGTTATGGTCTTTAAGCTTTTCTAAGGCCAGGTCTTGTAAATGTTATATTATTTTGACATGGGAAAAGCTGCGGAGAACTCAGAGGTTTAACACGATTCACATTCTTTTCTCCTTATTTTATTAAGAAAAAACTCAAAAATACTTCAGTTTCTGGTGGGAAAAGAGAAACATGGAAAGATTTTTCACTGTCCAGCTCTTGTTTTTTTTCTTTTTTGAGGAATGTCCGTCACACCCTTTACTACTGTTCTCTGGACAGAAGGCTGCTCTTGAGCAACAGGTTATTCATGGTTCAGCATATATCAGAACACATGGATCGGATTCAGCTGCTGCTCGGAAGGCAAAATGTTTCTGTGTGTGAGCAAGGAGACAGATTTAAATGATCTTAGAGCAGCGGTTTCAGTTTGAGGCCTCTTTATATCCCAGAATTTGAACACAGAGTGACTTGACGGCAGTGCACAAGCTATGCAACCATGTCATTCACATCTGCACTGACTCACTTTTAAAACCAATTACAAGTAGGACTCATTTAACCCATACATTATTCAAAGAGGACCCACTGCCACGCTGCTGTTTTGCATTGCATTTCCTGTCACAACTTCACAACAAAAGCTACCCTTTCCTGTTGCCAGTTGAATGCTTTTACTGAGAAGACGCAGCAGGAAATGTTGCACTGGCACAGACAGTAAGTGGACACAGCTCTGCCGCAGCTACAGAGTCCGCAGCTGCAGTCGCTGCATCCTTATCTGTGGATTGCTTAATGCTTAATGCTGAATACAGCATCCTCCTCCACTTATTCAGGAAGGGAATTAACTCATTCTAACTTAATCCAATTCAGTCTTATTTACAATGGGCTAAATCACAACAGAGGTTATCTTGGGGCACTTTCCGTACTGAGCAGGTGCAGAGCAAACTCTTTATATTATTTACATCCATGAGCATACCACTGGTGACAGCAGCAAAATCAGTTCCAAGTTTATGGAAATCCATCCATTCTTATTACTTTGTCAGAACTACAACTGTTACCCAGGTGGAGGAGGACACCCAAACTCTACACATACACACCAAACGTCATGGTAACCGAGAGTGGGCAGACTACACAGATTAAACACTAAAACTGCCACTGACAGCGTGGTTGAGTCCAGTTACTTGGAACACTATCACTAACACTAACTGAACATATTTTAGCCATTAGTCAGCAGTTTCAGGGAGTCTGACTCCATCAGAGTCCACTCATCTCCCGCTGAGTAACTCCACCAACTGACCGTCCAACAGCTCCAATCTCATTTTTAAGTGTTTTGGAAAAGTAAGTGTTTGAGTTGATGAGTGGTGCCGTCACACTTATCGTGATTAATATCCACTCCACCAGTGGAGTGAGGATTGTTTACATGTATACCATGTCTCTGAAGTGGTGCTTCACAATGACCTTACAATAACTAGAACTGAGGGCAGATACAGTAGACTTGCTGCACCTGTGCAAGAATTCCCATTTGTTGGAACTCGGCCTTGGATACTGGATGGGGCTGGATTCAGGGCTGGATTTAGCTTTGTTGTTTGTTTGTTGTAATTGGTCAGGACAGTCTCCAACAGAGGTCCTATTAGGACGAAGCATCCAAGGCTTCAGCCCTGAATACTTTTAATAAAGGCCTGATCATATTTAGTTTTGTAAGACTTGCGTATTGAATCAGCATTGCAGAACTGGGTGTGTCTGTTACTGACAATCAGACCACACAGGCATTAGCAATTCGCTGATGCTTTTACAGCAGACCACATGCTCTGAGGGTCTCACGTCGCCCAAAGACAGGATCAAGGATTGATTTACCTAAATAATAAAAAAAATAACATAATTTCCCCTGAAATGATAAAATGTTTCATTTGTCCCAATTTTCATACAATGTGCCTACATTCTGCCTTCCTTACCCCTGATGACCCCCTATCTCACGATACTGATATCTGGTTCTACCACCGTCAATGACGACAACATGGCGGTGAAGAGAACCACCTACACTCTAATACCTGTGCTCCCACTCAGCAGTTCCACAGTGACAGCCTGAATGCAGCGAGTGACACGGCCCGTCCTGCTTGCTTCACTCCAGTATCATGTTTCTCTGCGCAAAATGGACCGACTTAGCGGCGCGCACTGTTACTGTCACATTTCATTTCACAGATGGGTCCAGTCTCCTGTACTCTTTGCTGTGGAAGCCAGGTGTCTAAGCTAACATTTGATTCCAACGGGCAATTTCCTACATTATTGTAATCAATGAGCTAATAACTGACGTGGGCATAGAGAACTGTACCTCCTCTGAATAACTTTAATCACTGACAGCAGCTCAATTTAGCACAATTAGACAAATTGTCCTAAGTTGAGGCAGATGGGGATAGGCTCAGATGACAGAGGCTTCTTCTTGCTGAAGGAATGAAGGAGTGGAGACTATGTTGAAGGGGGCAATTCTGTCTCAATAACGCAGAGTTAGAGAAAAAGAGAAACACACTTATTTCACAGCTGTAAACCTCCAGTGCAGGCCATGCTCCAGATCACAGATTGACTGGTACAAAGCACGGCCCACTTACCAATCATGGACCATGTCATGTCATTCACAGTCTGTTCTTCTTGTGAGGACTATGCAGCTTTAGACCTGTCCAGGTCTGTGATTGGACATCTGGTGCTGACTCCCACCCATTTTTACGCGAACCTGCTCAGAACTAGACGTAGAAACCCTAGACTGTCATGTGACTGTGATCGTTAAGCTCAGTGGAGCCAGACAGCGACAGACATTCTGGATATGTTAAACTGGCTTCTTAAGCTCACATAATAGTATTTATGTATTTAACGAAACAGATCTTAGAAAGTCTAGATTAAATCAGCCTCGGAATGAGGGGTAAGGTGTGGTGCAACGAGGCACAGGTGAACTCAATCCAGGCAGCCGAGGCAGGCAGTCTGAAAGGAAAACACATAAGGGCAGTAGAGCGATCTGCAGGGAGACAGAAGCAGGATTGAAATGAAACAGGAAGTGTGCGACAAACATGACTAGACACTGCGAACGCCTGATGAGACATGACAAGCGTGAAACCCGTGTCGCCGCCTTAGATCTCGACCATCAGTCATATAAAGTTTATGTCATTTCATTTGAAATGAGCAGCAGATGAGTTAGACGCTAATTTACGTACAAAACATTCATCAGTTATTCCCGAGTCTGATGTCATGACTCACTGAGCTATTGGACAGTTGATGTGAGCACCTTATATCTCATCGGAAGCCCGGGCAATGACAGCAGGAAGTTGAAGATGAGCGCGCGAGGGGCAGTGTCTGGCAGGATGAATGAGAAATAGCACTGCAGTGTGCAGGAGAATGGTTCAGTTAGGAACTGATTTTTTTTATGAACACAGACCTGGAATCAGTTTAAATAGGCCACCTAATAATCCGACACTAAAACGGTGAACGTTCCTCCTCACATTCACGTCAGCAGCCCGCAGGGAAATATGACTTTTGTCTGATGTCCGACGGATACCAGCGCTGAACTGAAATGAAATATTAAACTGTGATGAAGGAACCAGCTCCCAGTCTGGGTTCGGGATAAGGCCCAGACTGCTGAGAAACTTCCCATGATGCACTGAGCTCCTCTCTCTCCATCTGTACTCATCCACATCTTGCATGTTGCTAACTCAACATCTCTCTGCTGTGGTGCCCCCTCCTGCCCCGTCGCTCCTGCTCAACACCCACGGTCTCTGTTGTTGTTATGAGGAGTATTACCACTACTATCACCATTACTGTTACTTTACTGGATCCTCTGTGTCTATGTAGAACATGAACTGAGCTGATGGGTGCTGTCCATGCATAACCGAATGCAAAAGAATAAAAGTTGCAATAACAGAATTTTAATTTATTGAAACATTTATTGAATTTATATCAAATGTCAGTATTTGCCCTGAGCCATTTCCCCTGCAGTGATTTCTGACTCTGGACCATTCTCACTACATGGATTAACCATTAAAGTGAAGTCATGTTTGATCTCGTGGACAAAAGCATCAATTTACTGCAGCAGTATCCGCATTTTCTTCCAAGGTTTACTCCGCTTGATCATAGTGGGAACACTGTGGGGAAAATGACGGGCCAGAGGGCTGAAACCAAATCCCGTTTTACAGCCATTCGCAAAACAACTTCTCTTTATAATATAATGCAGTGTTGATCAGAGTCCCGCTGAGCCAGCAAGCTGCAGAGGCATTTTTAATTGTTGCAGGTGGTCTGGCTAAGGGAACATAACTGTGATGCTCAGGGATCTGCAAATAAAACTCCAAAGCATGCATGTGCAAACGGGTACGCAAACAAGAGAGCTGGATCCAAGACAGCTGTGCCTGGGATCGCTGTGCCAAGGTTCAGAGCCTGAGGTAACAGCATGGCCTCCTTTTCCCTTATGTCACTGACTCAGAGTCTGTATAAAGCCACTGTGGATTCAAACTGTCTGCGTTATCATCAGGTCCCATGAGATCCTACAAGAGGGGGTCTTCATTATTGTGACAAACAATGCTGGGGAGAGGCTGCAATCTTTATCAATGCAAACTTGATAAAGCTTTGCCAAACACAACACAAAATCAAGTAAAGTAAAGCAATGAAGGAACAGATGTCTCTGTAAAGTTAAGGATTTGAAGGCCTCATCCACACAGTAGCAGTAACCAAAATGATTTAATATGTTCTCCAAACGATGTAGTTTCATGCAAACGTGACTGTAAACCTCACAATACAGAACGCGCTGACACAACTTACCGTTAATGGAGGTTGTCCTGAGGGTTAAGACAACGAGGTCAAGTCTGAAAGGATTATCCGCTGAGGACTGCAAATGTGCCGTCGAAATGTCACAGGCCAAGATAGAAAAAACCCAAACATCTGAGCGAGTTCCACCAAAAACCTTAAGGCAGCTTGGCTCTTATCAGCTGACCTGGGTGAAAATGGAAATTCAGTCCCATGATGACAGAGTGTCTACGGGTGTGGAGGCAAGCGGCCTCTCTTTTGAAGATGGTCACTGATGTCACATGTGACATATGAGTGTCCTCCTGGATCGACCATACAGCACTCCAGTCTAACCTTTAAGGTTGGTCCTGTCTTTAGGCTGCACCAGCAGAGGTGTTGCAGTGTTGAATCATTGGTGGCCAGTCCTGATTCATTGTGCAGTGAAGACTCTCAGATCTTCTGAGAACGTTGCATTGCAAACGTGTTGATTGCATTGGAAGTCCCTATAGTGTTTCTTCTACAGGAGGGGGAGACTTCACACAAAATGAATATCATAATTGAAAACAGTGAATCTGAAGTTGATATCGTGTTTGTAAGATAGTCTTTAATGTGTTCAGTAGCATAATGTAAATATATTTATTTTGCAGCTTCTTGGAATATCTATGGGAGCAAAGCATGGCTAGAAGCTCTTTCAAATGTTGTGACTCTGTGCAGTAGCAAAGAATTGTAATGACAAACTATTAAACTTCTACTTTAACTGGGAGGAAAGAGCAAAATCAATCAGTGGAGTGGGAAGCTAAGTAAATGACACAGGAGCAGATAGAACAGAGAAAAGTAGTTTTCAGCCATTAGACAGAGACATTAGAGCAGAGTTTTATCGTAAAGATCATAAAATCAGACTGAACTTGTATACGTTTGACTTATTCTTTCCTCATCTGAGCACAGATTGATAGAGTGCTGTATTTTGTCTTGCGTTGTGGTTGCCCGATGATGTCAAACGCCTACTTGAACTCTGATACTGATTTAGGTTCACCGCTGACATTTACTGTGGCCTCCAAATGCAGCGCACTTCCCTATGTGCATGTGAAATGTGTTTTGTCTTGACAACATGCTGTATGGAATTGATTTGAAAGAGCTTAACCAAATGCATTAGTTCCACTGTGCAAGTCCCGTCCTGACACTCTGAAACTCACATGTGCAGAAGAGCTCAACATGTCAACAGATTCCTCCCAGTGAAAGGCGGGGAAATAATCTTTCCAGTCTATCTATCTATCTATCTATCTATCTATATATATATATATATAGTATACTATATATAGTATACTATATATATAGTACATAAAAAAAAAAAATTCCCATCTCGCCCTCCGCAGGCGGTTCCTCCTCTGCAAGCTCGGGTCCTCTACCAGAGTATTCATATGTCCCTAGTATTGCGCCTTTTCTGACTGAGATGTCTGTTGTCTTTCCTGGGATTCGTTGTATAGTATACTATATATATATATATTATGGTAATATATGTATATATATATATATATATATATATATATTCCATGTCCGCTAAGACACTAAGCAGTCAACTAATTCGTCCTTTTCGGGAAAACATTTGCTTCCCTCGTCCATAAACACACACCGGCTGCAGGACGGGATTTGGAAATGAGCAGGATTTAGATCAGAACCTCCCAGCGTTTCATAATAATCAATTACTTCACTAATAAACCTCCATGTCCTCCTGCATGCAGCCAAGCCCCCTATTATGGTTCGTTGTGGGGCAATCACTCCAGCCCCTCGGTGCAGGCCAGTAAGCAGTCATCGCCGCATTGCTGTGTAACCCTGAAGCCATCCATTTCACTGCTGGCTCACCCTCTGGCCCCACCTTCTCTCCAAACCGTTCATCACCACCTCCTACAAGCACTCCCATAAGCGCAGAACAAATTCTGCTGGACCTGCAAGTGGAATGTTGAAATTGAGTATGCATGCTGAGCACAACTAACAAAATCACCAAATGTAATTATTGTAAATAAAATCATAAAAAACCTGTAAGCTCCACAAAGCGATTCCACAGGCGCTGTTTATTAGATGCAATTTGTAACAAAAATGGCCCGGCACTATTTTGCCACCTGTCATTTAGGTGAAGTTCAAGGGTCTGGCATGCACTAGGAGCTATTGCTGGTGAAATGCACACTGCGTGATGAACAACTTCCCTTTCCTGCCGTTCTGCAGCTGTAGCCGGGCCCGCAGCTCCTCTGGGCTGTAAATCAGAGCCTTTGTACTCCAGAAGGATCCTATCAGCCACAGGTGTGGGCTCTGCCTGGGGATTAGACAGCCCCACGCTGGAAACACTGAAAACTGGAGAGTGGGCCCGGGCCAAACACAGGAGGATAGCAAGACGACCGAGGTGGGAGCGCAAAATCCAAGAGGAAGAAATTGCCAAGGATGTCAGGCAGATTGGTGTTTCAGTTACACAAACAGCTCTCAGAGGCAGAGAAAGCCTTGTTCACCGAAGCATCAGGTGGTGGAACAAAAGAGCCATTTTCTGGTTTCCTCTCCAAAAGAAAACAGTTGTTTCCTGAGCTGCCGTGGATTAGTCCGGTTCGGTTTAGATGACTAATACTGCTGAGGAGAAGCTTGTGGTCATCAGTTCACCTCCAACTGAATTCATACAGCGTGTTATGAAACTTGGTTTAAAAGTGTTCCCTGTGTCACACTGCTTGATTGAAATGCAGAGACAGCGCGATGCGCACGCGGCGTTATGAGACGCGACGGTTTAGAGTGATTTCCACAGCCTTAAATCCAAATCAAGAGATAAAGGTAAAACAAGTGTAATATGATCATCTAAGTTGTATGTAAATTAGCTGTCCATGTCACCTGTGCTCAAGCGATTTATGCTTCATTCCACTGATGCTGATGCATTTTAAAGGGCTTTACAGAAAACGTCAGAGGCATCGGGTTTAAAGAACATTTAAAAAGCGATTAAATGCAGTTAAATATGAATTTAAAAAGGCCTGAAACAACACGAGGGAGCTTAAACAGGAGGATAAAAGTGAGGTGGAGTGTAACACATTGATCTAAAACCATGATTTTGTAAAAGGCAGTGGCAAACAGCAGAGTCTTTCACATGTACACTCACTCCACAGACACAGGAATTCTTACTTTCTTATAAAACTATGTGAAAATAGAGGTTTATCTGGGAACGTTGTTGCATAATATGATACTATGAAGGCAACATGAATTGCAGAGTTTTCTATGCAACGGATTTGAGTCCGGATCACATGATCACATGATGCCGGTAATGGAAAAAAAAGGTCATTGGCAGTTTCATCCGCTCAATATAATTTTAGCAAAACTTGCCGTGTTGCCAGTAAAACTAAGCTGTTATTCAGAAAACATCCCCACCTACTAAGGCTTAACTTAACCATTATATTTCCCTTCAGCGAATGTTGGTGGAAGTAAAGCCTCCATCTGCATGCCAAGCAGCGAGGAGAGGGTGGGGATCTGTGGCAGGGTGGGGGTTACTAGGACTGCACGCAGCCAAGCCCCCTTTTTGGACACCAGCGAGGGGAAAATTCACTGATGAAATGTGGCACAGGCCCACGGAATGCAATTTCAAGCTTCCACATCTGCAGGAAAGATGAAACCAGGTTCCTAATTTTACAATGATGATGTCAGTGAGAATACATGACAGCACTGGGCTGGGGTGCCAAGTCCCCCTCCACATGTTTCCTCCTCCTCTTTTCCTTTTTTTCCCAACTTATTGATTTATTTATTTATTTCACCGAGAGCGGTTTTCTGGGGAGCATTACAACATGCAGTATTTTCCCTGTCATGGGGGAAACGGGAGTGATAGTGAAAGATAATGTTTGGATAAATTGCTATATTTAAATAAATAAATTTTACACGTTACGCATCTGCACTTACCAAAGAGGAACTCCTTCTCCAGCACTGTTCAGACTGTTGTTCTCCCGTGTGGGTCGATGGGCGCCCCCCACTGCAAAAAAAGCAAAATTGGCAGAATGCAAAATGTTGCGCGGATTCAGAATAAATCCCCAGAATGCATCCAACCAGCGAACATAGCCTGCTGCATCGCACAATGCAAAGCGCTGGAACAATCAAAGCAACCAGTAATGGTTGAAATGGCATGCAGCAACATTAAGGTAGCTTGGGACCAACCGTGTTGAATTTACTCTCTACCGTAGATGCTGCCAGAGTGTGTGATCACTGATGATGAACAAATAATTACTGATTTTCCATCTGATGTAACCGCTACAACTGTGGTAGGTGTTCGCTTGTTCGCTTGCTAAGCCATACCGCTAGCAGCCCTAGTTGCTGGCTCAGCCCTGGACTGGGAGCTCAGACCACGGGGGCTGGTGTTTTCAGGCCAGGAGCCGGGGGGAGACACAGCAGGGAATGCTGGTGGGGGAGCGTCGTTGGAACGGGCACCAAAACCAGAGCAAACAGGTAATGAACACAGCCTCCAGACCAGCAGAGAGCAAACCGATGACAGAGGTGATGCACGGCCAAAACTCCTCCTCCTCCCAGCAAGACGTGTCAGATCATCAAAGGAAGCTACACTGTAGTGTGCTATTGTCTGTTAACACTAACACAGTGGGTATTCCAGTATATTTTCCTTAATAAAATCAATGTCCATTCAGGAAAACCCTGTGGCCTTTTCACATTTGTGCATGACTCTGCGTACCTTAACGTGGATTAAGGAAATTCCAAATTTGGGTCTGTTGCTGTCTACAAACCCAGAACTGATTTGCAACATAACCATGCAGCAACCGTGAGGAAGCACTTAGCAACCGTGGCAATGGAGAACATCCTTTTAGAGGGCAGAACCAGGCTCTGATATGGTGAGTGAGGCGGAGAGAGACGAGACAAGAGGCAGTCAGAGAGGAGTCATTTCACACAGACAGTGAAAACAGCTTTGAGTCAAGTACTGACATTGCTCCCAGTTCAGAACCAGTTAGACTGTGGCGAATATTAAAAGTAGCAAGTTAGGAGATATTCAATTTCAGTTCCACCTCTTATTTATTATGGCAGATGCACTGTGAGTACTTGAATCTGGTCACTGTGCTTGGTTTGCTAATGATGATGATGATGATGTCAAACCGTATTTCAAACTCCCTGTTATTTGACGTGTGCGCTCTGTTGAATCCCAACAACAAATAGCTCAGTGTCACTGGAAGTGCCGATGATTCACCGTCCGCTTGGGACGTTGATCCCTCTGTCCGTTTCTTAAGTAGCCTGTTTGTCAGCACAAATCATACGTTTATAAGGAACAGCTTTATTCTGGTTTGAAGGAAGGGGGTGGGGGGGATCAGCCCATTTCCTTGTGGTATTGAACATTTTTCAGATCAAAACAACAAATTTTATCTTTAACCAAGACATTGGCCCAGTTGACTGTAGCTGTATATGCCCATGCTTTCCCCTTGATGGCATGGTGTACCTTTCATCCAAGTCTACATTAGTGCACGCTGCTGTAAATGGAACCAAGATGGAAACACTTTCCCCACAGTGTGCCAGTAGCCGTGCCTTTTACGTCCAGCGGTGGATGTGAGGGAAAAAACCCCGGAGAGGCAGAGGAGCTCCCGCCAAAGGCAAGGCTGCACAAATACATCTTAACCTACCTGTGGATCAGATCCAATCAGCCATGTGCTTTGATCAGAGGCAAATCACTTTCCCCTGTTTAAACGTCTGTCATGCTCCTGAATTTCAACCACAGAGAGAGTGTATTTACATACGAGGACAAACCTGACAGTGGTCGGGCTGGCATTCAGACGGCATTTTGAAAAAAGCTCAATTGGAACCATGTTGGAGCTATTTTTAGGGCCACAAATCACACATAGCATGAGCTCATACACACACACACACACACACACGCTCAATTATGCGACATAATGCTGTGTTTTGATAAATTAATGGCGTAAATGTTTCAAAAGGAACACAGACGCTCCTTAACTGCCTGGTATTTGCCGCACTTCTGTTCCTTAGTAAATGACTGCTAGCTAAAAAGCTAATCATTAGCATATTTACTCCACAGGCAATAGGGGTAAACGCTCTTTTCCGTGTACTGGCAGCTGACGCCCCACCATCAGGTACTGTTTGAATCCACTTTGCATCAGCACACGGCTGATAGGCATCTCCAAAGGGGAGGTGCTGAGAGATCTAAATATGGATTGATGCAATAAACAGATGGTCTGAATTTTTGCTCCGACACCACCCTCCCTAGTTTAATGCACTGGGTATCGGCTTACGTGTGGCACTGCGGGTTTGTCAGTCTAATGACCGTTTGTGTATTTGTTTCTTCTAGCAACGGTATTCAGATCAGAGCAGCGGTCAGGCCAAAGTCAGTTCATATGTGTAGTATATATATAAAAGGGTAGATGCAGACATTAGCTCTTTTCTGGTCTCCGTTCAATCTCAAAAGTGTTCAGTTCAGTTCAGTTGTATTTGTACAGCGCTAAGTCACAACTGAGGTTATCTCAGGGCGCTTTACTTATGGAGCAGGTCTGGACTGAACTCTTTATATTAATCACACCCAACAGTTCCCACGATGAGCAAGCACTTGGTGACAGAGGCCAGGAAAAACTTCCTTTAACAGGCAGAAACCTTGGGAAGATGACTGGTTAGGGGAAAGATAGAGCATAGTGCGTCATGGGAACTCTCCCGGCAGTCTATGCTCAAAGCAGCAGAACTAAGGGATGGTTCAAAGCTCAACTAAGCCAGGCCTAACTATAAGCAGTCAAGCGATCTTTATGATAAGAGGTAATACAGCTTGTCTATCATTGTGTTAATCCACCTGGACCTCCTGGACCGTATTCCATTATCTCACTGGTACCTCGTCACGCCCACCTCACATTTTAGCCTGAATCCCCACTCGCTGTCACCGTGTGCCATAACCTTGACAGTGGCTGGGGTTGTTCTCCCACGTAATGCCTCATAAACAGAACACAGAGTGGATGCAGCATGTTTCCTCCTCCAGAATGGATGGAGCAGCTGGCCAGCAGAGCTTTCACATAATATGGAAATAGAATCAAATTGTATTTATCGACTCTGAGGAGATTTCCTGGAATGTCCATCTGCACTTATGCAGGCTAATGGTTTCCATATTGAGTATGGGGCGTATGAGGAGGTGGGGCCACAGGGAGGAACACCTGTAATAAATATTGTGTGCTGCCACTTTTAATCAAACCATTCAAACCAGCACGGACCTACATTTATAAACACATCTTACCCAGACAGATGATGTAAAGCATTCAGTGCAGAATGTAATGTTCACTTTACATAAAACTGCAGTGAAATGAAATATCAAAAAACTCTGATTTCCACTGTACGCTGTACTTACAGGGGTGCTACACCAATTTTACACGCTAAATCATTTATATGATTATATACATGTGCTCAGCCTATGAAGGCAGTTGCATGTTGTCCTCCGCGTCTCAGGCAGACTTTTTTTAATGTGACAGACATCATTTGAGTAACCTTTTGGGTCTAAAGACCTAAAGCCCTGATCATGCAGTGAGGACGTGAACAGCAGTGGATCACCGAGCTGAAACTGGTTCGTTTAGAAAACCCTGGACATCATTTTCAGAACGATAGAAACCTGCAAACTCTCCCCTTCCCATTTCAGTTTGCAAACAACAGAATTGTGCAATTCCGGTTTCTCTGCCGAGTCTCTGTTCTGTCTGTTTTCAGATTCCCCTCAAAGAGCTCTAGTTGACATGGTTATGGATTATAAATCAGCAAACTTGCACGATAACGCCAGATTAATAAAAAAAAAGAAAAATCACATGAAACTGTAACTGGGTTGATCTGTACTTTGCAGCCAAGAAACTTTTAAGGGAGATGATATGAAATAGTTTCATTGAGCAGAGCCTTGTGAATTATGCTGTCTATTTAGGTGATATGCAAATAAAAAAATTGCATAATTAAATCAAATACAAATTGCAGTAAATCTCTGTTTTTTACATAATTGTAGCCATCGTTTAACAGTAACATAATATTGGATATATATTTCTGCAGTTATGGTGGCTTGCTTACTTCTGCTTACCTACTGTCTACATAATAATTACGGTTTAAGGAAATGAATGATACATAATGTAAGTTGGCCTCTTCAAGGGTTTAGTAACATTCTCTGAAAGGACTGGAGCATCGTATTTTACACTAATAGAATATGGCAGTAAAACCACCAAGCTCATGTGCCGAGAAGCTCACTGCATTGTTATCCCATGGTGTATTATTACAAACTACAACAAAATAGAACAAGATGGCAAACAACAATCTATAACAATACAACACAGATGCAAATGAGTCATAGCCTAAGCAAACAAACAGGTGCTATACCATAAAATCCTCTGCTGAATACAAACAGCAGCAGGACCACAAGCCAAGACCTTCAGTCGCATAAAACCATGACCTCAGAGACAGAGCAGCTTCACATACTGAGTCACGTAAGTGCAATGTGGCTGTTATAAACACAAACACGGGGGTTTCAGTGGACAAACCACATGAGTCCTTGGTGAAGTTAGGGCATCCAAACAGCAAGAGGAAATGTCCATGATGTCACCGAAAATGTTGTTTTACAGCAGGAATAATTGCTTGATCTTTGTCATCATCTATGGAACAGCTCGGCTCCAACAAGGCTGACAAATGAAGGAACAAATCCTGATGGAAACCACAGAGCGGTCCATGTCTGCAACGTCCCTTTTCAATGTTTTTAAATTAATACATCAGTATGACTGGGGGTTTTTTGCCTTATGTATGATTATGGTGACTTGGTTAAGGTAAAGCTTGGGAAAGATGATTGCTTTGGGGTTAGGGTTGGGGAGTTCGGGCTTATATCAACATAGGCTACAAGATAAAGGGACAAGATTCAGACACAGCCTCCTGCATCAAAGTCAGACACTTTAAACCCATTCTGATGTTCCCAATACACATCAGTGGTCTATGAGGAGGACTCAAGCACCCGTAGGAGATCACAGACATGCATCGTCACAGGGTGAAGTGCAATTCACAAATGTTCTACTTTCTAGACAAATCAATTGTGCCGAACTGTTTTCATTAATCACACTTCATCTGAGTTTTTATCCTCTTTTGATGATATGTCTGGTGTACGCCATGTTTGGCACACTGAGGTAACGCCAATGTCATTTTCAACCCGGAGGTAGCAGAAGAGTTTCTGGGTTTTTTGCAGTGATCATCAACGACGGCAACCTGTGTGCATCTATGTCGCTGACAGTTGGCTGCTCTTTGTTCACCATTTTTCATGGATGTACACAAGTAGCTAGCTTGCTATAGAGAAATGGGGTTTTGTGGTTCCACTTAGAGTCACCATAGTCATAAAACGTAAAATCCAGTACATAGTGACCTTAATGAAGTCATAGTTAACATGTTTTTAGGTCAAGACTTAGCATCTGGCTACACTACATGACTCAGCTTCCTCACAGTTCCTTAGAGCACTATAATAGCTACAGAATATTTATCATTTCACTTTAAGAAGTAGTTTGTATATGATATTTTCCATGGTCTTTATAGTGTTTCTGCAGAACCTTCTTGTTTATACCACTTGTATATGGAATTAATGGAGAAATCCCCCCCCCCGTGTTTGCTACCCTATAAAACGTTCCTCCTCTCACTGACATTACCACCCCAGGACTTGAAAACAGATGCAGTCATAAAGGCATTTATAAGGGAGGCCTTAGTCCCTGCTTTAATGTGAAGCTTGCACCTGCTAGCCTGCTAGCCTAATATGATCCCTCCTCTGCTTTGTGGGAGAGGGCTCCTGGTGTTTTAACACCTTCTGGGAGTCCCAGGTGCACACTCCAGCTCTCCGGCCAAGTTTTCTCTCCCCCTGTTATTCTTCTCTTTCACTTGAAGACAGCAGAGAGAGCATGGGAGTGAAGAGAAAAACATATTGCATCCAGGTCTTTTCTCAGAAAATTGAATATAAACTGAATATTTTTCTGTTATCATAAAACTGCCTTCTGTGCTCCTTTATGCTAGTTGATCAACTGCTATTTGGAGTGCTTTCAGTAATACGTTTATTCATCTATATCATCTGCAACTTTCAAAATCTATGATTGTAGAGTGAGCAATCTTCACAAAAAATGAATTTTACGACCATAAATATGAAATGGATTAGTGCCAAAAACATACAGATGATTTTTCTCCATTAGAGCATGAACAATATCAGAGCTACAAATATAAGGTTTACCCTGACTGTGGAATGAGGGTCAAGCTTGTTGGAGTTCATCATTCACAGGGCACTGATACGCCCCCAGAAGATGAGTGACAGTAAAACATGTTAAAAAGGAGCCAAGAACATATTAAACATATATTAATACTAATAAGGCTTTTATTAGCAATGTAAGTCAAGATGTTCACAAGAAACGCCAACGCCATAACTAAAACAACAAAACAACCCACTCTATCAAACACCCTCCCTCCAACAGGGAGCTCAAGTTACAGACCCCAGCACACCACAGGTTTAGAATGATAATCAACCACATGCACACAGCTCCAAAGCTGCCAACTGGACCACTGGCACCGTCTGCTTGTCTTTCCTAATGGGACCAGTGTGCTTAATCACCAAAGAAAAGATGGGGAGGGCGGCACCTGGGGAGAGAACAGACCTGGCAAAAGAAAACACTCACCGCACTGCAGCCGTAACCAGCATGAAGAATCCTTAACACGTTTCATGGCCGTCTGCAGTTTAGATTTTCAGGTTTCTTTGCCAGGAATGTGTGTATCTGTCTAATTGTGGTGTCAAAACCTTGGCTACAATCTATGTGTACCATAAATATGTGCAGCAGTGTTCTGGTATTCTGAAAAGCAGTACGTCAGATACCATCGGCCTGATGGTCAGGGGGTTGCAAGATCAATGGATATGATCTTATTGCAATCATCTATATCTATTCAGTAATGGCAATCAAAAGTCCATCCATCAATGCTCTGCTGTGTATTTGAGACGGGGTCATGGTGGTACCTAGCAAACTACCTGGGACATCCTTGTATCTCCATACTCCTCAGGAATGGCAAGGCAAACCAAGGCCAGAAGGAACGTAGATGTCCTCCTGCATGTTCTGGCTATGTCCCAGAGTATCCTACCAGTTAAACGTGCATGCATACCTTCAAGTACAGATAACCAAACCACCTCAACTAGCTCCTTTAATTAGCAATTGTAGTCTAAACTTGTCGCAGTTGTCCCAAACCCAAAGCTCTTGACCCCAGGAGAGCAGGAACTGTACACAGATCCACTAGTCATCAATCACGTTGCCTACTGGGCAGCCTGGTCATGTGAGAGTGACTGCATGGAACGTTAATGGCATCTCACAGCATCAACGCTCATTTCACTGCAAAAAGTGTTTTATAGGTATTATAATGATGTGCATGGATGTCGTTAATTGATAGGTAGTGGAGCCAACGGAGCATGTGGACATGGGAGGGGTGTTAGATAAGAGTTTAATAATAACTGTTATAGTGGAAACTACAAGCTCACGGATGTGGTTTGAGGACAGCATTTAACCCTCTTACACCTGTTTTTGCAAAGTAAACAAGCATTTTATGGGTCTGACTCATAGCTTAGTTGAAAAGGCTTCACCGCTCACTTTAATCCATCACTTCAGCGAGGGCCATCTGGGATGATTCCATGTTAATCATCTTCCACCACTCGTCACAGACAGTACGGCTTTCCGTGGCGCAGACAGACGAACTGGATCATGGTTTAGTTTGCATAAAATCAAAGAGATTTTGTGAATTCACATCACAGTGTCGTTCAGTCGCGATTATTCTCATTTTGAATTTTTGTTCTACTCTTTTAAAAACTGATGGCCTCGGCAGCATAGTAACATTTCCTCCTGATTCCCTTCACTGACTTAACTTAAAAACCGTGTACAGTGCACGCTCAGTGCAATGATCACACTGGTCCGAATGATGTCCCATTTCACTCAGAAATGTGTCATGATATGAAAACTCTATACTTTCAAATTACTGTTTCCTTTAGACTTTAAGTATTCTGATGCATTGCCTGTGGAACTCGTGTGCCAGACATGAAATGATCATATTAACATTCAAAGTCTGCCATGGTCTTGTGTCCTGCTTTATTTCAGATTCATACTAACATCTTGTTCGACTTACTTTACTTTCTGTTTGTTTTCATTGTCACCTGTCACCTCTTTGGATCAGTAGTTTCACCTGTGTGTGTACATCCTGTGCCTTCACTTTGTCTGGCGGCAGTTCGCCTACGTACCGTGTGCTAAGCATTCTTGCCTGTTTCCGACTGTTTCCCTTTGTTGCTGCGTTTTCCCTTTGTTTAATCAGACATTGTTTCCCTGGACCTTGGATTCTGTCTGCTCACACTTGGATACATTTGCCTGCGTTGGATAGTTTTCCAGCTTTTGACCGTTTCTGCCTCAATCTCCATTAAAACCTTTGGATTTTATGTTTATTAAATCATTTAAACTATTTGGATGTAACCTTTCCACTCCTGGTTCCCTGTTTCGCACAGATTTGACAAATCAAAGATCCACAGAGAACACATGATGCGTGCTGCCACACACCTCAGCTGTAAGATATGCTGACACTGCTTTAACTGCTGCTGATATTCATATAGTATTTTATAAGAACAGCCTTCACCCGGGAAACCACCTGAAGGCCCTGAGTCCACTTTCCTCACGGGGGATATTATTCTTGATTCTTTTCACTCTCAGCTCTGCGCTGTGCTGCTCCTGCTTTTTCCTTAAAGTGATGTAAGAGACGCCTGATATAAAAATACATATTTCACATCAACGTAATATTCCATTTCACAGGGGTTGGCTGACCGAACCTGAATTGTTTTTCTCTCTGTCAAGATGAAGTATAAATTAACGTTGAAGCAGCCATCGGGTAGTGAAAGAATTACAGTCTGTGGAGGGATTAGACTAATGTGCATTCTGTGTTTCTCATAAGAGACGCGTATCCAAAAAAAAGGCTACTATCCCTTCCCCACCCCTGAAGAAGAAACATTACATAACCCCCACCCCCCACTGACTTGAATTTGTCTGTTTAATTGATTGTTGTTAGGGGCAACTTAACGTATTAAATCTTAAATAACATTTATAATGATTTAACCTTGTCTTTACTGTATTTGTTGGCTTTATAACACTCACAATTGAACAATAAACCAAAAGTCATAAAAACTCAAACATGTATTTTCAAACATGACACCAACCAGTACACTTAGCATTTATGGATTATGCACAAAAGGGGCTCGACTGTTCACTGACAGCAACACCACAGACATCAGTGAAAGGGTGGCCTCGGTGGTTCACAGCTCACTGTTAATATCAGGTTTATGGCTTAACTTCATTTGATTGCCTTCATGATGAAGAGTCACACCATAATGTCTCTGTCCAGATTCCATTTTATGATGATGTGGTGTCATCTAGTGAGCAAGGCCAAGTAGTGCAGCTGTCAGTGAGGAGCGCAGTGTTTCTCACCCTGACTCCACATGCAAAGACTCAAAATTTCTTTCAATATGTTGGAGAGTTTGTCCAAAATGATATCTATATATTACAGCATAATAAGAACTTATTAAGAAAGTACCAGAAGCTCCATCCATATATTATCGTCTCCAGGTGGAAAACACTAGCGGCAGCAGGTGAATGCAACTTTACTTGTTTTATTACTACTTTTCATGCTACTTACTCCTTATTTTTACTCTACACATTTAACCTGAATTGTGTGAAGCTCTTTGGTTCCCCATCTCGACACAGCGCAGGTGCAAGGCACACCGAATACACACTGGCTGTTTTTGCTTGTAGCTTCACTGATAGTTGCAACAAGCCTCAAACTCATTTGGGGTTTGTTTAGAGGCAGGTTTGGATCAGAGGTCCCCCACTCACAATCCAGCACAGTTTTTATAAACTTTACATTATTATCTTCATGAGGTTGAGAACTTTGTCCATTTTGATAAGTTAGAGCATCTTCTGCAGCAACAGATCCAGAACCATGGTGTAATATCCCACTGCGTGTGGGTTTGTGCAATCACTCCATAATCTTGCATTTCTATGCAGATGATATACGATTATACCTATCCATCAAGCCGGATGAATCAGTTGGCTAATACTTCAAAGGTATTAAGATGTGGATGGCCTGCATTTCCTGCTGCTAAACTCAGACACAAATGAAGTTATTGTACTTGGCCCCAAGCACCTTCGAATCACATTGTCTGCAGACATGCTCACTTTTAAAGGGCATGGCTTTGGCCCCCTGCACTGCTGTCAGGAGTCTCTGTGTTGCTTTTGAACAGGATATGTCCTTTAACTCCCACATGAAACAAATTTCTAGAAGTGGCTTTTTGGACCAACATAACAAAGCAAAAATTGGGAACATCTTGTCTCAAAATGACTAGTTACATGCTTTTGTTGTTACTGCAAGCCCTACTCAATGTTCAAAGTTCCGTAAGTTTCTGTAAGTTTCTTCATCTCTGCCCCTCCTGCAGCACCCAAGGGAGCTGTAAAACATGTAGTTTCATTTCCCTTTTAACTCAAAATTGGTGCTCATTAATTTGCAGAGATTTAGATCAGAACAGGAAGATTAAAATCCCAGTTGCACATCAGATCATTCCCCGGGGACTATCTTTTGTAACGGGACTGCTTTTGTGTGCAATTGGTACAAATATTCTGAGGTCACACCAAAAAAGTTTTTAGATGGTGGCTGTTGCCCCTAAATGCAGCTCAGCTTGGTAACCAGGAAGTAGCAGCTTTGGCTACCTGTGACCTTTTCCTCTTCCCCAGAATGAAATTCCTCCTCGTTGGGCACAGTAGAGGACATTCAGCATACTTTGCAGATGCTCACAGAGCAGGACTTCCAGGGTGTTTTCATAGGAGAGTAGCCAAATTTGAATAAGATACATTGATCATATCTCATACACATGATGGATTCACCCTCAGCTCAGAATAAAAGTCTTTGTGACTTGAAGTTTTCTTTATAACACTCTCACACATTAATAAACAAGCTGTCGGGTTACTGAGTTGAACCAAAACATTTGTAGAACATTACTTTACATAATACTGGGGAACAATTTGAAAAAACATTTCTGTTGAGTTAGATTTTTATGCTGATTAAAACTAAAATTGACATGCTGATTCCAAAATTGCAGTCAGTTTTTTTCTAGCACGTCAGGTTTTCTCTCCACAGCTTACCCTCCAGATAAGCAAAATTCCACTGATTAGCTGTAGTAAGACTTGCCAGCTGAATACGATTGGACTCATCTACAGCTACGTGGCAACTTGTTTATGCAGTCACAATTGAGACAGTGCGGTGAGAGGTGTGTGCAGCTCCCAATAGGTCAGTACTATCAATATCTGCAAACAGAAAGCTAGCATAGTAGGAATTAAGAGGATTTGTGCTGGCTTTTCTCTTAACCTTGTAACCATGGCCATACCGTTGTAAGTTCTATTTCGTTTTATGCTGTTTTTTTAGTTTTCAAAGCTTGTAACTATTCCATCTATATTTGTGGTAGTTTCACCATTCCAAGTCAGAGGGCAAACATCAGTGCATTTGTCAAACATAAATTTTTACCTTAACTACTTGCACACAATTATAATTACAGTAGCCATATCCTTTGTAAAAACATAATACTGTTAAATAAACATTGCAGTCATGCCTGTTTCTTTCATATTTCATTGTATGTCAATATTTGAAAATTTTTATAAAACAAGCACATATCTGTTAAGTACAGTATTCTTCATATGTTTTAAGAAAACGGGGATCCTATAGTTCAAAAACTTGACGTGATAGAGAAAAACTGAGATCAGTTTTGGATTCCGCACCCAAAAATTAGTTAAAAACAGCTGTCAGACCTAACTCAACAAAAACTGTTTCCCAGTGTAATTACTCAGTGTGATACTTTAGACAATGATCAGTGAAAACTCAAGTCATGTTTTTCATGGTGTAATGTAGACCATAGTTGTATGACATCATACTGGACTTGTGTTAACATTTCTGAACCTTGGACCTGAACTTGTTTGGTGTCTACCTTAAAAGACAAACATTTGAAAGCTGGGTTTAATGTAGTAGAGAGTCACAGTTAAATTTACATCCTCAGTTCAGAGTTTGTTAATCCAGTTTCCCTGGAACAGGCCCATAGATGTGAAGATTATGAAAAGAACAGCAAAGACAATGCAAAGAAATGTTCATACACAGAAATAAGAATGAAACTCTCTAAACACACAAAACATTCATTTACAAATAATAAATGCGTGAGAGTATGAATGATAAAGACTGCAGACATAAATTTCACACAACTGAGGTTACATCATACAAGCAGTGAAAAAAATCTCAGTCAGTTTTAATAATTGTCTAGTGCAAGAAATTTAAAAAATAGTAAATAAATTATAAATTCTCCCATCTTCCCAAGTGCCCGAACAATATGGCATTTTCTGAACATCTTCTCTCAACAACAGTGGTGGCACGATTATGCTCAAATATACCTTGTCCATGTCTCCAGACAAAACTGTTTCTAACAGCTACACTCAGTGGCTGCATTACTACATTTTGCATCTAAACATCAAACAGTCTGAGGTCCCGGTTCTAAAGTTTCAGGCTTTGGTGCCCATTGTGCAAAAAATGGATCAGCCATGTATCGTGTGTGTGAGCTAAACAGGGAGCCTGAATAGTAGGCAACACCAAGGATGTTCTACCTGTTACAATGAAGAGAGACAACTCAAGACAAAGCTCCAAATCCATTTTCTTCCCAATCCTCACATCCAGTCTGAAATTCCCCCGGTGTGGGACTAATAAAGGAAATCTAAGCTTTGGATAATACTGAGATCAGAGATACAAGCAGCCAAACCAGTTTGCTTCACAGGGCGGTGGGGCTCACCGTTGATATAACCATGGAGTAAGAAGGTTGAATGCTTGGAAGCAGCTGAGAGTAGAGTTGTTGTGCCTGCATGAAGGAACCCAGTTGCAATGGATCAGATTTCTGATAAGATGACTGCACGCCTGTGGAAATACCTTTCACAAGTTCATCTAGAACTCTGAAACTGCAAGTAGGTCTGTTTCTTCATGCCACTGTAACTAATGATAGCTAGACGTCTTGCCCTGGTGGACCACTGCCAGATGACCATTGACGTCAGTTAAAAGCTAACTTTAATCCAGCCTGGTATCATTTTCATTTGGGTACTTGCAGTATCAGAGTTCCAGGTGAACTCTTGGAAACTGTTGCTATGTGCGGGGTCATGTCAGAGGCTTCGGCGTGGATGTCAGGTTCAGAAGAGCAACATTTTTTCCTGCAGATGTCAATAAGTCCACGCCAAACTCCTCCTCTTCACTGCAAAATAATGTTAGTTAGTCCAGTTAAACCGAAAAACCAGGAACCGTAAAACAGAAAAAAATGAAAACACACAGATATGAAGCAAAAATCTTAGGACTCTCACTGAAAAACACATCGTCGTACAAAAAAAAGGGGAAAAAAACAATCTTTATGCCGGTGTTTGAATTTTCAGTGCAATGCAAATTTACATTGAGTGTTACCTCTACCCAATATACAGTTGCATGTTTGACCTGACTGAAGTTCCAAACGTAATTAATTATTGAAATTTCAGAAAGCGGTTGTGGTGGAGGCAGAGCTACCCTTAGAATGTCTTTATTTTGTTTTTTGCAGTACCTCTGTTGCTACGCTGATCACGGCTGTGGAGGTGTTTGCTCATGTTGCCAGACCACTGTAAATGAAATCTGATGAAATCACACACACACACACACACACACACACACAGTAATTATAATGCAGGTAAGCTGACAGCTCATCATTGCTTTCCATTCATATTTGTGTTAGTATAAAATATAATGTAAAAAGCCACATTTTAAGGGACTGGAGAGCTGCCTCTCTTAAGTCTAGATGATTTAATGTGGTAAAATATTACCAAGAGTACTCGCTTAATTGGATTTATCCAATGACTACAATATAATTTCAGAGAAAAAAGGACATTTTATTTATTATCAAACTGATGAAAAAAAGGTTATGAAAAATAACCATTATAACACAAAAATGTGACTTTCAGGCAAGAAGAAGACTGCACCTCCACATCATTAAATGACAATGGCGGGTAATGGAAACGTAAAAGGACAGTAAAGTATTGTCAGGATGCTCAGTAATGATAAGGAGGCGATGAGACAATGATTTGAGGTGACCAGTCCCACCAAAACAAATGAAAAACAACTCAAGTATAGCTCTTTTAAGCCACGGACCCCCATCCACTGTAGCCTCTTTGTCCTCCTGCCTTTTTGTCATAACATTTTATTCTCTTTCAAAAAGAAATAACACGGGTGTAACCCAGAACAAAAAGCCATGATACAGAAGGAAGGGCACCTTGTATTTGTTGGACAACTGCAAGTAGTTAAATATTCATGCAACTTTAGAAACATCTCTGGTTAGATCTCTAGGCTAACAATACATTTTTTATTCTTTATGAAATATCAATATGATTCTCCACATTCTGATTAAAGTTTTTCTCCATGTAAATTAACAGTTAATAGATTTTGTCATGAAATACGCTGATAAACCATATGTTCAGTCTGTACAATAGAGGTACTAAAAATTACAACTGTCATGGTATATGTACAATTTCCTACCTACAAAGTACAACAGCTAGCATGTAATAAAATATGTAAACAAATTTCTTGTTTTGACACAGTTGACTGTGACAGCAGATAGAATTCACACTTTTAAACATTTGATTTATTTCTGTATACACATTTGTTAACAGTGTTGTAGTACTGCATTTGTTTCCTGACACCTCGATAAAAAAAGAGAACGATAGGCAATGAACCAACATACAGTTTTCCAAAAAGATAAAACCACCACTGGCTATGCATCGATGATAGACCTTTTCTTTAAGAGTTAGAGGTTTTTTTTTCCCATGGTTAACATTTTTGAGGGGTTCAAAAAGAGGAGAGGGGCTAAGTTCTGATCTGATGATGAAGAATTATTTGGCATTAAAGAGAACATGGTCCAAGTTGAACACTGTATACTGGACTTTTACTGTACTGTACTTTACTGTAGAATTAGGATGGCATGCATTTTACAATCAGTTGCTTTTAACCAAGAAAATGGCCACTTTTTCCACAAAGTGAGTCACTCTGTCTGTCAGACAACGAGAATAATTGTGGTGAATCAGATGCCAGAGCACACGGACTCTATGAGATCTGCCCATAGCCATTTGCTCGCTTGGAATCGCTTTATACACTGAAATGGTCTTCTTTTCTTGTTGCTCTTTTAGTCATTTAGTTTTTTTTGCTCAACGCAAAAAAATAAGTTAGACACCACACCACACTTTTTATTATGTATAAACCATAAAAATCTCCCATGTTCTGTTTCAAGAGTCTTTGTCGTTTTTTTAGCTTCGTGACGATGTGCCTGACCCCCTCTTGTTGAGCACTACATGTTGCTTACATGCTGAAAATGTTTAAGATTATGAGCCTTTTGTAATTAACAATTTTACAAAAATGTTTTTTGTTCGATGCCAAGGATCACGTAGTTCTAAAAGTCACTTAGGAGAATGATGTAGCTGTGAAATAGTTCTATACTGATATTGTCTCTGACCAGATAGAAGAGTTAGGTCTCTAAGATTGCTATTTAGCCTTGTCATTATGCTTACAATAGTAAGTGTGCTTTATATTACAGTACGTATCATCAGTTCAACTACTCAGCACAGTATAGGATTTTTCAAGTTCCACGTTATACCATCATATGTCATAGCTCCTCACAAGGAAACTGATAAATAAATGTTCTCTTAGTGCTTTCTGTCTTCACTCTCTCGTGTTCATGAAGTCTCACAGTCACACATAATACTCCTTATCCTTATTTTTCTGTTTCTTGTTGCTGCTTTTCAAGCTCTGCTGTTTGTCCTTCATAACAGCGCCATTGCTCTGCACAGCTGAGTTGGTTATGTAGTTCCTGCTCTCGTCCACCTGGTAGGAGCCTTCATCCCTGTTCCTGTATTTATACATGGCATACAGAAGGATGAGGATGCACAGGGCAGCGGCCGCCACTATTCCGATGACCATCCCGGTGGTGCTGCTAGATTCACGGACCACTTCCGAGGGCCCTGGAACTCGCCTGACGCCCGGCTCTGTGGGGAGTGCTGTGGGTATATTACGGAACATTGGGGAGGTTATTAATGGGCCCCTCAGCTTGGTGCTGTCTACCTCAAAGGATGTGGACAATGGAAGCAACACTAGGTCGGGCTGGGGTTTTAGCTCGCGGTTACTCATTTTGCCAGCCGGCTGTTTGGCCGGAGCATTGTGGAGGGTTGCGGTGGAGGCAGAGGTGGCGGTGGTGCGGCTCTGGTCGGCGGTTAGTGGTATGGCTGTAGTGGTAGCCCTACCGCGTCTGGAGATTGAGGGTTTGTTAGGTCTAAAAGTCTTGGGCGCATGAGCATTGTAGCCACCTTCAAAGCTTGACGTGGACAAGGTCTTATCTGTTACCAAGGAGAGGGTCGTGTAAAAATCTTCATCATCAGTAGGGGGCAGGTTAGACTTGAACGCTTCCCCAGAGCCATACCCCGATATCACCAAGCCATCATCATCACAATCATCGCTGCCTCGGTCCGACAAGCAAGGTACCCCCGCCTCAGTGGCCTTGGACAGGGACTCTTTGGTGGTCTCAATAATGGTGAGGAGTGGGTGGTGGGTTGAGGGAGTGGGAATGAAGGGTGCACAAGGAGCTACGGGGGTTGCACTAATGGATCCTCAAGTACTGGGATGACTAACTCAGCTCCTGGGGTTGGAGACAGACAGGTAGTCGTGTTAGAGGACAACATGTTGGTTTTTTTTATGATTTTACTTAATTAGACACATCTGGACAGAAAAACAAAACAGGCAATGACTACAAGACTACATACAGACCCACCAAAAGAAACTTGGCATATCAGTCAAACTGCTAAATCAAATCAATTAAAGGAATTGAAATTAAAACTGGCCTATTTCGAATATCAATTCTGATATCAATTTCGAAAGGCTTAAGATATGTGCAAGGATGAGCCAGAAAAATCAAGTGAATTTGACTTGAAATATAGTTTCCTCATTATAGTTAAAGGTAGACTTTTCTCAATATCATTTGAGAAATGTTTATGGGAAAGTATAATCTTCAAATGCAAACTCATTTATGTCTTAAAAAAACAATGAAAATAAGTGTTCAGCAGATCTGTTACAGTCAAAATATGTCATATTTAACCCCCCAATATGACAGACTGCTGTCATAACAGAAAAGACTGTCACTGCTTAATGGCTCTCCAAGAATCTTAAACCTTTTGTTCTTCTATGGTCACACAGACAGTTGTAGTTACAGTTCTACGAGCATTTCTCAAGCGCAGAGCTGTTCCGGAGGTACTGCGGAATTTCAGTAAGAGAATACTATTAGTTTGGGTACACTTTGGTTATGTAGCCGCCTTGAACAGTGAAGTTGGAACTGTTTCAAAAGAGGAATAAAAGAACATGAGACACACACATGCAGGCCAATTTTTTCATTATACCCAAGGGTATATCTTAGGAAAACAGGATGGATGTTAAATATTGGTTCTGTATTTTGGGAAACTTTTCACTATAATCATTTAAAACCCAAATCATTTATGCTAAAAATGCCATATAATTTCAAGCCTCCTTTCTGCCATGTGCAAACCATTGACGGAAAACACAAAGGGTGCATATCATGACCCCAGAGATCGATAGCAGCTAAACTGTGCACATTATTTAGCTAATTTGTACACAGTGTAAGGAGAAGTCAGGATGGATGTCTGGATGTCCGGAGCCCAGTGGCTTTTTGTGTTTTTGGTGACTAAGGCATACCAGATTGTAGAAGGTCAAACAGACTCGATAACGAATTGGATTGGAGAGGCTTTGTCACATAACAGGTGGGATGGCATCAGGAACCGTCTAATTCTTTCCTCTCTGCGGCCTTTGCGTTTTGTTTTTTTTCATGGAAAGTACAATGATTCGCCGAGCAGCTCTGTGACTGAGAAAAAGCCGTGTCACTGTAACTTTGTTCTGAAGTTTACACACTGTCAATAGCAGAGCAAAGTCACCTGAATGTTCACAAATAACTGGCCTGAGCAAAAGATGTTATGGAAAGTACTTTCATCCAGTGCATGTGTTTCATTTTGGAGTTAGCTTGTTGCTCACCAGAAGGACAGAGGATCACATCTCAAGACAAACACATCTAAATACATATTTACTTTACTTGCTTTATACTACAGATGTCTTCCCTCTTAGCCGCAGCTTAGTATAAACGATAAAATCCAAATAATTCTACATCAACAAAAGCAAATAAGGCCTGTACTCTAAACCCGATTATGATGATGCAACAGAGCTACTTTTTTACTCTTGGTGTTCATTATTATTAGTAATAATAAGGCTTGCTAAAGAACTTTTGCTTATATTAATTTGTATTTTAAATATGACTACAGACCTTAATCCTCTCATGTTTTTTTTAACTATTTTAATAGCTGGGTGCAGTCAAAATGACTTACAATATCTGTTTGTGCATCCCAGCAGCCAACAACTGGCAAACCATCCAACACGTGCATCAACGTAACATGTAGTCAGTTATTGACAGCACTCGATTAGTCTGGCTGTGTTTCTGTTATTAAGAACAGATGATCTAATTCAGAGGCAGCCTCGGACTGACAGATCTGGACTGAGTAACTGAGCCAACACAGAAATTCGGTGTAGACAGAATAACTCAAATGAAATGTCTAACACTAAATATGTATCTCTCTAGTTTTTCCAAATTCCACAAAAGTGTGAAGCAAGAAATTGTAAAATGCAGTATTCTTCTGTGGGGTATCTACATTATCTGTAAAAAGAATGGACATTCTGGTGACATCGTTGATAGAGAACTGATTTTATGTTAAGCGAAAGTTTGATTTACTTGTCATGGAGACGTTAACTCGATTTGGTCCCATTAGAGTGAACATTCAGTGCCATTGACATGAAAACGTATCCGCTGCCATCGAGCATGTGCATACCCAATCGCTGATGCACATTCTAAAACTTACACCGATAAAAGCAAACGGTTGTTGCCGCGACTCACAAATCATCACAAACACGAACATATACATTCACGAGCACACAACGCTTCAGATCAAACCAAGGCCATTTTATTCTATCGTTTCAAACAATAAAACACAATTAAAAAAACTCATTCACTTGTTCATTTCCAAAGCTTTGGAGATGCAGTTTGTAAGCTTTCAGATGAGCATTGTCTCAGCCACGTTTACAGGATCGTATCATTTATGACAGGTAGTACATGTAGCATTTCATGATAATGTGCAGTATTACTGAATCCATATCTCGAATGTGCAGAGTTTCTCATCAACCAGTCATGTTTCCTTTGGTCCTATAATTGTTCCATAGGGATCTGATCTAATTGAATCATATGGGACAACCATAGGATTTGTGTGTTGTTGTGTGTTTATTGGAATGTAGGGAAGAGCTACTTTGTAGAGTGAATCATGATTGGGCGAAAGGTATAGAAATGTGTTTAATGCAGAAAAACCTCCAAATCAGTCTCCAAAACAGTTTTTCCAATCCTGAGCAGCAATCAGTCATAGGAAACTCTGTGCACTTGTCAGACAAAGGTCAAGAACACCATTACCTACCTGTCTATTGTCAAATTACTGGTGTGTGTGCTGTAGCTTTGCCAATCAGTTGCGTGAAATTGCTAGCATTGCTACATGTAACACCCTCTGAATTAAGCCACTTCAGTGTGAGATACAGGAGAAAAGGTTTTTACAAACTGCATCTTTTTTTAAAAAAAATACCAGTTCAAAGAGAGGGAAACATACTGTACATTGTCAACTTACATCAACAAATTGCCCGCATGATTTAGGCATGAAGAAAAAAATTTACAAAGGAAAAGTTGTGTAAGAATGTTGGATAGCCACTTGGTACCGTTAAAGATCATTTTTATCCATTTGTAGATTGTGTTCTATCTTATAACACGACGGTACAGGGAGGCAACAACACATACATCCACACCACATAACATAAAAAATAAACACCTTAATTCATTTTTTTGATGTTTTGTTTTTTCCTGGTAAATAATTTGTTTTTACAAAAAAATGTGTATCTACATTTTTTTTCCATTGCAATAGACTTTCAATAGTATCTAAAATCTATTCATGTTACAGTTTTTTGCTTAAATTTCATTTGTTCTTTAGTGTAGAATGGATGGATGACTTTATATTTTAATATCTCTATAGACAAGGGAGAAGGTGAAGAAGGGGTGGGACCTATGAACATACTACATAGGAAATGAGGGTGATGACGGTGATAGTGTAAGTCAGTTGCCATGTCCATGTAAAGGCAGTACGAAGCGGTCGGGCGGCATTAGAGCTTTTGGCTGTAAGGAAGGGATGGGGATATACAAACAATGAGCAATATACATGCCCATCTACAGAAAAGAACAGAAGAACTCTAACACTGACAAGTCTGACAAACCCTAAACTGCAACTTCTTAGCCATGCAATTCATTTGTTTTTTGTCTTACAGTCAAAATATTATCAAGCAAAGATTAATTTGTTTTGTTTTTAACAAAAAATCTGAAAAATGAAAGATATGTGAGATGTGGATCTGGAACTGCTTCACCTACTAATTTGTGTGCATGGGAATACATTTACAGAATTCCTAAAGTTAAGCTGATTCTCCATCTGATATTGTTCTACTTTTACCTTTTAAATTCAATATTTATCAGTAGAGCATACATTAGGAAATAAATCACACATGTTAGTCACTAAAGTAGTTCCAAATCCAAAAAAAAGTCAAATTATATGAAAAAAGGTCTTTCACATTGTAATCTATATATTATCTTTGACAAAGATTGACAAAAAAACAAACCAAACATAATTTATAAGCCAAAAACCATAATCGGAACCAAAACGCCAGTGATCAATTGGATAAATACAAAAAATGTGACCAGTCAAAACTATCAAATGAAAAATGTTAAGATGAAAGAACAAAGCCATATAAAATTTTGCACACACTGCAACCAGATGCACACAATAGAAAACAGACACTGTTGAGAGAGGCACTCGACTGAAGGACGGGCTCCTCTCTCATGTGTTTCTCCATGACAAATCTATCTGTAATGTTAGTCTTTAAACATGAAGCGGCCGTGCAGTCTGGGTGTACATCAGAGAGAGACGGTTCTGGCTGAGAATAGGTTATTTGTATTATTATTTTTCTTTTTTGGTTTTGTTTTAGTTGTCCTGCAGGATGTTGATGCATGCTTAAAGTAAGTTGCATTTAGGGAAAGTAGAAAAGAAACAACACAGCAAACTGGGGGCAGGTAAGACTGACCAATGTTAGAAAATTAGGAGACGGACACTGTGTCCCAATCCCTTACTAGAAACAAGTACCTCAATAAGGCAAGAGAGGATGTGCAATACTCATGATTCAACCTGAGTGCAGATAGACATGAGTCAAAGTGCAACTTCAAGCGTAGAGCTACAACCAATTCTGTCCTATGTGCGGATAATAACATAATATAATTACATTGAATCGATTCTCTATGCAAACCGACATTTGTCACTTTTCTAGTGTGAATGCAGTGCATACCCCCTAACCCCTTACCCCCCAAAAATATAAATAATTAAATTAATAATAAAAAATAACTCAAAGTGTAGTAGTATGCAATTGGGACACAAGTTTAACTTATAATCGGGAAGGGCAAAGAAATAAAAACACAAAACATAGATCAGTAATATTTTTTTTTCATGTACTATATGTGAAATGAAAGCTGTTTAACTTTGATAAAGAGTCAAAAGACGAGCTTAAAGCTGAGTTCCATAATATTACGCATGATGTCACCCCGTGCTCCAAAGATCGCAGCTGCAGTTTAACTGAACCTGCCAGGGCAAAACTTGTTCCCACTAATGAATTGTCATATGTAACACCTCGACTGCTGGCACAGTGAAGGTGTAACGGTTGAGGCAGGGTAAAAGGGGCACTTGATTTACACGTGTTTGGACTGAGGGGTAAGTTGTGCTCACATTACTCCGCCCATACACAGAAGCCAAAGGAAGTGCCAACATTGTTTCCTAGCAATGCAATTCAACATCAGCTGCTGCTGTTGAAGGAGAGGACCTTGGATGAAAACAGTGCTGCTGTTGAACTGCAGTTGTGGATTGTTGGTTTGGTGATAACTCCAGCACTAAGAAGCATTTATAAATATTCAAGACAGAAAAATATTATGGATACCAGCTTTAACCCCACAGTGTCTTTTGACATATGATTCAATATTTTACCTAATTCGACAAACATGGTTTTTACATGTTCATAAAAATATAATCAGAGAGGGATTCCATAAGATGGCACATGTCTGACTCAACCTATGCTCAAGTGGAAGTGAGAGCAGTGGTTGACCTGAGCTCATGAAACCTATTTTAAAATGGTATGGGTAGCTTCAGAGCATGGGTAACCACTGGATTGTGGAATGTAAAGAGAGTTTTAATGGAAAAACATGTCATTTTTCAAAATGTTGAGTAAACAATTTTCAGTAAAACAAATCCATATTTTAATTAAAATGACATTTTTAGCAAGTTTTTGCAAACTAGCTATTGTTTTCACTCTGCGCTTTTACCTCTTACTTATTGCACCATTATTTATTGTTTTTTTAATATTTGCAGACAAAATAATAAGAGAATTATTCATTGTTAATTATTGTGAATAATAATGCTGACCCAATGGACCTGTACCTTTGTGGTGCCACCTGACACAGTTTTATTGACTGACTAACACTGATCTGACATTACTAAGTGTCTAAAAGTGTTAATGGCTGATTGGTCTTGGCTCTAACACAGCTTAGGCAATCACAGTCAGGCAAGAAACACGGCTCAGCAAATAAAGACACGTAAATCATTAAGCTGTGCAGAGCAGTGCAGAAACAACCAGAAATCTGCAGCCAGATGCATGTAGATGAAGGTGTTTCTCATCAGTTAATTAGTACAGTGATGATGTCTGCAGGTCGTATCAGCGCGGTTTGATTTAATGATGTGGTTGGCCTTCAGCAATGGCACTGCACCCCAGATGAAAGTCTTTCAGCTCCACCTATCCAAGACCGAGCTCCTTGACACCTCATTGGATCTCTTTATACACCTTATCAATATCAGCTCAGATCAACTCCACTCTCTTCCACAAATCCAGCCCAAAACCTGAGTGTCATGATTGATCACTACCTCTGCTTCAGTGAGCATGTGGCCTCAACAGATTGGCCCTGTACAACATCAGGAAGATCAGACCTTGAGCGTACAGCACAACTCCTGGTACAGGCCCTCATTATATTCTGCACTGACTACAGTATTCCCTTTTAGCAAGTCTCCCCACATGGACATCTAAAACCTCTGCAAATGATCTAGAAGGTACTGGTGCATCTGATCTTCAACCAACTTTAAAAAGCTCACGTCGCTCCTCTATTCACATCCATCCACTGGCACCCAGTCGCCACTTGTGTCAAATTCAAATCCTTGATGCTTACAAACTATAACTAAAACTGCCCCTGGTTACCTGATCCCCCTCTCTGTGCTTGGCTTATGAAAGACGCCTAGTTTCACTGTCATAACGAGGCCCTAACTCACAAACTAAACTCCTCCTCCATTGCTCCTAAGTGGTGGGAATCCAAGTTCCTCATGACCTTTAAGAAAAAGTGAGTACTTATTTACTTACTGAATCTTTGCTTGTGTTGTACCTGCTCTGTATGTACCTGTATTTCATTGCCTCTTCTTTCTCTCATATCCCACAAAAGCAGTGATTATACAAAACCCACATATTTCATTCACTGACAGTGCTACTTTTCTCATGGTCATTAATGAGGCACAGTAATTAACTAATACTTCTGATACCTCATTGGGCAGGATACAGATCCAACATACCAGGAATAGAAAAATAGAATACAAGACAATAGAACAACAGCAAGTAACCATGGGTCACCCAAAATCTGCACTGTAAAAAAAGATTGGACATACTGATGTTCCAAATGAATGTAGAATGAGCAGCCGTCATGTGCACGCAAATGCAAACATGAAGTTTGTTCTAATGAGGGTGTCACATCCTGCCCTCAATCAGCGCAGTTCTTCATGTGCTTTGTCATCAGTTATTTTGCAAGTATTTGTTAAACACCGAAGATAAATCCTCTCTGTGTTTCCTTGGGAGATTACAGGGTTGAACGTGCCAAGAACACCATTCTTATTGCATCTAGATGTGAATCCTCAACATAACTTGATGAAAAAATGAATAATCTACTCACCCTTTCCTCAGTCAGGAACAGTAGCTAAGTCCAAGCACAACCTTGAAAGCGATAAGGAATACCTAATTCGCCCCCTTTTCCAGCTGTTGGTTCATCTAACCAACGTATACGCTATCCAACTGTTCTCAATCAATTGCTAAAGGTTTGTGTAGTAGTCCAACAGTAGCCTACTATGATTTTCTATTCTTCAGTCTAAAACATAGTGGTCTTGTGCCAAAGAAGTTAAGCCCTGTGATGGTATGATCATTTTGGTTATAGGTGAGCCGATTATAAATCAGTTCTAAATCAATAGTTTAGATTTTTAGAGTGAATCAGAAAATTGACCATAATATCAGTGTCTTTAAAGGTGGTGTCCCAAAGTAGACATTCTAAGATGAACAACCTCTTCTTTATTTATTGTTAATGTTTGAAAGGACCTGGTCACATGTGTAAAAAATGTTTAATCAGTTATAAACTATGGAATTTTTTTGTGTTGATATCATATTATATGAGTCAGAATGTCTCCAAGAAAAGAAATGGAAACTGTTTACTTCCTCGCAGAGTAAAACAGTTTATAGTCACTGTCTCAGATCCCTTCTTAATTGCCATCTTATGGAATTAATTGGTAGGAAAGGAGAACACATTAACAACAGAGAACAGAATCACCTCAAAACTTCTCCAGACAAACCAGACGGACAACAGCCACATTGACAAAATAAATGCAGTGTGGGGTAGGGTCGACAAGATTCAATGTTGCTGCGACCGCAAAAAAAACTCAAACGCGAATGCAGACAAAGCAACAAAGCCAGACTAAATATGGGGACATGGACTCAACGGTCAATCAAAAGGCATGCAAAGAAATTGTCAAAGGTCAGGTAAGACGAAAATTAAAGTGGCAAAAGAAATTTTTACATGCCATCTACACTGAAATATCCTTAAATGCACTAAAACAGGGAGGACGTTGGTCGGTGAAGGGAAGGGACTGGAATGAATTTGGAGGGTATGATAGCTTTTAAACATAACTGCCATCAGTTATATATGCAACTTTTCCAGTTTAGGTCAAATACGTTGATGGCAAGAAAAGATTCTTTTGCCTTTGAAAACAGAAATGAGGGTGTTTTATTAAAAGCTGCATGGTACAAAGCCACATGGTACCCCAGACTATATGTGGAAACAGTTATCACCCACCAAAACGTCATGCCACACATGATGAGAGCAAAATACAAGAATGTCTTTTTGGATAATTGGCGAATAGACGGGAATGATGCCTTCATAACAAAATTTAGAAAAGACAAAAACAAAACAGGAAATAGCATTGACTCCCAGAATGATACAACAAAGGAAAACTCTGAACCAAAGCATGCCTGTCAACGTCAAAGTGATGTTAGGGTTAGAATGTTGTGAATTTCTGTGTAAACACATGATTGGATGACTGGGACCCTGTCTTGGTCTTTCTTCACATATCCCCATGAATCTCAAGCTACACAGCACAGCCTTAAACCCATTTACACCACAACCTTCTACATAGTCTTTGGAAAAAATTTGGGAATGACCCTCCAGAGATAAAACCTACTAATGGTCAACACAAAGAGCCGCACTCACCAATCGCATTCCTGCATGCTACCATCAGGAAGCTAGAGCAAGATACTTCTTTTTGCATGAAGAATCACAGAGTGCAACTCAGTTCATCCAGCTTTTTATGTGCAGAACTGACATCATTTTAGATGCCCTAGGTGCCAAAAGTCTGGTTGCATGGTGTTAGGGCCTCAACGGCAAAGAATATAAGAGTTTCCTGATATTGTGGCAGAATAATGGCAGTGAGCTTTGTTGTTTTAACTTTCATTTTTAGAATGTTCTATAATGTCTTATGAAATCTGTAAGCAACCGAGGAGAGTAATGTGTGGATTTAATATGCAGGGTTGTTCATGCCATTTTACGCCACCATTTAAATGTGTTCACTGTCTGATTGGACATCATCAGGGCTTGACAGTAGCCAGTTCCTGAAAGTTAGTAGCCACTCAGCATTTTTACTAGCCAAAAAATCTGAAGCCACACATCAGGATTACATAAACCTAAGTAGCAAGTATGTAAGATGTGTTGTATGTAGAATACTGTGCTCTGTACTCATACACTTTACTTTGGTTTTGCCATTAGTTAACAAAACTAGTGTTAATGTTAAAAATTAATATTGCTGAAATATGGACATTCCCAAATTCTTTCCAGATGATTCTGTCATTTATCACAATGCTTTAGGATGATTTTTTTTTAAATATTTAGATACAAAACAGACACAATAACAAGTACACCTAAAAGCGAAACGGATAACCCAAAAAAAGGTCATATACCTATACACAGAAATTCAATGATCTGTTCTCAATTGCATCTAACAAAGTACACCTCTAAATACTGAAAAACACAAATGAAAACAAAAATGATGAAATGCATCACTGAAGTCTCAACACGCTGCATTTCAGCAGAAAACTAATTTTAAAAACAAAGATTGTTGAGACGTGTTTCAAAATGGTAAAAAAAAAAACAAAACAGTGGAGACGTGAATGGCAGGAGCAGTGAACTCAAACACAATGTAATACATTTTGTAGCATCAGTGCAGAGAACATGGTTCACCATCATACAAATTTTGCACATTCGTGATGACATATACTAACCCTTATTATTCCTCTCAACTAATAAAATTTGTATATGTATTGGTGACCATGTTGACCACTTCAGAAGACCCCATGTGCAAGTGTAGCTCATGATATCAATGACCTTCTGATTTACTGCAGTAAAATACCACATACTAAATGAATTTCTGCATGACTGATGTGCCAGTTCAAATATTTTCAATTTGAATTTGAACTTTGCATTTAACAATCCAGCTTTCCTTGGATTGGTTAATATGTGGTGCAACTCTCTATGCTTACTGTTACATCGGTTGTTTTATGAAGTTACACTTTGTCTAACCATGGGGGTATGATGCTTTGAGGATGACTTCATCCTCTGGTACAAATGAGTGAAAGCACAAAGAAAGCAAGCAAATGCAAACTAACCTAGCCCACCTGCATGGCTAGTTTCACACTCCTCCAGGTCTTCGTCATCACTCGAACACTCTGCAGATGACACAATGTCATCTGTGTGCTTCACAGGCAGAGCGTTGGTCATCAGAGGTTACAGCCAGCAGCAAAAACACAAAGAAGACACACAGAGTCAAGACAAAATATGCAAAACAAGTTAGAAGGTGAGCATGACAGTTCTTTTTTACTTTGTCATAGACACATAGACAGACAAACTCATTCACTCATTCAGAGTACACAACTAACCTAACGCACATGGGTGGTCAGAGGAAGTCAGAGTGCCTGGAAGGAACCCACTCAGACACAGAGAGAACATGCAAACTCAACAACCAAAGGACCTGGTTGGGGATAGTACCTGGGTTCTTCTTGCTGTGAGGAGAAGTGCTAACCACCAAGCTACCATGCCACCCTGCACTAAATATTGATCTCATTCCCCTTCAGTGTCATATGTGTAATGAGTTCTATCCATACCTGTACAGTTGAGGAGGATCTATGTTTCCGTGTAGTAGTGGTGGACATCATGGTGGTAGTCTCGATGAATGTTGTGGACATCTCTGGAGGCATGGCTGTGGTCCTGGCTGAGCCTGCCACACTGGGCACATCACCTACCAACCTTACACTGCCATTAATCTTGATGTTAGGATTGCCTTCTGCAGCCATGTTCAACACCTTGAGGCCATTGTAATAAAGACCAGACAGTTGACCCTGAAAGGGCCGGCTGCGATCGCTACCACCAATCGCGACTGTCGCTTGGGTGTTGAAAATTGTTAGCTGCCGTCCTAGAGGAGACATCCAAATGTAAGATATTATAATGTAAGACAGAGAGAAGAACCTTTTGATATACCATTGTGGCTGCACTATTCATTTACAACAAGACAAAGAGCCTTATTTTTGTGTTGGCAACGACCAGTGCAGCAAATCAACAGATTGTTACTTTCCTGACCTTTGGTTACATTCGCCTTGCTGTGTCATAGGTGCAACATGTGCACTGTGCACAAGTGGGAGGTTTATTCAAATGACACAGTGAGCTTTCTTGGGATTTGGGTCTTGCATATATAACAGAGAACAATGCATGTACCCATCTGATGCATTGCTTCTAACAACATCTATTGCCTACAGTTGCTTTAATCCAAGCAGCCATTTGAAGGCAGCAGGGCAGCTATGTTGATGATCCATCAGCCTCCAGTAGCCATCCACTGAGTTCACCTTGGTGACCACAAGCAAATGACACCAGGCTGCTACAGGATAATGGATGGACATTGGCATTTAGCGCTTGGTAGACATACATGAAGCTTAAAAGCAGGTAAGTTTTGATGTGCCCACACAATCTGAGTACACAAGACCTGCCACTTTGCTCTGGTCGTTGCACTTACACAATCAAAACAAGACCCTTAAAGCCATATCAGTGGTTCCATGACTATGTGTAATAATAGATTAACTTGTCAAGTCATTACTTTAATTGCTTAGCTTTATTATACATTTAATTTTTTACAGTTTATTGGTTAATTTATTATTATTTCCACAGTTTATGTATTCAGCATTTTAACCCAAAACTAAATTCCATATAATGTTGCATGCATGGGTTTACAGTCATGTTCTTGCTCTGAACATCAAGTGTAATTATAATTTTTTAGATAGGGCATCTCTTTGGCCAGAGAACTTCAAAAGAACGTTTGTAAGAAACAGCAAGCGCAAACAGTGAGTTTTCTAATTATAACTGCAGATGAAGATTTTCCACATTACATAAGTATAATGAACAAAGAAGCATAGAAACATGCTTGTCTGATATTACCTTTCTCTTGTAGCCACTCCTCTACTGGTCTGGCGTATTTGAATGGGATTTTCTTATTGGCCATTTGATAGCGTTCAATGTCGCTGTTCCCTTTGAAGTTTAAGAAGACATTTATAAAGACATTTATTGATCATCGGCATCATGTTACCTAGAGCAAACACTGTTTTGATTCTAACATTTACAACATGTTTAAATGATTTTATCTGAAGATTACAAATTTATTGTAAAATGTATTTTTTTATTGTTTATGTGCATCGTTTCCAGGCCTCATTAGGTTTTTATATACAAAGACAACAAAAGCAGCTGATTTGTGCATTTATTAATTGTTTGTCTTTACTTGGGAGAGAGTGCAGTGATGTCACTTTGCTCACCAGTGAGTAATCTGAGCTGTCATACAAATATGCGCATTATGTACAATGGAAGGACTATGCATATTTGACAGATAAGATAATTATCTAATAATGAAATTTTAAAGATTAGTGTTGTACCTGTTGGAAAGTGTTCATTGATCGACCAATTATCCACCTGAAGCGTAGCGTTGCCACCATTCCTGGTGAACCGGACAACGTGATACTTCCCATCATTCACTGGGATACTGCTCTCCTCCACACTGATATCCACTGTGCCGATGTTGAATGTCACTCCAATTTTTCCTTGTTGCTGAAATAAGGAAACACAATCATGAATCAGGGGTACATCCTGCTTTCCTTAACAAGGATTTCATGTGCTCATCTGTGCTGTCTATCTGTGTGTGAGAACTTACTATGTGCAGCATGAGGTAGTCACCCAGACCAGGTGCGCTGTCGATCCTGACCAGGATGCCATCCTTCAAGGAAGTGCTGAAGCCGACTGTCAGCCTGTCTGTCCTTGTGCTCGGTCTCTCATTGGTTGGCCACATGAATGTAATGAGGCCTCCTCCTTTGCCGAAGATGTATGTTGTACCAGCTGAAAAGAGCAGGAGACAAAAGCTTATTTCAGATGTTCACAATTACTAAAGCCAGAAGTGGTAGGTGACCTTCAACCCTGTTGGCACAACTGCACGCCCCCAGTGACTGTACACTATTGACTCCATCACCTGCAAGGTTAGATTAGCACCTGTTTATCGCCTACAGGAACCCCTGACATAGAGGCTAATTGTCCATCATAATCCATGCTGGCACCAATAATGTAAATATGTCAGGCAGAGGTCACAATGGAAAACCAACCCAGTGCATCTGAGTTTTCTGCAAAGATAAGTCTGCTGCAGAGATTTACTTTCGTCTCCCCCCAGTCTTCTCCAACTTCTCATTCTTCCACTTTCTGTGTTAGACCACAAAGCATGTGGTTCAAAGCATGTGTTTGTGGCCCAACAAGGGATAAATTGTGTATCCCTATCCTCAGGTCTCCATCATAGAGAGGAGGTGTGGCTCAGGTCTTCGTTTGGTCATACCCAGAAGAAACCCTCCATGGGTTTGTTTGCATCTATTCGCCTCCATCTGCAGTTTCTATCCCTGCCTGTTTCAACCACCCGTGACCCTCTGTCCTTTCCATTCATCATTAAACCCATTGAACTGTCAGTGCTCTGCGTCTGACATCTTCATTTGGGTCTGTGAGGCACAAATGTGAAAGCATAGACAAATGTTTTACCAGGAACCAGATTAAAAAGACCTTAAAATCACCCGACATTGGACATCACCTCTGAAAAGCATATATAACACATCAGCCTTGATGAACCACCCTTTAATTAGGGAATGCAAGTATTGAAAGATGTATTCTATTGTACTACACTGCTGTTGATATACATTATTCTCCACAACCTCCAGGCCTGAGGTCCAGCTCCATCTATCTTGAATAACAGGCTGGTGAAACAATAACATGACACCCAATGAACTGTATCACTTTCACACCATTGATGGCAAAATAAAGACAATGTAATAAAGAATTAGTCTTATCTTGTCCCTCTTTAAAGAAATTCATGGATACATGTCTCTCTCTCTTTCTCTCTCTCTCTCCCTCCCTCTCTTTTAATCTAACAGCTGGTTGACAGTACTGGAACACAGAGACTAACTGGGGCAGAAGCTTGAGCACCACTTACCATGACCATCCCTCAGTGACGCTGAAGACCTGTATATGGAGACAGGTGGAGAGGAGCTGTGCCTCACCACACGCAGGTGATGCCTCTCAGGGTGAGCATATGACGCTGCTACCACCTGCGGTCTGCTGGGGCTCACACTGTTCAAAGACCTCTCTGACAGGGACACAGCGACACATCCAAGAATCAACCACCCCATCCAGGCAGTCCGATAGAGGACAACCAGACCTGGGGCTTGGAAGGAACCCCCTTTCATGAGACCCCGTAAAGATAAAACACCCATAGGGCACATGATGGAAGGCAAAATGATTCAAGCGGTTTCACAACATGAAAGAATGCTCTAAACTGCAACAGTCTCATGATTGACAAAACCCCATAATAATAAAGACCACCGTCTGTTAGTTCCTAATATTTGCAGACATCACATACACAAGACGCTCAATTGGTTGAGATCAATCAGCCATAGAAAAAGACTGGCAGAGAAATTAGAGGCATCCGTGGTCAGTCTAGCAAACATAGACATTTCAAAGCCACAGAAGCAAAGTCTGATCCTGTGAAGCTTGGAAAGTTACGCACTACCCTTACTTGGAGAAATCATGAACGGAACACTGTTTATCCACCAAACCTCTATCTGTCCACATCTCCATGCATTGCTTGTTTTTCTCTCAGTTCCACTTCTTGAAGAGTTTAGAGGTATCCGTTAAAATCCAAGCATGTCAGCAACGAGGAAAATCTTTTTCCCTTGGTTTCCCCCCTTGTCTCCATTTTAGTTACAGGTAATCCACTGCTGTACGCAAAATGTATCTGAGCGGACTTCAGCAGAAGACAGCAGCAATGATCTGGATCCCGGAGCACGGTAGCCAGACTCAGAGAGAGGGGGAGAGAGAGAGAGAGAGAGAGAGAGAGAGAGAGAGAGAGAGAGGAGGGGTGACTAGGCATTGGTCAGAGAGATAGTAAAGGTGATAGAAAGGTGAAGCACTGATGAGGGGATTCGGGGATGTGGAGCCACATAGAAGGCGTGATATGTCCGCTAATGTAAATCCTAACAGAGACAATTAAAAAAAAAGAAAAGATGAACAAATGAATGAGTTGGCATAGGCACATAACTGAAATAAGAGAAAGTGTTAGTTAAGAGGAGAGGAGGAGGAGATTACATGTTGGCAGACTACCTAGAAATGCGGTACATAAATCTGGCAAAAAAACAAAGGTACCAGGTAGAGACAACACTTCCTGCTCTGCTGCAGCCTGCAGAAGGACAGAGGACAAACAAACCCCTCAAATTAAACCCACATACCAGAAAACTCTGTGCGCACTCAGTCCAAACAGCGAAGCCTGTGACTGCATGACTACATGATACAGCAAGTGTATGGAGCTCTGTCTGCAAGACACTTAACCCCTAATTGCCCCCAATGCTGCGTCATCAGTGTGTGAATGGGTTAGATTTCCTTTGTTTCCTTAGTTCCATTTGGTGTGAATGGGTGAATGCTGACTTGTACAGGCCATTTACCATAATATATATATAATATATAATATCATCCTCAAATGTAACCCAGAGATATTTCAATAAGTTAATAAAAATAACAAAGGAAGACTTTAGGTCCGTCATTGATGCATATGTTACATTTGATAAAGATGGATTGTGAAATTCTCCCAGATGTAGGTAGTTTAAAAGTTACTAAACTATATATGCATTCTCAGGCTCATTAACTGAATCTAATTGATGTCTGCGTGGTGCACCCATCATGCTGCGCCAGAAATGAGGTGAGATGCTTTACCTGAATGATAATTAAGTAACCATGACACAATTATCTGAGCTCAGAATGTGACTCAAATATTAAATAACAAGTGGAAATCTTTAAAGAGTTATTGAACAGAAGGCTGAGAAGCCCTGTGCAGTGTTAAAGCCTGTTTCATCTCTGACCTGACGCTCATGGCCAGTGGTGGGGTGTTAAAAGTAAGTTACGTGTCACCTTTTATCACACAGAGCAAAGGGCTAATAGCAACTCAGGAAGAGAGAATGCAATTGAATTTCCTTTCATGCACCTGCACAGTGCTCCACTGTGCGCTGTTGCATGATTACCAGGAGCTGGTTGATTGAGATAAACAGTCGTTTCCATAAATTCTCCAGTCAGAAAACATTATTCCATTTCAGAGGAATGGGTTGCAACAGGATTATGGCGTTGACAGAGCACCAGTCAAACCTCAAATGGTTGGAAAAACAATGAATTGAACAAAATATGGCAATTCTGTGTGAGGAAGGTTAAATCAGAGCTGTGTTGAGCAACAAGGAGGCTGGAGATGGAAGAGGCTGCTTCATCTCCTCAGAAACAGCTGAGTCATGTCAGTGAAGTATTCACAATGTCACAACTTAATCAGAACGGGAATACACCCGGACATCACTGCAGCACAGAGAAGATTACAAGTGGGTGCCATAAAGGATGTTCTTCCTGCGGCAGCTGAGGAAACTCAAGGTGCCAGCCAGGATGATGGTTCAGTTCTACAAAGCCATCATTGAGTCCATCCTCACCTCCTCCATCACAGTGTGGTACGCTGGGGCCACTGCCAGGGACAAGCACAGAGTGCAGCGTGTTGTGCGCTCTGCTGAGAAGGTGATCGGCTGCAGCCTCCCATCTCTCCAAGACCTGTACATCTCCAGGACTCTGAGGTGTGCAGGTCGGATCACAGCTGACCCTTCTCACCCCGGACATGGACTCTTTGAGCCACTCCCTTCAGGCAGGAGGTTACAGTCCATTCAGACCAGAACCTCACGCCACAAGAACAGCTTCTTCCCCTCTGCTGTTGGACTGTTGAACACTAATTAATCATACTGCTCTGCACTGTCACTTTACTCCAGTATAGTCACTGTACCATGCTCCTGTCATGATCCACCCACTGACTATTTGCAATGTTTACCTTCTTACTTGCACTACTTGGCACTACTTTGCACAGTTGTACCACCTCACAGATCCATAAGTGGTACCTGTTACACTGTTACACTGAGTTCATATCAAGGCCTATTTTGTGTTCACACTTAACCTTTTACACATCGTTTTGTTCATTTGTTCTGTTCATTTGTTTATCTTGTAAATTCATAGTCAATGTATAGCCTTATTTTAGTTTAGATTACATTCTTTGCTTCATTTTATCTTATTTATCTAATTTTATTTTATTTTACCCCATGCATGCTTCTTATTATATGTTACTTATTTTTATGCTTTATGTATGTACCAAATCACTAAGGCAAATTCCTAGTAATGTGAAACCTCTTCAGTTAAACACAATTCTAATTCTGATTCTGAACAGTTTAATAAAAGTGGGCGTGGCCTTCCTGCCACCCAAGCTCAGCAGCTGGTACTGTGATCAACTAATCAGCAGTCTGCAGTGGGTCAGCCTGAGCTTTCCTTTCACTGGTCTTCAGATAGTTTCGTCTGCTCAGTCTCTGGTCTGCACTTCCTCACTGTTTGCTGTTCCTCTGGATCACCCTCTCCATCCTCCTTACTCATCCACTGTGAAGCCTTTATCTCATCCTTAGGTTCTGTCCATAAACTGTTTCAACTGATTCCTGAGTCAGCATCCTGTGTCTGTGTCTGTCCTGTGGGTTAAGAACTCCACACTTAACCCTCATATGGACTGCATGTTTACACACCAGCCTGACAACATTACTTTTTACCTGTGGCAGACAGTGGTGCTTTAACATACTGACCTCAAAGCTGGGTACATAGTAGGTAGAGGTACATAGTAGTTTGCATACACTCTACATTAAGCCACACTGAAGAGAGGCACATAAATCAACAGAGACTACCATTTGGTTTCTGCTTTCATCCATAAACGGTCCCAAAAACCTACAGGATAGGTTTGATGAGATGGGAAACCATAGCAATGAGACATCTTCTAGAACAAGGAGGAGATGACTTGATGACATCAGCAACAAACTAAGTTTACAGAGGGGTTAGGATCACATCACACTTGTAAAACTGGAATTTTATGTTTTCATAACTGAACAGGCTGTATGATGATACAGCATGGACTGAACTTATATAGCACTTTTCTATTCTTCTGACCACTCAAAGTACTTTACACTACAGGACAGCGTTCGCCATTAGGAAACAGAACCCTAACCCTGATGATGCAGCATCAGGAGCAATTTGAGGTTCAGTGTCTTGCCCAAGGATGCATGCTAGGAATCAAACCTCCAATCTTCTGATTGGTGGACAACCCACTCTACCTCTGAGCCACAGCCAAGTATGCTCTCATTTAGTTGTCTTCTGAAAACTGGGTCTGCACACAATGAACTGGAGAAATGAACTGAACTAACCCTCACCTTTCTATTTACTGTATAAAGTAACAATTGGTTTTGAATCAAAGTCTGAGAATTGGATTTTCAAATTCAATGCCCACTGGAGTCTGGTAGCTACTACAGGTATCTACTGCATTTTCGTTTTGCCTTTGGTAAAGAAAGTAGACTTGTCTGGAATGTCCTTGGTTGATCAAGAGGATGTCCTCTACTATAAAAACAAGTCAGAGCCAGTCCAAATGTCTTCAGTGGCTGTTGATACTAACAGAATAGTTCCATTAAAGCCAAATTAAGCACCAGGAAGACGGTGCCTAAGCAGAAATATACAGCCAGACCTGTCACATTAGCATAAAGTATGGTCCTTGGACATTATGAGGCTCCCTAATCTCCTCAAATAACCTGTCTGGGATGATGCACATACACACACACAGCAGTGGGCAGTGAATTGGGTGCAAGCTTGTATAAACACGGCAGGCAGACAGGTGAGGTGAAGGTCAACACGCACATTATTCTCCTCTTATCAACAGCGTATTAACACAAGTCATTCTTCCCCTCTTGCATTACACGGAGACAAAACAGGTCGCATCAGGCTCTCCTCCGGCCTCGCCTATCTGCACCATCCAGGATGGCTGTAAGAAACTGACAACGATAAAATGACGTGAAGCTGTATCTCCTGCACCTTTTGGAACCACTGCCACCCCAAGACACATTCCACCGCTGACAGATGGAGAGGACGGAGAGCTAGGCTAGGATAAAAGTTGGACTCAGCGGGTGGAGAAAGGGTATGGATGTTGAGGGATCAATGAAAATGATCAAGCACGCAGCGGGACAGATATACAGGTCAGTGAAGTGGAAAATAGACTCTCGGTCACCCCACCGATCGCTCTGATTGCCTGCCAGCCTGCTCACTTGTGACCAGATGGCCCGTCCCTTTCAATGACCAGCAAGTACCTGTAAGACCTTCTTCAGACAACCCCCCACCTCACCCCCCAGTCAACCTGGCAGGACCATATGCAGCCGGTTTCTCTCACACGCTGACCAGCTTATTCTGAGTTGTCCACGGTTTGAATCCCAGCAAAGGTTTTATATCAAATGATATTCATCTGTAGTCATGTCTCAAGCCGTTGAGAATCAGTATGGAGGACATGCTTACCTTGCATTTTAGCACTACAGCAGTGCAGATTGGTGATGCACACTGATTTTAGGTTTTATTCTTCTGAACTGACTTGCATCGAAGTCCACAGTTCAGTAGCTGTTCTCGTAGAACAGCGTGCAGACGTCAAATGTGATGTCCAAGTTTAGGTCCACATTGCACAACGTGATGTGCAATACACTTCAAGATGGCCGAAATCTCACAGTCAGTAGGCGCTAAAGGTGGTAACAGCCACATTTGACAGAGAAGATCTATAGTTGTTGGACCCCAGGTGGAGGGAGGGGGCTGTGGTTTGTGAGTGGAGGCAACCATCTCAAAGCACAAAGAAGCTTTTAAAGTTGAAGTTTCAAGGACGGTTATGCTAAGTGGTTACAGTTACACCACAGCAATATACAGTCAGCATTTGTTTTACATTCCCCATAACTATTCACTTAACAGGCTAATGCATGTTTATTGATGAGGTATTGGTGGTCAGACGCCTGATATCATGTGTTCTGCAGCAGGAACAACAGCTTGTGCATTGAGGAAGTGAATCAGATGACTGAGAGTGAGAATGTTGTTTTCTATTGTATTGTGTTTTTGCTGTAGTGACCTCTGGAAGCAAGTTCTGGGTTTTATTTTAATGTAAATATCTAAATGGTACTATGTGGTGGTACTAGATGCTACTAGTGCAGTAGGAGTTAGAATATAATTGCAATATTAATGGATCTAAATGCTGAATGCCCAAAAAATAACAATCGATTCCATGGGTGGGACCCAGTACACTCACGGCCATGGCACTGTGTTGTATTCCCTGTGTTATATTCAAATCCATTTTCCAGTAGCTGTCTTTGGAGGTTTTTCACTCTTGTGGTGCAACACCGTATCTTCTCATCTTCTCATCATAAGCTGCACGACAGGATGGATATAAGCATCAGCTCAAGCGTGGGGCACTTTGTACATTGCCAAAAAGATCAACATAGTACTGGGCCTACTATGACTAGAAGTTAACAGTATATGTACTATATATCATAACTACATTAATACATACATAACCTAATGGATTGTGTCTCTGTGACTGATGGAGATGTAACTTCTGGTGTACATTATTAGCAGAGATGGATACAGGGAGGATACCGCCTCTCAGTCTTGCTGCCAACCTGTCTCAGCGGCCTCTGATGGAATTGCAGCTTGACAAGAATACATCACTTAATAATTCTAATCATCATAAAGTTCAACAATAACCACTGCCCCCCTCAGTAATGATAAAATATGAGGACATGTTTTTATTTTGCTGCTGCTGAGCAGACTGTCTTGTCCCCGGCCTTTCTAAATATGTGGGTTCATTTGAAGCTAGATCATTGACCAGGCAATGGGCCCGGTAATGAGACATATATTGGAATAGTAAATCAAATATCCCTGGATGATAGTTTACTGCTGGGCAGAGGAAATGATGCAGCCCAGCATCAACAGACAGACAGCTGCCTGTTTTGAAGGATCATGTTTGGTTACGTGTTCATGAATGAGCATACGGGGAAAGACAGTGATTGTGTGTGACTGATTTATATGTGTGAAACCATATAAAACCAACATGCTTGTACAGTTTTATCTTGACACTCCCATCTTATGCATTGTCACACTCACTATATCTTATACTAAGCACAGCCATACTGTACACAGTTTAACGCTCAAAGGTTTAACTCCTGCCTATATTTGAGGTATGCACTGAAAATGTGCCTTATCTGTTCAAAATGTCATGTTGTTAATTCATTTATATTATTATTATCAACAAACAAAACCAAAAAAAGGCAAACACGTTGGAGCAGCAGTGTGTGTGTACGTTTGCATGTAATTCATTTGAGTTGCTCTCTGGGCATGAGATTGTGATGTCACTCTACCCTCTAGTGGCAAATGTCTTTGAATTCATTACACTCTGTGGTCACTGTAAACAGTCATCAACGCTATTTCACTAAGCTTAAAAATGAATTCAAACACATGCACATCCTGGAGATACGTGACACAACATTGTGTTCGTTTCACTCCAAGTGCTAAATCCATGTCTTCTGTATTGTCAGTCTGCAAGCAGTTGTATTTGATGCTGCTGTTTCCTGAACAATGTACAAGGTCTGGGCCCAGTATTATTAATAATATCTTGTATTTATGATAACGATATTACCCTGTATGTTAGAATTTCACATGCTGCCTCTACTCATCATTTGGATATTTCCTCGGGTATTGTTGAGAACATCATCACAAAGTTTTAGCAGTCGCTGGAGGACTGCTGATCATTTCTGTTTGAACCCTGTGTTTATGTAAATCCATTTATGACCAGGTCTGGAGAGGACCTCCATTTTCAAGAATAGTAACCATGGTAACAAACAATGTTTTCTGTCCACATAGATTTCTGTGGTCTCCAAAAAGCCACTTGGACTCCTCCGCTGTCCAGCAGACGTCCATATTATAGGACCTCAAGCTCAGCAACCACCGATAAAACGCCAACACAGACAGCACTTACCTCCGATTGACCCACTGCATGTAAAATGATCACATAAAGAGTTGTATTCCATATTTTTCTATATTATGCCATTGGAGGGACTTGTGTATTGCATGCATGTGTGTACATCTCAATGGTTAGGGAGCACGCTTTAATGCAACTCCCTGCTGCACGTGTGTGGCATCAGATATCTAACAGCGAGGGCAGTACTCACGGTCATTGCACTGCGTGCCAGTGTAGGAGGTCATGGAACAGTCGCAGGTGTAGTTCTCCCACTGTTGGATACAAATGCCCATGTTGGCGCAAGAGTCCTCCTGACATGTGGTGCTGGGACCTGTGGAAGTCCAGCCATCCACGCAACCACGCCCAAAACGCCGAATCAAAAAACACATACATACATATGTGCAGACACATACACACACACACACACGCACACACAGAACTGGGTTTAATAATATACAAAGTCAGTGGAGTCTGAACCACAGAAAGAACATACACTGAAGTAAACATCCTCTGAACTTGCTCAGTGTTCTCTCCTGGAACAATGTTCCTCACTAATGCTCTGCAGTATACAAACACCTGTACTTTCATATAAAAATGTATATAAATTGTGATATATATATATTAGGGGTGAGACTTTAAAACGTTAATTACGATTAATTAATTACAAAAAATTAACGCGTTAAAAAAAATTTACGCATTTAATCGCAGTTTGCGTTCCAAGCAATGCGGAACATTTGTCAGATTTCCTGGTACACCAATTACACTGATGCACACGTCAGAGCTCGGCTAACGGCTACCAAAAAGCGTGGTTTTGTGCAAATTGTGCAAAAAAGAGTTTGCATACCACCGAAGCACTTCAACCCTACGGTACCATCTAAATGCAAAGCATGTTGCAGCGAGCACAGACACCACCAGAGCTGCTAGCAGTCCCAGTCCAAGTACAAACAAGAGGTGTCGGATAGTGGTGGGCGGATCGATCCAAATATCGATATCAATACCAACATTGGTATTGATATTGATTAATTAATAACAAAGCCTCTAATTAATTAGATTAAATTTTTTTAATCAAGTCCCACCCCTAAAATATATATATATATATATATATATATATATCCTGCATATAAAAATAGATGTCACATATTTGATCAGCTCTCTGTTGAATGCCTCTTTGAGTTTTTCCTTATCTGAATCTAAGGTCTAAGGACAGAAGGTGTTGTGTGCTGTACAGACTGTAAAGCTCCCTGAGGCAAACCTGTTTCATGGTTCTGAGCAATGTAAATCAGACTGACAGGACTTGACTACTTTGAGGAAATGGTGGTCTGGTGTAGAACTCTAATAGCACTTGTTTCTCCGCACACACTGCCTCTTGACTGTCTCAAACACTACTAAAATCTCTTACCATCCCAAAACAGACTGTAAGTAATGGTTTTATTTGACATGGCTGAATGTATGAAGAGCTTGAGTTTCATCCTTTCCACCAAAACAGTTTTTTCACTCACTGCCACTGACTTCAAACTATGCAAACATCTGTGTTTAATGTGACATTCACCAGTACGGTGGTTTAATTAGTACTACACGCTCCCTCTGTTCATTGTTTGGAGATTTCCTCAGTTATCATTGAGAACATCAACACAAACAACTACAACAGTGCTGCAGGTTTGGATCCAGAATGGGCCTCACAGTAGAGAATGAGACAGAATAACAGAACAGGTTGGAACTGTATTGTTAGGAGAAACATATAAATGGTATAATATAAAATGCATATAGACTTTGATCTTGGGCACAGATCATGGTAGCAACTCTAATGCCCCCATTTGGATGAAAACAGTTGCAACAGACCTGGGAATCAAATTTTGAATTTTGGTTATGTGAACTTTAAAACCAGTGAATTAAACTTATGAAACCAAATATATGTGCTATACATGTGCTTGCTTTTTTAACTCAGGGAAATGTGTTGAGTGGGGACTTACCTGGTAAACTGATAAAGTGTTGACTTGGAGGAGGGGATGGCATTATGGATCTTACAGTGACCTACAATTCAGGAACATCCTGCAATGGCAACTCCTTCTATGTCTAGTGACTGATCCTCTGATCCAGCTCAGGATCTAATATGTTTAATATGACATGTGTCAACAGTGAAAGCCTACTGCTGAGACTGTTCTGTGAAGTGCCGCGTCACCATCTAGTGGCTATGCCATGTACTGCTGCAAGTCAGGCTCGACTCGGTCAATGATAATGGGCTTTGATAAGGTCTCGCTGTCTAAAGAAACACAAATCCACCTGCTATGTGATGAGAGCTTGTAATGAAATGCAGACAACACATGGTTATACAGTCTCAATGGCTAATCAACTGACCGTGATACATCAGCAAAAACAAAAGGAAAGAAAGAAAGAAAAGGAACAAGCACACATAAATATGAGACATTCGAATGCCATGGACCAACAAACTGTGATTGATGAGATTTTATTTTGAAAAATAAATGTATCAGCCATTACTCTCTTGCAGTACATCCAGTACAATGAACAACATTGTTATAAACCCCATTCAGATTGTCACAGCAAGGAGGACATACAGTACACATAATGTTACGCTCTGTTTCCATTCAAATGAAACATCCACTTCACAGATTTATTTGTCAAACATGGGGCTCTAGAAGTTAATATTAAAAAAAAAGAACATACAGTACACTCAATGTCCAACTGAATGATATGGCAGGCATAAGAAAAACAGCTGTACAGAAAATGGTTTCCATGCAAACAACAACAGGTTGTGGAAGCTGCCCCAGAACCTTGAGAGGATGACAAAAAAAACAACCACAAAAAAAGTTGCACTGGAAGATGGAAACATTTTGTCCACAGTGACGTTTGCTTGCTCGAGCAAAATGTTTCAACAGCCCATTCTGATGCAGCTACGCGCATGAGTAACTGTACATCAACTATAAACAATATAAAACCTTTTGTTAAGCTGGAGTCTGGAGCCCGATGCTCATTCTCTATGCTGCTATAATATAACGGCCAGGTGTCACACTGGAATTAATAATTCATAGATTTTATGTTTTCTGTAATTGACCGTTTTCTAAACCCCTACCCAAAACAGCATTTGTCCATTCATAACTTAACAACTGTATCTATGCACAGCTTACTGCTTAGAGCGGTAGCCCAGCACTGCTTCTATTTAGTAAGGTAAAGGCTTGGTTTAAGGCATTTCAGCAGTACTTTTAGTCCATCTCAACTCTTCTGGTGTAAACGTGACGACAAGTATATTTTTATATTTTTGGTATTTATGTCTATTTTTTTCTATTTTACATGTTTAACTGCACTGATTGTTTGTTGCTCTGAAAATGTGGGTGACCTACGGTCAGTGCTGTAACAGAACACGTGTGGACACTGATGAGCTGTGTAGACATTGTGTTAGTATATCGATAATTATTTAGTGGGGTTAAAGGTTATGCTAGAATAAGCTGAATTGCAGGATTGACCCATTCAGTGAATGGAAAGCAGCGTAACTCTGGTTGGCAGCATTGTCTTTCTCCAGTTTACCAGAGAAGACTTTCACCCTCTCCTTATCTATTCCTACTGTGAACACCTGACGTTTCATTTGTCATATTTCATTGACTGGAGTTGTGTTTCACAGATGCTGCTTTGCACTTTTTCATATTATGCTGCTCATTAATACAGGACTAACAAGCTACATGTAATATGAGAAAAATCCTACATTTCCGTGACATCATGGGGTCATTCGCTGGTCATGATAGAGCTAATCTTCCAGATATTGGTTGGTATGAAGTGTTTTTTATCATTACACAGAGTCAGCATAAAATTATGCATGTGGCTATCAAATGCACAATAACAACCAACTCAACTACTCACAGCTTACATGTTAGTTGGCTAGCTAAAGCTAGTAGTAGCTAAAGTAGCTAAAGTAAAATCTACCATTCAGTCTGTCATTTTAGGAAACCCAATAGATGTCTAATGAAAGTGAGAAGCTGCTTTTGTCTCCCTCTGTCTGTCTATGTGCAGTGCTACAATGGAAAGCTTAAGTATATTAAGAGAGGGGGCGGGGCTTAGCGAGGCATCAATTAGTGACATCATAGATTTTTACATATTCACTGTAGCAGGAATTTTGGTTCTGAATGTGAATTTTTCTCTGTACACTCAAATGAATGCAGGTGTCTTTGTAGCAACACACTCTAAACAGACTCTCATTACGAGCTCTGCAATACCTCCTTATATCATATTATTATGTTATCATATCATATAAGACTCTGAGCATTCAAAAATTCCGAAAAAAAACCCAAAAATTGTACAAAAACATACAAGATAAAAATGGAGCACCTGGCAGTATTTTATGTCACTGCACTGGCAAAACCTACTCTGATGGTGATTATGACGGCACTGTCAGCGGGCGACCAATGTGGCCGATAACATTTGGTGGTGAGAGGTGAGGAGGTGTCTGTTGTTTGGCCCGACTCTAGCAGTGAGTTAGCGAGGCAACAAGTACAGTTAGGAGGGTAAAGGGACTTCCGTACGGACGCGGGACTGTGGAGCTACTGTTTGCATTGAGCAGGAAGAAGGGGCTGCTGGAGCTCGAGTTGAAGTTTGTGTTGTAGTAGTCTAAATCAGGCTCGGATCTGAGGGACGGTGTACCTTCGCATCCGCGCTCAATCTGCCCGCTGCGAAACAAGGCATCATTGAGGAGATCCGGCAGCCGACCGTTGAGATCCACCGATGCCAAGCAACCTTGGAAGCCTTCTCTGGATGCCACCAGTTTAGGCAGATTGCCGTACATGCCAGGACCCAGTCCAGCGATGAACAGATCACCTAGGGTGTAGAAAGCACGAAAAACACAATTTCGTCCCCTTTTCTAGCACAATGCTACAACAGGAAACAAATTGGAAAAGGCACAACTTATTTCAACTGACACATTCTAGTAGGAAACTAGGAACGCCCCTGTAGTTCAACAACTAAAACCAATGTACCTGGACAAAAACTGGACACACAGTGACTCACAGACGTGTCATGGCTTTTGAATACCTTTCAGGTCCAGGTTCTTGGCCCCATTGATACTCTGACTTGTGGCTATAGCATCTACTTTCAGCGTGTGGGTGTTGCTGTTGTCTCTCGTGATGGCCACGTTGTGCCACTGGTTGTCATTCAATGCCCTTTCACTCTTTCCCTTGATGAGGTTGGGGCCATTCCCAAGATCGAAAATATAGTGGATGTATCTGCAACAGAGAATAATCACTGGGAGTTAGAAATGAAGGTCAGTGATTTGAATGACTTTTAAACACCATAATGTATTAAATCAATGCATGCACAATTATTATTCATGCATCTCCAGACAGTCTCTGATGCTTTTTGCCAACAAGGCATTTGTTGCATGTAGGTATAATTGATCCTGGGATAATGATCGCATTGTTTGTTTGACAATGCAAAGACTAACAATTATTGGAGAAGATGCACAAACATGAGTTAAGTTCAATCAGTGATGACATCACATTATTGTGAACTTTGATTATATGTTAAATTTAGCCCGGGTTTTACAATGTGCAAAGAGATTACGAGGAGTCTTTTGAAATAAAACTTACCCTTTAACCAGTTCTACGGCGATAAAATCATTGCCATCTCCAGAGTTGAAGAGTATGAAGCCATCTGGGGAGGTGGTCTTGAACTGGAAGAAGAGGTGCATGGATGTGTAGGCCTGCAGCGTGGCCAGGCTCAGGTAGCTGCTTTTGGATTTGAAGGTAACAGGGTCGGCGATAATGGAACGAATCCCAAAGCGAGCATTGAGCTCGCAATAATCAATGTCACCGTTCTTGCACAGGTCGATGTATAGCATGCCGTTAAACCTGAGGGAAGCAAAGGAACGGGCATTTAAAATAATTGGTTTGAAAATAAGATCCTGCTTGTTCTTCAAAACCTGGAGAAAACAACATTGGCCAAGGATAACTCAAAGCTAGATTGTGGGAAAGTTCAGCTTATCATTGTTAGATAAACCTTTCTACATGGTAGGTCATGGTAAGGTAGGTAGACTTTTTAGATCTGGTGTCTGATCTGCTATTAAGATTGCTTTAAGACTGGCTAACCAGAGCTGAAGGGTAAGCAACAGCAACAAGGAGCAGGGCGGAGCTTATGGCATCAAAAGCACATTAACAGTAGGTCTGCAAATCCTCTTGACAAAAGTCTTGACCTATAGCTTGAAAGTAAAGAATGGATACAGCTGACCTTCAGCTAAATCTCTACTTGATGCATTGCGCGTTCCTTAAAAAACAAAAAGCTGGAGCAATTTCAGGCAACTGGAACCAGAAGAACTCAGGAGCAGGCTAGTAAACACACTGTCTCACGTGTTATATGTCTTACAAAGCGCAGGGCAACCTGAACACCACATTTGTCTTGTATACAGTGGACAGATGTGTTTCAACACTGTCTTTACACTCTGGTTTGGTCACCACCACCTCCTGAGAACAATATGTGGCTGTTTAGATGCTCAATGTTGCACTGCACCATTGCATTAATTGTGTCTCCTGTGGGGAGAGCACTGAGACTGAACCAAATAGTAAATAGTAAATGTGCAGTAAAACCAAAAGCAAGATTTCCGGTTCAGTTGAGGCTAGGTTTGTTGACTTGTCATTTGATATATTGCTGGTACAAAAATGATTTTGCAGTTGGTAGTAATTGCAATATTTTAGTACTAAATAATATTATAACAAAAACTAAATATATATATTGTGAGTACCTAAGGCTCTGAAGATGACCAATGAAGCTGGATGGGATGCTGGAAACAAATCGACGCTCTGTCATGATGCCTGTTTCAATGTTGTGGAACTCCAGACGAGTGTGGTCGCCCACCATTTGGCCTGAAGACGGGGAGGGTGGAGGGGATGGGTTGAAAAGAAAGACAAAAAACAAAAAGAAAAAAGAACACTGTCTGACACTAACACAAAAGGGCTGATTTAAGGAGAAAATTACATTAACAGTATTAGATGGATGCAAACTGTCACTAACGGTTACATATGCACATGCTTTCTTTGTAGCAGAACTACATACTGATATTGTCTCTACAGCAGCATGTCACAGCATGGTGCCATAACGCTGACAAGGCAGAGCAAAGAACATTTCTTCAAGCATGAACCGAGTTGATGCAGGTAAGTACCTTCTGCTACATCATCGTCAACGGTTAGCTTGTAGGTTTTGCCACGGCGCACCACACGCACTGTATGCCATTCATTATCATTGAGCTTTTGCCCAGCATACAGGGTCTCCGGTCCCTTGCCTGAGAACAATGGTCAATCACAAAGTTAAAGACATCCTGAACCTAAAACCAAACCTTTGTTTTCCCTCCAGTCAGCCGGAATCAATAGTACAAATTCTGCAAGTAGCTCGGTGGCTTGAAAATGCTTTTAAATATAAATGATTTCAAAATAGTTTTTATGCCTTTGGGAAACAAAGGTTTGGTTTAGTCAGTGAAATACACAGGGTGAAATAAAATATATTAAATACTTGACAACTGTAATTCTCATAAAATACACCTGATCACTATTCTTCAGAACTGCAGGCTCTCAAACAGTTTGAACCAAGAAAGGGAAAGTACAGTACGAAGTTTTGCTTTTACTCATTATAAGTTTATAGCAAACTTTTCCTTTCCTTCTCTCCTAACATCTCTCTCTTCATTCTTATTTTCTGAGCAGAAAATGACTTTTGAATCACTAATGCGTTTATTCCATGACCTGATCTAACACTTGGTTGAGGGGAGGTTTTCTGACAGGATACACCTGGAGATGCTAGCACAGGCACACGTATCCATGTGGATTAATATCTAAAGGACTGCTTGAAGAACCCAGAGGCGAGATCCTAACAATTTCTACAAACTAAACAACCAAATGTATTGTTTTTCGGTACCTTACAAAACCAATACTGGCAAAAATAATAATAATAATAATAAAAAAAAACATCAGCCCCAAAACTAAAGGTCTGCCCACTGCCCTTTTGTGACCCCAGCAATATGCTTGGTTATCTTGGTGTTAGACTAGTGGCATCATTAGGGCCATTAATGCAAGGGCTAATGTCTTTGGCTTTAGTTGGCATAGGTGTGCTGATAGGTGCGCAGAAAATCACAAAATGTAGAGAAAGATGCTGTGTGGTTTTATGCAGGTGTGGCAAAGCCTCAATAACTTCATAAATCGCTCATATCTCTAGGACAGGAACTTTGATGTCCCACTATTGTGTTTGGCATATTTCTATGGGTCACAGGCACTAAATATAACTTTATATACTTTTACATTTAAACAAAGTCAAAGTTCCCTGTACCCTTATTATGAGTAAAAGTAAACTATAGTTGTTTGTGATAACCTGTCAACTTGAATATGCAACTGAGACACTATATGCTACAAACTATTTAAAACCAAATACATAACATATTGAAACTTTCCCCAACAACAGAAAGCTATCCTGCAAATACTGGTTACTGTACCTTCTACGCCATAACTAAAATAAGTCATTAGATAGTCTGATTTAAAAACATCTAATTATGCATAAATATTATGATGTATGCTGCTTGTTATGTTTGTGAAGGTTAGCATTCAAAAGAATTATACGTTGCCTGATTGCAACATTGTACCTTTATGTTACAGAAAATATACTGATTCTATGTTTAATTTTCATTTCATTTCATTTGTGTCACCCCTTTCGGTGTCCGTGAACCTTTGAGAGATTTAAATGAGCTTCTGTGGGTTTTAGCAATTGATACAATATGCTGGGGTTGTGGGTTAATTATCTGGTGAATTTCTCAACTTTTTAATTATGAGTATTGACAGCTAAGCCATATTCATGTTCAGTATCAGTAAAAAAAAATATTAGATAATCAACTTTCTGGACAGAATTGTATTATCCAAATGAGATCAGTTTGGGTGGATTAAAAAAACACAATGTGGAACTTGGTTAAAGGTGCGGGGGTTCTGCAGTTAGCAGAGTGGGATTAATAAGTGGGATTAATAAAGATTATATAGGAGTACAAAACTAAAATCAACAATGAATCATGTAAATAAAGTGTCTCAGTTGTTGGGACCAAACAGTTTTTCAGTATTGAAGCCATTTTTATCTAGAATCCCTCTCTTTTTGGACTCGTTGTAGACAAAAAGGTTGGATAATGAACCTGAGCAGCACTCATCTACACCTAAAAGATTATTCCTGCATATAGTGCAACTGGTAGACTCATCATCAGAAAATAGGGCAATGTTGTTCATTAAAAAGAAGTAAAGATATGTTCAAATTACTCAAACAAGTCACCACTCATTCCTTTGGACTAAGGCTATTTCTGTTGGTTCAGAAGCGACTGTGCAAACTCATCCTCCACGTGATAGGCTTAAGAGAAGGCAGAGGGAGGAGCGGGACTCACAGCTTAAAAAAGGCACATTTTCTCTCAAAAGAAACAACATCAACATAGAGAGCAAAATGAAACTTGAGTGTTAACTTACTGGAGTTACAGTTTATCCTGATACAGTCTAGATGGGGGAGAATAAATGACAGATGAAATTGCATCCTTCAAGGTTACTGCTGCAGACATCCAAAAACAAAAAGTCCACCCTTCCGGGGACGCACACATGCAGGACGGCAGCCATTTTATTCCACTGATGTTTGTATTTTACTTTATGCCAAATTCCCATGAAATAATATGAAGCGATCATGGAAAAGAGAAGAAATATAGTTCCAATATTTGCAAAAACATCACATAACAGTAACTTAAAGTGATATATTATTTGTCAGACAGAGAAATATACTATTCGATATAATTTCTTGTAGAGCTTGTGCTTTTTCTGTCACCTTTAGTACAAATTAGTACAAAATGTATCAATTGTTTATCGACAGTATTTACAGTAAAATGGCCACTTGTGGTACCAGCTACATGAATTTCCCAACCCAACGCTGACTTTGGGTGTAAATACTCAGATTGGAAAAGTCAAAGTCTCTGGCTCCGAAGCCTCCACACCGACGAGGTGTTAGCAGCCATCCATATTAGAGCCACGGATCTTTGAGGAGTCAAGAAACTCAGCCTGATGTCATTTGAATTGGTATTTGATTGGCAAAATGGAATTTTTTAAGGTGGTGAAAGTGGGATGTGCCTGAACAGTCCGGAATAACTGCTGTATGCAGCTGCGGAGACAGCGTGGGTTGGTCACCATGTGGCTGGCGGTTTCATGTGTCGTCAACCGCAACAGAAAAGTGGGAGCAAACAGCCGCGATCCAATCAGCACCAGCACCATGCAGAGGCACAGGAACCCCAACCATCACATCATCATCGTTTGCTCGGCTGTCCTGCGACTACATGTACTGCTAAGCTAGATCCGATTGTTTACACTTTTACAAAGGTTCTGTTGAAATTTGCACATTTAACCTAAGCTAGGAAATCATATGGGTGCTGACCAATCAGAGCTGCAGAATATGTCTGAAAGTCTAGAAAACATTTAAATATAGCTTGTGATTTACAATAATTTACATGATCAGCAAAAGATTTACCTAAATGTGGGTTGACAAACCAGCTAACGTCAGCTAACGTCAAACTTTGCAGTATTATACGTAATAATCTTAAAAAATAAGCAAAGTCAGGTTATAAGCTGAGGTATGAGACTCATTTGACGCTGAGTCATTCTTTACATTACATGAATTTAAGTGTTTGGAAGTATTTGGGGTCACAGCCAGCTGTAGGTTTTGCTGGGCTCTGTTCTCGGGCTGTTCGCCTAACGGGCCGCAGGCTTAAGGCCTTTGAAGGGGTGAATACCATCTTTTGACAAAGCATGATGGAAAAATGGAGTTGACGGGTAAACAGGAAAATCAAAACACATAGAAAAAAAAGCATAGACTTCCAGAAAAGACACCATCATTAGCAAAGAAAACAACCACCTGGAGGAGCAGGAAGGTGACAGGAATGGCTTGATGTCAGACAAAATTAGTTTACAGGAGGAGACAAGAGAAGATTCCTTTGATGTCCTGCTGGGTGATGAAGATCTGAAGATCAGTGGGCACTGATCGGTCACCTCTTAGAAAGTCTCAGCACACCTCTTTCTTTAAAAAGACTCCATCAGAGACTAGACCTTCAAATCCAGAATCTCTACATTATAGAGAATCTGCTTATTGTGCTGTGACAGTCTCAAAGTTCTTTAATAACAATATAGCAATGACTGTGGTTTGTCTTTTTTTTAGTGATAGGCCAAACATATTGAAGACACGTTATGATGGTATAGCCATAATTTTAGATTTTATCCAGTGAATAGTTGTACAAGGTAAGCATTCCATGGTTATCTGTGTGCACAAACTGCATTAACATCCATGCATTAAGATCAGAGCTGTCCATCTATGTTCTAAAGCAGGTAGATATCTTTGAAAGATCTTTGTGATGAGTAACTGATGAAGACACTGTGCACAAAAAGATAAAGAGATAGCGAGAGGAGAAGTCACTGCTCATATGTAAACTGTCATATGGTGAAGGTGGAGGTGTGGAGGCAGATGGGTTGGGGGTGGTTGGGTGAGGTGGAGAGGTATACGATACCTAGGTTGACCGTGAGTTTGACGCGCCCACCATCCAACTCCAGCCTGAGCGTGTCCGCCGAGTCTCGCGAGGTGGTGGCCATGAGGAGGCCATAGGCCCTCTGGGAACGAAAGCGCAGGGAGACGTCCTCGGCCTCGGTGTGCATAATGGTCGGCATCACCACCTTCATGTACATGCTGCCATCATAGGAGAGGATGGAGGCCTCTGTGTGAGAATGTCAGAAGCAAAAAGAGATGTTAGCTATGTCTTAATATCAGCTGGAACTTGGCAGTAGGTGCACATATTCAGTTAGTCATGCTATGGACTCTTGGGCTTCACTGTTTGTGAGTTTGTGCCTCTGGTTTGATCCAGACCATGGGTGGATTAACCTGCTCCTGGGGGGCTCCAGAACTTAAAACTAGCCCCTGGGCCCCAGTGAAAAGCCCCACTGTGTGCAGTTTGTACAGTTTTTCCCTTTAGTGGTCTACATTACCTTATGGTCCTCACTTTGCTGTGCAGTAATCTAGACTAATTTATTCAGGAACATGAAACACATAAAGACAAAGTGCACCTCTTCAAGACAAGGCCTCAATAAATGAAGATGCACCATAAACCTATTTCACACATGTTCAACATAAGTTCAGTTTATTTGAGCACAAACTAATTAATGCGCATAAAGCATGTAGTTTATAGCCTGTGCGCACATCTTTACTTGCTTAGCAACCAATCAAAAGTGACAAATGACACCCTGTGACCATGACAATAAAAAGTGGAGAACCCTTAGAAGCAACGTTACTGGTGTATGCAGGTACGCGGGTTTGCCCGTGTGGATACAAGTACATAAAACAGTGCAGGGGCAGGTATTAATGAAGCCAGAGCCTGATTCAACTGCCAACAGCCACTACTCCCGTTCAAGACATGAACATCATTCATTTGCAGTGGTGGCTGCTGGAACTCACTGTGCTACAGCCGATCAATTTCAGCAAACATCCCAATATCATATAATGTAAACACGCCAGATCATCTTATTGTCGGTCACACAGGTGATGTTAAGTTTGAAGTGTGCAGACTGTGGCGCTCAGAGGTGTGGAGATGGCAAACCCCACTTCAAATCTGCCTCACCTCACTGAACAGCACAACCTGGTGGCAGAAGTTGTACGACCTCCACAAACATTAACATTCCATGAAGTACATCCTCACATACAGACAGCACCTGCGAGGAAGTGGAATTTAAACTGACCTGTAAAGTGCATTAAATTCAATAGCACTCTTAAACAGATTGTAGGCTTGTAGGATTGTAGGATTGTAGGATTGTAAGAGGTAAATATCCAATATGGATATATTTTCTTTTCTTATTTTTATGTATTTTTACGTATTTTATATTTAAACATTTTATATTTTCAATTCTTATACTTGCTTATTTTAATTTTTACGTCTTTACTAACGGCATCTATGAGTGGAAGGCAAAAGCAGAATCTCACTGTACAGGGAACCGGTTTGTTTACTGTGCGTATGAGAGTAAAGGTTTTGAACGTCAAATCGTTCAATTATCTGAGATTTGTTTTAAAAAGTTAGAAATGATTGCACAAGGTGTCGAAGCTGAAAATGTACAAACACAGACTACGAATCAAAGTTTGAGTACTTCCATCCCAGAAGTGCTGTGGTGACATCGTTAGCGGTTACGTTCTGGGTGGTACTGAACATAAAAAACACTCCTGAATGTTGGCGTTGAGCATAGTATCCACCTGAAAGGGGATAAAATCACTTTTTACTTCCTCCAGAATGTTATCTTCTAGCACCGACAGCATGCAGTCGACCAGCTTTAACGTGCTTTTGAAAACAGCAGCTGTCTTCTTGTGCTCATCCAGCATACTCTAAAGGAAGGCAACAAAATGCACCAATCCCCTGAAAACCCCGGTGGCGTGTCTGAAACTCACTCTTCACGCCAAACCTAACTCTACCGAAGCTCATACAGTCAGTTTGTTTGTCTAAAACACACCTGGTTCCTCACTGCCATCCTGTCCAGACACTTTGTCTGTGCGTCATCACTACACTCTACATTGTGCTGTGATTCTGGTGCTGCACCTTCAGCCGCAGACCTTTGGACACACAAAACAATCTCCCTCCCTCAGCCCAGCTTCCAGCGTCAGCGCGGAGTGTGTAATGAGCTGGTAGTTTTCACTGCAATCAAGTCTAATAAAAGCAGCTTAAACTGTTTCTGCTGCTGTTCTAGGACTGTATTATTCATCAGCAGAGGAAAAAGATGAAATATAAGGATTTTTATACCTTTTATTTACCAATTAGTCTCGGTTTCAGTTCATTTCGAATTCATACACAGTTAAAAGGCAGTGCAGGTCGCTGTTTCCCTGCCGGGATCGATCAGAGGCGATCATCTGTCCTGTCACAATAACTTAACATGATCCGCTGATGTGCTGAGACATTATGTGTCCTCTAAATGCCCTTTGTTCAGTTTTGCTGCATGAGCAGGAAACTGCGGTTCTACCAAACGGCCACAGAGGGGAGACACAGAACAATCCTTCAGCCGGAAAACAATTGATATGGAGGTGAAGCAGGAAGGGAGGAAAGATAAGAGGCAGGGAAGGTTAAAGAGGGATAGAGAAAGGAGAAGTAACGGGTGGAACTGAGAGAAGGGGAGAGGAAAAGGACTATTTTGTGACTGTTACCTGACAATGAAAATGGAGGCGCTGTGGGGAACATGGAAATTGATAAACCTGTCTGGGACAGGGCAAATTTCCAAAATAGCAGTCTAAAAAAGGCACAGCAGACTATGTATGCACCCAACACTTGAAAAAATTTAATTTTAAATATTTATTTCTTAATACCTGAGCAATTTTCACACTTTGCCATATTTAAATCCTGTTACCATAGCTCTCTTTTGAACTCCTTAATGCCTTACCATTTGCAACCTGTCACACTCCTTCAGAATCAGACTGAAACATCCACCATCCACAGAAATACCTGTTTAAAACTGCCTTCTATAGTTTTTGACTGTTAATAGATTTAAATCTTCACTTATTATAAAGTGATTTCACATGTAAGTCACACACACACACAGGCTACAGCAGTACTTATTAACTGGCCAACATCTGGCCTGCCAGAGCTTCCCGCCAGCCATGCAAGACTCACACAACAGACACTTAGCGCCACATGTACGCTAACTGACACAGTGAAACACAAACTTAGAGCTGGTAACAACCTGAAAAGAGGGCACGGGCACAGGAGTCAGTGGCTCTTCTGGCTGCAGTGTCCCTCCTTCTCCTCTTGCAACACGTGAAGGCATGCGCAAGTGTAACTGAGTTAGCAGGCTGTTCTATGTCATTTTGAAACTTTCCAGTGATTCCAAGGTTATTGGGTTAATGTGCCTGTGCAAAATCATGGGTGTAATTGGGAAAATCCCCCGGTTAAGTTTTGGACTCCCAGTTTAGGCTCTGATGTCTGGAGGTGGGCGAGTCTGCTGATCAACCTCATTTAGTCATGATAGACCATGATAATCGACTCAACGTGATTATGCCGGTGCCGCTGCAAAATGCACGGCTTAAGCCCCTTGCAACACAGCTCTCTTTTCTGCTACATGACTTATACATAAAAATGCTGATAATGTATGGAGGTATTATTGGAGTAAAACCACCAGTGACAGTAGGAATTTGAGTAAATATAACAGTAAATGAGATAGTCACACAGGTGTACATTTATAAAGTTATACGCTCACATATTTGCTGTGATTGCTGCAGCAAGATGCATCCAATAAAATGCATCCATATAAAAAGAAAAAGTAACATCATGGTCAACGTTTGCACGTCTGCAAAACAGTATGACTCACTGACAATCTCTTAGAGGTAAGATGTTTATATGATACAAACAGCAAGTCCACCACTTCAAGCCTAAAAAATGCCATTTTACTAAAGTTCAGCATGCCATTGGATAGACCAAATTGATTGGAAGTTCTTAAAAGCTGCTATTGTGAAGTGCCACAGTCCACAAAACCACACTCGTTAGTTTAGCATTATTTAATTAGTTCATAATTCCTGGGTACATGTGAGATCACGGCTGTAATTCTGTGGTAGTCCAGCCTACAGGAGCTTGGGCTCTGCCTGCACCGTGATTTTTCCATTAGAATGTATTTTGAAGGTGATTTCATTTACTTGACACATGCAAGTAAATGACATCGAACTAAACAAAAACAATTTGTGTTCATTCACCTATACGCCACATTAATTACAAAGGAATATATCCATCACCTAAAACAATCAGATAGATGTTTGGCTGAATATCTATCTATCTATCTATCTATCTATCTATCTATCTATCTATCTATTTACTCTTCTCCATACATACATACAGGGCTTAATGCACCTTAATAATTCAGCTTAAAGTGTGAAATTAATGATGGTGTAATGACACCAGTATCCATGTGTGTTTTCTATTCACTTGTGTGTCATAAATGTACCTGTGTCCAGATCCATGCTTAGCTGCACATGAAATAGATGGCCATGTTTGGTCACAGGGATGCCCGGGCGTGATGTCTAATTGACAAGGTGTCAGATTACAGCATGGTGAGATATACACAATTTAAATTCTCATTACAGCTCTGTGCTGGGCTGTCAGATTAATTCTAACATGTCATATTTCTCGGGTGTAACTGTGTGTGTTTGCGATGTGTGCGTGTGTGTGTGCGTGTGTGTGTGTGTGTGTGTGTGTGTGTGTGTAATGACCTGCATGTGAGATGGTCTCAATACAGTATGTCGAAAGGATTGCCACACTTTTAACTGGCTGACTGGGTCACGTTAACACCCCCCAGAAGAGGTCTTTATTGCATGTTGTTGGGTATGATAATACAAAATATGTCATTACATATCTCTTTTGCTGTTAAAGTAACAGCTACAGACTGTTTTATTTCATTTTGATATTTAAAGCTGTGGTATGTGGTATGTTGGTAATCAACACTTGTTGCTGTAGCCTACTCAGTAGCTGGGCTTGCTTCCTTATTCAGCTCAGGTGAATCCGTCTTTGCTGATCGATATAAAATGCATTTCTGCAAGGGTGCAAAAGTTTAAATATGGCTGAAATACAGAGAGATTTATCTGGCAGTTACAGGCTTCTAGTAGATAATGCTAAGAAAAGATGCTAATGTTTGCCTGGTGTTCTCTGAGCAGAGTTACACCTTCACACTGAAGAGATGTGGTCATCATTTGAACAAAAACCTGATTGTGTCTGCCTGCATTTAAAACATTAAAGTTCAATAATGTTGCTGGGAGAATTCCTGCACAGTGCTACATATTGACTTCAGCTCTAGTAAGGATCAGGCCTGTATTTGAAGCAGGCCTTTATAGGGGACAGGCCTTTATTTTACCCTATTTTTATCCAATCTGCATTCACTGTTAAGTTATAGTCAGGAAAATTCCAAACTTCTCGCATGGATGTTTTCACCTTAAAAGCTTTCCAGCAGTTCAAAGAGCATGACTCATCTCTTTTCTGGAAGGCTAGTAATGCGAGATATTTGGACAATGTGAGGAGTTTCACAGACAGACCAATCAAAGCCAAAACACAAAAAGTAGCACGGTATAAGAAAATTAGTATATGAGGCTGGGGGAAAAAAGAAACTTTGTGATAAGGACAAGGAGCCTGAAATAAATCATTTAATTCCTCATTTTTCACACTATTTAAGGATTTAAGGAACCATTGTCTTTATCTTTATTTGTGTTCTTGTAAGAAACAAGTGGCTGTAGACCTCTCTATGTTTGGCAGCACAAAGGAGTGACTGTCTATCTACACAGACTTGGGCATGTAAACAGCTAAATAGCCAGGAACATCACCGTTGTTTACAGTCTGTGGACAGGATGTGTCCTATTTTACTTTTCTCTGTAACCCTCTTTTAAAGCTTGGTCGTGACAATATTGTGATTGGTCAGAGCTCAAGTCAGAGCCAAAGACAAATGGTAGGCAATGCCACACAGAGGGGTTAAGACCCACTAGGTGAATACCAATGGCACTAAGATACAATGTCTCATTTCATACAATTCAAAAAATGACCTAAAGAACGTACATCCAAGCCAAAGTATAATGTTAATCAAAAAGATATTATGCAGTCCTGACTCACTTTGACTCCTGATAATTATATTGCAGTGTTTCAATATGCTATTTCCTTGCAAAATAATTTATAGAATCTGATAACCCATATCAGATTGACCCACTGATGCTCTATCACTTTTCCTGTTAGAAGTAAAAATGATTCAGTGGAAATGATTATTTTACGGTGCACTGTATGAGGAAAAAGCTGTGGAAAGTGAGATATGATCAGGAAGCTGTTCATATGCTAAAAAGCACACTGTGGAAGTAAGGATGTGTTCATCACTTCTCAACTCTGATCAGTCTTTAATAAACTGTCTAGACACGGACAGAAGGAGAGGGGAATGTCCTCTGGCCGACAGATGCATGTGTGTGAAGATGGGCTGTGCGCTTAATACCTGGAATGTGTTCTTCACCAAAAGATGGTGTTGAATGTCAAAAAAACCATTGCAGTGTCCCGACTCTATCATTCCTGATACAATGTAATCCCAATGTTAATAATTAACTCTGAGACGTATACAATAAATCATTGTACTTAACTGTTTTGTACCGACTATGCAAGGCATTTGCTGAAACTCTAATTTGAAACACTCAGATAAAACATTTCAATTCTATATTGTATTCACTATCCCTCTCCTTGTGCACCAAACCTGGAACAGAATGAAAGTGCAGGGATGATTGCATTTCTTCGTAAGCATCCAACCACATTATCTATTACATGCCACACCTGGACTTCACCTGGTGCTGCTCCAGGACCACACCACAGCCTTGTCAGCAGACACAGTACATAGACTCATTTGGCCTGACATTGTGTCGTGATGTTGCTGAACCTGGTTCATTGTGGGAAGTGTGTAAGGCTGCTGCTACAACCCTCAGTCTCTGTGCTTTGACAAAGGGTGATGTCATCTGTTGGACCTGCCATGAGTGACCTTGAGTGTCTTAGTCACACAGGGGCTGTGCTATATGTAGTTTTAAGTTTTGTATATTTCTAAATGGTATTTTTGAGTCAGTGTTTGACAGCTGCAAGGGATAGGAGACCAGTGAAGCCTATTTCCCAGAGTTCTCTGTTCCTGGAAGTTGGCTGTGGAAACACAGTGAGACCTGGACAGTGGAGCGCTGTGAAAAGGTTGGCGTTTCATAGTTTTTGGAGCTACAGTGTTCACACAAAGATCAGAGACAAGAGTTCACGGCATCACATTTCTAAACTGTGGCAACAAATTTGTAAATCTACACTTTGCTTTCATTTGTTTGACGAAGATACACTGAAGCTGTGTTACAACTTGATGCTATCGCTCCTGTCCATACACTGTCAATGCTGACCAATTCAGAGAAGATCATTGCTGACCATCAAGGAAGGTCTACTTTCTACCAGGGGCACAAGATACTGTGGATCAACTAAACCACCTCAGGTATCTTTCTGTCACTTTCTGCAAACCGGGACCTTCTGTCACAACCCTTCTGTCAACAACCTGTTGGCCAAAGGGATCAAAGAGAGTCTCATGATTGACCCATCTGATAATCTTTCATTACTTATTTTAAGTACAGTATGCCACAAGGCCCACAAATATCTATGTTACCCTAATGGCTTGCACGTTCAGTGGCGTCATTGCTAGTCCAGAGTTCTGAATGCAATATGCAACAATCGACCATGGCAGCATCCCCATCCATCTGGCAGGGATGGACCTTAGCTTTCTAAGTTTAGCTTGTGTTGAGTGTTTTTCTGTTTGCTTCACTTTCAGCTGCAGAAGCACTCCAAAGATTTTTGACTAACAACTATAGCTTTGCTAATGTTCTACAAGTTACCTACTATTATTTCATCACCACTCTTCAGCCTTATGCATGGGGCTTACTGCCCTCACAAAACTTTTCTCAGGACTCAGTGTCTCTCTATTCAAGACATTGCACGTCCTCAGAGCTTTCAGAGATTACCCTGGATGCCATTTCTTTCCAGGCATTTTTGGTCACAGTGAAAACACACCACACACCTCAATACCAGGGCTTCACCTCAAGACCTGCCCTATCTCACTAAAATGGGGAGAATGTGCACTTGATTCTGCTTTGACAAGCATTTTTTTCCAAAAGTCCTCTACTTTCCTGGAATATTTTCAGGACACTATTCCAGTGATTGATTTCAGCCAGACTAGGCATCTTAGATCCAATCGTTCCAAGTCTTAAGGAACTGGTTATCACTGGCATATCAATCCTATTTCCACCCAAAACAAACTTGAGGACATCTGTCAAGAGCCATTTAAATACATTTGTCCAAATTTGAAGGACACATGCAGAATATTCTTAGTATTCTTCAGGGTTCTCACAATCCCACAATCTGCTGTACAACACTGTTTGGTTTAGTTCCCTGTGGTGGGATCTCGCAGTGACATAACAATAAACTTTTGTGAGTAGCTACAGGTTCAGTCGCTCTCCTGCTGCCACAAAAAATATATAATTTACTATTGTCATAGAGACTTATGCCTCTGCTTGGTGAGAGTATTGATATGTCGTAAGGGTTATGTGAATGAGCCAAACATGGGCACATCCAAACACACACATTTACCTCTCTCACAGGTGCGTGACCAGTAGCCAGTGCCAGTGCAGTCACATATGAAGCGATTCCAGCCTTCTTTGCAGACACCGCGGTTCTTGCACGGGTAGCTTTCACACTGCTTGCCAGGTTGTTTGTTGCAGGAGGGTTTGATTCCAGCGCCATTTTGTGCCTCAGCTATCTGACGGATGTCCTTGCTTCGACCATCGATGAAAAGATCACGGATGCAGCCCACATAGCCATAGTTGAGCATCGCTGTCCAGAGCTCAGTGGGCAAGATGAGGTTCGTGCGGTCAGTTGGAAGCCCTCCCAAGTACATGTCGCCCTCCAGGTCCAGAATCTCACTCTCACCACTGGCTGTGAACGGGGTCCGCCTGCTGTTTACAGAGATGGTGCCTGTGGTGGGGATGGGGAGAGAAGAGATCAGCTGCGTGATTACAGTGATGAAATGATGGGAGCGATGAACTTACCCTGATCGGGACATAAGTCCCTGGACACACTGCCTGCATGTGCATTGCATTGCTTTTTTTCCCAGCTGACAGACATCCGCACACTGCTCCTACACTGCTCTTCTGTTCATATGCATATTGCATCTTGCACATCTGTATGCATAGTAAACTGCTTGTATATCTCTGGCCTCAGAACTATTTTTACAGACAAATCTTAGAGTTATATTAACATTAGTTTGCCATTTAAGAAAATCAGTAAATTCGCCAAAACATCTTCTCTCACTGTATGGAAGAATTGAATTAGGTTTTTATTCCAAATAATTTTGTTTGGATAATTCTTCTACTGGAGCATTTCTGATTAGCTCCCTCCATTGTTTAATCAAGTTCACCAACGCAACTGACCTGATCGTCCATCTCTCTGGATGTCAACGTGATACCAGGCACCATCGTTAACCTTTGTCTGGGTTGCCTTCACCTTGATAGTCCCTGAGCCCATGTCCAACAGCAGGTACAGGCTGCCATCCAGCAGCTCTACTGCAAAGAAATCCACCTGGGCAAGGGCAAAGGAACACATCAGCAGGGATTTCGGTTCAATCAACCTTCCTATGTTTGATAATTGTTTCATTTGCAGTGATGTTGCATGTGTTGTGCTGTGTGCCATTACAGAAAAACACAAATTGCAGAAAAAAATGAAATTCATGTGTGTTTTTCTGTATGAGTGAGAACACAACACCTTTAATTGGTACAAGATCCTGAAACTGAAATAAAATTTGTTTCACCTATTTGACACAATATAGGTAAACATCATTAGAATATTTCCTAAGGCCAAGTTGAAATTGGCAAGCAATAAGCAATCTTGGGACTGACCTTGGTATTCTTCTGGCTGCGGGCTGTGTCTTTGCGCTCTTGGGGTTTGCCATGGGTGAAGAGAATGAGGCCGTTTGGCTCGGTCGTGCGAAAGTCGAACGAGATGGATCCCATCCGCTTGGTGTTCCACTTGGGGAGGCTGATGTAGGCCTCAGGAGTTTCGAAAGAAATGGGGTCCAGGGTGGCCACATTCTCACACTTGTAGGACACCTCACCCTGGATTTTCATCTTGGGGTCTACAATTCGAGCCAGGCGGGACAACTCAAGACGTATGTCATTGTTCTTATACACCACCTGTAATATGACAAATGGCATCACAGTTATTACTCTATTCAGTTCTTGTAAAAGATGAATATACTCTGGTCACACAAGCAAGTACCCTTACAACAAGCTGAATACAATAACATGGACATGAACTTTGATCCAAGTTCCTAATAATTGCAGGCCCGTCTATTTAGACTTTAAGATACTATATGATGATGGACAGAGGAATCAAACTTTAAGGGGACTACTAACAAAATTAGCAGCAAAATTAACAGCAAGCGATTAGGACATGTTATTTCCCCAAATCAATTCTGATAATTCAGTCTTTAATTATCAGATAAATACACGAAAACAACCACTTTTAAGATTTGCTACAAGTAACATAACAGGGTTACAAACCTCAGCAAAGCCTCAAGCACCAAAGTGCTTAATGTGTAGAAAAAGACAACACTTGTGTTTTACACAGATGGTTTTAAAGTAAACTATCAGTACATGTGTTAAAGTAATGTTAATAATGTAATGAAAACTGTAAAGTTTTGGCATGTGGTTCCAAAAATAACATATAAGTAATTTCAAAAAACGAAAACAGGCACTATAGGCTGGAAATCCATGCGAGCAGTTCAAGCTTTTGAAGAGAAGCTCTTTGAGGCACTTTCTTTAAAAAGCAATAGTTAAGTAAGAAGATATGCCACTGAGTATATTGACTGAGGCTACTCAGCTTCGTTCTCCAGACTCTCCCTGGCAGCCTGTTCACTCTGCAATTTATCTGCAATTCATTAACAGGCAATGGATTAACCTAGCCAGGTAGACTTCTGTAATGCCTTCAACAGCCTACAGCAATGAAACTGTAAGTCAGGCGACCTGTTTTCTGTGGCTTATGCAATTCAAGAGGGGCAGAACATTGCTGGAGGACGATAAGAAGTGTGGGTACCCCTTCATCAGACAACCCCCTGAAAACACCCAGGAAATTGAACAGCTTTTGTACCAGGATTGTCAGTTCACGGTCCAGGAAATTGCGAACATCATCAGCACGTCATGTGGGACAGTTCAGGCAATCTTCACATCAAAACTGAACACGTGCCACCACGCTGCCAAGTTTGGCCCATGCACAAGCGGAAGAGACTCAGTCTTCCAGTCCGCCCGGATCTCCATCAATAAGCATGGGATAACCCAGCTCTAATGTTACAAATCAACACCAGTGACCAGAGCCATGTCTACAGCTATAACCCAGAGACCAAACGCTAGTCTCCAAGACCGAACAAAGGTACGCTGAGAGAGGTGTGCAACCAAAAGCATGTTCATTGTATTCTTCAGCATTCCTGGAATTGATCATTGTGAATTCATTTGCAGAGGTCCCCAACTGTCAACACCACACTCTGCTTCGACGTTCTGAGGTATCTGAGGAAGGACGTTAGATGCAAATGATATGGACTGTGTGGCAATGGCCCTTGGTTGCTCCATCATGAACCTTTTGACATCTCATACAGCTCTTCTACAGAGGAAAATAAATGAATCAGAATCTGAATTTAACCACCTTCACAGCCAAATTTGAAGGTTTTTCCCTGCACTGTCAAGGATGGACAAGGTGCTTTTTATCAAGACATTTGATGTTACTCAGTGCAATGGTGGTCAAACAAACGTTGAGACACTACCCCTGCAGACTAAAAGTTCAGATTTTCTCTTGATGCAGCTAGTTTGCCACTCGGGTTTTACTCAGTAAAAGTGCTGAGGGACTGAAAGAGAACTCGGCTTGATATAGGGACAAGGTATAATTTGGAGCAAGTGATGACGCTAACAGAAGAGTCACAAGCTCATACATAACAGCTCAGTCCCGAGAGGGGGGGCTCCCTGCAAGACGCGTGGAGTCTGTGAATCTGACTGCAGGAGCTTTTGTCCCACAGTCTGATGGTTGATCAACACTGCCTGCATGAGTGTCAGCTACAGAACAGAACAGAACAGGGTTTTGCAGCATTTTTCAGCAAGACGTGCCATTCCAGCAAAAATGGACAGCTGAATGATCCATTGACGGTCTTATTGACATCACGGCAGCAACATTACTTCTATTACTATATTTCAGTGTTCATATAAGTGCATTATGTTGCAGACAGACCCTGTTTCAACCATAATGGCTCTACAACATCTAAGTCATTAAACTGTTGATCACTGATATCAGGACCTGTTTGTCTGAAATCAAGTCCATCTCTCATGGAAAGTGATGTTAAGCTTCAGGTTATGGAAACCCAAATGCAGGACACCTGTCAGCAGCTTGGATTCCTCAGCTGAGCTGTTTCCTCTCTTCCTCCTCCTTCCCCCTCGTTGCTGCCAGTAGCACCGGTTCCCCCAGCCCCACGGGGATGCGCGTTTACTTTGCACTGCGGCTCCACACACATTGTGTTTTCATGGTTCCGCTGCCTCTCTGTCCTCTGCCCTGTCTTTCCCTCTTTCAGGGGTGGGGCGCAGATTCTCAGAGAGCAGCCAGCAAAGATGAGATGACTCCCAGGCTACAGCTATGACAGCTACGTTAACGTAAGTGCTCTAAGACCTTTATGTGTAGAAAGCGAGTAAGTGCTTAATCAAACCACCTGTTCAACAAACATAAGCAACAGGCAACATTTCCACCTGACATGTTTTACCCAGCCACAGCATGCTTGTGAAGCTAATAGTGAGTTATTATGAACAAGCTAATGTGAAAACTGTGTGTATGCAGTCTAACTTAAGTGTTAATGAATCTCCTAACTGCGTAAACAGAGGAGACGGGGACATGCAGGGGTAGATTTGTGCATGTGAGTAGCACCTGCAAGCGGGTAGAGAAGGTCGAGCTCATATTTGTCAGAGTCCCGTGCCCCGTAGACCACATGTGTACTACGGAGCAGAAATGCTCCCTGGGAGGGTTCCTGTTTCCTGCAACTCGTATCAAGCGCACCTGTTTAGTTTCCGTGCAGCGGGCTTGAGACTAATTGAATTCCATAGTAATGGATCAACATAAAAACACACACACACTCACTCTTGCACGTGGTTTCGCTCAGTTAGTTTTAATTTCAGGAAGCATTCACACACAGAGCCACTGCTGCACTCAAATGTTACTTCAAAGGCAGAGCACTGCACCTGACTGAGGCCTGCCTGTATTTACAACAGTCCTGGATATGTTGCTTGCTTTGTACAGGCTGAACACCGTGGTTTAATATATATTTGCACCTTGACAAACATTACAGTACAGAGTCAGTGCAAAATACTTGTTGATCAGGTGGTTTGATCGAGGGCCTTACCTATTTACTTATGAGGGTTTTATTGCACTTGCAGTAATGCAGTTGTCATAGCTGTCGTCAACTTGAGTAAACTGCGAGTTATCTCCTTTCTGCTGGCTGCTGTGTGTGTGTGTGTGTGTGTGTGTGTGTGTGTGCGTGCATGTAAGAAGCTGAGTCCCTCAGTGAAAGAGCAAGAATGGGTGCAGAGGACAGAGAGGCAGCGTGACCACAAAAACACGCCATTTGTGGAGCCTCGGCGGCAAACGTCTGCAACAGAGGCTTGCACGGCCAATCCGCTGATCCTGTTTGCAGAACGACCTGAGTTTAATCACAATCTCACAAAATCCAGTGCACGTTGCTGATAAAATGGAAACCGGGCCCATCCATCACTCCTGGTGCCAGATTTCTAGAACCAAATTTGCTAAAACATCAATTTCATTTATCTCCACCAAAGACAACAGTGGAATCAGACTCTGTGCGATCATCTCACAGTCCTTTCTACAGACTGGTGGTTGCATCTGGCCTCGTCTGGCTACCTATCACAGCATGAACACATTGGCATCTATATCAATGTCTACCTCTACAAGTATAGGTCTAATGTCTAATGTATACACTCTACATATATTTATTTATTTATTTCAACTAATCATTAGTGAAATAAGTATAAATACTACAGTCTGCTCCATATATAAAGTGCCCTGAAATAGCTTGACTGTTGGCACTGTACAAGTGATATTGAATTGAATTGAACTGAATTCATAATCTGCTGCACTGCTCCAGTGTGAGCATGCTGTCTGGCGTGCATGAGCCATGAATTCTCAGATAATGACTGCAACAGCTGGGAGGCCAGTTTAGACAAATGAATAGAAGCTAAGTCAAAGGACACTGAGGTGCGCTGACATTACCTATATCCTGCTACTCACAGGCAAAATTCGCCCATTCCTGCACCAGTTTGCTCACATCACACTCATCCATCTTCACCTTTTTGTGTCAGCGTTAGTCAGTGAAAATCAACACTTCCTGCATGTTTCAACTTAAAAGCCTACCTGAAGCAGCTAAGCCCTTTGGACCACCGGGAGGTCTTTTTAAAAGTGAAACATCTGTGCAGGAAGTGTTTAGCTTTGCTCCAAATCATGGGAGTGTGACATGAGCATGGCATTTTAATAATAATTTATACATATTACGCAAAACAACAGAAGTCTGGTTAAAATGAAACTTTACTGGCTCTATCTGCAGTTGGAGTCAAATAAAAACACTATGTCACTTCCACTCCTGTCAAGAACTCACTCTGACACAACATGAGCAGCACACAGACCTGGGGTCTGTTTGCAAAGCATTTGCACCCGGGTGCACAGCTTGCATCCCTCACCACACTGCTCCACAGACACTTCCCCGTGTGAGTGAGTGTCCTGCCGATGATGGGTGGAGTGGGGGTAGGGTGGGGTGGGGGTGGTGGATGAAAAACACTAAGTGGCCAATCTTTTATCACAGCAACCCTAAATGCTATCAATAACGACGGGAGGATGAAGTCACGGAGGGGGACGTGTGTGTAAATTGAAATTTGCTCAAGTGGAAAATTGAAGGCCTTTTTTTTCTCTCTCTCTAATTCTGTGGGCAGAAAAACACCCTGCGCTTGGCTATATTTTAGGCACATATATATACACAAAACAAACACACCCTCTCCTCTATTTCACTTGGTTTTTATATTAATGTCTGCGCTCCACGCCCGGGGTGTTTTGTGAGAGCGTAGCCAGCGATTGCCGGGTGGGGAGACTGAGGGGCCTGTCTGAGATTATCGATAATCCAGCAGCAGATTTGACAGTAAATCAACTCATCCCTTAAGGTGCTCGGGGATCTGGGTGGAAAATAGTCTTTTCCTCTTCTCTCCTCTCACTCTTTCTTTGTTGCTTCTCCCTTTCTCTTTGTGTAACACCCATCCTCCTCTCCATCCCTCCACCTGCCTAATTCCCACACCTCTCGACGCCGCTGTGACTCAACATTAACACCCTGAGCCTCTGGAGGGAGCTCTGGATTTCAAAATAAAAGCCCCAAAACAGCAGCCTCCTCGGACTCATCAGCGGCAAAGAAGGGAAAGTAAAGTTAGATTTCATTTGCCACCACTGGCAGCTCGCTGTGTAGCATGTAACACAGAGACATCTGAAAATTACATCTCAGATGTCCATGTGATCAGCAACTCTTCATTTGTCCAATGTGTAATAAAGTTATTAGGCAGCTGATTGATAAAAACTCAGTTTCAGCTCTGTTTCTGTTGAAAAACTATGATTAATGGCCTTTGTTTGGTCCTCTAATGGAAGTTTAGTCTAGCTCTTAGCTTCAATTGGTCTACTCAGTCTACACCTCTGAGGTACAGCTGAGTTACCACCTACAATGTGATAGGCCACGCCCACATAGTGCTGCTATTGGCCCCTCCCAAATGACATAGTGCAGGTTGTCTCCACTGACTGATTATTATATTATAAATACTTAATAACATAACATAAACATAACAGTATATTATTTAAATACGAAACCATATATTTATTTAAATACTAATGATAATGATTCAGCTCTGGCAGCTTGTTTGCAGCTGCTGTAGCTTTTAACGGCCTGTACATTAAACCAGCTGAGCAGTTTGAGACCTGGAAGCATGTCTGTAGCAGACAACACAAAGAATAGAGAGTGTGGCAGACAAATGTGGCCAGGTTAACTAAAACTGACTTAAACTAAACTCAACAGCAATTTCACTGTCCTTGTCAGTGCATCTAAACGTGTGGATTCTATGTGTAGAGGATGTAGAGGGGTCCTTCCTGTCCTTCATCAACACTGGTGTTTGCCTAAGTCAAGTGTGTGAAGCCAACTCATCCCTCGCTCTGCAGGTAGCTCGTCGCAAGTGCTCTTGTTTGTCTCAGGTCATGAGTTTCACACTCAGGCGGAGAAGACAGAATGTCTTAAGCTCAGCTCGTGACTCAGAAGCGGTGCTGTTTTCGTTTGAGACGCAAATTGTTTAGCAGGCTTTGGTCCAGACTGTCCTGCTGATGGACCCTCCTGTATTTCACATCCGTCTTCTTCCTCGTTCTCAAAATGCCGGGCCGGACTCATTCCTGCACAGCAGCTGTGATTATCATAATTACTTCTTGGGATGTGACCACGTTAATATGCTGCCTCGGACACACACCCACACACGCACACACAGAAGCACAAAAAGCATTCTGTTCGGTTACTGCGCGCATGTTTCCCTGTCACATGCTTGCTGATAAAAGAGAACATAAATCATATAAAATGTGTCTTTTGAATGGGTGGGGGGAGGGGGAGGGGGGTACGGCATGGAGGTAGGGGTGGGAGGGGTGGTGCATGGAGGGTGCAGCTGACAGTCTGACATGTCACTTTCAGGTCCCTGCCACCTCCCAACAATAACAGCAAAAGGGCCTTTTAACATGCAAAGGGAGCTTTATCAGTCCACTGCAGATTGTAGGCGGCAGGTTAACATGAGAATGAAGCATTAGCTGAGACTGATAGCAGGGTGAAGGATACCATACACACACACACACACACACACACACACACACACACGTATACATAAATAAAAAAACAGATATATGAACTGTTATTCAGTATGTTGGCGTGTGTGTGTGTGTGTGTGTGTGTGTGTGTGTAGCGTGTGAGTGAGAGTTTAAGCAGCAGAAAGCAATTGAAAATGTTTGACAATGGTAAGATGATAGAATCCATCATTGCTTTATCTTCACAGCCAGGCCTCCGCCATGCACAGCGTAACACACACTCCCTTATCTGTGTGTGAGGACACACTGTGACTCAGGCTCGAAATGACTAGATTTTAATGTTCTGATCTACTCGGAAATTCTCACAGGATGGCATCAAACTGATTTAGCCGCACACGGTACCGGAGCACTGGACAGTAGGAACACATTGTTATTTTACTGCCTTATAAGTAGGACGCTATGATGCAAAACGTGGGCCAGTGTAAGGGCCATTCACATCATCTTGGTGGGAGCACCAGCGTCTCCAGGTTGGGACGGCCCTTTAAGAATTTTGTTTGTTATCATGCATAAGAGGAAAGCTCATTGAAGTGCATTAATGATATAAAGAGGCAAAATCTTGCATTTTAGTCTAAATGTGTGTGTGTGTGTGTGTGTGTGTGTGTGTGTGTGTCAGTTAGGTCACCTACAGGACAGGATTCTCAATTAATTGACTGCCACTATAACCTTAGACTGTGTGTACGTGTGTGTGTGCATGTGCGTGTGCGTGTGTGGCATTGGAGGTTTTCCATTAACACACATTATATGCATGTGATACAAGATGCGCCATTGTGCCAAACCTAAAATGATCTTACGCGTTCTACTCATGACAGTGTGCCCTGATGCAGACCCACTTTGAAACGCGTTGTGGTGTTGTTGTAGTAACAGTCACATGGTCTTGCCATGAGACATTCCGGAGTGATGTGCATTGTCAGAGCTCTTGCAGTGCTCGCTCTTGCCCACAGGGTGGCATCCTCCCCTTTGCAGAATGCATATCACAAGCCAGGGCTCCTCCTTAGTCAGCCCAATGAGATATGTGGAGGGATGCTGTGTCTGATGCTGAGGGGGCCTCAGTATACTGATTTGACTCATATTTGGCGAGATGTTTTCTTCTGGTTATGAAGACCAAGTGCAGATCAGAGATGCTAACACTGTCACCACAGGAGCTCCATAAAGTGATAATAAGGAAGTGCAAGAAGATGGCAAAAAGAAGGTGGTTAATGCAGATTTAAGCAAAAATACATTAGCTTTATGAGTAAAGTATAATTTAAGCATCAGAATTGAAGCTATTCATTGGGCAGCAGAGTATAACCCTTGTTACTGTAATAATAAAGACATTATATCATTGATTTATCTATAATCATTTCATGTTTTTTAAATTGTATATTATAGAACATATAAATACACATAAAACAGGTTTGTATATCTTTAAATTAATATAATAAAAAGCACTGTAGTTGTGTCCCTCTGGAAAGTAGTGGAATACAAGTATGGATGGGAATACTCGAGTAACGTGCCTACAAATGTAACCTAAGCACTGCATGACTGTGTACCACAGGGATATGATTCCAAACCAGACACTCTCCACCACTTAAATTAAGACCTGCTAAGGTTCGTGACATTAATATTGCTTTTAATCTGATTTTTTAGCCTGTAATGAAGCAAGTAACATCTCGAATATAGTAATAATAATTGAAATGTATTTAAAAAAATCAAAAGCATGGTTACGAATGCTCATCCTCAGTGTTCGGTCTCTGAACCCATCCTTTGTGTATTTTTGTTGGCTACAGCATGCAGCCACAGCCAGAAGGCGCCGTACGAGTGGTTGATGACGGTGTAATGACAATGACAATTATAGCAATTATGTGTTATTGTAGGCCATTATGTATTTTGTAGGCTTTGAGATGTAGGCTTTTTCTGTAATTGCTGGCTTATGAAAGGCATAATAATCATGAGCCAGCCAGTCACAGGGGCTACCAAGGGCGACCAGTACATGGTGCCATGGTAACAAAACATTTATCCATAATGCCGCTCTGTGGATGGTGAGGACAAGAACATTGGCAACAGGCAAATTAGCCCTAATGGTAGGTAGCGGAGGATGAGAGGGTGCTGGACAGCAGGCAGACGACAAGCTGGTGGGTACTGCAGATCTGTGGGTGGGTGGGCCTGTGATTAGGAGGTGGGCAGACTGTGTGTGGCTGTATTCGTTAGAAGGTATGAAGACAATATTAAACGGGCGAGTGTGTGCGTGCGTGTGTGTGTGTGTGTGTCAATCAGTGTGTTTGTGACCAGTGTGCATGTATAAATGCCTGTGTGTCATTTGATGAAAGCCAGACAGAGCTCTCGGATTCTGAAGCGGATTCTGAAGCTTTACAAAACCAAAACCTGAGCCTAACAGAGGGACATGCTGATTCTGAAAAATTGCAGAATGTAAGGCCTCTAGTTTGCTTGTTGTCATTATTGTTTTATTAAATGAATCATATGTGTCTGTTTATTGAATATTTTTCCTCTTAACTCTATTTTTCATCTGTACCTTAAAATATTATAAAACCTGGTTTTGACCAAATCCTGCTACCTTTTTGTCTTATTATGTGGTTATTGTATGTTTTTAATATTACATGCTGTTCTACATTTTGTGAATATTTAAACATCTACATGACCAAAGTGTTAAAAGATATATTTATATATATAATGCATAGTTTTAATTAAAAGTAGCAGTCCATTTCTTTTGCTCACCTGTAAATAGCCTCATGCTCACTTTGTGCTGCGTCACTGTTCTCGCTGGTCGAAGCGTTCACAGATTGCTTTTATGTCCAGCTTTTAGGCACATTTCTAAATTGCACTTGTTAGATTTTGGTGGTTTTAAATCATGCATTTTATCCACATGAAGGACGATGGACACCAGGATCTTATGTTATCAGAGAAACAAGCTGAGCAGACGTTAGCTGCAGCTCAGGTCTCACACCTTTGCCCACTAACGGTGTCACTGGTTAGAAATGCTTTACGACTTGTTTTTAGTATTAGTATTTAGTATAGCTGAGTTTAGTGAGACTTGCCTCTTTAAAATGTCAAAGGTTGTGTAGTTGTGCATTGTTACATGAGTCTGTGTAAATAAAATTTTCAATTCAGTCGCTAAATCTTTCATCGTAAATAGATGCAGAACACTAAAAATAAACTGCTGCTTTTTTTTAAAATGAATGCATATGTGACGTACTGCTTCATTTGCAGTATACAGAGTTAAAACATATAACAATAATAAATCAAATTGGAAATGAAAGATTGTAGCTGCAGTGGTTCGTTGCAGTCTTTGCACTGGGTTTGTATGGGTGCACAATGTGCATGTGATAACGTGTTTGTGTTTCTCATTGTCGTTATAGCACAGCCTTTATCCTTGATATCTCTGTGTGGAACTAAAGGATTCAAACTCATGTGCATGATTGGGTGTGTTTGTGTGTATCTTTGTGTAGCGTGTGTGTGTGTGTGTGTGTGCGTGTGCGCATGTTGAAATGTGTCAGGGGTGGGTGGTACAGGGAATCGAAAATCTGCCCAGCATGGCACAGAGCAGGAAGTAGGCCAGAGGGGGATTAAATGGCCACTGCACCACTTCCTCCCTCTCCCTGCAGTCCATATGACGGGGTGTACTCTGTCTGTCTGTGCAACTGGCTCCAGTCAAGTGCAAACATCATCAGCCCGAGGTAACACTATGTGGAATAGTGTGAAATATATAAGTTTGATTACGTTACATTTTATATTTGCTTGTGAAATGCTTATTTGTAAAAGAAGGTGAATCGCATTTTCAAGCTGGAGCAACACAAAGAGTTAAGTGTCACTGAATAAAGTTAAAGCGTTAGGTGAGGTGTAAGTGATGAACGCAGCATGGCATCAGTGGCATTAAACTGACAACGCTGGGAGACGTTCACATCTGTCCCCACTGTTTTCCGTGCGCACAACCACTGAAAAGTATCATTTGAAGGTTTTAAGCGACGCCACAAGAAGCAGTGGAAATGTCAGCTGGTGTGTAAGCACTGATAACAGTCGGAGTTTCTGCTGGAGTGCCTGAACTGACAGCAGGTGAAGGAGAATTCGAAGACAGAAAGATGAAAGCTTTTGAAATGTGGGTTAACGGTGGTGGAGCGGTGAAAAAGCTGCGGACGTGTAACAGCTGACGGGAGTTGAAATGTCGCTCGTGTAAGTCTGCAGGCACTGAACGCCGGTAAAGTCTCTGGAAAGCACTGCCCCTCATTAGGAAGCTCATAAGAAAGTATAATTCTGTTTCTTACATTGTGTTTCCCACCTTTGTCATATTCTCTCTACTCTATTTTTCAGTTTTTACAAATTTTAATCATGCTGTATGTAAGAATGTGAAACAATTAACGTATTACTGGCTTAGAATTGCCTTTGTTAATGGTTAACGTGTGAATGGACTAAAATGAGACCTGACAGCCTCTGGACGGATCTCTTTGTAAAGGACCCCGGATGGTTTTTCCACTTCATGCATTCCCATATATGTGTCAATCTAGCGACAGACTGGTGACATGTCCTGAATGTACCCCGCCTCCTGCCCAAAGACTGCTGGGATAGGCTCCAGCATCCTTGTGACCCTAAAAGGGATAAAGTGGTGACAGAGAATGGACGGATGGATGTACCTTCCACATGTTCCCTGCTTCCCCTGCAGTGCCAGCAGTGTGCAGCGCTACCAACCACAACACGACCAACCAAGTCTAAAATCACAGCTAACATGTGAAATATAGAATGAGCTACAATCCCAGCCACATAGCAACACAATGTCTGGGTCATTCTATAATTAGGGGTACACCATGCTCTGTTGCTAAATTACCCAGCGTTCCAGGGCTTTGGCTGGTAAACTGGTTTAGCTTGCTGTTTAAAAATGACCTTATTAGCTAATCTCACCTAGTATTATCAGCTGTTAGCTGTTTAACCTTAGCTTGATTAATCACTAATGTTGTTGCCAGCAAAAGACTAGCTAAGGGATCATGCTAGTTGTTTGACTTAACATAATCAAACAATGAGACTAAGGAAGGTGTGATTTTATAAAGTGTTGATTTTAGCCATCAGTAAATCATGGAAAGGTACAAAACAAAAGTGTGAAATCACAGACTTTATAGCCACCGTCCCACCGTCCCACATGGACCTTCCACCGACGGAGCCACCATGACATCACCGAGATATTTCTGAAGTACGATTGTGAAGCTCTGTGTGTGGTGGATCTGGACATCGCCATCTTGGCAGTGCTTGACGTTGCCTAAATCCCCACCTTATCCAAAAAAGGAAAGAAAGCTGGCACATGGGTGTCAGCGAGCGCACAGGGTAGGTAATGGAGAGGAGGGTGGAGGGGAACAGCAGGTGATGGATCCCAGGAGCTAATAATGATGTTGATGGTGGTGATGAGGGACTCTCGGTTGGAAGGGGGGGGGGTCTTCTGTAAGATTGTTATAGAAGGTATTAAAAAGAAGTGTTCTGAACTCAGTGGAAAAGTCAGCCACTGAGTGGGCAAGCCATCTTCTCATGAACCATCTCCACACCTCCAATTCCTGCAGCTGAACGTCGACCATGCTCACCTCCACAGACAAATACCTGAGAACCTAACAACAAGCCGCCGCTTTTTCACTGTTTTAGTTTTATGGCATGTAGATCTGTTGCATAACCAAATGCTCAGAAAGTGCATCTAGTGGGGTGATGATGTTGCTCCCTGTTCATTAGACATGGAGTGACTGGAGAACAACATTTTTTTTATCGCTTTAGACAAATTCCCTACCTGTAAACTTTGTAATTCCAAAGATATTCATGTTCTTCACTATATCAAGGTCAAATCTCAAACAGCAAATGAAAAAAATAAGTTTAAATCCAGCTGGAGAATATCACCTGAACTATTGATCTAACATTTAACCGAAGATTAGAGTAATTTTAATATAAACTATATAAACATAAAATCAGGTACTTCACCTCCTTGAGACAGCCCATGAAGTTGTTGCTGACTGGAGATCCCGGCAGGTCAGCGGTGCTGGGGCTTCCACCCACATAGAAGAAGTCATCGGAGCCCAACATGGTGTAGTCTTCCTGGGTGTAACCCGTGGTGGTCAGAATCCCATCCACCGATATTGTTACCTGACAATGAGGAGTCAGCAGTGAGGGTGGACGTTCGTGGTTCTTTGATTTGAAGGATAGTATCAGACATTGGCCTATGCTTTTGTTTTCAACTCACTCAGGTCTGTTGAGTTTTATCACTTTTAAAACCTGCTGACATGTTTGCCGGTGTTATGCATGAGACTGGACAAATAAGTGATGATAAAGAAAACCTTCCCTTCTTTTCTCTTTTTCTGATGCGAGTTAGCAGATCCTATTTGTGGGACTTGAAGCTGTTGTTAGGTATGAGGGGTTAGTAAACCGTCAAAGATGATAACTGAATTTAGCTGCGGACGCACAAACATGCAGTGTTTTCTATCCTCGTGTAAAACTAGTTATGTGCAAACCAGGCTCACTGTTTCATCTTGGGTCTAAATAAGTGGAGGAGGACAGAAACTAAGAAATATAATCGACATGCAAGGAGACAACGCGTAAAACACACACACCAACCAACTGAAAGGAGGAAAGAGTTACAGTCACACCACACAGAACTGAGCACGAGCAGGGCATGCAGGGCAGTGGCCTGGGAACATGAGGATGTAGTGAAAATCTACTCAGATCTTTGACGACATGTTAGGACTGTACCTGGACATAACTTGGGTATTTCATTTGATACTTTTTAACACTTCTTAATACTGTTTATATAGTATAATACAACATTCTGAAAGGAACTATACTGCATAGTAGGCACTGAAGCTTTTTAATAATAATAATTATTGATGATAGAACATTTGTACTCTGACCCATTGTGTAATAGACCAAAATTATCCTTAAACCAGCTTTGTTACTTCACAAGTACTTTGGACTGTCAAAATGTCATTACTGGAGAAATTCCAGTACTAATTAGAGTTAGTTGAAGTTTTCTTTCAAGCATCGTCTGCGACGGAGGCAAACAAATGTGTGAGTAACCTCAGCTAAAGACAATTCTCAGCTTTCACCTGTTGCATGGTTTACCTCAGAGCTGTATTTAAGCCGACCTGAGCCCTACTCATGTATCACGCATCTACAGCCAAAACCAAACCAGGCCAAGTGTCAGCTTTTCTCATCATCCACTTCTTTTTTCTTTTTTTTTTAACTGTTTTAAGTGTTACGCACCAAGTTTTTATTAGAATTTCATAAACCCTCATGTGTCTCCAACCTTCTAAAACAGTCAGGAACAGTCAGATATATATTTTCAGAGGTTAACATCTGTTTCTGATGCGTTGTTGACTTCCTTTGTCTTATTTTATCTTTATGGAATGAAGCACATTTACCCTGAAAATGAACCCTAGAGAGGCAAAGGTCATGGGTGACTTAGCGACATCAATGAAAGAACCAAGAAGGACAAAGCACCATGGGAGCGGAGGGGGGGACAAAACCCATTGCCATATTTTATGGGAATAGTGTATTGAAGTACAGAAGTCAGAAAAAGGGAGGGAGGAAGAACACCGCAAACCAAAATATGACAAATAGAATGATATCTACCATACAATGGAGTGTGTTTACCATAGCGTATCCAATGCCTGTTTGCTTTGCAGAGAGGTGAGGTAGGTGAGAAACCAATTTATAGAAGTGAACAACGGCACATCAAAGAAAATTAAATGAAAGGCAAATGATGACAAATGTGGCAGTTAGTATACATGTTAGTAAAAAAAAAAAAAAAAAAAAAAGGTTAATTTCATTCCTCAAGTCACAACCTTAAAGGATGGACAAAAGTATGAGTTAACGGGTGGAAATAGAGGCGAATACTGGAAAAGGAATCAGGGCAGGGTTGGCCATGTTTCCCAAAAGCATCCGAGGGTGAAGATGCTTGTCAGGGTGAAAAACACAAAGCGTTCAGGCAGGGGCTTCTCCTTTAGGTTGCTCTGGTGGCAACATTCATCATTTGTAAATGACAAACGTGGCTGCGGCAGGTCATATCAGCTGTCGCTAATTAACTGTAATCCTATGAATAAACTGATAACGGGCTGAAATGAAACTTGCCCTCTGGGTTTATGCGTCAGCAAAGATCATTTTTCAGGTAAGAACCTGTGTTCTGGAGCTGTGTATCAGTGTATTTATGATGTACATCATTCTGTAATGTACATATTTGATCAACGTTACTGCTACAAGTCTTTTTGCCTTCTAGACTGAGCATGTTTAGCACAGATATTTCTCACGTGATCGATTCATTTCTATCTATCATCATTATATCTATTATTTTTACAATGCACAATGTGTGCACTTAGCAGCTGGTGTCATTCAGGTATATAGAGGTTTCATCTCAGACTCTGTATCAACAAATAGCCAGTATTAAATGAGGTAGACTGTTTCCTAATCCTGCTGTATGTTATTCTTCTGTGCCACAGCTTCACTGTTCAAAAACATCAAAAGCAAAGCACTGAGTCTTAGTGTCTTCTTCATTCCCATTCTCATGTCTCACATGGACCTTCCTGCTCCTGATCAAATAGCCTCAAACAAACGATCTACCCCTGTTAAAGTAATGTCACTAAGCTGAAACCTATTGAAACCCACTGTTGTAACCAAGTACTCACAGGATCTGCACTCTCCCAGGTCATATCCTACCACACCGACAGTGGAGAGAATCTGTGTCTGAACCTTGTAGCCCGAGGAGTCCCTCAGGGTTCTGTTCTGGGTTCCCTCCTCTTGTTTCTTTAAACCAAGCCATCTGTATCTTTACATGTTTAAGCTTCTAATAGAACTTATTGGGATAAAGCTTGTAACAAATAACAGAATTCACATTTTTGCATAAAACCATCCACCTCTGCAACCTACCTGCCGGAGGTTGCGGGTCACTTTGACATCATGCCACGAGTTGTCATTGAACTTCCCATTGACTGGCTCCACAATGGCCTCGAATGCTCCCGATCCCAGGTTGATAACAAGGGAGACAGCGCCATCCTTCAGTGCCAGGTTGACGTAGTCAGCTGATTTGCCCGTGTGAAGGATAAGGCCGTTGCGCTGCCACGTCTTGAAGGAGAGCGTGATCTCGTCGCTGCTGCTCTGTATGGGGTTCTGCGACAGATCGTAGCAGAAATACTCCGAGCCACGGAAGGTGGCCACATTCTCCTCTCTTGCTGTGGTGAGAAGAAAGAAAGGGGAGAGGTGTTGGCAACAGCGTGTTGTTAATCAGCATGACAGATTCAAATTAGGGATAAAATACAAGCAATACGTCTTCAAAACACGGCTCTACTGTGCAGCCAAGCATTGATTAAATCCACAGAACATGTTTTATTCTATTTATCTCTTTTTAAAAAAAACACCTGGGCCCACATCCATTCAATTAACAGGCCTAACATCATTTTCAAAAGTCAAGGTGTGGAGCCATTTTCATTATTCCTGAATTCTAGCAGTGTTTTCAGAAAGGTCTCTCACTCTGGTCGAAACAGGTAATGCTTATGATGTCACTGAGCTGCTTGACGCTGCTACATTCAAAGGAAACAAATATTCTCACGGGGTTAAATAAGACCTCTTCTGATCATTACCTGGAAAATGTTCTTTCTGGTAAGTAAAATAAACATTGATTAAATAAGAATCACAGCATAATTTAACACTGACAAATCAACACATCCACTCTGACCAGAAATTAAGAACTTTCCCTCACAACATGTGACAGCGAGGGATGCAGCACAGGGAGAAGTGAAGGAGACAGCAAATATCTATCATCTAACATCAAACGCCTAATCTTGCCGGTGAAATTGCCATTTCCTGCCAAATAGCCAGCTTGTGACAGTGGTTACGAGACAGAGAAGCAAAGACGGGAGGGGAGCCACAGAGAGAGGGCAGGGCAGGACGTGCTGACTGGTTTTTTGTCAGGAAAGGGTTTGGCAGAATAGAAAAGGGGGAAAACAGGGAAGACACAAGGAAGCGTTGAAAGGCGGAGAGGAGAGAACCCAGCGGAGTCGGTGGTCATTATCTGCGAGATCATCTTCAATTAACTCACTGTGGCAGCAACGAAAATGCTCGACTGTGGGCGCAGACACAGCACAGCGCAACTACATCAGCCGCCAAGACATTATGAGGATCTGCATGAGTGCAGCTTTCATGTCCTCTGCAACAAAGCCCCACCCCCACCCACCTCCCCACACTGGAAAAAAGGGAAAAAAGGGAAACAAAATGGCCACGGCTTTCATCTCCTTAACACAGACACCTCCGGCATCACTTCCTCAAAGGAGGGTTCAGCCCACACAATGCAGACCCCTCCAACGTGCGGCGCGGGGTGGAGTGTATGTGCTAGTGTGTCGTTCTGCAGCCTTTAAAAGTAAAATATGAAGATTCATATCTACGAGAGCCAACTGCACATGCTCTCACCTGCCATGCCTTTTCATTTGTTGTTACTCAGTTTGCCAATGAGCAAACATGCCTATGTGGAAGTATGTCAATGTATATGCCAAAGTCACCCAGACGTCACCCAGAGGTCACCCAGAATCCCTAAAGAGAGCTTCCACATTCCATCTAGCAACTAACCTGACATCTTATCTCACCGTTGGTACGGCAACATGACATTGCAGACAGCTGAAGTCCCCAAACACCTCCAACGATAGGAGAATGATCAATTATTCATTAACAGGAATGTTTTTAACAAAGACACTTTCTTACCAGCTCTTTAATACATAATGAATTGGGAAACGCACTTAGTGAATAAGACGTGTCCTCAGTGCTGGTGGGCGGGTGCCCGGATTGGACATCGGAAGCTGTGGAAGAACTCCTGGTAGCCTGGTAAAGCTTATCGTCCTGGAGCGTTGAAACGCAAAACCAAACCGGTAAATTTAAGCGAAAACAACCCGAGGCAGCTGCACTCACTCAGAACTGTAGATCCTCACATTTTAACTTGATGCTGTGATCTCTGCCTGACATTGCACAGCATTACTGGCATGTGCATACTCAACAATGCAGCATTAAGTCAGTCCAAGGAGTGCACATAGCTGCTAACTGCTGCAAAATTACAGATTTGTTCACATCATGGGACGTCTTTATTGTCAAGAAAGAAAACACTAAGCACGCCATATTCATTCACCCTTCCAACCCTCACCCTAACCAACCCAGATTCGAAAAAAAAGATAAAAAAGATTAAAAAACAGGCAGAAACATATTTAAACAATAAAGAGGTACAGTACACACGGTCTGCTATATGTACAGAGACTGGCTTGTGCTGACGTTTGAGATCTGGCCTGGATTATTATTCCAGTCTGGCTCCGCAGGTGGGTTGGTGCTGAGTACCAGCTGTATGGTTAAATGCACCATACACACTGCAACTACTGCGCTTTTTATAATACAGAATAACACTATTTTAAACAAAAATGTGGACATAATGTCTTGAGTGACAACAATAAGTGCAGCATGACACGGTGTCAGCTTCAGTTGCGCACTAGTAGCTAGAGAACAATGTGTTGCACAGCTTATGGACATTGATACTTGAAGCTTTTCTTCTGTTTTTCATTAAATCCATTTTGCATCAGTGATGAAACTGCTTATCAAACCTGAAACAAGCTTTAAATATGACAATCAAATTGGAATACAAATATCTAATCACATCCCATAATGTTTAGGTTTAGCAGGTAGCTAAGCTTACTAAAACTCAAAAACTGAATCTAGACCAGTTAACTCCTTTTGTTGGCTGTGAGACGGAATAACATCACTGGCTAATAATGCTGGAACCAGTTATCAGACTTCAAGCTAACCTTCAAGCTAACATAGTGTCCAGTAGCTAATTGCTACATTGCTATAGTTGTTCAGGTCCACATCTACAACTGGACAACATCAATACATGGTATGACTTCAGACAAACTAATACCTAACTAATTTTCCTCTCATCTACTGTTTGAGCTTTGCAAAGCCAAAAGCCAGCTGCTCTCCAATATGGCTGCCCAAAGGTGAGAAGAATCATGCTAGAAATATGCATGAAGAGGTTTATTTCAAATGGCAGACAAAAAGCCAAAAGAAAGGCAGAGCTTTATCAGAGAAGCAATTAATATTGGCAGGTTTTAAATGTCTAGATCCAAACACATGGTACAGCTATATAGTTATATAGTACCTCCGGTTTATACGATGAAGTGGTGATATACAGAAAGAAAAATTCAATGCAAGATTACAGAGAGGTAGCCATAGCCATTTGTTGAAAAATGAAATGGTAATGAATTGAGAATGAATAGAACTCCTTTATGACTGAAATGAGGATGAAGTGAGGAGATTGTTATCAGCCCATAATGGTTTTAACGGCATCCGTAAGCCATTCCATTTGGAGCCCGCATTTGATGGATGAGCTCGGATGAGTCCTGTGAGGGGTCATTCATAAAAATGTCACAGGCAGAGGTGGCATAAGGAAAAGTTATGGCCACAGTAAATCACCCTTATATTTGGAGGCTAAAGGGATGCAGTATGCTTCAGCTGGGGAGGAACTAAATCTGTGCCTTTTGCTCCAACTTTTCCGCTGCATCTGAAAACAATTAGGATGTAGTTGGAGCTCCGCTTGAGATGTCACTGTTGTTATTTTTTTAAAATATAATGGTTTGGTTGATCAGTTTTGTTCTCAGGTGGTCTTTAGATAGTGTCAGTCGTACAGAGCTAGCACAGGTATTTCTAAAATCCATGAGTAATCCAGCTAAATATGCTATTAGTGACTGTCTGACCAATAAAAACTTAAGAAATGCATCGCTGGTCCCTGACAGTGGTCAGATTTGTTGTCCCTGTCCATTACAGTTGGCCTAATTTCCTGATCTAGCCTACAAACATGCAAATGAAAGTGCAGAACTGGGTCAGAATCTAGCTGCTCTAAGTGACTGTTAAGTGTACGGGTATAATGAATGAATAATATGGATCGTTTGGTATAAATCATTAACTTAATGACAGGCCTCAGTGACACCAAGGTAATGGTTGTGGTCTAGAGTACGACTCTACCATGAATAAGTCATTGGCTCATGCATAACTGAGTGACATCATGATTTATGATGACGCAACAGATTCATAAACACTAATCTAAGAAAAAAAAAAGAAGCTTCTTAGAAACATTTTCGTGTCAGTGAGGGATGGCGGCAGCGTTCTGGGCAGAAAGCTGAAAACAGGCGGACCGTTGTGGATGTAAATCTCTGATGGCTTCATGTTACATTTAAAATGACCATTAATAATGTCTCTTTGTGTTCAGTTCACACATTTGCAATTGGTTGCTGCAGCTAAAGTTTGTCCTGTTAAATAAAGTATATAAGTTTCTTTCTTTCTTTCTTTCTTTCTTGATTTCTTTCTTGGAGCATGGAGTACAAATTAGAAGACCTGAGGGTTCTGGATATCAAAAAAGGATCATTGTGGTCTCTTAAATGGAAATCAGTATAAGTCCACATCACCGCCGTTTCCTGGTGGTTTGTCTGATCACCTGACAATTCATGTTGTGATGTCATCATACTCCCTGATCTCAAAACCTTAAAATATCTTGTAAAACTGTAAAAGCAAGAAGATGCACATAATAGCTTTTGCCATCTGGCCTTAACGTGTAAAGGATGAAGAGGCCCACATGCACACACATAGATGCATGAGCTGATGGAAGCGTGATCTGGCATCAGCTCAGGTACGAGCATTTAGAAACTCCTGGGTGGACCATCTGTTGGTCTTATTCAATAGACAGATAGCGGGGCAATAACTGTATTCATATTCATCTGAACAATAACAATATGACATCCCTGTCTCACTTCCTGTCTCTCTCTAACTGATGACACGGGTGTGTGGGTAAAAAATGGGCTAGTTTACAGACGGGGAAGTTTCCAGCCTTTGTTAAGAAAAATAAGCAGTGATTGCACGCAGGTGGGAGAGCTGAGGAGAAAAGCAACAGCTAGCAAAGCATTATCATAAATGATTTCACTGGAAGCATTAAAATGTCAATCAATATGACTTTTTAGATCAAAGCTAATAGGATTTCTGAATGTAGTTTGTTGGATTCTCATCCAAGGTGATGGCTTTCTGTAGATGCTATCCAGCTGGTGAAGATAGTTGCAGAAGGTCTTGTGCTGCTCTCAACAGAACAGAACACCTCCATTATATACTGCAAGTGTAGGGTAGGAGGGTATATTATTGAAACAGTAGTGTCCAGTGGTTTAGAAGCTTGAGTCACTCTAGGACGTGGATATCTTGGCTTCTGCTGCTTCACTTGTGACTAATATCTTTATCATTCATCTCTCAGGAGAGAGCGTCCCCCAACTCAAAGATCAATGCTAAATCACCAGAATACAGAATAGTAGCACATTCAATGGTTGTAAATGGTCTCTGTATCGGTTCATCATCCAGCTCTTGCAGTCATATTTAAGATCATATTGCGACCATCATGCTTTCAGTTTCACAGAGGAGCTGTCGTTGCAGCCTAGAGCTGCAGTTGTTCCTGCTGCGGACAAATCTCATAAGTTTGATTATTCAAAAGAAGATGAAAAGTATCAGTACTGTCAAAGTCAGTTCAATTCAAAATGTTGTCAAGATGTCCCCTCCTCTGTCTGTGATGCTCCCCTTTAAGTCCATTGGTTCAGAGTAATGATGTAGATATTTTAAAATATGTAGATATAATTGAGAAGATATGCTCCATAATTTCCTAAATCAGCCAGTAACTGTAGTCTTTACACAAACCAGAAGAAAGACTCAACTTGTTGGGTACTATTTTCAGTGGCGGATGAATACGCATTTGGTGTTATACTCAGCATTTCTAGCAGCAGGGGGTGTGTGTGTGGGGGACTGAGTCAGAATAAACTATTTTCTTAATATAGACTACTCTCGAACCAACACGCATTTGTGGGTGTGAGGCCAAGCACAAGAGCTGATCATGCAGAGGTTCACAGCTTCTGGATTTAGTTTCGTTCCAGGAACCCACTAACTGATCTTTCTCATATAATCTCTCTGAACTAAAAACTGAAAATCACAGTGATTTGGAGGCGCGGACGACCACTGACTCCCCCACCAATGCTGACAGTGTCCCTGCCGAGCAGCTGTCCCATAGAAGCAATTTCATAGCCAGCTAATTTCCCCAGTCATGTTCTGGTACCAGCAGTATTTCATTAATTCCCCCATCTTTCAATTACAGGTTTGATACTATGACGTAGGTGAAAGGGAGGTGGTGGTGGTGGTGGTGGAGATGGTGTGTACGGGGAGCACACCCCAAAAATCCAGTGTTAGCAGCGATCACAGATGAGATGCATTCAGCCCATTTTGCTACCGTATTAGAGGCACCAGAGATTCCCTTAGCTCAGAGTTCTCCTTTGGCACCAAATTTCCTCTTTACGTGTCCACAGAGACAGGAGCTATGATGACTGGACATGTCCCTGCAAGTCAAATGCAGCGGGGACACAAATGCTACAAGCTACAATCATGCTCTACATAGTTCCGTGATATCCATTTTGTCATCTTAGTAGGAAAATTTTCTGTCCATAAAATTAAAATGCAGGATTGTTGTTTCATTTTCATTGCTGGAAAATCAATTCGAGATAGAAATAAGGGGCTTGGCTAAAAGGCTAAGCTAATAACCGAGAGAGACAATGGAGGTCGGCTGCACGCAAGGAGCAGAGGAACATGTCACACGTAGAAAAAACTAACGCTTGAGTCTGGAAACTCGGCTTTGCATCAGATAATGTCGACATAGATCAATACGCCGGTGCACGCACACACACGCGCGCGCACTCATACATAGGCACGGAGCCACACTAAAGAAGCTATTACGCGCCCCAGTGAGTGCATTATGATCTCACACCTACTACATGATGGCCAACTGAGGAAAAAAAAAAAAAGAAAGAAAGAAACGAAGCCAGATGTAGGAAATAACTGCAGGCACCAAATTAAGCCCGTGATGCCACTGTAGACACCGGAGCCTTGTGTGCATAATGTGCATGCATTCACACACACACACACACACACACACACACACAGGGATTATAAAAAGAGAGTGAAAAAGAAAAGAATCTGGAATAGAACCTGAGAATATGAAATGAATCATGATGATGATGATGATGACATCACTCTAATAAACTTAGATTAGCATGTGCTGTCTCACTTATTTGCCCTTGGAGCCGTGTCAATGGGCCCCTCTCTGGATGTTTTGGGGTCCTAGGTGAAGGTGAAGCGCACCACATCTCTGCTGAGCTGCAGGCATTAGAACTCTGTATCCTCATTTCATTTATATGTGTTGTTTATGTTTGTTTATGTTTTTCTGACAAGACACCTGGGCCTGTGGATCATGACTACTGCCTCCAAAAAACACGGGAAGCCCCCGTGGTAATGGCGCTTAAAATAGTTTTTTTTTTTTAATGTATTTCTATTAACAGTCAGGTTAGATCTGAAGTAATATATGATTTAATATAATCATAATATAATAATATAATCTGCAGTTGCCGTTAGTCAGCATCATCCATCCATCCAGCAATCGGCACCAGAGAGGAAGTGAGAGAATAAAAGATAAAAGGAGGAAGTCAAAAAGAGTAAATCTTCTCTGACTGAAAAAAGTATAATCTATGGCGGAGCTGGTTGGTGGAGGATGGCTGAAAGAGACAGAGGCACAAGGGCTGAATGGAGGGAGTGAGGTATGGTGTGTGTGTGTGTGTGTGTATGTGTGTTGGGGGGGGCAGATAACCATCAGTAATTTCAGTGAGTTAGTGGATTTCCATTTGTTTGGTGGCTTGACCAATGGCGCGTTGAGATGTCTGCGCCAAACGGCGGTGCGGAACAGACGAGGGGCGGAGCCAATGAGGCGTCAGCTCAGGGGGAGGAAAGGAAGAGGCGCTGCAATTCTGATGGCGCCAAGAGAGTGGAGGATGAGCTTTTCAGACAATGGCTTCTTCACACACACACACACACACACAGATGAAGACTGATAAACTGAGTGTGTGATCTGTGTCCACTGACACTGGATCAGGGGTCTGATGCCCCCTGCTCCACAGCCTTGATGACTGAATATATGGATCACTGTGGTGCGCCTGTCAACGACATGGACCCCTCTACACCCTAGCAAACACAGCATGCACCTTGATGGTGGTAAGACTGCCCAAACATCACAGCACACTGTATCATATAAGAATATTTCTATATACTCATATTTAAAGACAAAGTGTAAGTTGGATGCAAATAAGTTGCTCTGTTCCTTTAAAATGTTGGGACAGGATGTGTGAGTGCACGCATATGCACATGAGGTATCCACGTGTGCATGTCTGTGAAGTCACATGTGCACATCTTCCCACACAGAAATGAACGACACACACACACACACACACACACACACACACACACACACACACACACACACACACACACACACAGTGAAGCCATAACTCTCTGAAGCATGACAGCAAGGTTGGCTTCGTCCCGGGGGGCTTTTCATTTACTGCCCAACATAATGCCACATCCCCAACCCAAACACACACACACACATACACACACACGGACACACACACACACACACACCTCCTTATTGGCTATTATCTGGGCTGTCGGAGTCTGTGTTGATATCTAATGAAGGGCCACAGTTGCCATTTCTCAGCTGACGGTCGCCATGGTTACGGGAGAACAGAGGAGGAGGAGGAGAATAGAGGGAGGCGGAAGGAGTGAGTGTGTTTGAAAGAGAAAAGAGTGAAATTTGATGGAGATGGAGAGATGAGGAGGGGGAGAGGTGGCTGAATGCAAAACCAGATTTGATGTGTTTGTGTTTACTGCTTGTTTAAAACAGACAAAACCACTTTCCTTAAGTGATTTCATCTAATGGACGGTGATGGCAGAGGACTCCTGAGGAGAAGGACAATCCAAAGCCTGAGCCTCACATACGAGTGTTTGACAAGACGATAGATAGATAGATAGATAGATAGATAGATAGATAGATAGATAGATAGATAGATAGATAGATAGATAGATAGATAGATAGATAGATAGATAGATTCTTTGCTTTGATTATTGCAAATGCATTGTTATGACTCTTATTTCCATAGTTTTAATCTTTCCTTAACCATAACCAGGCGTCTTAAGTTAGCTAAGCAGGGCCATTGACAATTAACCACGCTTTTCCTTCCATAAGACGACACTGTAGTAAAACTAATAAAGTACAGTGAGGCTTGTTAGCTTGGTGATGCATTCAGTATAAAGGAAACATCATTTCTAGGAGACAGCCTTTAATTATAATCAGTGAAAGTGCTTTTCCAACAATGAGGTCGGGTTCTAGTGGTTCTAGTGAACGGGCCCATGTTTCCATTGAGCCAAACCACTGCAACCAAACTGAACGATGCACAGTGAAAGCAAACGATGGCCCTGTTCTCTGGCTGGTTGTCATCTGACTTCCCCACAGCCCTCTGCATCCTCTTTTTCAGACTTGTTGAGTATCATGTCCACTGAAGTTGTCACGGTTTGCGCTTCATGCTAATTCAAGCTTGGAATCATTTTTTGTGGGCTGCAAACAAAATTTCTTTCAGTTGTGATGGGAAGGTTCAAAATCAGGAGCGTGAACCCTTGTTTGCTAAACACGTTTCATACAATCGTCCAAGCTCCTCTTCATCCTTCTTGCCAATCACCATTTCTTCCTGATTTGTAATCAGTTTCGTCTAATGGGCAGTTTGTACTTTACCTCAAACACGTAATTGCGTTTTGAGAGGGACAGATGACACGGGGCTAAATTAATCACAACACTAAACTCATTTCTGAAGGCCAGTCGTACAAATGGTGAGCGATGATTCTATGCAGCGTCTCCGAGCAGGAGCGCACGTCTGCGGCAATGAGATGTGACAGGGCTAATACCGCATGCAGACTATGACCTAATAAGAAGACGCTCAGGTCAGGCTGATGAGATGCCCGTCAACCTCCGCAGTACAGCCTCTTCTGAACGACAACAGGCTCCGTCGGTGTGTTTATGAGTGTGTTCGTCGTTTCCAACAGTATTATTATCAGGAATATTCAGAATCAACACCAGAATTAAAATAACGCTGCCATCAAACGAACTGGAACTCAAAGTTTTCTCCAAATTCCTTCTGCAGATCACATTCTAGCATCTGAACAGCACCAACAAACCCATGGCTGTTTCCAGTCTGCTTAATTGTAGCCATTACTTCTGATTATGCTGCGTGACACGTTCATTGACTTATAACTGATTAGCTATTGAATAATGAAAGCCAATGACATCCACATCATGCTTCTTTCATTTCTATCTGTTCTCCAGTGCTTACAGAAGGACTGCGCTGCGGAATATTAAAGGTGTGTGGGGCAACTCTTCTCGTTCAGGATTCAGATGGCCTTAGGGAAGCAGTTCCTCTTCGGCATTCTGGGATTCCCTGGGACTGTGTAGCACCTCTCTGAATGTTGCATCCACCACCTGGGCGGCATTGCATCTGTCTAAGAAAGGCCTTGATGACAGGAGAGCAGAGAGGAAGTGGCTGGGTTTCATTGTTAGGGGTAAATCTGTGTGCAGCTTGTTAGCAGGACTAACAGTAAAGCTGCTTTAAAGGAGTTCTACTCCAACCCCCTGTGATCGGAGCCAGAGTTGCCCAAAATGGTTCGCCTTCTCCACTGAGGTCCAGCTGACCCTGGATGGAGGTAGAAACAGGGCCGATCTGATGTCTACACCTGCTGACTTCCCTATTTCGCGCACACGTTGACATGGGCACTCTCCATGTCATGACTCTTTTGCTTCCCGGGTGACACAAGGGTGGCATTATGCCAGCGTTGTTTGGTTTGGCGTTGATGTCATCAGAGCTCAGGGGCACAGGGCGCGTTCCTGTCAGTTCCATTGTTTATAATGAGGAGAACTGGCGCCATTTAGCCTTTAAGCTATGGGAAGGACGCTGGTCCAGTCTGTTGTCCTCTCTCACAGGACGATGATAGGAGGTCTGAGGTTTGTCTTGTTGAAGATGGATTAAATATAGAGTGAGGAACTTGTGGTGCAGTGTAAACTGAGTTCTGATGGTCGTAGGTGGTGTGGTCACTCCAAAAATGCCCGAACAGTCCAATGAAAACAGGAAATAAGCACAGTTTGACCAAAGATGAAGGACAGCCGCTGGTTTATGGCAGTGTTGGATTGTTCTGAGGAGGTCTGGAGGACGATTAAACGATTCCCTTTAACACACGCTTGTGTCCACTGCTAAGTCACTGTTACAGCTGGAATACTCAGAAATTAATAGTGAGGTGTGTGTAATTGAACGAACCAATGAAATTGATCCACTGTAGAGTTAATTATTAGTACACCCCCGTAAAACCTACAACTTACCATCAACCATCCTTTCCATATGACATAAGCGACATAAGCATCATTGTCTCAAATGTTGTCGACTCAAATGTTTTCATTCATTTAGAGCAATTTTCCTTTATTTTGTAGATTGTATTTGAGATATTTCAGTCCCAGTGGAATTTAATTTGTGTTTTACTGTTTATTTCCTGCAAACTGAGGAACACAGTCCAGTTCCCTCAGAGAACATCTCAGGATGAACCTCAGAGCAGGAACACGACTGCGCTCCACCAAACATTTGGCTTTTTATGGCCGTGTTTATCTACACACACACGCAGGCCTTTGTGTCGGCGTGAAGCTGACAGAGGGGGTACTGGGGGTGCAGGGAGGGGGTGTGTGTGTGTGTGTGTGTGTGTGTTGGGGGGGGGGGTTGATGGGTTGAGGAAAATAGTAAGTGATTTTGGATTGTAGCAGGGAAGCCCATCAGTCACACACACACGCAAGCCTCGCGCACACACACACACAATGGGCCTCGGCAAGCCTTCCTGAGGCTAAGTGGCGTTAACCTCTTTCTCTCAAGGGGCCCAGACAAAAGCCCCCGAGGAGCGCTAATAATCACCTCTCTATCTGCCCCCCCCCCCCCCCCCCTCACAACGTGCCAGCTCCAGCCATCGTGTCTGGGCTCTACAGTGTAGCATCAGAGGGGGAAAATGGGTTTTATTATTAAAAAAAATAAAATAGGCCCAAACATTTTCTGTTAAACAACTATTAATTCTGAAAATCTGAAAATAACCAGCTTTGGGAAAACATCATATGAGAACAATTATGATGAAATATGGCTGGATCAGGGTGGGTTTGAAGCCAAGGCCCTTGAAAGGAGCTTAACAGTATTTCTGTTTGAGGCAAACTGAACTGAAAACACAAGGTTCAAATAAGAAATATATATATATATATATATATATATATACATATATAAATGATAAAAGCAAGAGACGCAGAAACACTCACACAGTAAAGACAGACTAATGACTTCTAAAGGTTTTTGGGATGTTCTTCAGCTGGAGGTGGGTGCCAGCACTGTCAGTGCTTGTGTGGCGCAGCTGCAGCGGGATGAGCGTGGCATTAATCTTCCAAGTTGTTACTTCTTAAAAAAAAAGCTCTGTAATCATGAGCTGGAATACGGCACCAGTAAAAAAGAAGCCTTCTTCCTGCCTCTGCAGCACTTCCACTGGCTCACGCAGCGCTGGATTCTAATTCGGTCACAAGAAAGACAGAGAAAGCTTGTTCGCTGAGGCGCTTCCTCAAGTTTCCCGCTGCCACATGATCGACTGTTTTAGGGGGAAATGTCTGATTTTGAGGACGGAGAGTGTAACGGTCCAGGATCATTGTCCCAAACCCGTGTGTGGGTTTCTCCTGTGTTCTGTGAGGCTGTGTTTAGGTGAGTGAGTGAGCTTTACTCTTTTAGTGTCACTTCATACACTTCATGGAACCTGAAACATGTCTCTGATGGGTTAAACCAGTATTTAACCCATCAGAGACACGGTTCTGGTTCCAACATAACATCGTCCTATTTGCTATAGTAAAATAGTCCACATTAATTGTGATTACTTGTCAAAATTAGAGAATAAATATTATTTAAAAACATACACAAACACAAATGTATATTTTATATTTAAATATTGTGTATTTTCAGGGTATTTTAGAAAAACATTTATCGGTTTTTATGAATTTTGCTCACTTGTGTGTGTTGAAGTTTATTAAATAGGGCTGTAAATATACTGTTCAGACTTATATAACACAACAGTTACATGCTTCTGTATGTATCATGGCTGCTGCTTAAGAGGTTTCCACACTGGCATGAAGGAAACAAGAACATTAAATAAACCATGAAATCAAAAATGCCTGGAAGAGTATGGAATTAAACATCATCGAGCAATGCCACTACAACAACTCGGCTGAAGGCTGTAGGAAGACGTCCACCCATCTCTCCCGTCCCCCCCTCCATCACGTCATTAAGACACAAAAACAGCCAGCGACAGATATTTATCAGCTGTACTGTACGTGTGGCAGCACGTGTGAAACAAACACTGGGTGATGCATGAGGCCTACTGTGAGTGTTTCTGTTCGCGCGCGTGTGTGTGTGTGTGTGTGAAGGTTACTGAACAGCTGAGGGGGGGTTGAAGCGGGAGTCACTGGTGTGTGACCGCACACATGCTCCTCTTTGATTGGCTCTTTTTTTTTTTTTTTTACCCACACCATTGCACCATCCCACCCCAGCATCTCTTTTCCCCACTATTCCCTATTTGTCTTTTTCCTTCATCTCACGAGTTTGCTGTCTGTCCGCCACTCCCTCCGAGGACAGGGGGACCAGCAGAGAGGGGAAGGAAAGCAAGAGAACGAGGAATGAAAACAAAAAAAATAGATTTGGTAAAATGTGTCTGAAGAGGTTTTGATTTTTGTTTATTTTAAAACAATAAAAATCAATTTTTTACTCAAATTGTATCAAAAATCTTTGATGACTTGTAGTAATGACAGAAAATCTTAATATAATCTAAATGTTTCCATACAAAACGATGCGATAAAGCTGAAAATGTTGCACTTTAAATGGATGATAAACACAAACGATCATATACAGCATGTATCAGTGCAGCTTAATGTGGCTTTTACTATAATATTTAATATTTATAATATCTTATAATATTTAATGTGACACATTGCACCAAATCCAACATGGCATGTCCCTGGGTGCTGGGCAAGACACCTGCAGAGAGTGGAGCAGGTCAGATCAAAGGTTCTTGAGATGTGTGACGGGCAGACAGGCAGACAGACAGACAGGCAGGCTGACAGACAGACAGACAGACAGGCAGGCAGGCAGACTCTTTGCTTTCTAGTTAGATGAGAATGAGAGCAATGGAGGAAAAGAGAAAAGGCATTAATTTGAGGAGGCAGGAGGGGGGAGAGGGCCGGGGGAGGTGAGAGTGCAGAATCTGGAGGGAGGGAGATAACAGCCCTCTCTCTCTCTCCCTCTCGCTCTCTGTCTCTCTCTCTCTCTCTCTCTCTCTCTCTCTCTGAGTTGTCATGTGAGGGGCATGTCACAGTGAGCGACTGGCCAGCAGAGATAGGGCCAGGGCCCACCACAGTCATCTGCTCTGCAAACACACACGCGCGCACACACACAAATCCACAAAAACACACCTTATCACTGATCAAATTTACTCAGGCGAGGTGTTCATCAAAACCCGTGCACTCAGTAAACCTCCACTATTAATCCAACAAAGCGCCGTTTGAGAGAATGAGCTGTGCGCCTGCATGCATGTGTGTGTGTGTGTGTGTGTGTGTGTGTGTGTGTGTGTTTGTTTCTACGAGTGCTGCTACAGCTAATGTGCTTCTCCACCTTAACAGACAGAGTGATATACATTTTGCCTCTTACACACACTGGTTTTGGAGCTGCCATGCTGCACATCAGGGGCTGCTGGAGGCAGAGCGGTTTGCTTATGGACAATTCCACATGTGGGCAGGAGGCACCGGGGAAAACAAACCACTGACACCTGCAATTCATAGAAAACTGTTCTTCCTGAGCCACACCTGCCTTTCAGGTACCTGCATTTCACTGCACATGTCTTCTGCTCAGAACCATTAATAGTCAGTTTAATCCGGCCTTGAGTCACTTGTTCAGGAGCTGACACATGTTCAGCTGGACTCACAGGAGTCTGGACGGCTGTCTGTGTGACTGTGACTGTTTGGCTGTTTAGAAACTCCTTGTTCTGCTTGGCTGCTTTGTCTCTATGATTATTAAATATCTTCTTTTACATGAAGTGGTTAAATTAACACAGCTGTTATGCAAATAAAATGATCTGATGTTATACCGTCCAATAAATACTACGATAAATTAAATGCACAAAAAGCGGAATGCATCACATTCTGCACGTGGCTGACAGCAACCGGCTGAGGTCACATGACCAACAACTTGGCCTATGAACAGCAGGTGAGGCAGTTATATAAAATATGTGGTGGGAAAATGTAAATTAATAAATAAATAAAATAAAAGTCCAGGTGAACAAAATGTGATATAACTGTTATTAATGCTTGAATCGAAAAGCAGTTCAGTTATTGCTGAGTGTAACTGATGTAAAGCTGTAAAGCTGCGTGTCTGTGAGTCTAAAACGGTGCTGGATCGATATTTGAACGTCATTCTAATTGGCTTTACTTAGATTATTTGGTCAAACCATTAAACTACATTTTCATCCCCAGGGAGATTCCAAAAACTTCCAGAAACATCTGCTTTAAGTTTGAAGCATATGTGTCTAAACTGTTCTTTTCATCCAATTCATAAAATCACCACAGTGCAAAAACATCTTCGCAAAGAACTCACGATATCCTCTATAAATGACACTGTCACAGAGCACCGAGTATGTTTTTGGTATTATTAGAATGGAAAAATACTGGAGAGTGTCTGAGGTTCGGCGTGGTGCAAAGTCATGACTGTTAATTAGCTTAAAAAAAATTTGCAATTAGCATGAGACCGCCACTGTCATTTCAATCATTTAGGGATGCGGTTTCACACAAAGGCCGAGCTGCTGGTTGGATGAAGGACTTCGCTGAGGGGAGAAACACAGACACCGTCACCATGGATGGTGTGTGATTGCCACTGAAGAGAGGTGACAGTAATTAAGTCGGACTAGGACCACCCCCTCCCCCACTCCGTCGGCCCAAACACACACACACACGCACGCGCACACACACACACACACACACACACACACACACACACACACAGCCTCATCAGGCTCATAATTGCAACGGCTAAACTGGGGTAGCACTGATTAAAATTGGGCTTATTTGGCTCTTTGGTCTGTGGTCCGCCTCTGCCAACCTTAGCAACCCACAGCACCCCACAACACACACACACATATACACACACACAATGGAAGCTCAACATCACACAGACAACAAACGCCATGAAAACAGCAGACCTCCTCTACTACACACACAAACATGCAGAAGTCCAGTCAGTGCTGCCGCATCATGACATGCAGATAATGTCTGGCCGGCGTTGGCCCCTGTCACTGCTCCCTGAGTGTGGGCCTTGACACCAGATGAAGACGCTGATACGGCCCGCAGAGGTCCAAGAGGACAGCGTGGAGTGGGTCTTAGCCGAGATGACAATGGCTGATATTCAGACGTTTTCAACAGCAGGTTGGCTCAGTGGGGGGATGCCTTCTGCTCCCTCACGGCCAATCAAAGCACGCTTTTGAGCACACCTTCCAATAGTGATGTGGATTGGTCTGGGCGCACATTTTTATTTTTATTTGATTTGATTTTCAGCTGCACAGAGGCTAATCAATATTTTTGCACCTGTTCAACATGCAGCTGTGACTTTAGACTTAGTTTGATGAAATATTAGATTACTGTCACTATTGGCTGGAAAAAGATGCTGTCATTGGACAATGACATAACCATTCGTAACCAATGGAAAAACTGGATTCACCTTCGATGCTCAGAGGCAAGACGGAGAGGTAGTTGGTTTTTCCAGGTCCTGTTTTCATCTTTGTGTCGTCTCTACATCTTTCTCTGAGCACTAAATGAACAGATAAATTAAGACAATGCATTGAATTGTCCTCTCATTTCCAACACTTATCCCATTTGCAGAATAGCATAGTTATGGAGACTAAGACCTTGTATTTCTATTATATGTATATATATATTGTAATTGCATGTGCACTGCTTCCGTTGTGTTGGACTGATTGTGTGCGATGCCTGATAATGACTGCAAGTGACAAATCTCTGCAACAGTTCCCTGTTGATGTCCTGAAAGTCGCCATAATTGAGTTTTAAGAGGAGAGATTACAATTTGGACTACGTTCCGTGCTCGTGCACAACACGCAGTGACAATATGTTTCCTGACATCATTCGAAAATAGTTGAAGATTAGTCTGCAACTGATCCTCTGGAGCAGAGTGCACTCAGTAAGGCAGCGGAGATGACGGGGAGGGAGGATTTGTTGTAGCTGTTCCTTATTTCCCCTCAGTTCCAGTGACACCATGGATGTGAAATGTAAAGCTGCTTTACCTCTGGACTGCTGCTGGGGGGCAACAAGGTGACTCCTGAAAGAGATTCCCAGTCATGTTATTTTGAACATGGTGCAATCGTTGGCTCTGCCCTGGGTTCTACATGTGGCCATGTCTCACCTCTATCACTCACTTTGGATGATGGCAGTGGACAAACTTGAAACAGCAACCATCCACAAGTTTAGAAGAAAGCAGTCAAAAAGTAAAGAGGGACACTGCATAAACACACAGACCTGTACCTGAACAAACCAGATCCATCTCAAACCGCATTCGCAGGCTGTTTAACCTGATTTCAACTCTTGAAGACTTTGATTCCTTCTTGAGAGGAGGTGCAGCAACCTTTAGATGAGATGAAAGAAACTCCATCGCTGTTTTCCCAGGCATGCTTGTTTCTCTCACCATTTTTGACTCATTAGCCTTTCGGAAAAGGTCGTGATGTCGGAGATTTTGCCCCTCTCTATTCAGTCTTTTTGCCTTTCAGCAGAACGTTTCAAAAGATTATAAATGGATTAGTATAAAACGCTCTGGTGGTGTTCGTCACAGGATAAAATGAAACCATTAACTTTTCATACCCGTTGTCTAGAGGCGTGCGCCATGAAACCATTCTCACTCAACAACACAGACCTTTCAAAAGACTTCAGACAGAAGTAATGCTTCTATAACCAGAGCGCTCAGCATCACATCTACACCTCACCTGCAGCTGCCAGTGGTCCTGTGTAGGACGCTGATTGGTCCAAACCACTGTAATTTCATCCACAAGCTCATAACTTGAAGCCTGGTGAGATTGCACGATATTGTGTCATTTTATGACCTTGCGAATCCAGCCGCCTCCCAAGGTAATTACAATGCCAAGGACAGTGTGTGTGTGTGAGTATTGTCTGCGGTGCTGGAGAGGGTCCCAGTCTTGGCCGGTTCCAGTTCTTATGTTCATGCCGTACAAGAACCACAACACACATCTTCAGCAGAGCAACGCTGAAGGAGCTGAGGCCAGGACAGCACATCTTCACACAGCGAATCATCCCCTGTAACCTCAAACAAGCAGCCACCTGCTGCACTACAGCACTAACCCTGACACGCGATGGAGAACCACCTGTAGTAGTTTGACAAAATCTAGGCAGTCACAATTGCACAACTGTTTAGCCAATGTAGTGTAGTTTATACTGTTGTCCGCTGTTTGTTGAGCTAGTCAGTTTGAATTCAATTTACTGTTCAAGTGATTTCTCCATTGTTTTATTTGGTTTTCCAATTTTTTTCCAATGTGGAGACTCGGATTCAAACACCAATGTGCCATTGATCAGACCAACCAGTTGGACAGCAACAGGAGAATGAGACGCCTTTGTGTATTAGACTGCAACCCAAGGTTATAGTAGCCACAGGTACCGTAATACAATAAGAGAACAAGCCTAATGCAGATGAATCTGCACTTCAGCTTTGATTCTCTCTTTAAGTAGTATTGTACCTGGCAGGGAGCTTATTATCCTGAGCCGCTACCTTAATTGGTGTCATTATGAATGAGAAATGGCTGCCTTTCACGGCCAGTGCGGTCCACACCCATCTTCGAATCAGTAAAAAAAAAAAAGGGCTATCTATTAGAAACCAGAAAACATAGTGCAAGCAGACGTGGAGAGCCTATCCATCACTCGCCTCCCTCCGCAAATGAGTGTTGTTATTGTGCCCAAGGGAGTGGAGAGATCTCAGCCCCTTAAGAAAGCTTTTCGGAAGAAAGGGAAGATGATACCACCGCTGACAGAGGGAAGGAAAACATGAGGGCATTAGATGAGCCATTTGTTTTCACTCCCTGAAAGGAAGGCAGAAATATACAGCGTGTTTTCAACACATGATCACCTCCCTTTAGTTTTTTATACAATTTGCACAGATGGGAAGTCTGATAACCCACCGGCCACACCTCGAGGCTACCATGCCTGTTGAATCTAACAATCAGGCTGAAGACACTTCGTTGTTTGAACCCAAGTTAAAAACACTTTTTGAAAATAGGTTATGTCTGGTGCAAGAAGAAGGTCCATTAAGTCATTAGACCCTAAACGGGTTTAGAACTTACGGTATCTTGTGGGACCATTTGACATTTTCCCTAACCTCTCACCTCTATATGTTGTAGTGATGAACTCAGTATTATTAAGTTCATTCTGCAGCTCAACTCAACTCTAAAGAGCATTTAAGCATCTATCACTTCTTTGATTGGGTTTGTCTGGTCTGCAAATTCCACTCTTAAACTAAAACCTCATTTCCAGAAGCAGCAAACATCTGTTCTTACAGGAAAAGGTCAGAGCCTCCCTGCTGAATGTGTCACAGGACACGGTAACTGCTAATTGCCATGAGTGGAAACCTTCATTATAAGAGGCTTTACATTAGTATTGCTTCCACCTTTGCTATGCAGCAATGCCAGTAGTTAGTCTTGTAGCTGTAAAAGGTCACCTGTCGGGAAAATATATCCATAGTTTGTTTCAAAGCGTTGTTGTCTCAGGACATACGGTGTTCTGCAGTTTTGCAAAATGCGTGGGTTTTCTCCAAGACGGACTTCTCAGAGATACAGATCGCGCTCTGATTCTACACTGACCTCTGAGAAAATAAGCCTCCACAGCTTTTGAGGCATCAAAGCCAGAGCCTCTGTAATAAGCATTCTGCCCGAGACGTAATGGACTTCTCTTATCTGAGCCTATAAATGTTAAAAAGCTTAGTGGACCTGGTGCACAGCCCTGAGGTATGACACACACACGCACAAAAAAAAGCAATCTTATTTTCTATAACAGCACGTCACACAAATATTTCTGCTCATCCTCTCGGGGAATTTGCATTGACTTAAAGGCTAAAGAGAATATTTAACAGGTTGAATTATGCTGACGGGGAATTACATGAGACGGAGTCATCTAGGAGTGAGATCAATCAGTGATAGGCTCCTACGTATGTTCAGCCAGCCTGACGTGGTGTGTATATCCGCTTAGCCTTTCTCCATCTGATAGCGCCAACGTTTTAATTTGCCAAGCCATAATGCTGAAAGATCGGAGGTCACCTTCAACCCTGAAACACTGCTCCTCCAGTTCTTCTCTTCGTTTCGCAGTATCTAAAGTGATAATTCCTCCCTTGGGTAGCAGGCAGTCATACTCCAAGAATATCAAAGAGCAGGGCAACACTAAAGCGTTTCTCTCTTCAAGAAAGGCCAGTATTTCTCTGTCATAACTTTATGATTGCTGCAGTTATAGTCAAATAAAGGCGATTGCCCGGTCATTGGGATTCAGCCATGTGGAACAACGCGAAAGCTGAAAAAGACGGGGGAGGCACACTGTGACTGTCAAGCACTGAGCAAGGGACAAAATGCATGCATACGTTATTTCGGTGCATTGGAGGCGACGGGGGCATTTTCACTGTATGCTGGCCACACCCTCAGTGGAAGTGAAAGTCATCAGCAAATGTTTCCTTTGCATTCCCACTGACAGCTGAAAACACAGCACGATTCATCTCAATCCTTCATCTCTCTACTGATACAGTTATAATCTCCTGGATAACATATTCATTGATCTCTATCCAGAGACACAGGGCAGCCATGTTATGAGCTGGTGAATATACTGAAGCTCATTTTGTGCAGAATACCCAGGTCCAATACAGCGCACATCAAACTGTGGAGCGTTCCTAATTCCACACTGCTTATCCGACGAGCCTCCCGGTAGATGCGTAATAGATACAGAGCAAGTACGTGGGTGAACCACGGAACGATAATGAATCCATTTCTGAGAGCACATCAAAGCTTTGCCAAGTAGGGTTGTTAGAGCCAGCAAACACAAAAGTGCAGATGTGAACAAATGCCACGGGATCAGTGGGTCTACGACTGAGAACACACAGGGAGGCAGAATCTGCAAAGGAAAAGGTGGTGGTCTAGTTGGAAAAAGTCAAAATGCTCCTTCTTGTGCATGAAGTCGTGTCGACGTCATCAAAGCTGGCTTTAGTGTGACCAAGACTGAGGTTCTTGGATAAAAGTCAAAAGGTGATCAATGGGGGTGTGGCTGTTCCTCCGTCTTATAAACTGTAATCTGCCGGTCGAGGTATTCCCTATCCAAGACACAGGTAGATGGTTTCTTCTGCATGGCCCCTAACTCCCATCAGCAGAGGCCATATGGTTTTAAGCACCGGAGAAATCAATGAACATGATCCTCACTGTGTTCCCAGCCTTCTCCAGGTGGCATAAGCCCTGTGTAGCATGTAAATGATCGTCCTTCCCTGTTCTCCTACTGGGCAAACTGCAGTGGGGTCAGGGGCCTTCAGAGGGGTCAGTCTCTCAGGGGTCTTCATTTCGCTGAACAATGGAGCCATTATCCTGCAGTTATTTAAGACTTTGATGTGCCTTTTGTTGGATGCCGGGACCAGGCAGGACATCTCCACAGTGTGGTGGACCACAGTCTGATTTTCAGGTTGAAGATGTGTTGCAGGGTTCCAAGGAGCTGCACAGCACAAGCCTTCAGTGTCTCCAGTGGCTTCAGCTCCTGCATGTGCTCTGAATTTCATTATGGCTACCAATAATCAAATCAATAATCAACAGATTAATCAAACAATAATTAAAATAATCAGTAGCTGCTGCTGAAAAATTAGGAATTCTCACTACATGTCTTCTTGTCAAACTCTGTTTGACAGCATCAATTTTCAATTTTTAACTGTTTAACACTGAAGTAATGATATTTTTCTTTTTTGATTAATTCATGATTCATTTATGTTAGTTTCAGTCTTCCTGAATCAAACTTGTATGCGTGAATTCAAAGAGTTTAAGAAAAAACAAATCTTGTCCACCAAAACTGACACTGCTCTTTATTTGAGGATTGCATGCTCTCTAGTTTAAAAAGAGAAAATCTCATCATCAGTGGGCGATCGTCCAAAAATGGCTGAATGACACCAGTGGAAGTGGACAAGTGACAGTATAGATCACACATTTAACAACAGATGTTCAGATGTGAGTAGTACTGAAACACAAATGATACTAAAATGATCGCGCTTTTCACTTTTCTTGTTTTGCAAATTTCTATTTTCCTTATCAGGCACAATTTATTATTATTATTATCACATATTATTAGTTATTAGGTATTATATTTGGTTATATGGTTATAGTAGTTCAGTAATAGTTCATAAGGACACACAGGTGCTGGTATAAAATTGCAAATTTGGCGAATCCACATCTATAGCAGTCGTTCTTTTTAAAAGTGTCGCTAAAGACAACAAATGATCTCTTTTCTAACTTGTAATTGATAAAACTGGAGAACTGTTTTCTGCGAGTCTGACAGTATACTCGGTCATTCTTTACATTGATAAAATGAATGCGATGAAGAGTCAAACTGAAATTAATTCTACGTGGAATAAAAACAGAGGAAAGGCATGGGTAGATACTGAGTTCAGAGGCACGAATCAAAGAGGGAGCAAATCCAAAATCCTTGGCCATTACAGCTGAGACCAACACACGGCACTGCAGACGTGGACTTCACCCACAACCGAACCTGAACTTTAAAGTGAACTGATTTAAGCAGCAGATTGATTTTAGTTCAAAACACCTTTATCTTTGGCTTCCACCTGCTCTTACGGGCACACATTACAGGGCTTTGAGCTTCGCGGTTGGTTGTTCTTTGCAGAAATGCACCTCAGTATGCAGGTTTGAAGCTCTGACTGTGGGTAAGAAACATATTTTGTAAAGTTGTTGAAGAACACCAGCTGTGAGTCATTGACTTGGCTCAACACAACAAGCCTCCAAAGCCTTCATATACACTGAGCTACATTAGGTACACCTGGCTAAACCTCTAGTTCACAAGTCCTGAAATGAATCCTACCTTCCTGCTTTTGAATGGTGTTACACTGTCAGGTGTTCCTATAATACTCCCACCCTATTTATGTTTCTGAGGGAGGACCAAATAACAGAGGCACCTCTATATAGGGTCAAGATGTGAGCAGTGAGGGTAAAAATGCTGAGAAAAAGATTAAATGAAACATAAAAACATAGTCATAGGTGTAAAACATAATTAACAGAGTATAAAGGTAGAGGGAGGAAGGGACAGAGATGCAGAGAGAAAGAAAAGAACAAGGAGAGAGAGAGAGAGAGAGAGGCCAGGAGCCGGAGCCCAAAGAGGGAGAGATGAATGATGGAGTCTAAATGAAATGTCATTCCCAGTAATGGGAAAAAGTCCCTGCCAGAAAGCAGGTCACTTAAATTGCAAAAGATATACTTAAGCGGTGTTGCCTGGAGCACAGTGCGCTGGACAAAACTGTTAACATTAACTTTCCGAAATCAAAATTAATGGAGGGAGGACAGAAGGGGAGGAAAGGGAAATAAAAATGCATTGCTTCCAGCCTGCGACCGATGCAGCCCGGGCCACCGCTCCGGGGACAGCGTCGGCGCTGGCAATTAGAACGCTCACGGGTGAGGCCAGCACAGAAAGTGCCGGCGCGAACAGGCGTCGCCTGCAAACGTGTGCCACTCTCCCTTCCTCTCCTCGCGCATATCACATGTCATGTGTTCGTACATGTGGCCCTGCTGCGTTACAGCGTGAGCCAAATCGAGTCTGACGGCTGTACATTGTTTCTTAGAGCTGAGCTTTGTTGTGTCTTTTAATGGCTATCTCAATAGTTTGCTCAATGCAACAGTCACATCCGCAATGAGTGAAAAACACAGCCTCCAGACCAGCCTTACAGAGCGCACTCACTCTTTGAAATACACACACCGCCTCTGGCAGAAATCAATAGGAGGAGGATAAAATGCACTTCCATTTAATTAAGATAACCACCACATTCTCACTCATAATCTCTCTCTCCACCATCTCTCTCTCTCTCTCTCTCTCTCTCCTTCCATCTTTCTTTCTGTGCCGCTACCCATGTCATTCCCCTCTGGGGGTGGTGAGAAATGTTGTCGGTTAGAATCTGGATTTAATCGTTTCCCAGATCGACGCCATGTTTTTCTTCCCCTGAAGCGTGTTCTCACTCCCCCCGCCCCCACAACCTCCTCTTTGAAATGTCGTCTAGGGAGCGTTCTGCAGCCAAAATGTGTTAGCTCCGGGGCAATTGGACTATTGGGGTTGACATCTCAGGCTGAACGGGTTACAATTCATTGTGTGACAATGCAGCAGTGCTCCGCTGGACTGTTTTCAGTCGCGTTTTGTAGCAAATGGGTGGGACGCTGGAAGAGAGTGGGACTTTGGCTTCTGAGGACTGGGGGTTTAAACGACACAGAGCACAGGAAAAAAAAACGGGAGGGGCTATGTTTACGTCTGCTCGCGGCGTGTGGAAGGCACGAACGATTTTCAATACAAGATGCACCGTCTGATTTTTATACTCCGGTCTTATCTTTTTGAAAAATGAAACTGACCAGACACTGCGACATACACTGAGAGATGTGTTTTAATGCAGATTAACTGTGGGTTTGAACAGGTGTTGTAAGAAATCATGCACCTGTTACACAAGACAAGTTCCATTTCTATTGAAATTCTGAGTTTATCATTCAAAATTCAATAGTTGAATGATATAATGATGTGATATAGAGCAGCCAACATGTCTGCCAACTACATGCACTTCTTACATTACTTGCAAACGTATCAGTTGCAATCATTTCTTGCACGCCAGCCCATATGTGACGAGTGAGATAGAGACTGTGCGTGTGCCTCCAAGCAGCTTGGCCCACTGATGGCCTTAGTAAAATTAGCCTCCTTTAGCTGCACTCAATGCCTCAAAGGCCAAACATCCTCCGAGAGATACTCCAAACCCTTTTCCTTTGCATTTCCTTCCTGATGATGCCGGCCTTCCTACGTCACTATGAGCTGCTAGCTAATACCCTCTTTACACCATGATTAGCTCTTAAATGCAGTCCTTTAAACACGTGTAAACCCCTTAAAATTAGCCAGTGACTCAACTCGCATCACAAGCGGATGCGTTTGCATCCCTGCGCTCACGCGGCACTCTGTCTCTAAACCTGTTAGCGCGCCGGCGAGTCAGAACCTCTCCTGGGCACAGTGCAACTGTGGAATCAACTCACCAGAATGGCAGAAAATAGAAGGGCATCATCTCAGGAGGTGTCGCTTTCAGCTAAAGTGTCCTTTAAATGATCTGTTCAAACAACAATGTAAAAATATACTTGGAGTCACTGCTAAAAATGGCAAATTAATACTCAATTATTAGTATCATTACAATGGCTGACATTGCCGACTGACACGCTGTCCTGTCATATTAACACCGTACAAAGTTGAGTAGAATAGAGTTAGGGTTGTGGACAACCAAGATGTTGCTTTACACTATACAAAAACAACACAATGATCACAGCAACATACGCCACACCTCGGTCAACGTTCACCCGCTGTCCCGGTGAGAAGTTCCACCAGCATCGTGCCTTTCATCTTTCGCTCTTTTGGAGACGGCCTTCCCCTGCTACCACACACATTTTCTCCATGCGCAGTTTGCAGAGGTGTCGCCCCATCTGCGTGGAAGTCAGCTGTGGCGTGATGAAACCGGCAACGGCGAGGACATTCTTACATCTGTGGAGAACTGATGATCTTCTGCTGAACCTCGTTGTCGTTTGATGCTCCATTTATCTCATGGTGATCACAGTTTATCTGTTCATTCCTTTGTGTCTAGTTGTGTGTGCTTCTATTATACCTATTTTCAGTTGTATTTATAGGTTAATTTGTGCGTTTAGTAGTTTATTAGTTGTGTGTATATATTGTGTGTAGTTAGTAGAAACAAACCTTTCATTTACATCTGGAAGAAATTGTTTCTAAAGCAATTTTGAGTAAATCTTATTAGTAGAATTGTTGTATTATCGTGTTATTATCATTATTGGAGACGTATTTTCTAAAAGTTGACTTCACTTTTGAGTGAATACCCAGATAAACAGTCAACTTCCTGTTTACGTCCCTCCCATGTATCCTGCTCGTTGGCCTGAGCCACTGCCTACAACACTTTCCTGTCTCTCTGAAGGACAACATCTTCTTTTGGATGAGAAGCTCAAAGAGTAAACATTAACCATAAACCTTCCTGTGACGGAGCTCTTTTAAATAATGAGAAATTACAATTTTATCTTTTCGGGCGTCAGAATTCTGAGTTTTTTATATTTCCTGACATATTATCTTCTTATATATGTTGTTATGTTTTCTACGTGGCCTTGTGTGGTCTTTAATGTGGGTCATGTTGTTTCTGGCGGCGCCTTGTTAAAGAGATGGAGTAGACCCTGCTACAGAAGCCCGTCAGGCCCATAGGATAACATACAGGGAGCAGAGCAGCGGAGACGCACTGATATACAGGTACAGCCACAGGAGGACATTCACGAATAAAGTGTATACATAAGGCTCCAGCATCGGATACACACGGCTAAGGACACGCCACATACACATGCCACAGCTGATATATGGTGTGATTCTTCAGCCTTTTGAAAGGTCATTGCTTTGATCGTGGCCTGGTTACCACACGGAGACACTCACACAGACTGTACCAGCGCATATTCACAGGAAACACAGTACCTGGTGGCCAGTATTTACCCTTTAGTCTGTGTGTGTTTGTGTGTGAATATGTATATGTATTCACCATTCAATGCCCTAAGTAATTCCCAAATTGAAGAAAAAAAAGAGTTCCTGGTATGTGCAAACATGAATTGTGTAACCTGGAGTCAATCAGCATTTAAAATCCAATTTTAATGAAGTATATTAACCACTTGCATTCATATAAATGTAAAACTAATGTGGACCCTATGATGAGGAATATGAAAAGGAAACTGAGCAACAGTTTTGTTGAATGCTGGAGCCTAAATCAGGCTGAGGACGCTTTGATACAACTGACTATTAGAGCGAGCGCAGTCAGTGAACTTGGGAAGAAAGCAGTAATTAGAAGTTAGTTTGTACACATCAAGTACACCAGCTTAGAAGCTTAAGCAATACTCTAAGAGAGAGTGTGGAGCAAAACGCGTCTGAAGTTCCTTGTCTGTTTGACATGCACTGGATATTTTTGATGTACCATTCATGAGCTGATTTGCTGAAATAATGTCATTCTTTATGGTTTATGGTTGAAATGTATCTAAAATGTTCTTAACATCACACCACACCATCACAACACGGTTACTTCTTGACTGTCCACGCTGGTGCTCGTGGCCTCCAGCTCTCAGTACTGTACATTTCTTCCAGCGTCCCGTGTTGGCACAGGAGCCCAGAGTTGTCTACATTAAAATGGTAATGAATCACGGGGCCTGCGCAGATCATAGCTGATATTTACACAGCCATTGTTAACTTTGGATCAATTACACCTGCGCTCTGCCCTCTCGCTCGCTGACTTTGCCAAGTTGCGGCGCGAGCCAAAAGCTAAATGAAAAGGGAAACAAATGATTGGTGATATAACAGACGGACTGGGAAGACCTGGATATCATATAACAGATCCAAACTCACACACACACACACACACAGGTGCAAACCCACACGCAGGGGAAAACATGTGTGTCTCGTGTGTGTCTCTGGGCATGTGGTCCAGGTCATGTATTCGAATGCAATAAAAAAATACTAACCATAATATCTAAAATCACAGGTATATCAGATATCAGATCTATATTTTGGGTGATGAGTAAATAAAATGAAATAAGATTCCACAGGCTCACCATCCCCTGATTATCAATGTCTCCGCAGGGACTCACACCTCTGAAGAGCAGTGGAACCTGATGAGCTGAATAGCCTGCTGCTTCCATAATGTCACCGCAATTCGTTGCCCATTGAGTGAGTCCATTGTCTCTTTGCAGGAAACACTGATCCTTCCTTCCACACACGCACACACACACACGCACACACACGCTCTAATGCACACAATGCATACATTCAGACACAACATGCACACAACTCCACTCACCACGCCAATGATGATCGTTGCACTTAAGAAACTGACAGATGTTGCAATAAGCATAAAATTAAAAAAAGATAAAATATAGATTTAGAATGATGAATTTAAAGATTGACTAAAACTGCAATTTCATATTATCAAGGCATGAACAGAGCAAAATGGGTCCAGATGTAAGACTGATGTCACAGGCTTCATGGGTTTAGTACAATTGTTCCAAAAGCAACAAACTCTAAGCATCTGTAATCATCTGCCTCAACAACCTTTGACTTAACAACCATCATTATTAAAGCCACGTTAAGAATCCCAGTCAAAACGGTTATGAATTGCAGCAGATACACCAAAGATGGCAATGTCAGTTGGTGTGCTAATTCACCAAAAAGCTTGGATAAACCTGAAGACAAGCTGCAACCTACAAATACTGGACGGTCACCTGACAGTTACCAGCCTAACAACCTGGATTCATATTAAAATGTGAACTTCCTGAATTTCCCCTGCTGACCTTTCGTTTGGTTGATTCTTTGAAGCTCAAGTGTCAAAGAGAGAAGTTTGGCTGTTTGTTCACTTTGGAAGAATGACCTAAGCTACACCTGAAGATCTGCTCAGACCACAGGAGTTTCAGGGCAGTTTCACCCCCAATTAACCCTGCTGACAATCAGGTGGGCATAGTGTTTTCAACAATGTATGATGTTTATTTGTTCATAATCTTAATGAGAGCATAGATGGAAATGAATGAGCAGACAGACAGGTGATGTACAGGTGCGCAGGCTGCAGCGTAGCCCCTGAGGCTAAAGTTAGCTAACACGCTCCTATTGACCGATATTAATGCTGACGGTTAAACTCTCACCTCGAGTTTTCAGCGGAGAGCAGACCACCCGTGCTGACTGCACATCCCGTCCACACTTGTTTCGCCCTCTGCTCTTTTCCCACAGCAGAGCATGACAACAGCAAGTCCATTAACCGTACCTGCCTCCTTGTGACATCACAAGAGGCGGTATGATCAGTGTTTAATATCTTACACTTCTTTGGAATCTTGAGCCAAGCTGCTCTAAAGTTAAGGTGTTCCAGACTTCCAGTGTCCACATGAACCTCTGCCGGAGTACTCACTTCTGTCTCGCCCGGGACAGATGCAGGATGATTTCTATTATGCACGTCAACATTTTGTACCCACTCAGTGGAGACGAGCTTCACTCATTCAGGCTTTAGTCAATCGCTCGTAGCGCTCGGTGCTTATAACAGCAAGGCCGTTGATAGGATTAATCGCGGTTGACACTCTCTATTCTAAACAGAACACTGCTATATGCATTGCCCTAAGGTGAGAGGAGACACACAGCCCTGCCAACTGCGAGATACTGTTGGGAACTTTAAATTGGGATACAGACAGACAGCATTTGGAAACGTCAAATGACTGTTGAGACAACTATCCAGTGCTTGTTTCATTAATGAACTAAACAGAAGATTCTCAATGACAATAAGCTACACTGGCTATTGGCTACAGGGCAATTTGACCCTGTGTTGTAGCCGTAGTTGCATTCCTGTGTTACCACTCCACTGAATGTGATGGTCGTCTGGTAAAGACGTTGTTATCAGCTGGCTGCAACATGTAACATCTTTAAAGCACACAGAATTGGTAAAGCTGGGAATATAAGGCTACGAACATATTATGTCTTGTTCTTGAAGGCATTTGAAAATGTTCTTCTGGCTGTATCTAACAGTGATTTGTCATTAACAGCGAGGCTGCGTAGTGTTATGTCACGCACACCTGCAGACAATGTTTTTTATGATTCACAATCATATCTCTCCCTCTGCGTCCACATTCACCATTAAAGGTCAATGCGAAGCACCACGGGAACGTTGATGCAGTGTGGACTGTACATCCCACAGAGGGAGGCAGGATTAAAACAGTTTTTATGAGTACGACTGAAAACGATTTGAAGATTTAAGATTAGAACCTTTACATATCACGCACTACCTGAATTATCTGCCAGGACAGACCCAGTCTGACTTGGTCCTATCTGCCTATCTGAGCCCAAATCATATTCATTCTGATACCGTTCTAAGGATTATGGTGAACATCACTGACTGGATTTTCTAGGGATCAGTCTAGTCCTTCACCTGTATGTTTGTTCATTCAGAGCTCACGTGTATGATTAGTAGTTCAATAGCTCAGTTGGTGATTACAAGAAGGTCCCGAGGAACACACCGCTGTGTTGGACAGTAGGACCTCGTGGTGGTTGGTGCACTGCTGTTTGAGCATCTGTTGGACCAGTAGAGAACATCACATCTCTTATAGTCTTTGCTGCTAGCAACCCATAGCAACCATCCATAAAGCACCCCTATACATTGTATGATAAAAGCAATCTTTCAGGTTTAAAGTGGGTCTGGACACATAATGGTTGGTTACAATTGGCCCATAGCAACTGACTTTTGTTCCTGTATTGAATTGAACCGAACTGTCTTTGGGCACCAAAGCTGAAGTTCTCACTGAAGGTGAATCACAGACGTGGGTTTTAGGTTGACAACCAGAGCTTTAACTTTGGTTTCTCTTAAGTTTCTCTTGTGATTGTTAATTTATATTATAGCTCAAAAGAGTGAACAGGGGCTGCTAAAGAGTATAGTGTGTTGAACTTACCTGAATGCAGCTCTATCAATGTGTGTTTACTACTTTAATTCCATACCCAGCCGGCCACACATCAGGGTCACGGAGTTCATAGAGAGCTGAATGATTGACTGACTTCTTGCTAATGGAGCTTTTAACCACATGGGATGGTCAGTGCATCCATTTTTTTCAGGGCTCAGAGGTGAAATCAGGAGAGAAAAGCATTAGTGAGCAATGCACAATACTGATGGAGCTTCTATTATAAGCATAATAAAAAATAACATTTGGTAATGTGCATATTAAAGAGTTTAAGCCTGGAGTCAGAAAAATGATCCATCATTCAATGAAAACAGCCCAAAACATATTTTGCTGGCAGCTTTAAACACATAACTTCAGCGGAACTGTCAGTTCATTCCAATTGGCTGGTGCACCAAGCCAAAACCTCAAAATCCGCACCACAAAGAAGAAGAGCGGCAGACAAAGAACGACGTGGGGGAAAAATTAAGACTGTGGTTCGTCAGCGCTCCGCTCTGCTCTGCTCCGCTCTGCTCTGCTCCACTCTCTCTGCTCTGTTTTTGTCTGGGTCTGTTGTTTTTGTTGCCACTGCTGTCTTTTGGCATATGATCTCTGCCAGCACGGGGCACAGCATAGTATGGGACTGCATGAACAGCTCGGGTGTGAGCGGCTTGCCAAGAGTGGCTTCGGTCTGAAGCACATGACAGGGTGTTAGCGTGGTGCATTTTCCAAATCCCCTCTCTTACATTTAGATAGACAGTGCGAATCCCAACTGTACAGTATCAATAGTGCATATCTATATGTATCTCCGAATACTGATTCGTTAATGCAAACACACCTATAAGCACAGAGCACAGAGCCATATGTTACAGTACATGTCTGGGAGCTTAGGAGGGGTGTGGTCTATGTTATGGAACACTGTGCATGCAACATGTGCAATGATGCAGACTACTTACACAAAGCACCTTCCATAAGTTTATATCAGTTTACTCATCAGGGTTAGTCCAGCTTCATCTGTAATAATAGTTGTCGGATGCATCTGTTGGTCTGATACGATCTCAATAAATTATATTTATAATAACCCCAGTGTTGTCATCAGCATTACCTTGGTATTATTGGGCTTGGAGACTACTTTTGTACATACATATATATCTCAGTGGATTTTGAATAAATGGGAATTTAGCAGTCTTGTCAGGCGTTACCAAGATTTATTTTTAAACACAATGGCTTTTCTCTGGAGGTGTTACCGAAATTGAACAAGTATTGTATGCATTATGTATGTAAAGAAGTCATGCACTGTGACCCAATCCAGTGACCTGCGTCCTGCATCCTGACACTATTGATCTCAACCCCATTAACAGTTCCACAGCTTCTATTTAGCAGATTTATGTTCTTACTGTGGAAGAGGGGTCAAATATCTCAAATCACTCGTGTTGCATTGTTAGATTATTTGCATGATTAAAAGGTTGTTTTACTTTGTAGGCAGCTAGCCGGCAAACTTAAAGATGTTAGTAATGAGGAGTATTAATGGCAGAAAAGAATAGAAAATATATGCAAAACACAAGCAAACTAAATAATTTGAACACAGATACTTCTGAGATGATGAACAAACACAGATTTGCTGTGTATTGCCATTTCATAACAGTTTTACACATGACTTTTAATATTTGATATCCTCAGATACCAATCAGGCAAAGCCTCTACAGGGTCCACGAGAACTGTATTTCACCTGGACCCCCCCCCCCCAAAGGCATACCCATCTGCCCACCCCCAACCCCTCCCGTCGCCGATGCAGGGCTATCACCCTCCATGTCTGGCTCACTCACCAGCACTCAGTCAAGCGCAGAAAACACAACTGTCCAAGCGCCCAGACCACCAACCCCCAACATGTCTGTTCTTCCCCCACGCTAAAACCATGACTGATTCACTCATGAGCAGGTTCAGTGGGTTCTCTGCTGCACTTGAAAGGGGGATTTAAGTTACTAGAAGCTGGACTTCAACAGCAGTAGAACCACATACATGTATGGATATTATAATAATATGACATGGTGCAGGGATGTTGAGTTTGAGTGAGTTTGAAGCACAAAAAAATAAAGGTACATGCTGTTTTTCATCACTCCTACTGCGTTTTATCATATTGCTCATCTATTCTGATGCAGTGGAACTAGTTTCTGTTTATTAGTATTATGAAATAGGATCATACATATTTTAAGGGGATTAAGATCATCCACCACTGATATCTAACCAAAAATCGGATGGGGTCGGCGCCTTTGTTGTGCCTTTTTTAAACCACAACATTATATGTTTGCATTTTTAGATTGAACATGATCCATACATGATATATGGCTCTGTATTCTTACACTACTTGGGTTGCCGCATTTGAGGGCACAGGAGCTTTTATTAAAGCTCACTGACTGTTTTAAATATGCTTTTCCTTCTCTTTTGAAAATATAAAGCTGCACAATGTCTCAACATGGGAGTGAAAAGCTATTCAAAAAAAAATAATATGATATTAAATAAAATTATGCTCATCTCTGAGAACAGTCCTGTATTTGTTGTTGACAACAACAACGGGCTGGACTGAGGCAGCGAGCGGCCGTGTTGATGAGGCCGATGTCACGGCGCGTGGCTGCTTTGTATTCTCCTTCTGCCTTGTTTTCCAGCCCTCCTGTGATACTGCAGGTACGCCTTCACACACACAGCTTTGATATAAATGCAAAAATCATCACAACGGGTGAGTCATCCTCCGCCTCCCGCATTGCCCCATGCCTCCAACAAGACCCCACCCTCGGTGTAAACCAATGGAGATGTTTCCAGTAGGTAGGCACACGTCTGACACACACAACTCTCGCGTGAGTTTCAGTGCACGCTGTCTGGAGGTGTTTTAACACAACAGCAAACTATATTGATATAATATTTAAACTGAAACAGACAGTGCGACGTGAAGACGAGGAAGCGAAGCAATAAGGATGGATGGGAATGGAAACTGGTTGTGATTATAGAAAGCAAAGAGAGGTCAGGTAAAGACAAAAAGAGGGAGAGCGTAATTAGAGTGAATGAGGAGTGAAAATGAAGGGGACAACAGAGGTGGTGGGGGAAGGCAAGGCGCCGACAGAGATAATGGCAGCAGAGAGGCAAGGCCGACCATGAGAATATTAAAGAAAATACAGAAATGGGCTCTAACGAAAAGAAATTAAAAGGAGGAAAGTCGTTTTGTTTCAGCCAGCGATGGCGAGACGCGACTCCTCAACGCGGAGACGTGGTTTCCTGTTATCCTCCTCTCTCTCTCTATCTGTCGCCCTGCCGCCAGTGAGCCGCCATGCAAATGGAGCCAGGATGGAGCCTCTTGTCTGGCTAACAGGAGGTGACAGGGAGCCTGATGCCTAATAATGTCCATCCCGCTCAGGGATTAGACACAGCAGAAAGAAAGAGAGACAGGTGGCGAGGGGAGAGGAATCTCCGGGAGCTTACACAGGCTTTCTTCTGTGAATGGGGGAAGCCATTACAGGTGTACACAGCAGGCTGCTAGCAATCACGCTTTGTCAATGCAAACACCCACAGACATATTCCTGTACTGGAGGTGCTAACACTTTATACCAGAACAACCTGCTACAGCCTTTATTTTTCAGACGGTGACGCTGTAATGACTCTGACATTTCCACTAAGCATGTCAGAGTGGTCTCCCTGTAGGAGCTCAACCTGGATTGGCAAGAATCCAAATATACTTTCCAGTGGTAATCAAGGCATCTGATGTATTACTGACAATTCATCCTCAGATGTCTCAGAAGCCTCGTGATGACTTCCATCTGTCTGGAACTCTGCAGTGTTTCTAACATTGACGTTTCTGCGCCTCTTTAATTCCAGTTCATACTTGAGGTTCTGTGCCTTTGTTTACAGGTGTCTCCATTCCCCGTCGTCTCTGCAGGCCACGATGACAACATGCATTCATTTCAGATGGATATGAAACTATTAGAGTTGTTTTTAGGGCTAATTAATATTTTAGTTTAGCCTATAGTGCAAGGTTTGGTCTTAGAGTAATTACACCAACACTGACAATGTGCTAATGATGCCACTGGCTCTGCTCCACCCTCTCACTGGTCAACCAATCATTGCTGGCTGATGTAAATGGCATCACCGTTTATTGTGAAATGCAGGGTGACTTATCTGGCGCCGGCCTAACTAGAATGCTGATTGGATCCATTAACTTGGACTGCAATGAAACAAATGCTCATTTATCTGTCTTGTATTTTAGCTTAAACGGCTAACCGCTAACGTTTCAGTGGAGTCTACCTCCAGCCATATTCAAGTGCCAGCAGCTGTATTCGCAAGTTTTAAGGAGGTCAGGCCTTCCCCGGGAGGCCTCGTTACACTGGCATTCAGTTATGACAGGTTTGCAACTCTCCGAATGAAAAAAGCAGTCACAGCACAGATTTTTCCGTATTTATGGGCCATTAAGTCAAGTAGCCTCAGCCTCGCCTTCAAGTTTTCGAGTCAAGTTGAGTCATCAGCCGGTTACATCGTATTTTTTCAACTCTACCCAGACTCAAGTCTACAGATCTCATCTGTTGTTAATAGTCCTGTTTTTAGCGGATTAGCTTTCTGAAATTTAACCGCATACAATTAAACTGTAGTTATGAGTGAAAGCACCTTTCACTGGCACCTTCAGGTCATCACTCGCATGTGACGCCTTCATTTGGGTGAGCGACCCTCCTGCAGCACCGACCTGTGCAGCGGCTTCGGGCATTAGTCCAAATGAACCGAGCTGATCTGATGAACAGGTGAGGTGTTGACACCGTTTCAATTAACGGATCATAAGCGTTTAGATAGTGCTTATCTCAGTTCGGTCAGTCCTGTCCCGCCGCTGCTGCCGTCAGCCTGCCATAAGAATGGATTTTAAATACTGTCATTTGAACTGAGCTTATGTAAATGTCAGCAAAGAGGAGAAACCCTGATTTAAAGAGAGAGAGAGAGAGAGAGAGAGAGAGAGAGTGGAGAGGCTTGTTGTTCCTGTGAAAACTGATCCACAGTGACTGCATCACAAAAACTCACAGCATCCCTGCGCACACTGTCCAGCGCTCTCACAAATTACAAAACACACAGACGCGCGCGCACAGTCGGAGAAAACAAAGCAACACACTCTCTTTTTTCTTTCTCCTTCAATTAAGGTTGGCTTAATTACTCACTTAATCCCGCACCCTAAGTGAGAAACCATTACAGAGGCAGACACTGAACACAGACAAGTAAACACATTAGAGCGCTCAAACACTCACAGAGCAAGCGTCGCGTTTCATAGAGGCGGAAAAGGAAAGATTTTGAAAAGGCTGTACCTTTGCTTTTAGCTAGAGGAGCAGGAGGGGGCGGAGACAGGACAGAGGATCCACAGCCGAGAGAGCGGGGACAGGGAGGGCGGAGGGAGAAGGAGAGAGGAGACGTGAGTTCAGATTGCAGCACACACAAAACATATCAGTGTATGTCTGAATACATGACATGTACAGTAGCAACTAATTACAGTTGTGCATTGCAAAAACACTTCAAACATGCAACCGCATCTGGTGCTGCAGCACCTCTGGGCGTCACAACAACACTGCAAGCACGGCACTCACAAAGCCAGAGATACAGTAATGGTAGAGGTGTGATATTGGTCAGGTATGTGACTGTAACTGTGACTTCCTGTTAAAATAAATGTCTTTCCTGCTTTTTTCATTAAAAAAAACTTTATTTGTAATATTTATTCCTCAAGAATTCAGTGTTTGTTTTTCATTGTTGCTTTCTTTATGGAAAACTGTTAAATCTTGCTTTTAATTAATATTTTTAGATTTTTTTAGATGTGATGATCTACTTTAAACCATTTACATACATTTACATACACTGACATTCAGGAAAACACCTTCCATGATTCCAGCTAGGGAGCATTAGTTATTCCACACAGTGGTTTTCCTCCTGCTGGCCTGGTGTTCATATTGTGTAAATAACCTAAATAAGCTATTTGAGATCTTACATGTTGCTAGTGATACACAAGCAGTTATTAATACTGGATTGTGTTGAGATCTAACTGCCAGTGATTTTGCAAAGTGGTTGAGACTTGTTGTTGTTGTTGTTGTTGTTGTTATTTTATGCCATAAGTCAAATGACAAACTGCATCTATACAGCCCTGAATGACACATTCCAGTCCCCTCCTGACTGAGCTTATGCTGCTGCGTCTAAAGCTGGACTGGTCTTGGAAAGATGATTACTTCAAGAAAACAATAGTTATTATTACTCCATTACTCCATCCACTCCCTGGCCATTAAGAGTTGAAACTATTTAATATCATGAGTATGTAAGAGCACAGAATATACTGACTTTAAGGATTACATGTAAGAGAAAGCACTTTTCAGTAAAATGATGTTGTTTTGTCTTCACTTTCAACCTGATGCAGTCACAGTATAAAGCCTGGAAAGGCATTTATTATAAATCATGTGAACCCTGTTAACTCCGGCTGGGCTAGGTTCCATTTCATAACACAACAGAACAGACTTTATATTAGATGCTTTTTGAAAAACCATGCACTGTCCTAAACATTCCACATCAACACCGAAACGTGCAGCTCCACACAAGAATCACAGTCAACAAAGGCGTGGCACAGAGGAGGAAAAGAGAGGCATACCTTGTTCTGCCATCATATGTGCAAGGCCTTGAGAAGATAAGAGAGGCAACAGAGAGAGAGGGGCAGGGGGGGGAGTGAAAGAGAACACTGAGTAAAAGAGAACCCTCAGATCCAATACGCTTCGGTATTGTGATGATCCATGTTTTCCGGGGGGGGAAAGCATGACATCAGAGCACGCTAACACGCGGCAACAAAGCTTCCTGCAGCTGGGCGGGAGGCTTCTTCAGAAGAAACACCAGAGCGACAGCAGAAGTGACAGATGCTGCGTTTATTCTTGAGTCAAGCTTATGTTATGGTGGCACTGTATGTAGTCAGTCAGGTCCCTGATGGCTGGTTGTCTGTGTGTGTGCGTGTGTGTGTGTGTAAATGATGCATACGTCTTTACTGTTCTTACTTTTTAGCAGTTTTTAAAACATGTGCTCATCCTGTTGGACCACAATCTGGCTGCAAGTCGACCTCTAAGCTGCCCGCTCCACCGCTTACACCCACATTTCATGTCATAATCATAAAGCCCATCATATATTTACATTGACCTAGTCTGTAAACCTGCAGCTGCACAAATAACTGTCATATGTTTATGCTTATGTCATAATTTTCATTCAAACTCACCTGGCATATTGTTGTTGACCTCTGGATTGAGAGGAAACAGAGAAAACAGAGAAACAGAGAGAGCCACCATTAGAAACACTCTTCTTACTTGCATGTCGACTGTCATGCAAACGATTACATACACTTCACAGTCCATGCAGAGGGCCGGCAATGGGCGCGGCCATGTGCATGTCCTTTACAACGCAGAGGGTTCAGTCCCATTACACGAAACTCAGAGAATATCCAGCGTGAAGGAAAAAAGGCATCACACACACTTTGGGTCTCCCCTTTATCTGTTGGTGCAGGCAGGTGCTGTAGAGAAAACCATGAACATGTTCACAATCAAATGCAACAAAAGCCAAAATAAAATAAGATATAATAAAGTTTGTTATATAAATGATTGATGGCCTTTGTTTATGAGTTCAAGGCCAGCTGAAAAGAAACAGGTTTACAGATCCCCATTCCCGTCCCCTGGAAGCTGGAAAGTCGTGCATGGCGTTGGACGTACTGATGATTTTGCTTTTCTTTAAGACACTGCAGCTTTTGGGGCACAGGTATGACGATGGGGCAACCGCTCCAAACCTGGAAACAGCGTCTACCCACCGCAAAACTCAAATATGGCGTTTTCAGCTTTTGTCATCGATTGAAGTGGCAGTGAAGCAGAAATATATACCTGAGGGTGGCACTTGATAAAAGGCCTACAGAGAAAGAAATGCTGTCTGAGTGGTTCATTTCTACGCCGAGCCGTACAGAGCGGGCTACTGCAGCGTTACCGTCCTCTGATGAAACGACAACAGTGGTGACACAACATCACAGAGACAGAGTGACCCCCAAGACGGAGAGGGAATGTGCAGGAAGGTCATCGAAAAAGCACCAAGTCACACCGTTTACAGCGCAAATGTGCAAACTGGATATTGTGACTTGAATAAATAGGATAGCGCACCTGTTCTATCGATTTTGTAATGATTTTAAGAATTAAGAATATTGTTTTAACAAGTGGAATTTGGGCACAAAATCAGACACGTGCAACAAAATTAAGAGTTACTTCCTAGAAAAATGAAAAAGAAAACTGATGAAATCATCTTAAATAGTCAACTGTATAACTGACTGACATTGGCTCTTCTTTACCAAAATATTACCAACACACTGAATATTAGTCATGCTGGTTGCACTGTTTTACAGTGTTCCACTCCCTTATGATAAAGCATAAGCATATTTGGCCTCTGCTGGGAATTAAAACGTTAAATCAATAAAAACATGAGTAAATTGAATAAAACAAAAAGTCAGGGTGTTGCTAAAACAATGTGGGAATACTGATGGCAAGGTGTCGATATGGGATTTGATAAAATACCTTGCCAAAGACTGGAAACAGGAGTATGCTGATACTTCCTCCCAAAGGCAGGACAACGGACAACCAAAATACACGTGGCCCCATCAAGTTAGGCCACTCACAGAAGCGAAGGAGCCACAAACGGAAGTAAAAGGTAATTGATTTGAGATGCATTAAATGTTCTTAGCAGGAACTAATTGGGCATGGGTGTTAGGGTGTTAATGTGAACACAAGTGGATGGAAGTCAATCAGATATGCATTAGATATTAATTCAGTTTAAACTGAGGACTTCATGTCAGTCGGGCTGGAATGAGTTGATCAAATGGTCATCTGGGAGTTGAAGGCTGAATGTGTGTGTGTGTGTTGGGTTAATCTTGCTAAAGCTCCAGTTCATCTGTGTCCTCTCTGAACCACTTGATTTAGTTGAGATTTCCATAGCATTGAACTTGACACTCAGATACCAACAGAAAAGCCTAAAACTGTTGACAGAGGGAGATTAGGGCAGATTAAGAGTGTGTCCACGCTCACGCACAGACGCACACATGCAGGATTGTGTTGTATTTGAAACCGCTGTAGTTTCACTGCCCAGTCGTCACTGCTTCAAACTGTGTGGAGAGGTTTAGAGTTTTAAGTTCTAGGTTTAAGTTGGGCTTAGGGTAAGAGCTTGGGTGAGGTGACAGGGTTAAGAGGAAGGAGTGTGTGTTGTTCGCTGTGTCATCCTGCCAAACACACCTGTCAGATCATTATGCACTTTTAAATGATTAATCAGTTACATGATTCCCTCATGATACGCAACAATTATTTTATTTATAACGGGACAGCAGCCCCATAACACTTCATAATGTTTGGAGGTAATAAAAGTAATAATCTAGTGCTCATTTTGCCAAAGAATCACTCTCCACTATTCCAAATTTAAAGGGAAAAAAATATGATTATTTGCTCTTTTTTCTGAAAGTCAGATGAGACGATGGATGTTAACCTCCCGGGTGAGAGCGAAGGCTGAGCTGAGTCTGGACACTGTTCGCTAAGCTTGGCATAAAGACTTGAGGTAGGTGGAAACATCTAAAGCTCATTATTTAATAAACACAAGATAATGATTTTGCCTTGATTTCAGACAGAGTTACATGCAGGAACTGCTGCGTTATTGTAAGACTTTCTAGAGCTTAATAGAAAGCCAGTCATTATTTGCAGTGATGGGTCGTGCACCACGTCCGAAGGTGGCATTAAGTGTTGGAGTTAGACGTCCATAAACAGAACTGAACACTGATGAGCTTCCTACAGGACAGTCTTTTAGGCTGTTAAAGGGTTAATTACAGATTGTGGTGATGGTTAAAGTAAACCACACTGACTGCAGCACCATAGCAACACCACAATATGCTCGCGTTTGGTCCTTCATTCAGCTGGACAGTACAAAGCTGATCATCAGGCGTCCAAACGGGTGTTAACAAAAACTTTATGAAGAATGTTGTCGGCGACTTTCTTTCCACGGTGACGTGTAAAATGCGACATTGCTGAGGCAAACACATGCATCTGTCTTGTTTTAATACATGAGACGAGAGGTGACGCCTCTATTCTCCATCTCTGTGGGCACCCAAAGTGAAACCCAGAGCGGCTCTTTGAGGTGTCCTCCTGTGGCTGTGGACTGAACTGATATGGAGCTGTCTTAGTGAGGTGGGGTAGAACCAAATGGACTCTAAGTGGGTTGAACTCTGGATAAAGACGGGCTATGTGAGGATTTCACAAACACACACACACGACAGACTTGTACCTGTAATTCCGATGACTGACACATGTCTGTTTGACTTATTTCAATAAGAGAAAACATTTTGACTCACAATTCGGCAAAATGTGATAATATGTGACTAAAACTTCTAATGACCAAGACCTTATCTGATGTAGCTGCCATGATGAATGAAACGTAGGTTATTGCTTCTCTGCCGAGCACACACTTGTGTGTACTGACTGAATGGCCTTTATGTTGGAAATGCAGGGATAGTTCCAACCGATTTGGACAGACTAGATAAAAAGGAGTAACAATGGGGAGACGGCGGATTAACAAACTCATCTCTCTGCTCTCTCTCCCACTCCGGCTCGACTTTTTGACTAATCCATCATTCAAAGCTCTATCTCTCCCTCTGTCTCCTGATGATCAGCTGGACTCGGTCGCCCCCACTCCTCCCTGCTCTGTCATTATTTTGTTCTCTGTCTTGACCTACTTCCTTTGACAATTTACTTCCCCTGCGTCGTGCCATCAGGCGTGCGTGTGTGCCTGGCGACAGGGAGCGATACAGACACAGAGGCGAGCAGACGCATACATATTTAATAAGGTACCAGTCAACAAACCAATCAAACAGTCATAGGTACAATTCCCAGTGGCAGGCTAGCATTTAACTCAATACAATTACTGTATCAGGGGTCTGAGTGGCTGTAACAAATCTATATCCTCCAGCTCCCCTCAGGGATTCCTGCTTAAAGTAAAACAAAAACAGATTACCGGTCTTTGGGTGACTCACCGGCGCTCTGACAAACTTATTTATTCATCAGTGGACACATAATCTAGGGTATGAGTAGTAGGGTATGAGAGTATGACTCTCTCTTAATTCAATACCCAAAAGGTGAGGCGAGGATAGCGAGGGGGATTAGAGCTCAAAGTGGATTACCTGGAGGGATGATTCATGATGGGTTGGATAAAGTGGGAGAGTGCTGTTATTAATGAGGTATTTCATATTCTGCTTTCTTTCATCGCTGCCGGCTTAGCTGATTGTTTTCAGCACGTGGTTGACGTGGAAGGTAAACCAGTCCACGGTGGGTTCCTACGTTCTCACCACACACGCTTCCCTCGGGATAAAGGATCGAATCGTCACAGTGCCGAGGGCTTGATTGTTGCTGTTTCCATCGTCATATTTGATGAAGGTGATCAATAGCCATAAACCTGCTTGCTGACCGGTTTCCGCCGGTGGCCATGTTTCATGTTGATTTGAACATACGGGCAGCTGGAGCAACAAGCTGGGTGGGCTGCTGAGGCCATCTGCTCATGTTAGGGTGTCAGGCGTACAGCTGGTAGAGCGGCGACTGGTCAGCACAGGGCAGAGGCTTGTGTTGGTTAACAACAGATTGAGAGAGGCTGTGTTTGCTAGCTCCTAGTTAGCTGCTAGTTGCTAGTGGATGGGTTTCATTTGTTTTTTTTTAATGAATATTAATTGAATGTAACGCTACCTGAGGTAGATCTATGAATCCTGCAATAGTTGTAAGTCATTCAATAAATCTGGAGTTTTGATGGTGGCAGGGACCAAATCATTCCCTTACCTCAACTACTCACTTACTAATTTTACCCCAAACTGTGACCATTAAACGCAGTGACGCTGCTGTGCCTGACCGACTCTTGACCACAGCAGTGTCAGATCAGAGAAAAAAATGGTTTTACAGCACTGGTCATCAGTTTTGGGAGGCACAGACAAACAATACGGTCGTGCTAAAAGGGGCGGCAGATCAGAAAACACTTCTCTGCACTGTTTTCGAGCGAAGCCTCTAACAGTGTGTTTTGCCTTTTAATTCTGCGGTCTGTTGATGGCGCGCCGTGGCAGGAGCTTTGTGCCACAGTCATAACAGTACAGGACAGCCTCAGCTGAATAAAGGACAATAGCATGCTGTTTCAGTTACATCAGCCGCGTTAATTACTTTAAGAGACGCAGCCTAATCTGTAGCTTTATCTCTGTCTTTCCATTACATCATCAATTCTGCTCATTGATCTCAGCAATTCTGCCGGTTTCTCACTCCCTCTGACTTCATTAATTACTGATTAATTACAGAGCAGGAGCCCTTCGCCCTGTTTGCGCTGGTCTTACTCTGACACTGCTAAATTAGAAAACTGGTACCACAGCGTACCTTATTTTCTCTACAGGCTCACACTTTAAACTAATGGTCGTAGCCAGACTGTTGGACTGTGTCCTCTGTACCCTGAATGTTCTAACCAATCCAGGGTCAGTGCTCCTAATTGTGACTTTGTGAGTGTTTATGAAAAAAGCCTCAAATGCTTTCAGCTACTTTGTGATCAATATAACTTAGCAGTGTTCATCCAGTCATCTTTGCGATCGCCCAACAAAACCAACTGGGGTTTTGTTCTTTGTGGTGATTTTAATATCCATCAGTGGTTCCAGGAATTTTTTTTAAAGATGAATGGTTTTTTGACTAGTAAGTGGGTGGGTGTAAAATATTGTCTGTGGAGGATATGATAGTTTCGTCAAACTGCATGACCACAGCAGCACAGCAAATATTGATGTTTCGTTATCAAATGGAAATTGGTCGTAATTCAAACATGCATTGTCCGATCTGCACCCTGGCCTGAAAGCATTTACATGCTAATAATCAGTTTTTGTCACAGGGCCACCTTGCAGCAACAGGGGGTTGTTTCACACACTGATGTACTCCTAACCGCTTGACCACATTCACATGGTGAAATGTGGAGATGTGGCAGTTTCACTCTTTTGCCATGTGGCCAACATGGAGTGGTTGTTGAAGGGCTAGAGATGCTCAAAAACTCATGAGACTTGGCGCATGTTATCTCAGGTGTTCTTTGAAGTAGCCCTTGAGGTATGTTTCAGCTAGATGTGCCAAATTTGGAAACATCCTGACACCTACAATGATGCCTCTTGGGGCAATACTAACCCAAGAGGAACCCAACAGGAAGTGTGGTGAACTCTTCCTGGGAGCATATGCTTCTACATCTGGAATGTAAAGGGCAAACAGGAACTTCACATTTGGCTAGTTTTGTCTAAAGACCTTTGCAATGGTAAGTTTTGGCTATGCAATGATGCAATGTTTCACCATGAAGTTGTTGTATTTGGAACGTACGTAATCCAATCTGCCCCAAATTGTACAAGTTTGATTGGATTCAGTGCTGAGTCATGGTGCACAGCTTCCTGTGACAATCTTCTGATTTCCATGACTCTGCAGACTTTGTTTTACAGCAACATAACATACAGTCAGTGTCTAACTCCATATAGTGGAGACATGTATTGATATTTAACGTCTTTGTGCAGTGTCCAAAACACGTAACCATTTAGAGTCGTGCAAAGTAATCGGTGTTTGGTAACAAAGGCCACAGCTGATGCACAGCCACATGCATGAAGGTGTCAGGGCCTGCTCAGACCTCCTGTCTGCAGAATTAAAGCCGAAAACAGCAAGAGTGCATCTTTGGAGTAAATAATATGTTAATGCTTAGTGTCTCAGAACCTGGAACAACATGTATGCTGTAATTTACACGCTTCATATTTCATAAGTTCATATTTTGCTGACGTTCAGTCAGGCCATATTCCCTCCCTGACGGATTCAAAAAGCAGGCAATCCACCGACCCACCTCTGCCAGCCTCAGTAAGTACATTATTTATCCCTTAACCCATCAACAACCCAGATTCTCTCAGTGCTGCTCGAGCTCCCTGTTTCCACTTACCTATCACTGCCCTGCAGAAGGCAGCCCTCCAGACGGGTGAGATAGGGAGAGCCGGACGTAAATCAACACTGGGAACTGGTCCCAATATGGAGGCTGTAAATCAAGTTTGGGGAAAGCGACCTATCAATGTACAAGGGTCACCAGTGTCTCACTGAGTCATGCATCATGGCGCTGAGGAGCTGGAGGATGGTAGGGAGGGGTTGTGTGTGTTGGAGAGAGAACTGTAAGAGGATGAGGGAATGTGAGGATAATGTATGTAGCGCTGCCTATAGACGTAGCCATACTAAGATTAAAAGAACACCATATTCAAATACTTCTGATTTAAATTAAAGAAAAACTATCCAGACAGGTCAACACGCCCCAGGATTATGACTTAATCACACCCAGCCACGCTCCTCCATGTCCTCCTGTGTCCCTGCTGCTGCATTAAACCACTTTGTTACCAACGGGAGTGTGTGTGTGTCCTGGGTTTGGTTCCCTCTTGAGTTTGTGACAATGAGGCTTATTAAGTGTGAGGGAAAATACAGCAGTGTCACTACGTGACACAGAAGAGGGTACAGATGACACAGCACTGACAAAAGGGGAAACCCTGGAAATGCTGAAAGATTTCCATTTTAACCATAAGATTAACTCTGTGCTTTTAGTGACATCCCACACTCGGAACCCTGAAACCTTCACTTCGAACGTTTCCTTCTGTGCCACCCTCGGGGATAGATTTCCAGCCCCGCTGTTTGTCACCAACACCATCCGAAAGCAAAATCATCAGTGAGTCAAACACTTTTGCAGCACAGTTGATGTGAACCTGCTGTTTCAGTTTTGGACTCTCGGGCCACAGTGGTTCGGTCCGGCCATACGTGTTGGCAGGAAAAGCAAGGACATCATGTGCAAAGCCAGGAGCTTGGCATCCTGTGAACCTTTTAATAACATGCCTAAATATTATATTTGGTATGGATTATGGTAAATATATTAAAAATAGGTAATAGGACATTATTTCAGTCACAGCATAAACTGCACAGGAACTGCACAGGACTACAGGAAACACACTGTATCTGTATGTATTTAGTACTTTCTATATCACCTGTGGCTTTTCCCACTCTTTGTGTTTATTCTGCTATATTAAGGCACGAGTTGTGTTGTAGCAGTGGGTCAATGAGCTGCTGGTGGTTTTCTCTTATGTCAGAGTACACAAGAAGTCAGAAAATACAGGGTGTGTCATTATTCCCATTATGTAATGTGCATCCCATAATCCCGTTCAGAGGCTTTTTAAGGTAACAGGAGGCAGCTGTACATACACATATAACGCACCACTATCAGGATTTGCCCCGTGCAGCTGGCGGTGTGGACCGCCACACACACCTGACTACACAGACGGCTGTGAAACTGGGCGCTTCGGTGTAACTTTTGGTTTGTTTGGTCAGAGAACACATCAGCTACTGAAAGATTCAAACTACAAATTACACACAGCAATGGATTCATTGTGATGTGAGGGATACTATCGCTGTTGTGGTGCGTGATCAGCAAAGACAGCGAACTGGATCAAAGCGGCTGATTAACCTGAACCCTCTGGAATATATATCTGACTGGTGCTCAGTGCAGAGGGGTCAGTGCAGAGGAAGTGCGGCTCTGCTCTCAGAGCCATCAGCTCCCAGCAGCTGCAGCCAGTCCCCCACCCGCCTGATGTCGTGACAATGCACTGGCTGAGGTCGCAGATATCTTTAATACCTTCCATGCCAGCAACTCTTCTGTTGTTCTCGTGCGTCCGCAATTAAAAGAAACTGAAAGAGATCCGGAGCACAAGCGCATCAACCCTTGGAGCCCACTGTGTCAGTTAAGTGCCAGCGAATCAGCTGAGCGAGGGCAAATCAGCTCAGCTCACCACCAAGGCACAGGGAGGCACCAACACCAACCCCCACCCCTCACCCCATCCGCTCTTTATTTCAAACACCGGCAGAGATAGATTTAAAAAAAAAAAAACCCTAATCTTTAAATTCCAGATTCCCTGGCCTTTTGTCTGTGAGCGGGGGATTTGGATCCAGGCCAAATGGGATGTAAATTCCATATTTGTGAGAGGTGGAGCGCCGGGAAGTCAGAGACGGAGGGGGGGGGGGGGACAGGACAACAAATATATTTCAACAAATTTCCTCTGATCCGAATGAATTATATGTAAAAAAAGAGAGCTCGGCGACTTTCTAATCTAAGTGCTATTGATTATCTCATAAGGAATAAGATTATTGTGTACTCCCCAGCTGCTGGGAGCCGCTGGTTTGGAAAAGCCTGGAGAATGCGTATTGATCGTGAATAATTAAACACGTGACATGAGGGTTTTTTGTCCTCAGAGCACAGGAAAAAAGGTAAAGGTGGCGAAATCCATTACCTGCGCTGGTGCTGGCACGTTCGCCAATTACCCCAACAAAACGAGCATTATCACAGAGCGTTTGGCACTCGAGATTTATCGAATCACAGGAAGTCCAAGTTTTGCATAGAGCGTGTGAAAACGCCTTTTATTCGGCCCATGGGCAGGAACTACACGGGGTGGGGGGGCGACGAGTGAAGGGCTTTCTTTTTAATAGGAATCAATTTGGGTCTGGGGACAGCCAGCTGTAGAGCGATTGAAACGCAGCTCTGGCAAAACTGTCAGCACAAAAGGATGCGATATAAAACAGCTACCATTTTGTGACTGGGTGAAGAAAAGGGGCTCAGGAGGCCCTTTTCTTTCTACGGCCGTTCTTATCACTGCCTGCAGGACCAGCGGCATTAACCTGCAACCCTCACTGGCTAACCGCGCTTAGATTAGCTTTCTGATTCTACACAGACGTGCATACACACAGATTGGAATAACAGCCATCACTTGGAAGTTCAGAACAAGAACGCAGTGTCAAAGAACCTCAGAGCTGCACCAGTACCTGGTGTAATAGCAAGAAACAATCCTGAGACCAGACTAGTTAAAAAGCAGAGTCGTGCAATAACGCCGAAACCTTTGAGGATGACGCTTGTAAATAACAAGGTAATATAGAAAAATGTTTTTTTTCCAACTGGATTGGTGAAAGTCCAAATGAGAAAGAACATTCAGTGAAGCCAGCTCGTCATTTCACTAGCTGTAGCTCACTTAGGTCCCCAGTGTAAAGTTACCTGCAGCATCTTCACTCTGTTCAGTAAGCCATGGTTGTTGTTCACAACAGCACGAGGCTGAGTCAGTTTTGGCATTAACAAGAACTTCAGTTAGACTTTTGAGAAATAATGATTTGAACACAAAAAGAAATTAGATCACGTCAAAGCTGAAGTGATGGAGACATGAATGGCACCAGTGTAAGAGACTTTAAAGGCATGCGTTACCTTCACTGCAGAAGCGGCCCTTGTATTCTGTTCTGGAGCAGTCACAGACTGGCTCTCCATCCACCACTGAGCACGTACCGCCATTCTCACACGGGTTCACGGTGCACCACCCTTCTGACTCCAGGGGCACCTTAAGGCTTCCCAGGAGCAGGGGCTGTGAGATGCCGTATTTGAGGTCTGTAATTGTTCCCCTGAAGGGCTGCATGTTTCGCACCGTAGGCAGCGTAAGCGCACCATTGCGGATATCCTGAGGCACTCCGCCCACGAACAGGTCGCTGACTATTTTCATGAACAGACGCTGAGGCCGCACCTCATCCGCTTTGGCCTGGCCGTCCAGTACCAGCACTGTGCGCTGGTTATACCTGCTCACAGTGGCAAAGTGCCAGTTACTGTCGTCCACGCGTCTGTCAGACACCACTGTGGTCTCGGCGCAGTCGATGCTGAAACGCAGCTGCAGTCGTCCCTCCACCACTGACAGCTGCAGAAAGTCACAGTAGCCTCCATCGTCAAAGTACAGCAGCAGCGCCTCTGAGGCCTCTGTCTTGAACTGGAAGCTGAGGTCACCACGGGTGCTGGCATCCCAGCGGAGGTAGCGTGCCCACTGACCTGGTGTGCCCAAAAATTCCAATCCCAAACATGTGGTGAGGAACACTTGCAGCCTGATAGAAAAACCTACAAGATCCATAGCTGCAAAAATGTATTAATCCAAGACGGTGTCAGATACAAGTGAAATGTTAGTGCGGATAGAATCTCAGGGATCCACAGTTTTATCCACAGTTTTTGCAGAAATATACTCAGATAAATATTTATAATAATTTATAAAAATATGTTCTAAAAGGGGAAAAGGGCAGTAGCAGGAGAACAGTCGTTGTGGTTAACAGTCTTAAGGTCAATCACATCAGTGAATTGTCCTGTAGGGTTGAAGGAGCCGCTGTCTTCCTCTTTAAGTTCGACAGAGGGCCGACAGCGGGAGGGAGGGTGTGATGTTTTAATGTGTGTCTTTTACGCTACAGAACAGATGCTATCAAGACTCATAGTGTACAGTCTGATGAATTCAACTTCTCTGGCTATCTGGGCAGTTAGGTACTCCTCCTTCATGTTGTCCACTGTGAAATGGAGCAGACAAGGGATCCACCGGCCGCTCTCGGTTCCATCACTGCAGGAAAAAGAGAGGCGGAGGGTTAGAATGGGTCAGCTATTATCCATGTTACTAGTCCTAATACAGCACGTATCCTGGGCTGCTCGCTTCAGTCCAACCCGCTATTAACAGCACGTGTGTGCGTTCTAACAGTCTGAAGCATCAGTTGCTATGGTTTCCTGCAGTTTACCACTCTGCACTTAGGGTTGAAAAGTATTAAAAGTTAGAAAGTTAGTAGCAGAAAGTAGAAAATTATAAAAGACATTAACTCAAGTACTGAATTTATGGATAAGCACTGCATAGTTATGATGCTTACATAAGAAACATGTATAAAACAGTATAAAAGATGTAACACTAATATTAGTTATAATGTAAATTAATATGCTTTAATTATCTCTGATGTGCAATATTTATTTCTGTAACTCAAATCTTAATCTGCAATGTAGATTTAGATGCTGAGTGAACATGACAACAAATAGATCATTGGAGATTGAACATCAAGTAACATACTACATACATATATCTGGTTATTGTTTGCTTTACTTATTTATTTATTCTACCACTGCTACCAGTGCCCACAGGGGCACTGATGTGGCTATAGCCCCCAAATCACTAATTCTGCTGGAGATCGAGCTCCCTCACTTGATCTCCAGCAGGACCAGGGTTACATGCTGTTATGTGACCACCTCTGTGATCCTGCCACTGCACTACCACGGACTTCAGACTTCAGCAGGGAGCATCAAACATCAAAAGACTTTGTCAGACAAAAGCTCCACGTGGTGAATGAGCAGCAGCTACATGCAGAGAGCAAACAGCAGCGCGAGCGGTGGAGAAGCTGCAGCGCCGAAGAGGGAAGTCAGCGCACCGGGTCAGGAAGATGTGCTGGTTGTTTTCTGCTGCGTTTGCACTGTATCGCAGGGTCAGACTGTCAACAGAGAGCTACTGCACCATTTAGAGACATGTGAGGGAGGAAGTTTGGCACGAACGACCTGAACTGGTGTTTTGACTCTCCATCATGGCACAGGAGCGGTGGTATTGCTGCTCAAGGTGACTACTTCAGATCACTGCCAAATAGAAATCAGTGCCATTTTGCTTGTTTGTCATGTATCACCGTGATTGCACCTCATATAAAACATTAAAGCCAGCTATATTTCAGCCAACCACAATAGTAAACTATGTGATATTCATTAAAGCAACTGTATTAATAATCTAATAATAAAATATGCAATAATCTGTCGATCAAATCTGCAGGACTAGTACTTTTCCTGTGACTCTAAGCATCTTTGTTGACAATACTGCCATACTGTCAGTGACATTGTTAACAAAGGACTTCTTCTTCAGCCACTCGCTTTTCCTCACACATTAATTTAGAGCTTTGTCAAACTGTGAATAGCGTTTCAACAATATTTTTTTTTGTGGGCATCAACTCAACACACTGTCAAAAACAAAACCGCTGGCGAAACAACTTGTATTTATTCATTTAATGGATTCAAAGAAAAAGAGCAAACTAAATGCTTGACTTGATCTATGAAGCATCCGTCAAAGTGAAACTTAACTCTCCGCTGGTTCCAAACACCCCTAGATTCTCTTAATAAAATGCTTACAGTCATGATCCCGGTGTCCAGGAGGCAGTGACACCTCTGATGGATGGAGGGAATTTCCATCTGAATTAGGACAGACTGCACACAGGATTTTGCTGTAATGAAGACACATACCGAGGTTACAGTTACTAAAAGATGGAAAGAAAACGAGTTTGGCTCTATTTTAGTGAACTGCTCACGGCCAGCGTGTACAGTACTGCCACCAATTCTAATTAAAAGTGCCTGTCACATTGCTGCATTTCTCCCTCCTCCACAAAAGGTTGTTTGGAGTTATCAGTCATCTGCTGCGTAAATTAGCCTCATTATTCTCATGACAGTGCATGACTATCAGTCAGCCGGGCAGACTGCTGTTATCTGATGACCATTCTGGAGAGACAGCGCTCTGTGTGCACACGCAGAGGAACACAAGAAGCTACTGACAACGTTCAGTGGCTAAATAGATTTGGATTTTAGAAAATCTACATATGGACGCATAGAGAGAAACACTTACAAGCCCAGCTCCTAGTAGGATACATTTACTCATATTTAGATATTAAAGGAAATGTTATTATTAATGAGTCTGCAAAAACGTTTGCAGTCAGTGTATTTTGTTTGTATTCCTTCCATATGTTCTCCATAAGGATCCGTTCAGTAACATCAGGGTTTGCTGTAGTGAAATGTTGCACAAAGTCAACTGTAGACACAGGACAGGTGGTGTCTACTTAAATCAGACGTATTCTGATTTGGCCAAAGTGTTTCAATTGCAGAAACGTGCAGCATGCAAGACACAAACCCTTGTCCTTAGTGAATGGTGCTTATTACACCTACCATCCAACTTGATCAGCAATGCATGGGTGGCCAGCAGGCTCAATGGAGAACTTACATTTTCATTTTGTCCAAAGTATACATATTTAAAGTAATTTTAGGACAAGTCATATGTTCATATTTGATTTTGAAAAAGCTTCCACAGTGAACTGAGATCTAGAAAGATTCAGATTTCAGATTCAGAAAGGTTCAGCTTTATGTAGTGTATGTTCCACGAGCTTAGGTCCTTCAGTGGAGTTTTGCATACATCGTTTGCTGTGATTGAGAAGCTACAATTCTAAAAGCAAAGCCCTGTGAAATACACACTATCCCAGAAGTCCAAGGAATTTTCTAGAAATGAGCGTCAGTACCTTGAAACAAGACAAATCAATGAAAAAATGTTAAAAAAGTATGATCCATATCCATATCCAAATATGATTTACAAATGTTGTAATGATTGGACTTGGAAGTGTAAAATACCTTGGGAATCAGATGGACCACACAGATACTGTTTCATACATATTGGCAGTTATCGACAGCCCAGGAGAAACCTCTAACAGCTGGTGGTGACAGCGTATCACAGCGCAGCTGATTGTGGAGGCTGATTTAACGGCGGAGATACAGTATATTGTCTGAGGAGGCAATAATCTACAAAGTCAAGCGCCGTAGGAGAAAGGCTGAAATGTGCCTGATCAGCACTGACAGCTACCAAAACACATCCTTTCTACATCGCTGATGCGTACTCAGCATTCAGTGCAAGTGTTCTGTCATCAGAGAGCAAGAAAGGTAATGAGGATGTGCTTTCACTGGAATGTTTTGGAAATATTATAACATCTGTGAAAAGATGCTTCGGTATAAGCTTACACTGGGCTGCTACTGCTGCAGGGTTTCCTGTCCAGAGAATTTAATTTGAAACGCCCAAATATAATTTTTGGTACTTCTTATTTACTCCGCTCAGAATTGAAAATGCAACTGGTTGCTAAAATCTCAACATGCTGCCACACCTAAACAATAGATTGATGGTCAGTGACTCCCAAAAAGACCTTCAGTGACAGGAGTAGCAGACAAACACATGTAATCCCTCCACTGTCTGTATTTGAGCCATGTTCCCGTGCTTTGACTCTATTGAGTGTCCTCTGAAACTTAACGTAATCTGATATTTTGTGATGCTCACTTCAGGAACTTTCATGAGCATTCATCGCATCATACAAACCTACAGAACTACAGTCTATATAATGTTGCGCTCACGCCCAACTAAGATGCTAAGTCAGTCCCTCTTACATCAGTAATGGGGTGCCACAGGGTTCTACTCTTGGACTGTTACTATTTATATTATCCATGACTCACATTGTTCTTAGTACCACTAATTAGTACCACTATTTATATGCAAATGATATAAGTGTATGCAAATGTATAAGCTCCAGGCTGCTTCTCAGCTCAGACTCTGACTCATCTACAGTCTACCTCTGATGATTTCCAGCGATCACTGTGTAATCAGACTTTATCGACAGCCCAGGAGATTTCAGATGCAGTTAAGACCAAGTATGTGATACACTTGCCGAGTCATGTAAATACTTACGGACGTGACTTGATGGCAGACTTTGATAATTCAAGTGTCATCATTCAACATTTCACTAAAAAATTTTTTAAAAAAAACATCTGAACAATTATAGGGTGTCCATATTTTCTTAACCATAAAGCTATTGTTCAGTCAACTTTAGTCTGTTTTGGATTACAGAGATATTCTGTTCTGTTATATGTGCCCCAACAACATTACATCAGTTAATCTGTTATCATATTGCATAATTTGTCATCTCTAATGACAAATTTCTATTCAATCCGTTCTGAAATTATGAAAACTCTAGTTTTCAAAATCAAACCAGTAGGTAAATATCATACACCCGCCTTCAGTAAAAACAACTGTGATTGAAACTGGATCAAAGTCAGCTGTTGTTGTAGAATTTGCTTGAATGTTTGGGGTTACACCTGAGAGAGTCATGAGATGTGGGCTATAGGAAACTGTGCATTGCTAAAATCTATCACCCAGGAGAGGAAGATAAAGTATATTTGGATTGAGCACTGTGAAAACCATCATCAACAAGTGGAGAAAATCCAGAAGATGAACATGACCCATGAAAGGTGATGAGCAGATGAGGAGAAAACGTATTAGGTCAGATACCAAGAGTCAACAGCAACACACTACACACCACAGGAATTCTTGTCTCACGTTGAGCATATGTGGCACATGATGAAGTGTTAAACAAAACAATGGAGACGCTGGACAGCTGCACAACCTAAATTAAGCAAGAATAGCAACAAATTTTCCTTTCACAACTTAAAAACGTGTATCCTCAGATCCAAAACACTAACTTAGTTCTGTTAACAGGAAGGATGATGCAACAGGGTGGTAAACATGCCCCTGTCCTATCCTTTTTGGACAGTGCTAACTATGCCCCTGTCAGAACACAGTGCAGTTACACAGCTACAGGGGTCCCCTACATGCATCAGCTGGAGTGTTTCTGACAGCAACTTGACTACAAGAGTGGCATTAATCACAGATTACAAGTTTTGCACGGTCACCACAATCCAAGCCAGAGCTATTAAAAAATAGCCAAACTCCAATGACTCATCAAACTGAGTCATCCAGAGTCAATTGCAAGGGCTGGCTTTCGCTCAGAGCGATAAACCGCTTTGTCGAGAATAAGTCAAGAAAGCAAAAGCTCCATATAAGGACAAATGAGGTGAGAATACCACACATGCCCTTCAGAAGGAATTCAATTTAATTTTATTTGGGTAGCGTCAAATCACAACAGGGGTTATCTCAGGTCACTTTCCATTTAGAGCAGGTCTAGATCAAACTATTTATATTAATTACACCCAACAGTTCACACCATGAGCAAGCATTCCAGGACAGCAGCAAGAATAATCAGAGACTTTAATCAGGTGTGGGGCGATCTGCCTTGACTCGAGAGAACGCTTACCACGTCCAACTCAACAAGCATTTCTGCACCCACTGACCCCAATTTGTAAGTCAGGTTTGGGATTCGCATTTGCTCCATTGAGTGTCAGAGATTGTTTAGGGACTAATCCACACTATAGCCTATTTAATACTCTGTCCCACTGTGTCCCTTTCACACAAGTGGACGTTAGCCATCAGCTCATGCTGTCCAGGCCCTTGGCCCAGATTGATCCCAAGAAGGAAGCTCAAGAGCTGTGCCTCTGAGTTCTCCTTAGTTCTCTGTTCTATCTTTAGTAAGTCGGGCAAAATGTACGTGTCACCACCCTAATAAAACCATCCACCATCACTCCTGTCCCCAAGAACCCCCGTGCGGCAGTGCTCACTTCTGCATTTGCAAAATTATTTTAAAAACTGCAAAATAAACTCAGTGCCTTCTCCCCAGTTGTTGTCCACAGCTGAACTCCTATCAGTCTGCAAGGGCAAACAGGAAGGATGCTTTAGCATGCATCCTTCCTACTCCCACTCTCCTTTAACACTTGGACTTCCCTGACCACTATGTCCTCTTTAAAGATTTGAACTCTATTCAGCTGGATGGTCGGATGATCACCAGATCAGCAAACTAAACCATCTCCAAGGGTGGGGTCTATATCCCACACCATCGCCATCCAACCAGAGCTCCCAAGCCTGTGTTGTCTACGTTACTGACTGTCTAAGCACCTCTTCGACAAGTGGTGTAGTACTGTGGTCACCTCCTTCTTACCATCACTAAGAGAAAGTAGTTCCTCTTTGACAACCACAAGGAACTCACCACAGCAACATCCGACCAGTGGAGACACCTCAACAACTGAGCTTTGATCATTATATCCCAGGAATCCAACAACCCCCTTTCTTTTTTGTCTATAGATAAGTATAGTTAAACCCATTCTTCCATACTGCACCATCTACACCATGCTCACCCTCACCAATTACATACATAGCTGCAAAGTTAACTAGTCTCTCCATGCACAGGTTGACGCTACCACCGCTCCCGGAGCACTGACTGTACCACATGACCACCGCCACTCCCTTTGACCGTGATTCACCTTCCTCCCCTCTGGCCGTAGGTACAGACAACAAGAAAGACCCAGTCTGGGAGGAGTTCTGTGACCTCAGATATAACTTGAGCTTTAAATGGCCTGTGCACATTGCAATAGTCTTTTTGTTTATTTAATGTTTATTTGCATAGGGACAGCTGTGTAATTTAAAGCGATTCCACACACATCAGAGCAAAGACTGGCAGTGGCCGTAATGTTCTTTATAGAGGACATTTAAGAATAAATAAAAACCTGTTGGTGGCCTCAAATTCAGAATAACAATAGAATGTAGTAGATAGTGTATATTTTTAAAAGGAAGTTTATCAGTATAAGCATTATATTGCCTTTGTACTGTAGTCAATTGAATACAGGCCCCTGCATCATTGCATTCTCTGTTTAATTAGGTTTTTACACGGCATTCCAAATTCATTTGGCAAAAGCGTCAGTTCAAGTTGTGAGCCATTAACCGTCAATGCAGCGACATCAGCAGAAAAAAGGTGCTGCACGTTCGGATCTGATCACTGAGGGGAGGTGAGAACTGCAACAAACAGGGTCAAGATTATGAATATTAATATAATATCTCAGCACTGATTGGGTTTTCTGCCAAAACATGAATGCACATGGGCTACATCAGCAGAAAAGGCGAGGAGTTAGACGTTCTTTATACAACAAACCTCAAATGTAAGCTTGTTTAATAAATATATCAGAAATGCATGATCAGTGTCCTGCGGTGGCTCCATATTATTAATCTCTAATAGCAGAGAATCTATTATGCTGCACCACTCAAGACCAGTGATATTTGACTTGGGTAAACAATAATGTTATATTGTATTCTATTGTTATAATAATGGAGATAATTATTATATTGTAGATTATATAATATAAGATATCGTAATTGTCATTCTTTAGCTAAATTTGAAATATTTAATAGAGAGGGGTATTTTCTTTCCTTTACCATAAAAAACATATCATATTCACATGTAGTAAATTCATATTTACAGCTTTAAGATTTTTCTATCCGTAAAAATGATCTTTCAGACTGTTTGGAAGCGTAATCGAACAGTGGATCTCATCTCTAAAAGGTTGGGATAGCAGCAGTGAGATAAGCAGTCATCAGCCAGTGAGAACAAAAACCTGAGCTTCAGCATCACTTCGCCTGCATCCTTCATATTCATTAAAAACTAAATACCAGCACTGAAACTAATAATCTAATCATTTTATATTTGTTTAGAGCAAATCTTAGACAGAACCAGACAGACTGCAGATTTGTAATTATCAAATTATTGTGATTTTCTTTTTTGGGCCTATGTCATCTGCCACTACTGGGGTAAGATAAAATAACATGGCTGCTGGTTGGATAGCATAAACTGATTTATTTTGGAAATGGTCATATTTGTGGCTGCAAATTTCTACTGCTAATTCTCAAATTTCACTAAAAAAAATTCTATATAAAGAAAATACGGGCCTCTATTTATTTCTCACCTGCAGCGTTCGGCAGATGAATTTTACAGATTCACACATTTACAGACATGCATTTTCTCCACAAACACACATTTAAACCATGACATTTGTTTCCCTTTATTATGGGCCGTTATCAGTCCTCAGCAGAGCTTCACTGCAGGGTTGGATCCATACATGCTGATCTGCTTATCAGCATTAAATACCAGATCAGCCAATCAATGCTCTCCAGCTCTGACATCACACAGGGCCTTCCTCGCCATTATGTATGGGATTATTATCTTTATTCTGATTTTTAGTGCTTGAGTTTATTAGATAGTGTGTTATTTAATTAAAAATAAACTATTGGCAATTTTCTTCCACTAAATATTTCAGAGATATATTTTTTTGTACATTTCACAATTTTTATTTCTTTTTTGTCGATATCCACTGAAAACATACAAACTCCAACACCCTTCCCTCACTTGTTATTTAGAAATTATTGATAATCTGCTTTAGATTTTTTTTTTAATTTCCATTTTTTCCATTTTACAGTTGAAATGACTTCGGGCACCAACATGGTTACAGGTGCTTAAAAATGGCAACGGCAGGAAACTAAAGTACTTGATTAGATTTTGGAAAATATGTTAAATAAGTCGCATCACAGCCGTGACATTACATCTGTCAATTTACACAAACGCACACTGAAACAAGTCAGTGTGGACGTCCGCGTGGGGTTTCTGATTGGTGTCAGATATTCAGAGGTGGAGCGCCAGCGTGGAATACACCGCTCTTATACAGTGAAGGTTAACAACATAAACACTGCACTCGTGTAACAAACGCAAGCTTGTTTTGGCATAAATTTCAGTCTTGTACGCATACGTGTGTGTGTGCGTGTGCGTGTGTGTGCGCGTGTCTTTTGTTGCAGTGTGGGGAGCGTCAGGGGTTAAAAGGCTAAACGGCGTAGATCATTGTTCTCTGTGAAAGGCTCCTTTGACGAACCCCACAGGGACGAGTCCACATACACACACTGACAAAAGGCGGCGGCACTCTGGATCCTATTAACAACCGCATGGGCTGATGGAGGGCGGGCGTGTGTCTGTGTGTGTGTATGTGTGTGTGTGTGTATGTGTGTAAATGCAAATAAAGGCGGCCCACCGGTAGGCCCCTAGTGTTTAAATGGATGCCACTTGCCAGTAATTGTACAGCAGGTGCCGTGAGCGCACACTCGTGGCACAGAGAGACACGCGCGGCAACGCCGTCCAGACGCAGTGACAAAATGTCCTCCGCAGCTCACAGATACCATCTCAAAGCGCAGCCTGCAATCTTTTTTTTTCTTTTTTTTGATTTGCTCGTATCACTCGGCCGTGACCGCCTTCCGAATACGCACGCGGACGCTGGTGCCGCCGTTCGCGTGTCACAACAGATTCACACAGTAACCATTTTCCCCACGCGTGTCTCCAGTGCTGCAGCGGTGCACCCCAACACCGTTTGACCAGGACGTGCAACCTGACAGCAGAGGGGAGGAGGAGGGACAGCAGAGGGATGGATGAGAGGAAGCGGGGGGGGGGGGCGATGTTCCACCTCATGCACTCCCACTCATGCATCTCATGAAACACCCTGACACCGCTCTTCCTCTTCATCACGTTGCAAACACACACCGCAAGTCAGCCACAACCTTTCCAGGAACGGCGTTTGCCCACCATCTTAGAGGTGTGGGGTGATGTGAATAACGCGCTCCATCACGGTACGCTGTGTGTACATTTGCATGGCGTTATATAACAAATGCATGCGTGGAGTGTATGGAATGTACAGTATTACAAGCTCTGTTTACAGGCGCATCACACATCCATGCAGTCCTGCGCACTGGTTTGCAATGATGCCTACAGTGGCCTTATCAAGCTACAGATAATTAAGATATATATATATCACAGTATAGGAGTACAGTCAAATCTAAGACAGTGCATAATTATATTGTCTTATTATATATCATCATGCTGAATTAATGCTATAAATGAGAAAGTCAGTTATTTGCTGTGGAGCAACCTAAAACGCATCTATTTAAACACTTTCAAAAAGACCAATGATTCAAATCTAAGAGAGAGAATATAATAAATAGACTTAATGTCAGTGTTGTTATGTAACGTCAGTGGCTGGCCTCTGAGCCGGCTGGAACACATTTAGCTGATTATCAGTTACACCTTTTTAAATATACAGAGCGGCCGAGGCCCACTCTCCTTCCCTTTCCACGCTGGCTTTTAAAAGACGGGGCAGCGTCAGCGCAGAGACTGTCAACACTGCAGCAGACTCGCTTTAATTACGATGAAGCAGCTGATTGAGATAAAGTCTCTGAGTTCAGTTTAAACAGAGGAACTGTGCTTTTGGTCGGTTTGTGTAAGTGTTGTCTCTGTTTGGAGTTCAGCGCCGTTTCCCGTGCGCAGCCTCTGATGCTCGGATTCTCGTTTTAAGCAGACATAAATAAATCCTAATGACGGCAGGTGAATGTAAAGGGATGAGTTAATGTGGGGGACTGCGGGTGTGTGATTGTGGGTGGGAGCCTGTTATTTTGGCGGCGGGTACAGCGTGGGCACGGTGTTGTTATCAGCTACTCTGCAGGCAGGACACGCCTTCTCTGGGCTCTGTGGTTCTGCTGCAGCACCCTTCACGGCATTACATCACCCAGTTAGAGAGGCACCCAGCACCCCACAAACGCCTGCGAACGCACCGCGCGCACACGCGTACGCCACGACGCCTGCACCGCACAGACATCTGCGTGCGCACCACACCAGCATCTACACACACACACCTGACCAGCACCAAAACACACATCACACATACATTCCCAGCATGCACACGGTAAAATGATAATCATACACAGAAAAACACATGACGCATGCACATCAACAAGCAAAGCATGGATACGCACCTCTCCATCAGCCAACTGCACGCGCTGCACCGGCGAACACACCCACTAACACCTCGCCTTTCCCCTCAGCACCAGCAGCGGTTTATATAACATCACACCGTCTCCCTCCTGCTGCCGTCCACCCTTTTCCCCCTTTAACCCCACTTCATCTTTCACGCGCTTTATTTTTATTTTCATCTTTTTAAAAAAAATCATTTCGCTCAATGCTCTGATTGGTTCCTCAGCAGAAACTAAACGGCGCGAGACACGCGGCGTGCCTGTGCATCTTTAAGGCCGGGGTGAATATGAATAGCTGCACATGAGAGAGAGTCGCTTCGCTTTTGGGTTCTTATTAAAATGTATCTGTTCAAAATGCATTTCTAAAATAGACAACGCGGCCCAGCAATGTCACGCGTTATTGCACCTTAAAAAAAGAAACGTGTGTGTGCGGGTTGATGGTGGTGTTTTGGGGTAAGGGGTTTTTTTAGAAGGGGGGGCGGTGTCTCTGAACGCAGAAATAAAACACACACACACACACACACTACCAAATTAAAGAAAAAAGAGCATTCTGTAAGATCCTGCGTAATATTTGACTCTCCCCGCCCAGAGGGATTAGTGTTACCTTGAGAGCCCTTGGCTTTTTGCGTCTGATTTGTCAGCGCAGTTAATCGGCTGCCAACCAGAACAAAAAAAAGGAAAAAGAAAAAGGAAAAAAAACAGGACAGCCAAATCACCCCCTCCCAAAAAAAAACAGCCCCCATCCGACCCCAGACAACCCCCACACCCCATCCTCACATATAAGGGGGAGGTGGGGGGCAGAAAACGAGAAGGAGAGGGTGGAATTTCATCTGAGACAGGCTTTTTTTTTCATATTCTGCAGAAAATTCGCCTCATCCGCGGAGGCGACACCACGCTGAGAGGAGCATCAGGCCTTTCCCTGTTTATTACAACAGCTGAATGGTTCTCGTCATATTTAACCTATCGTTTGCAGCATGCAGCATGCAAAAATCAAAAACGACAGTTAGAAAACGATCATATTTAGGATCGATCGAAATTATTGTTGTTTTTCTTTTTCTCTTTCTTGAACGTAAAGCGAGACATTTCTCTTTTTTTGGATGGTGGGAATGATCGTCCTGAGCGGTTCAGGAGCTGGTGATAAAGCACCTTTAGGCCCTTTGCGGGGAAAAGACGCATTCTGTGGATGGGTCACGCCCATTCCGAAGCCCGTTTTGTAAAAAAAAAAAAAAAAAAAAAAAAGCCTGATTAGGAATTCCCTCTGCATAAATGCACAAGAATCATCTAATCCTATTAACTCTTAAAATCCGACACACTGAAATGTGAGCTGCAGCTGAATGAATAAAATATATAATTGGCAACATTTTGGCTTTTATGAATTGGCACCGGGTTTTGATTCTGGACCGTCTTGTGTCTTTTTTTGTGCTCATTTTGAGACAAGCCTTGGGATGAGACAGTGAAAGGCTCGGCAGAGACATCGCACCGAGGCCCGGTTTGCAGCTCGTTTTGCGGGAGGTGGATTTTTCTGGCGCACCGCATAAGGCCTCGCGTTTTTTTATTGTCCCCTGCGATGAAACCTGACAAATCTGCGGTGCAAACGGGACATCCCGCATTCGTCGCAGTGTGCCTGACGAACTGGAGGAGCGGGTGCTCGTCAAAAATGAAAATTCCCGTGCGTGCAAACGGATCCGAGGCTGATCTGTGATCTGCAAAGCAGGCCCAGACTGTGTCTTTTTCAAGATGTGGATGTGATGAAGTGGAGGGGGAGGGAAGGGGGAGGATGGAGGAGGAAAGGGGGGAGAAAAGTTGTCAGCTCCACGAGCGGCATTAAATGCAGTTTATTGGGAACAGAGCAGTCACATTTCACTTAACCTCGCCGCCGTCCCTGCGGACGCCATTTGATCCACAGGGGGATCGAAATAATCCATATCATCATTCCATAAAAAACACGATTATTTCCTCATAAATAATAATTCTGCGGTCGGGATTTAACACACACTAACGGGTTTATTCCATTTATTTCGAATTCACGCAAAATAACGCTCAATTTTTTTTTGTCTTTTTACAGCATCAGCGGTGTACTGTCACGTCATGGCATTTCTGAAATGCAGAAAACAGTGAGATCCGTCTGATCAAACTGGTGCTGTGCGTGGAAACGGTAGCCAGCGGCTGGGTTTTTGGGTGCAAACACGGGGTGGTGGGGGGGATTAATGGAGGAATGTTATGGTTATTGCACCGCGAGGAAGTGTGCAGCCTGCTGTACGTGCTGCCCATCTCCGCTAACACAGAAGGTCATGTATCAGACCGCATGTCACGCTGAATGCTCCAATTATATCAAAATATGCATCTATATTTAAAGAGGGTATGAGCCGCGTTGGCTGGGCGGAGAGGGACGCGCGCGCCGTGTCAGGGCGCATTTTAACATGAAGCTGCAGACGAGAACAATGCGTGGACACCGGACACCCGGCGTTGACGTTATTTATTATTCATCATCCTGAAAACAAGGTGAAGGAAATCCTGCAAGCCGCGGTTTAAGCCTGGTTTTTCAGCGCCGAAGCTCTCCACGTTTGACACACGAGCGTGGTTTAAAGCCTACATGAATGTAATTGTGCGACATAATAGTAAAAAAAATAAAATAAAATTGATAATTCATAGAGTAAACATCGCCTCAGGGGAGCGCAAGGGACGTGTGTAATTCTATACCCGCCTGTCACCGTGTCTCTGCTCCACCAGGCAGACTCAGAGGCCATCATGGCAGAAATTCCCATTTTGAATTCCACAAACACCGCCGTTCCTTCAAGGAGACTCGCACCTGCTCCGGCTCGCCTCATCCACCGCTCCGGTGCGCACAAACTGGAGAAAGTCCTGTAAAAGTGGCAAGTTCCGAGATACCTGTGCGCCAGGAGTCGAAACTCCAGCCTTTATTTGCTTCATATTTCCTCTGGAACCTTCTCCTGCTTCTGCCCCACAACATAAAATTCATTAGGGTTTTTTTTTCTACGCGGACAACAACATGAACAGGTTGGAGTAAAGAGACGACGCTACTGACCTTAGTTAAACAGAACATCAAGAGTATCCAACTGCTAAAATGCAGACGTAAACTCCACAGAGCCGCAGTTTTTAAAATCCAGGTTTCTGTTCAAAGCAGCGGTGTTGACGCTGCTGATGGTGCTGGTGCGGAGCACCAAGCGGTACCGGGTTGGGTTTATCGTTCCTCACAGGTGCGTCGACCGCGGTGCATCATACGTACAAAAGCCGCTGTTGGCTCGGTGCGACTTGCAGCGGCTGCAGGCAAGAGGCGCACACGCGCACACACACAGACGCGCTCACACACGCGCCGGTCGGGTCCGCCCTCCACTCAGCACCAGCGCACGACATTTAAAGGCGTACAGGCTTGTAAGCGGGACACACACACACACACACACACACACACACGCACATATGCTTCGGTGCCCTTCATCTCCCCATTAAATAAATGGAGTTACCATGATTTGCACACGAGAGTCACCAGGTTTGCACAGTTTATCACCGTGGTTCTGTTGTATCTACAGACTCTAAGAGTGTTTCCACTCTATGAACACCTCAGTCACTCTTTATGAAGTTTCCCAATGTGACACCGGCAGCTGTGGTCAAAGCTGAAGTCGACTTCTGTTTGCTGCTTCATGCCTTATGTAATCTTCCTATTCCATGACAGTAAAACCCATTCAGCTCAGGTGCGCTAAGCTCCAGTAAAGTACCATGTCTAAATTAGTACAATGGAAAACATGGTATATTTCCAGAGCTATATGTTAATGGTCATCCAGGCGCTAATGAAATTACCTTTAATAATAATAATAATAATAATAATAATAGTAATGTACTTTTGCTTGGCTGTTCTCCTGTGAGTTCTGAAATGAATGTAAAGCATGATTTCATACTCTGGAGACTGCACATGTGATCGCTATACAATGTGACTGACATTTCACAGACAATCTAACTGAGACGGGAGCATTTAATAAATATTAGGAATCAATTTTACACAGAATGGGACCATGGAGACGTCACCAGTTTGTGAGAAAAGAATGGAAAAGGACAGTGTGTGTACCACCGAGGCCCTGTACACCACCACACCAATAACATGACTCTCCAACCAGAAGAGGGGAGTTCAAAGACAGAACCGCCTTAAAGTAACCACACCAGATTCAGCCTCTCCTTCCACCCTGAAGAACCCAAGCTCTATCTGGTGTCCGCGAACATCTTAAACACCTAAATGGCATGTACCAACCTGCTGCAAAACCATCATCCCCATCTCCCCAAAAAACAAGGACAGAAGGACTCACTGACTGCAGATCTGTTGCTCTGGCCTCTGCAGTGCTGACACAATTTGAGCTGTCCCACCTCAAAACTATCACCATCCTCTCCATAGACGCTGCAGTAAACTCCGCCCTAGTACCTGAAGCACTGTAAGGTACAGTGATGCTACATGCTCATGCATGTTTGCTTTGGCCAATCAGAAACATGGTCACATAGACAGTCACAGAGAGAATCACTAACATTAGACAAAGAAGTTAAACCCAGACATCTCATCATCATCAATGATTTCATTTATCTGCCCAGCAAACATGTTTTCTGCTTCTCACATAATTATTGTGTCCATACCATTATTAAAAATGCCTCTGTTGCTCTTTATAACCCTTTCCTCCTTTGTGAGTGTAGTGTTGTGTTGTAGTGTCAGTACTCTGTTGGAAAGATGACTCAGCTTTTCCAGTAATTTGATTGGCAGGTGAGCCATTAGCAAGTTCTAATAATCTAGGCCTGTGGATAAACAAGTGAACCCATTAATATTTATAATGAGGAGTTACATACCTCTACTTATATATGAAAAACTAAAAAAAAACAACTAGAGCTACTGTAAGCAAACAAATGTACATATACATACAGTATATATAATATACATCAAGTCTCTCACATGCATTTGAGGCCCCCTGACTCTCAATGAAGATGCATTAAGAGATGCAAAGGAAAGCATCTGAGAAGAAAGGAAACAAGGAAATGTGTTTCAAGAGTCAGGGAACGACCTTTCCCGAGGTGTCACATGATCAAAGCTAGATCAGCTGTAGAGACTTTAGATGTGTCTGCACTGTGCTAATACTAATAAAGACACACAGTTATCACTTATCTGAGGCCTGTTTGCTCTTAAACAAACGCCTGCACTTGAAGAAAAACCTGCTTTCTGTATTTATACTGTGTCCTGCTCAGAGGCTCAATGTCTTCATATCATTGATTCAACCCGTGTGTCTTACTTATTAATTTTGTTGTTTTTATTGATATTTTCATTGTAAATTCAATATTGAATAAGCCAGAATATGATGATGGTGTCTTTTTAACACGGGAAAATATTGGGCTAAATGGTTCAAGGGAAACTGCAATACTGTAACTGATATGAAAGCTGGTGCTCAGGAAAGATCAGCCTCACATGTGACTGAATAATAACTTATTTAAAACGTGTTACTGACAGATGGACTCTCCTACCCTGTTTGACTTTAACTGTAGCCATAATCCAACTGAATTAAGAAGATAACAGATAAAACAGATTGTGAAAACAGTAATATTTAAATGAAGACAGTTGATCCTACTCCATTTGTTTTTTAAACCTACAATTAACACAGATTATTAACCAGATGGTGAATCAGAGATGACTGGAGGAATGTTGTGATGTGTCAGATCAGTCTGATCAGCTGAAATTATAAATCACACTGGCCCATAAATGACTCCTGTGAAGGAGGTTTCCATAAGTATAGCTCCTCCTCGCTCCTCGGTCCAACAACACGGTGTTTTAGAACAACTTCTGGCTCAGGGTAAGGTCAAGGAGTGAGGAACTATCAAATAGATAGGAGGGCTTAAGTACCCCAAGTAAATGTAATCATGTGATCTGCACTCAGCCAGTCACAGACATGCTAGACATGTTTCAACTTTCTACTCATTTGGCCTTTGTTTCAAACTAACAGAGCACTCTTGCTTTGGATAAAGTCACAGAGAATCATCAAATCATTCCTTAAACTGCTGAAAGGACACAGTCGTCTGGATGTTATTGAACATAGTGATTTGTAGTAACATCCTGTTGTCATCCTAAAATGTTATCATCACGTTCTAATTATGCAATCAGCATGTTATCATCACAGCAGGTGTCATGTTGTGTTTTGTACATTGTGTTCCAGAGTGTTTGAATGCTTTTCTCCAGCCTCAAATTTGTATAATGGCATCACATGATAGCTGTGGGGAACCTTTCATCAGTGAAACCACAAAAACCCTGACAGAGAGACTGAACGAACGCCAAAAACAGACAGTTTACAGCTGCTAGTGGGCAACTGTAGAAAGAGAGCATTCAAATCTGACACCAGGGATTATCCAAGACAGGGAGATGGTGGCAACAAGGTCAGTTATTCTCAAGATTCTGCAAATTTGTTGGATGGTCCCAAAATGGATTACAATATTACCAAATCATAAGCTCTCCAAGAACAGGGAAGTCCACCTACTGACATAGATAATGTGAGGGGGGTATCAAGACCACAAAGCAGAGCCAAAAGCTAATAATCAAAGACTCCTTCAACAACCCCTAACACAAGTAGCAAGGCATCTAGGCCAGGACAAACTACAAACCCACAAAACACCAGGTTCTCACCCTCTTCCCCACTAATGTGTGTGCTGTACTGAGCAGGATTAATGCACATAAGGTGGCTGGTTCTGATAGCATCACCAGACAGGTGTTCCAGACCTGTGCTGGGCATCTGAGGTCTTAAGAAGATGGTCCTGGTTCAGTTCCAAACCTGTCAACCAGCAAACCAGGACCGGATCTCCAGGGCTCCACTCCGCCATCTCCAACCTGGACAACAACAACAATACCTTTTTAAGAATGCTGTTCATCGACTTTAGGTCAACATTCACCATCTTTTCCATCATCGTCCCACTAAAACTGATCATCTCCCCAACTACCCCAGGGTTTAGAAGCTGGGATAGGAGCAGTTTGGACCTATGGCTTGATCCAGCCTACATCTGACAGATTACAAGAAAATAAAGTGGAAAAAATAAGAGGCTAATCAGACAACGGGTAATCAGAGACTATTGTGCCATCTTTACCTGGTCCCACCACAACATCAAAGTATTGCAAAGAACAGGAAGCTGCTGACTGAAGACGAGACTCCAGTTAGGAGGGGAAATCTGTGCTCAAGTTTAGTCAAAGTTGATGAACAGTATGATCATTATTATAGCAAGCCATTTTGATCAAACATACCAAAGAAGTGTTTTGCCTGTATTTCCGCCAGTATGTCCACACACACTGCCTTTCAGTCAGGAGCATGCAGCACCATCAGCAAGGGACTGAAAGCTGGCATCAAGGGGGCAAAATGGAGACATCAGACTGTACAGACTGTAGAGAGACATTAAGGACATGTGACAGGTGATCCAGACCACCACATGCTTCAGAGGTGGAGCACTTCTATAATGTGTGAGCCTATGTTGCCAGATGAGCTGCTACCTCCTCAACAAGGACTTGGCTCTCAAGTCTACAGTAACTCTGGAGGACCAGCCACTGTCATTGTCCACAGCAAATTTGAGAAGAGCTTGAATTTGAATAAAGCTGCTGGTCCTGATAACATCACCGGCTGTGTACCAGGAACATTTTCCAACCAGGTGGTTAATGTCATTACTGACAATTTTGACATATAATTGTCAAAGGAGAGCTTTAAACAGCCACCATTAGACCTACAACGCATGGAGTGTCTGATCTAAATGACTGCCACTTGTTGCACTCACACTGATTCAGATGACATTCTTTGAGAAACTGGTTGTCCGGGACATCAAAGACAATATCCAAGCCATCAATGTGAAATAATTATATTTCTTAAAGCTCTAAAAGCTAAAACTAACAAAAGATATAGCAGGGCCATGCAGAGGCTTATTAAAACTGCCCAGAAGATCATCAGTACCTATCGAATGAGCTTCAGTGATACCTGTGAAGTGAGCTAATTTCATCTTCCTATTTATTGTTCCTTTAGTTTGTTCATTTTAACGCCTTTCCTATTGTTTATATTCTCCTCCAGTTTAAATATTTGAACATCTGCTAACACATGCTCTGGTACCAGCTGTATTTCATTGTGCAATTCGATGATTATATAATGTTAAAGAACTTGTACCTTGAATGGTAATAAAGTTAAGTCTAATCTAATATAATATAATACAACCACATATTATGTAATTAAAATTTCATATCTATATTTTTCATATCCATAATTGTATCCATATTTATGGATAATTTTATGATACCAAATCTTTTCAATTTCAATCAGGATTATCAGTCTTATTACAGAGTGAGCAAGAGGAAAGTTAACGTAATAATGACAGGAGCCTTTGGTTAGACCCATCATGACATCATAAACATCAAGACTGTTGTGGATTTGTCATTAAACTCCGTCATCATTAACAACCAGTCAGGTGATCACTGTGTTGCTGGCCAAAACTGAGACACACTTTATGTATTTATCTGTCTGATCCATTGTTCATACAAAAAAAAGTCGTTGATTGCAGCTTTAAATAAAAAAAAATGCATCACTTAAACGTATTTCCCTTTTCCACCCCAACACACACACCCGCTTCTCTCCACCTCATCCATTTATATCTCAAATCTTTTGTGATTAGCTCATTATTTGCTCTGTCACCATGAGTATGTACACTGCAGCCTTTCTGTGAGCAGTGCCTCCTGTTATCTTCCTGGCTGATACACCTGCTAATAAGCTTGTTGTGGCACTTCTTCTCTGCTTTGATGGCCTTTACCTCTCCTCAAACACTTCCAGGTTTCTCGCTCTTCGTTTACTGAATCATTTGCTAAAGCTTTGGCATGTAATTGTGTCTGCATTCTGTTTTTTAAGATACGTACACTGTTTTTGGGTGTTAATCAAAATAACTCAAAAGCTTTACCTTAAAAAGCTTTTTGAGGTAAATTCCAATTGTTATATTTCATCTGAAGTGAAAAAACCTCTGTGCCAAAGTGCAAAATAGATGGTAAATGTATTTATACAGTGCTTTTCTAGTATTTCAAGCACCTGTGTCATCATGGTTAAAAGAAAGCAGTGCTGACAATAGGAAATCTGACAGCGGCAGATTTTGTGGCTCTCTCACATCATCATCTTACCTAATCCTCTTTCTTGATGGATTCCCTTATGAGAAGCCAATGACCATCACACCTTCTCAAAGCTTCTCTTAAGAGCCATTAGCATCCATTGGGCGCTACAGCTTTATAGCTTTCTTAACACCAGCAGTGAGGATGACATGACACAGGGTTTCAAAGGTTTTCCATGACCTTGTGCCTATTAGGTCTATTATCCTTCCATCACAGATAGTGAAGCAGTTTCTTAATTGAGAATGCTGGCATAACCTGGCTTTAGAGTTCTGATATAAGAGAGGTACGGCTGAAGGCAAATAAGTCATTTATTTAGAGGGTAAATAATTAATCTACCAATTAACACAAAATGAACAACGAATACAGTGAGATGTGATCAGTGAAGTCAGTGAGAAAGAAAGCAAAACAGTGTTGCTTGCAAAGCCAAGAATGCAGAGACTTACAGTAGCAGAGGACCAGGCTCAGGTGCCTCCAACTGCACCCATCAGCGCTCTGTCATCCTGGTACCCGCTGCATTACAGAAAGAAAAGACACAATGGGAACAAGCTAGGGAACCCTCACAATGCTTAAACTGGAACAGTAGAACCTTTCCACAAAATAGACAGTTTCAAGAACATCCATACCTCCAATGAATTATAATTGTTGACAGGGTGTACTCTGGAATATATTAAATATTTTCCATTTAAATACATCCCATGACTATTTGTTCACCATACAAGAGAGAAAGTCATTTTAATGATAATTTCATTTTAATTTCAATCATTTAACATTAAAAATGAACGTCATCAGGTATAAGTAATCACCTTCTGTGCCAAATTTTGCCATTAACCATAAACTTGTTGAACATGCGAGTGACACACTGTAATGGCAGTGCTTTCAAACGCTGTTTTTAATTTCACAATGTAATTGATGTAATTGAGTAATGTGGAACTAGAGATTGACAAATGGATTGGTGCCACCTCAGCACTTCAAGCATATGTTGTTTTAGACAAACGATTTACTGGGCGATCTATCAACACTAACTGTTGTTGTAAGCTTTGGGTGATTGCCAAATGATCATGGTTACAAGCAACTGAAATGAGTTTCCTTTACAGTGATTCTGGGCTCAGCCTTAGAGGTATGGTGAAAATGTAGACATCGAGAAGATCAAAGTACACCTGATTAGTTATTGATTAGATCAGACTTGTGTTTAAAAAAAGGTGCTTCAGACATCTGACAAGAATAATTTCTGAACATTACCATTTAGAGATTCCTCAGCCTAGACAAACTAGGAATAGGCCCAGATCATGCTGCATGGATCTCATATCCCATCTTGCCAGGGAAGTCCTTGGGCTCGGGGGTGTGAATGGGGAAAACGCTGTTTGGAATACCTTGTTCAGGTTACTGCCACAGCAGCTCAGACCCAGATAAGAAAGTCTCTCTCTCTCTCTCCCTCCCTCTCTCTCTCTCATATTCACGTCGATGTCACTGCAAAAAAGCACAACCTGAGCTTTTCTTCAGCGTCGTCCTCGGGTAGCAATGTCAGCTCTGCACACAATCAATTTGACTGTTTAAATTTGCTGTGTGCGTTCATCCAGAGACAGTGAGCAGTTTTGATTTTAATGACCCCACACCCTTACCTCTTTTGCCATAGCAGGACAAATTCAGGATTTGAATCCCTACTGCTCAGGCTCTAAGAGCAGCAGTTTGTTCCATCAGACACAGTGCAATGGATGTCAGGGTTTGTCTTAGTCCTGTGATAGACTGACAACCTATGCAAGTTGTTTCCCATTCATAAACCATGAATAGAAATGAGCACCTAGCAAAAATGGATGGATGGATGGTGGACGGATGATTCAGTCTGCTGTGCAAACGCTGCCCCGCTGCAAAATGTTTAAATTGATTCAATTTATTGTTGTGAAAATGTCTTCACTTAGATTTCTCTCCCTCTCACGCTCTCCCCAGCTCTATCTCCAATTTCAATTATCTAACCACATGCCACACATGCACATGCTGATGATGCATCTATAGCCTCAAATCAAGACGTTACATAAACTCAGAGCTCTGAGTGGATCTTTTAGAGTTTGGAAACATCTTCTTTGCAAAGAATAGTTGCCTCGTATAGAGACAGATATTTTACACCAGGGGATGGAGCATGGAGGGACTGAGATGGTAATAAAGATAAGGTGAAATAAAGCGAGGGGAAGGGAGAGGGTGAATCCATTAGGATTTTTACTGCCCTCAAACAGTATATATCCTAAGGCCACATGGGCAGGGAGTGGCTGCCACCAAAGTGCTATTGATCACATCACTGTGTTATCTTCTTCACTTCAGAGTATATAAGTCATGCCTGCCTGCAGGAAGTATTCGTGTGTGTGTTTGGATGTGTATATGTGTGTGTGTGTCTGCCTGTGTGTATGTTACAGCTGGTGTCAGCCGCTTGCAGGCGTGGGTGGGTGAAGCACATATCGACTGAAGCAGCTTGACATACCAATGACCTGCAGTGTCAAGTTATTGAGCCAGTCCATAATGCAGAGTGATTACGCAGCATTGTTAATTCACTCCAGCAAGTCCAGTACTAACAGTGTCACCCTGGACATACACACACTTTTATAAAGGCTCTGAGCTTTTCCCATCAACCTACCTAATACAGACGAGCACAGCATGGACAGAGAGTGGGGCTTTCTTTACACATGACCCTCTGTCAGTGTGTTCACTTATCCTGGGTTGAAATAAGCAGAGCATACTCTTGCAGTTGTATTACAAATCATTTATCAGCCATGCTCCACCACTGAGATCTACTGGCAATCTGTAAATAATTATCTTTAATCAACCAGCAGTATGTGGGCGCTTTGAAAGCACCCTGGAAGCCCCGTTCATGTAAGTGTGTCAAGGAGCATCTGTAGAGCGCGCTGGATGTCATCTACTGTGTCGAAATGGAGACCCATCAACATGAATTTCATCTTGGGAAAGGGATATACATTGGGGTTGGGAGCATGGTCAGCTAGGTAATGGGCAAATGGGCTGACCCTTGGCATTGCAAACTGGCTCTAGAGAACCAGAACCAGAGCCAGCGTGGGAGGTGGAGCAGTTCTGGCCACCACACATGCATATTAGATACTTATTTTTGAATACGTACATAATCCATCCACAACAAGCACTGTTTTGAATACAAAATACAATTGAAAGCTAATAAAAGCTAATGCATGTGCCAACCCAACAGGCAGTAACCTTAACCTTAAAGCTGTGAAGACCAATTAAAAGCCTGAAAATCACACCAATAAGATGCCAGCTGCTCTAAAATGTGCAGAAGTGTGGATTATGTGCCGTGTTGGATTGTGTAGCAGTGACCTCCTAAGTGCATTCTGATGCCTTTGTTCTTTGGAAAATGGGAAGAGTAACCATACATTGAGATTTAAACTAGGGCTGTACTCCGAACAGCCAAATCCAATTCAACTGACAAAATGTAAAGATTTGACCGCTTGTTCTTTTCTTTTTGGGAGAGACCATGTGGCTCTATGAACTCTCAGTGTTAACTAAAACGCGTGGACACAAACTGGAGATGTAGTGTCACATTGTGAATCCCGATAACAATAAACATGCTTAACCAAAAAAAAAAAAAGTGTCCATTCTGAAATTAAAACGGTTTAACTGCGTTTGGCCGTCCACAGGGCCGCCGCAGACTTTGGGTATTGTCTGTCTCCCTGCCAGCTGAGATGGACTCGAGATGAAGAAAAACAAGAGGTAGACCAGATGAGACAATGGAGTTTGGGGTTCGATCGTTTTCCTTTGTCCCCTTTTATCAGTCTCTGTGCCAAAGACCGCTGTCTCAGCATATTGATTACACATTTTCTGTTGTGAAGGAGAGCCCTCTGAGAGCCCACACATTCAAAATATTAACAGTCTCTACTGAAAGTCAGAGAGGTGATCAAGAACAGTTAGACGTTGAGGAACACGGTTCATATGAAGGAGTGACAAAAAGGCCAGTTTGACCACCAGCTGTATAGTAGCGGATGGGGGGGGGCTGTCAAGGATCTCTTCCACTGGCAGATGGAAACTTGAAACACTGCAAAACAAGGAATCATTGAGGTTTTATTCATTTCAGTAGTATTATGGCCACACTCATGCCACTGTTTTCCCTTTATGTTTCCTTAGACCTTCCCTTCCTGGCATCTCCTGTGCTACCTTGTCTATCTCAGTCTGTGTTTGGGAGGGTGGCGTGGTGCACCGTCCCTGACTCTCCTGGCTTCTGGTTCCCTGCTGTTTATGTGCACATGCCTTCTATCAATCTCATCACTTCACAGTATACAACCTTGGTAGGCTCTTCACCCATTCATTCCCAGATAGTTGTTCCCTTGCATATTGGTGATTGGCATATTGGCATATTATCGTCACTCCATGTTGTGTTTTCTAATCACTGTTTCTCCCTCCTGTGTTCAGTTTTCATCTGCCATCCTGTGCTCTGATCCACTAGCCGGCTATCCCCAGGCAGTCCATGCCATTCTTTCGCATTAATCCAATCCAGAAGATCAGGCCATACCTTACTGCCCCTCTAGCCTTCTGCCTCACCCTGCTACTACTCTATTTGACCAATATCCATTCCCCACTTTCCTCCCAATAAATTTGCTTCATTCAGATATACTCCCGACTATACATCTGCATTTAGCTTTTGATGAACAGAGCTTCTTAAAGAATCCCTTAGTAAGTGATGTTAATGACACTGCTAAAATCGCCAATGTGCACTAAGCTGTTGATGTTTTTGTAAGACATTAATCTCCAACTGTAGTTTACAAGTGCCTTTTAAAATATATATATATATATACACACACAACACACACACACACACTCGGAGCAGTGACCCCCAAACTGGAGCAGTGGCTACAACAGATCACAGGAAAGACAACAGACAGTCCAGAAAAGCGCAATACTAGGGACATGTAAGATACTGCGCAGAACCCTCAAGCTCCCAGGCCTCTGGTAGAGGACCCGAGCTTGCAGAGGAGGAACCGCCCACGGAGGGTGAGATGGGATTTTTTTTTTTTTTTTATAAAAATCATATAAATATAAGTTTCATGCTCTCATTTTCAAAAAAATGAATCCTTGGCTCATGCTGGGCGTAGTGGTGATCACAGTCACTAGCTTGCAAAATTGTAATAATTCAAGTTCAATAAGAAAAGCTAAATGTAATTGTCAGTTGATTTTAATTACAGTATTGTTTTCAAACCTGCAGAATTCTGGAAGGAATTCTGTTAATGAAAAGTCTTCACTCTCATGTTTTTTCTCCTCTTAACATATCTGATGGGTGTTAAAAACCACTAAAAGACACTAAAAAGAGACAAGATGTGTTGCTTTCGAATAAATAACTTATACTCTTAACCTGTCTGTCTTATCTGGTACGGTTCCTATAGTCTGGAAGGCTGAATTTAGCAATTATAGCCCATCTCCAAAGTGTAATGTTTGGCAGAAATACTGGACTCTCTAGTAAACAACTGGCTGGAATACTTCTCCTCATCTAATTCTATGCTGAGCGTACACCAATCTGGTTTCAGAGAAAAGCACAATACTGTTGCTACTGATAATCTAGTTTTAAATTACATTATACCAGCTAAGCCAACTAAGCTCTTTTCAATGACCTTTCAAAGGCAATCTTTGAATCGCTTAAAGATTGCTTATTAATGATTTCAGAGTTATGGTGAACAGACAACAGTGTGTGACTGTTGGAACTGTTCAAATAGAATTTGTTCCAATTGCAAAAGGTGCTGCACAAGGCACTTTTGAGAAATTATAATGCTTCGGCTGTAGCTGGATGTAATATACGTCCTTATGCCGATGACACTACATTTTATTGCACTGCAATTGCTGCTCATTCTGCTGTAAATTCTCTCTATTGCTGCTTTAGAAATTGCTTTAATGCAGCAAAAATGAAATTTATGTTTTGTTTACCACTGGCAAAAATATATACTATGATAGTCTCATAATCTCTACTAAGAATGGTAAAAATATTAAAGAGTCACAGAGCTAAAGTATTTTGGACTTTTGACACAAGATCTTATGTTGTGGCAAGAGACAGTGTTAAACAATACATGAGAGAAAACATAAAAATACATTTTAGCAATGCCAGATTTCAGATTTTTGGATAAATCCATTGTTAAAGTCAAATGTGGTTTTTGCCCCAATAGAATTTTTCAGTCAGCACATTAATTCTAAAGATCAACCCCAATAAACAACAAAAACCACAGCACTAAGGGAAGTACTCCAGTAATCAATTAATCAATATTTCCTCACTACAAAGTCTCATGTGCTGTTTCACTTTGATAGCGGTTTCATGGGGACTTTAATGAAAGTGTTGTTCACTGTCTTCCTAGATACACCTGATTGCTCTTTCAACCTTTTCAGAAAGTTGTTAAAAGCAACTTTTGTCCACACATTTGACAGCCCACTTATCACCCAACAGTGTGGACAACTATAACCTGCCTGATCTGGATGTATTACTGTAGGTTTGATATGCCACTTGACCCGCTCAGACATTGCGCAACCAACCACATGCTCTGCCAGGTGAGGATAAGGAAAGCCTCATTCACCCAGACGATCAGCATTGGCAGCTCCCAGGGGTGTGTGCTCTCCCCACTGCACTTCCTCCTTTACATCAAAACCTCAAGAGACCCAGCCCACACAGCAGTCATCTCCCCCATCTGACCCCTTACCACCCTACCAACACTATGCCCAACAGCTGTGTGTCTGCTGTGGAAACCTTCTTGTATATTGGTTTCACAACCTCCCAGAACCTAAAGTGGGTATCTATTTTGACACTATCATCAAAAAAGACTGAGCATAGAATCTTGCACCAGCTCAGAAAGATGAATGTTCCTCAAGAAGTGTTGATGTACTTCTACACTGCAAAAATTGGATCTGTTCTCTGGACATCTGTCACTGTCTAGGTTGGATCGGCCACAGAACAGGGCAGGAACAAACTACAATGGACAGTCAGAACTGCTGAAAAAAAAAATCACTGGTGCCAACCTGCGCTCCATTCAGGACTTATACATTTCCAAGAAATGGGCAGCAAACATCAATGCAGACCCATCATGGCCGGTTTGCAACAATTGCCAACTTCCATCTTCTAAAAGACACTAAAGAACACCATAACAAAAAAGCCATACACAAGAAGACTTTCTTTCCAGACCATGAACCGTACAACATGTAACCACAAATTATAAATGTGAATACACATTTTTTAAACATGTACATCATAAATATAAGCATGTTGTATACTGTACTGCATACAGACATGAATATGCACGTATTGCATTAACCATTCTGTGTTTGTCCCAGTCTTTGCTCATTTCACCAGTGTATTAATTTTTATTTCCTGAAAATTGTTCTTGCAACTGTGCATACATTCACTGAGCACACTAAGAATGGTCAAGAACCAATTTCCTTGGATGTGTACACATACTTTGACCTTTGAAACTGTTGTTTGACAGTTGACTTTTTCTGGAGGTTTCAACTGCATCTCACCATCTTCATCAGTCTGCTTATGTGTCACAAAGACCTCGACAGAGCCTTACACGCTTTAAAAGAAGGGTTAGCAAATTTCTTGTCAATTTAACCAGCAGTTAAAATATCTGCTGTGATCCAAAGTGTTGGAGAGATAGAAACACTGCAGGACGAGTCGCCGCTGCTGCTGCTGCTGCTGCTGGCGTGGAAAACAGCAATGAAAATTGATGAAAGGTTTTGATTTTTTCAATGGGCGGACATATGTGAGCTGAAATGTGGCTTTGGAATCAATTTGGCTGCTTCCAGCGATAAAAAGCAAGTATCTTATTGATCAATTCTACAATAAATTCCAAATCAAGCAAACTGCAGCGCATCTATCAAACTGAAGGCGGATCATGGTGACTGGTATTGGAGCTTTAATTAGAGGAGAAGCTAAACTTTAGTGTAACTAAGAAAACGTTACATTATCAAGGCCTAAGTCAGTAAACCCACTGAGGAGGGTAAAAGGGAGAAAGCTGGATGCAGAGAGACAGGAAGAAGGATGGGGGGAAGAAAAAAAACTCTTACCCTGTACTTACCTCAGCTTGGGTAAGGCAGAGTGTGGTCCGTGCCGTGTTGTGAACAGCGTGGGCCAATTGACTGTGACACCTCATTTTTTACCTTGAACACACAAGAACATCAGTACAATGACATTGCTGTCGCCCACGCTGCGGTGAAGGCCACTGGCATTTTCCTCCAACACACATGGCACCGCCAGATTTACACACACATGAACGTGAACATCACTGAAGTGTCTGAAAGTTAGTTTTAGACTCATTGCGAACCTGTTGGCAAGGCAGGGATGTTTTCCTGTCTGGAACATTTAGATATTCAGAATTACCCATCTAAAATAAAACATACTCGCTCCAATACACAGTTTACTTATGCACAGCCCCAAAATACAACCAAGCACATGGAGGAATCAACGGACAAGGAGATATTAGAGTGATGGGTTTAAACATTTTGGTGACCTCCTTGCACTAGGACTCCTCAGCAGTCCCCAGGAGGTGAACTGGAACTTCTCCAGCTGCTTTGCACTCCATCCTGCATGTGTGTGTGTGTGTGTACAGTTAATGCCGCGTCTCACCTAGTTGAACCACTCATGGCAGACCTTGTAACATGGATTATTATTTCTTCTGATACTTCTATTGTAACAGTCGCGACCACTAGCTGCTATTCTCAGCTCAAAATTATAGTAAAATAGCTATTGACCACGATGGGGCAATTGCTGCTGAGTGGAACAATCCATTTATGCCCCCAACAATGAAAAAGCCGAAAAGTCGGACCTGGGGAAGATTGCGGAAGATTTCATGGATTCATTGGGAAAGAAGGCCATTTGATTTATGTCGCCTAATAATGCAAAATTCCCTCTCAGCAGTGTCCACACACCTTTTTATTTATCGTTGCCCATTTCACTTCAGTTGTATGGGTTTTGTCCTCTTTTCTGGTTAGCTTAGGTAAGGTTATACCGAGATGTGTACTGGCAGCAAAGTAACAGTAACAGTTTGGGTTGGACATAACAGTCCGGTCTGACGAGCTACTGTCAGTAATGTGAGCAGTGGTGCCAATTATACAACTTTTATTTTAATGGTTTCTTCCATTAGCGTGCTGAATCATCAATCCTCGAAAGCCCGATATGAATCAGGGTATGCTTACACGTGTTCGTAAGACCCACTAAGCACCATAAATGTTTGTCTAAACACATTTTCTGAGGACTCTGAGGCCTTTAACATGAAAACGTGTGTCCTTTCATCCTCCTCCACACCACTTCCATGGAGGGAGGGACGGCGAGAGGGCTTGTCAAAGTGTTCACTCTTTCTCTTTCTTAGAGAGAAGGAGAGAGGTACAGAAAGAGAGAGATACACTTATTAGCCATGGCAGCCCTGGGTGGCTCTGTGTGATAAAGATGGATGGTCCTCCTGTGGCCAACGCACACACGCACGCAGGCACACACACACACAAGACTATTCTGCACATCTACTGCTATTACTCTCTTTATCAGACACACACAGACGGCATGCTGGGAAAACACTTACTACTCTGGAAGCAGGTTTGTGTGCCGATGATGGTGGTGATGTTTTCTAAACAGGAAAGTGTGAAAATAAATAAGCGGCTACGTGGATTTTGGGTGTGCGCTGTAGCCTGCGCAGCCCAGGTCAAATCAGCACTTACAAAATCACAGCATGGCAGTAGAAAATGCTTCTTTGGCATGCAGAAGATATGTTAACAACAGTGGAACTAATTCAAATTCACCTGGCATGGCATTGCGAATAAGCACGGACACCATCCTGTTAAAATATCTAATAATAATTAATATAATGCTCGCACCAGGCTCCGATTCCAACTTGCGGTTGAGAAATACTTTTCTCCTTTCGGACATGTTTGCAATTATACACACTGGCTGGATGAGCTGCACAGAGAGGCAAATTATCAACAGCCTGACTGGTGAGTGTGACTGCAAGATGGGCTGCTGCAGGGATTTAAGTATGCAAGGCTGCAAATGAAAGGCTGAGTACTGAGTATTGGCTGAATCTCTGGGGAAAAAAATGAAAGAAGACGTGATAAAAAGCAGTTTATTTCATTTTGTCTATGGTTAGTCCACAGGTTGAGACAAACTGATGCCATGTCCCACCCTGGGCTCTGATCTCTGAGCTCCTTAATCAGCCAAAGTTCGAGAAAAGCTTGAGATGGCACTGTCGATCGGTTCGGCAATGCATGCACGCACACGCGCACACACACACACACACACACACACACACACACACACCTGTCCTGTCCAAAATCCCTTCTCTTAGACCACATCACATCTGGTTCAACTACTCCTCTTTCCCCGTACTTCTCCCTCTAATCAATCAGCTGCAGCTTAACTAAAGCGGTCACATGGTAGAGATTATACATGGTAAACTTGTAAGTAACTTGTAAACGTGTAACCACCGAGTATTTTTGCATCCTGACATTAGCTTTTAGCTCCAATCACAGCCATTACTGAGATTCAAGATAAGGAAGTTGTAGAAGGGATCTCAGTAGACTCCTTTTCAGTAACACTCAAATGATTACACCTCAGACCTTCTATTCAGTGCATTCTGTATTTATGAATGAACCCAACCAGTGAACCCAGAGAGGATGGCGACAGGGCTTCAGTAATAAGATGTGAAACCATGATCAGGGTGAAACATACTATGCATCAAAACCTTCTTTATGTATCTATGTGCACATTTCACATACTTCAACGATAAATCCAGCATAGGTGCTAAAAGGAGGAACCACTGAGAATCACTCAGTCAATCAGTGAGCAAACCCTGGAAGCAACTTTCCATTTGACTTGATACCACAAAATGACATGTGACGTCAACTGGACCAATGGTTATCTTTAAATGACTATTCATTCAGAAGATGGAATGAGTCACGTTGACTGACAACATGTGTTGATCCACGAAACCTTGTCCCTGGAGAGAGGGCCGTCAGTGCATTCAAAATAAAGGCTGTGTAGCAGACAGGAGGCAGTCTGAGTCTGCTTAGTGACTAAAATCAGAGTTTGTCTTCTTAGCAACAAATCACCATGTCCATTAACCACAATAAATAAGCAGTAACAAGAGTATAAACCAGGTAATTAACCATTTTGTGTTTGAGTTAACATAAAAGAAAGAGTAGACCCAAATAAGAAACAAGCCAGGTTTCTTAAAACCCTTCCCAATGGTCAGTGACTCCTCAAACATGTTGGTAAACAGGGAAACGTTGGTGCAATGAATGACACTGTACAGTTATGAGGTTTTCCAAAGCTGTAAACAGAAACACTCTTCCATAAAACATTGTGCCCCGGCTTCCTCGTCAGCTGCCGCCCTGTGTGATCTAAATTAATTCATCTCATCTTTCTCCAGGATTTCCAGTTTTCGATGAAAGCTGACCACAGCCAGCACTTGGAGCTATGTCACCCTGACTATGACAACTACAGCTCCTCTTGGCCCACTGATTGGATCATTTCCAGAAAGTGTCGTGAGTGCACTCCCATAAGTGTCAATGATTATTCTAGCTTTGAAGTCTTGGTGTTTAAAACAGGTGGTTCAGGTCCAGTCCTCTGTGAAGTTCTGTACCGCCCCACTAGGCTGGACGCCATTTTCCACAAAGAGTTTTATCCATTTTTCTCTTCAGTTGTTGTTAATCATGGCAAAATTTTGATGTCATGAGATTTCATTATTTTCATGGTGATCTCCCATCAAATGCTACAGGATTTCCTTCTCTGACAATGGAGGAGTTGGAGATTTCAGATCATCTCTGCTTCACGTTTTCCATTTCCTACTTCCTACTGTTCCCAAACCCCAACAACTTTCATGTCCACTCTGCCTGTCTGAGCACAGAAGATCTGATCACTCAGTTTAACTTAATGCATATTGACATCTTGGACTTTATTGTCCCATTTGATATCAGAAATCATAAAGTTAGAAACTCAGCTATGCCTCCACATTGAACCTGGGGACAGTGGTGACAATATTTATACAACACAGTGAGGTACTTTCTCCTTCCTCCAAGATGTGAAATACTGGATGGAAAAAACTGTTAAACAATATGAAGACTGTAGTGGTCTTATGTGGTCCTTTCAAGTCCATCAGCAGTATAGCTGATAACGTTGACCCCGTGGCACCTAACCTTCATGCCTACGCCAAAAACTTGCGTGTCACCTCTAAATTTTGACAAATTTTGAAATGTTGCTTTCTCATCTATGAAATCTTGCCAACCTAAAACTGTTCATCCCATTTAATTAAAGTACCTTAGCTTCTTCTCAGTTGGATTACCGCAATGCTCGGGGAAATAGTCATCTGTGTCTCCTCCAGAATGCTGCTGCAAGATTAATAAACTGTACCAGGAGGAGAGACAGCATCACACTTGTGCTAGTGTCCCTGCCTCAGCTACCAGTCAAATATCGGACAGAGTTTAAGGTTCTGTTATCTGCAGCTTGGCACCTCACTGCATCTCTGAGCTCCCGTGTCCCCTTTCCAACCCCAGATCTCTGGGACCCTCAGACCAGTGGCACCTGGCTGTCCCTTGATCAAGGCTGATCAGTAACAGTGAATGGGTTTTTGCAGTGGACACTCCAAAGCTCTGTAAGAGTTTACCATTTTTAACCAAGCGTCCCCCCTGTCGAGATTAAGGCTAACCTTGAGCACATTCCAAACCCTGAGAAAACGTGTGGCAGGTTTGATGTCTCATTTAATAATGGACACTTAAAAGTTTACTTCATCTGTATTGCTCTGATTGTGTAGAGTCACATGACATGAAATTGGGTTTGTCCCACTAAGAGAAGCACTGTGTGTTGGCAGAAAGGAGTGTGTATGCCATGGAGAGTACATTTTCGCTCCATTGTGGGAACTTTTAAAGCACACAGTGAATACACTCTACATATCCTGACACAAATGAAATGGTGGGCGGTAAATACAGTACATAAGGTAACAAATACGGAGTGAATTTAGACCCAACAGCAAACCCTCTTGTCTTTACTCCCAACTACTGCCACAACAATGTGGCAAGTGTGTCCAAACTCAAAGTGCTGGGATATGGCAGGTGGGCCCATTCCATGCAGCCTTACACTACCAAACAAGCACCCTTCCAGGAAAGGCTGCATACGTATTATTTACTTTTCCGTGCCCTATACATGTGTTTTCATTTCATAAATCAAGGGACAGAGTTTTTAGTGCTGTTGTAAGGTCAAGCCTTCCCTCCAATGTTCAAAGTTTTCAACAGCTGCCTTTCATGACAGTAAAAAGAAACCTGACTGCCGTTCAAATCAACACGTCACAAGCCTTTGGTTCGGTGTGCCATCTACATTAAACTTCTCTTCACTTAGTGGACAAAACAAGTCCTGAGGTATACAGTTGAGGAGCAGAAATGAATCCATAGTCCAGCATCAACAAGGCAGGAATATCTCATCTAGCTGTTCTTCATGTGAGGGCAGTACATGGAAGTGGTTTCCAGGATTTCAGCAGCCTTCAGCACTTTGTTCGCGGTGAGCCTAAATTGGCCTCTTTGGTCATGGATAGAGGTGAAGGTGAATTGCACCATGTGAGCACCTTCACCTGCTCCATGCTTGTCAGTGCGCTCTACCCTCAGACTGGGTGCCCTGTTTTCTGTTTGACACACCTACCTGTATGGCTGATCTAGCATCAGGTTGCTCCACAGCATCCCTGCTTTTTCGGTATGTGCGGGGCTGCCTACACAGCATTATGTGATGACACATGAGCCATAGCTGTCAAGCTATGAAGTTCTGAACTGAATTAACAACAACAAAAAAACCTATTAGGCTTAATCTTGAGTAAATAAAATACAATTATCTCACAATTGATAGGAAACAGTTTTTGTTTAGCTAGCTAGATAGCTACAGCAGCTACATCTGCTCCCAGAGTCCATAGACATTAGCATCTTGCTTCCTTGAATGTATCCAGAGTGGTCACTTGTGTCATCAAGAGGAAATCATTTGTGTGTGTGTCTGTGTGTGTGTGTGTGTGTACATTTTCAAAAAGTGTTGTAGCATCTCATAAACAGCTGCAGCCTGTCATTTGCTCTCCATTGTGATGTCCAGATGCCTCTCAGTGCGGAAATGACAGCAGAGCAGTGAGCCAGTGTACCACTGTAACAATGGAGCCCTTCGCCCACAGCAGCAGTTCATACATTGTGAGCCTCCACAGGTTGAAAGACTCCGCCAGCGTGATCTGCAGACGCTTCGTCCTGGACTGAGCCTTACTCCTCTTGTGCCTGTCAGCCAAAGCAGCAAACGAAGAAGAGAGTTAACAGTTGGGTACAGTGGGAAGGCAGAGGAGTCACCAAGATTTCTAACAGAGGTTCTTGCCATCATAGTTTGTATCAGAAACAAACAAGAGTATGATATTGATGCATTGACATGAGTTGGAACAAATACCATCACAATTCTGGAAAAGCTATATTGTCTTGAGCTACCTGATGACCTGATACCTTTTGTGTCCACGTGAGAAACCACAGGTGACTGCACTGTCATCAGTTCATCACTTCACTGTGACTTACCACCAGGGCAGCATGTAAAAAAATTCTGTACTTCATCTAGACAACATACAGATGTGTTAACTAAATTTATTTTCCATTTAATGCAATTGGTACACGAGGATATGTTTCAAAACATTATTACATCTACTCTGACCGAACATTTTGTATTTGCAGGAGCTGTCTACAGTTCTGTTTACAGCAAAACGTTCTGATGCACTGTGAACTCAATTTTTGATAAATCAAACCCTTTTTGTGGTTTGTTTGAGGATGACAGTCTGAAGATGCTGCAAATTTGGTGTCAACTGAGCAAAAACCTGTGGGAGTAGATTAATAAATATGATTTAATAGGTAAGATTTTGGTGGCAGAAGAAGAGGAAAAAGCGCTCTGCAGGAGGCTCATACTTCCAAATGAACATAATTAATATAAGGTTCATTTCATTTAAACAGTTGTATCAATTAGTGATTAACAGCCTATATGAATCAAAAAAAACCCTCCATACTCCAGTCATTCAACTGTTAAATACATAATTGTGTTTTACAGTAATCAAATGTGTCTCTTCATACATCACAACATGAAAAAAAAAGATAAATGAATTTAGAATTCAGCCAATGACATCATCCTGGAGGTGACAGAGCACTTTGTGGGGTGCCAGTTTTGTCTGCAGTGAGGGTAAAGAGGAGTAAAAGAGGAGACAGCTGTACCAGTGCTGCCTGAAATGAGCAAAGCCCTCTGTGTTTCCTGGTCTGCTGCATGAGGGTTTCAACAGCTTGGATTTTTTAAAATCACTTTGCAAAATAAGCGAACTTGATTTGGAAAAAAGGATCCTGATACCAGTGGCCATGTTTGGGAAGTGACTTTTCCAGGAAAGCCATCATGATTAAAACAGCATTTGTCTGGGACATACTGTACAGATATAAACTTTAAAAGCTGTGGTGATTGATATAATGCTGCTGGTATGGTGCAAATATGACTATTAACACATCGTTAAACTGTCTATTATTGCTGAGAACTATGTGCTGTCACGGAGCAAATAGAGGAGGCGCAGACTCCATTAGCGACAGTCAAATCACATTCAGGAAGTGTGTCCCGGCTGAAGTGTTACTACTAGTACTATTGTTATTATCATTTATCATTGGTCTAGGCCACTTACCCCGCCTAAGGTCATGGAGGGGTGGCGATGGCCATTAAGAAACAGGTAGTATGTACTCTGGACACCACTCTATCACAGGGTAGTCATGTACAGACAATTATTCATATTTACACCAATGGAAATTTTCAATTGACCTAATCTGCAAGTCTCATTGTAAGATACTCCTTCAGTCCCAAGACAGTGGACAGAAAACCCATGCAGACGCTTGGAGAACAGCAGGCGTCACCTTCATCTACTTGCATTTAGAAATACCTAAATAAGTAGCAAAATAAGGCTGTAGTTTGGGGCTCTTATTGTAGCAAGACTATTTACAAATGTGTGGACAAACCTGTGAATGCATACACAGATCTGCAAATATGTATAGAGATCCGCAAATATGTGCAGCGATCTGCAAATATGTGCCATTTGCTACAGTAACAGCTGCACACTGCAGCCTGAGATTGGCTAGTTTTTGGCTAATGATGGCACATGAACGCTGTGAGTTGTAGAAAAGGTTTTCCTACTGTGAAACTGAGCCGTTGCAAGTACAAAATGCTGGAACTAAGGTGTGGGAATGAGGTGGCACCGCAGGATCCCCTGGTGCCTGTATTATATTATTACCCATGGCACTACAGTTGGTTAATATTTTATAAGATGTGCTTATTCAGACAAGCTCTGCCACTGTCAGCAGTGGAGTACCAGGCAAGGGAAAGACCCTGAGTGTGTCCAGAGACCTGTTTTTCAGCCATCAGCTGGGAGCTGAAATGACAGCCCACATCTCCTCTCCCTGAACCTATGGTGGAAAAATTCAATTTCTCCTCCAAAGCCACTAACGTGTCAGCTTAGTTTGTCTTTAGTTCTGACACATTTCCTGTCCAACCATTCCACTGTATTATTCACAGATCCTCGAGGAGTCACGTGTATAGTTTTTATGACTCGCTATAGACAGTCATCTTTTTGTATACTGGAATAAAACAGAATGTCACCACAAAATAAAGCAGATTAATAACTGTAAAAATGGTTTAATACAACCTCTAGGGTTGCCAAAGTCAGATATTTTAAAATTCCAAACACAGAATGAACAGCGAACTACTTTTCACCTCAACACAAAGATCAAGCCTTCTGCTTTGTTTCTTCAACAATATGCTAGTTTAGCCTGCCATCTGACTAAAGTGATACATCACAGTTATGTACATCTACACAGTCTCCAACAGCTATACCCATAAAGCAGGTCAAAGAACTATTCTGTTTAATTAGTACTTAATTAGTACTTCCAAGCTGTTTGTTGCCTCTATATGAAATGACATTTTGAGAGAATATACCATCTGTACCACATATCAGTAATATTGTACCACATATTACGCAATAAAACAGAATAGAGAGGTGTAACGCTTGGAGGAATTTGATTGGAAAAGTGGGAAAATCACAACAAACACAGGCAGTAACTGATTTTGAGCTGGCCTCAAGGTTCATTTGTTTGCCACCTCTATGTGGTTTGAAACGGTGAACTCCAAAAGACACAACAAACCATGCATTTGTGGATTCACCTTAACTTTGGGTCACTATACATGTTCTATGATTAATATCCTACTAACATCCTGCTTTCTTCTTCATCAGATTTCAAGTTTTTCATTCATCGTTTTGGTGGCATCTGGTGAAGACTTTCTGGTTTCCGGGTGATAATCTTAGCATTCCCCACCTAACGCAACAATAATTGTGAACTTCTTCTTCATCTTCAGTTTTACGATGGACACCAACAGCTTTGTGCCAAAACATCTCAATATTCGAAGCTCTTCATTATCCCAGCTGAGGAGAAGCAGCCCCAAATCATTATGCCACTACCTTCATGCTTCACAGTCAGTGGGCTGTTCCTTGGATGATGAGCTGGATTGGCTTCAGACCAAACATATCTTATAGAATAAAGACTGAGAGGTTCAACCTTTGTCTCATCAGACCAGAACACATTTTCCCACATGGTTTTGGGGTAATAATGTGTCTTCTGGCCTGTCTTCTAATGGACTTGGATGTTCATTTTGCCACCCTAACCCATCTTCAGTGCCACATTTTCAACATTTATTGCTGATGCTTTTTATGCATTTCATGTCTTTTTTACACTGAACGCCAAAACAAGCTGTCTCACGGATAAAAAAAAAAACAAATAGCCACGAAAGGGAAAAGAGTTCAAACTTTCTGACCTGGCTATGGCGCGTATACAGCAGCGGGACATGTTGATGAAGGATGAGGAGGCGGCTCTGGTCTGTAAGGTGGTTTCGATGCCCCTCAGCAAGTCATTGGTCTTCAGCAGCAGCAGCATCTGCCGGGGCACTCGGTTCAACAGTTCGCTGATCTGAGGCAGATAGAGAGCTGCATTGGTCCGTATCTCTACATCCTGCCAGGAGAGACAAACAGCAAGATATGTCTATACTGGTCAAAATATGAGCGAGGCAAAGTGCACACCCACCGTGATGTTTTCATTCAATTTAACAAACGAGATATCTTTCAAGGTCTCTTGGGGGAACCTCTTAACAGACCTCAGCAAACTCCTCCGATGAAAGGTGGTGACTGATGGTGATGAGGTGGCAACAGATTCAGAAAATGTAAAAAAACATGCAGAAATTAGAAGCTGGTAGTGTTACCAATGCGTCCAGTCATGTTGCCATGTCTCTTTAAAGTCTTTTGAGGACCCTAAAGTTGGGAAATCTCATGCAAACTGTAAGAAACTCAGGCTAAAAAGAAATATTTTAGTACATTTTCACATTTTAAGTAGTGACAGGTTTCTATGGAATCGATTACATGATGATAGAACAAAGAGTAATGAGCCAAAGTAATAGAGGAGCCTGAGTATGAAACTAGAAAAGAGACTTTAAAGCACTTAAACTTTCCAGTGATGGATTTGTGAGAAGTTACACTGGCTGGATCGTGCACTGCTAAATGACAGCTCTGTTACAGGGCATCAACAGTTCGTTGCTCACTTCACACAACGGTGCACTCATAATTACCTAGAGCTGAATGTCAAGATAAAAGAACACACGCCGTTGACAGCTTCAAGAGTTCCTCAGGACTCACTACTCACAACAAACTCAGTTTTGACCGTCACAATGCTGCTGTCTACTCCCAACTCCAGCAAAGACCCAATGTCATCTGTAGAATGAGAGCCCTTCACATCCTGTTGTTACAAAAGCAGAATTCAGCCCTTCTTGTACTGCTGGTCCCTTTGCTTTTAACACATAGACAGATCAAAACCATTGATCTCCTTGTCCAACCTCAACAACAGAGCCTTAAGAGCCTATAGCATACATCTGTCTATTTGTAAGTCGGATCTGATGTCCAGTGTTGTGTTTGTGTGTGGTTTAGTTGTACGCCATCCTAGTAAGTCCAACAGCCAGGCAGTGAAAGGATATCCATAGGTTTATATTGGTAATGAAGGCCAAGACGAAGAAGAAGGAACTGAGACAGTAGAGAGAGATGAGAGGTACAGGGAGGAATGAGAGAAGAGCACCAAACTAAATAAAAGAGGTTTGGGGAAAGGATGTGGGGATTCATTTTCCTCAGCAGAATTGACAACATACTGCAAATGACATGGAGAACACAGAAAAAGAAATGATCATTGGAGAGGAGAGACAGAGGGATGGCATTCGCCTCCATGACGACTATTTGTTCTCTTTGATATTGAAGACGACAGCTCGAGTCTAAATGTGAGGGTCAGTGTCTCGCTGTACTCTACTTCAAAGGCCTCCCTGCTGCACATCAACGGGCCTAAATTATACTATTAGCCACGGACAGAATGGACAGGAAGCTTACAAACACTTATTTAACATTCTTTAGAGCAGAAGGCATACATCTATACATGAGTACAGGACATGGCAATGGCGAACTGAGTAACTGGAATTTACAAACTCAGTTCCACCACCCGATCTGACCATGTTTCACCGAGGTAAGTTCTCCAGTTCTGACCTGGATGTGCATGAAATGTATATATGAAATCATCACAATCATCACATTCACACATGTGGTTGTGCAAATTGCAATGAAACAATGATTCATTTATGAAATAATTTAATTGGAAGAGTATTTTACAAAACAGCAAACGATGTGCAAACGAGGACTGGCTTAAGGAACCCTGTATATGAATTTTTCCATCGTCTGTTTGTGTGTGTGTGTGTGTGTGTACACATTGGCCATGTGACAGCAGCATTGTCAGAGCTGTCGGTCCAGATAAACGGGGAGTTGACAGGCACAGAGAGAGACAGACAGCCAGTCAACACCCTGACACAGATAAACTCTGTCTCTGCTCTCTGTCTGTCTGTCTCCGTCTCGTGCCCACAGGAAGTGATGTGAACAAACAACACGAACGCAGCAAACATGCAGCATCTGATTCAACCTCAAAACCCACGTACATGCACGCACACACGCACAACCCTTCACGGCTGAAAAGGACTATATTGTGATTTGCTGGAAACTGGTTGCCGGCATATGTTTCATCTACAAAAGATGTCTAAACCAACTTGATGAAGGTGATAGTTAGATGATGGTCAATAAGAATATCATGAGTGCTAGTAAGAGACCTGACATGATCCACATCCATCTGTGCTGAATGCACAAATTTGCTCATCTGGACTATTCAGCCCTTTACGCTCATGGTCCCACTTGGTGTGAGCCTGTTTCATTTAAGACAGTCCCACCTGTCCCAGGAGGAAAAGCTCAGGTGTCGCTAATAGCATTAACAGCGGCTCGGTTCTATTCAAGTGTCCCGGTAAACCTTGCGCGACAGTCGTCCAGCATGCACAGCATCACGCACCTATCACAATGATACTGAGACGTGGTAACGCAAATAGTTGAATCAGCGTCTCGCAGACGAAGCTGGGGCAGTAACTGAACCACGCTGTCGAAGGCGACTTCAGCTACCAGACCGCACAAGAGGCGACCGCAGACAGCTGAAGTCTATTAAGCATTCTGTTATTTTTAAAGGAGGAGTCATTTCCAGAGTGATCACCAGGACCAGAACAGACCACCAGACCAGGAAATCTGTTGGAGCCAGCGTCTTGTGGCTGTCAGGAGAATTGCGTATTATCAAGCTTTTGCTTTGGCTTCTACATGGGAGCTGCCACCTGATTTTACTGTATAAATGTGACACTGCTTCCTGTATTGGCTGTAAGAATTGGCTTGAACTGTAATTAGCTAATGCAGAACAGTTGCACATATTTTGTAGATTTTCCTTTAATAACTGCAAACTCTTCCCCGCTGTCCAATCCAGGTCCTTCCCACCTCTCCAGTTCTCCTTTATTTCACTAAAATAATCATAACCAAGTGTTTCCAAAGGTAAAGACATAAACTAACAACATAATACCCCATTTAAAAACAGCCCCCACCCCCCAAGTCCAAATAACAGGGGGCTGGGTGTTCTGAAGTGCTCTGCTGAGTCCTGCTTGGGGAATAACAATTAGTAGCAATTATAGGAGGTTGGTTAGCAGACCTCACAGCTGTCAGCAGGACACAGAGAAGGCGACAGTGCTCTCATTTGCATCTGAAAGCTTCAATAAGGACATATTGTATTGTGAGTGGTGCGATAATAAGCTGTGCAAAAGGCAAAGGGAATGCAGTTGGGGGGAGGTGGAATCTACGCCGGTGATTTTTCTTTTCTCCTCGGCGTATTTGAGAGTCGACGGGATGATTTCATACAGCAGGCACTAGAAAATGGTGGGCAGCAACAGAGGGACAGAGGAAGGAACGTCAAAAGCCACTGTAAGATTTGTTAAAACCAAGGCCATTTTAACTCAGCAGGGTAGGAAAACGCAGCTGCAGTCAGGCCGGTAAATGAACTGCACGCACAAATGCACCCGTCCACTACGATGTCCTTTTGACGTCCTCCACTGTATCGAAGCTGTGACCTTCAGCTTGTTTTAACTTGATAAAGGTTGAAGGAGAAGGAGAAGAAGTTGACGTCACCAAAATTGTCACGGCTGTGTGTTTTCAAAGTGCTGTATGCCCAAAGTGTCAGAGTTCAGGTGATCAATGCCAAACGTCCTCGCTCAGATGCCTCAGACTGGCGCAGGAGAGTTCTCAGCTGACAGCCTCATCCTGGGGGCAAAGTTCACCATTGTACAACTTGCACCGACTTCCACCTTCAACACTACTCGGACTGCTGTTTGATTGTGAGCTCATTGGTGGTGATGATCCTACACACAAGGCTTTTTAGTTTGCGGTTCGTGGTAACGATGCTCAAATGTGCATCGCAGATGTGCCGGCGCATATGTTCACATATCAGCGTGCAGCACCAATCCCAACATAACTTGGTGCACTGATTCACAAAAACTATACAAGGTGCAATCAAAATAGATGGTGTCTACTGTTCCTGGACACAGGGCGGCCCGGGAACAAGCAAGTAATCCACATTTAACAAGTAATCCATATTTTAATTTTAACTTAATTTACCTGTACTAGCTGGCTGACTGGTACTGGACATAACATGGACCATGGAGGTAACATTGAACTGTGGGAGAGACCCCCCAACACTAACTACCATCAACATACTCAAAACACTGCTCTGCTGTAAAAACCTTCAGGTTTCTGTGATCCACCATCCACCTGAGACCTGAGATGGGTGTCCAACACAGTCAAAAAGGCCCATCAGAGGATGTACTTCATGTCGCATGAGGTAGCTTGAACCTCATTCTGATCCAGTTCTGGACAGGGGCAGACTACAACAGGGAGGCAGGACTGCAGAAAATGAAATCAGTGCTACCAATCTGCCCTACATGCAGAACCTAAACACCAGATCCAGGAAACAGGCAGCAAATGTCACCCACTCTGTTAGAACCTCTCAACTCCAGAAGGTTGTTGCTCGTTACAAGAAAAATAAAGAAAAATAATTATAGAGGTAAACATAACCAAAGCATAATTGAAAATTAGGAATTTAGAGATAAAATAAAGTCAAAATGAAATAACTTACAACAAAATAACCAAACAGATAACATGCACTAATTAACACAACCTCTTCTTGAAGGGGTTCAGTTCAGCGACCCCGGAGCACACGAGCGAATCACAGACTAGCTGCTAAATGCTGTTGCTTGTCTAAATGCCGCTTGTCTTGTCTCGGCTGGAACAGGGATACAGATCACTCCGAGTACTAACAAAATCAGATTCTTCCCACAGGCCATCGCTCTGACGAACGCTTTAATCAGTCACGCAGTGCCAATAACTCTGTAACCCCAAAACACCAGCTACTTCCAATCAAATTACACTGTAAATCATGCACTGTCAGTGTAAACCCTGCAGCCTGTGTACAGACAAGTATGTACATAAGAGCCTGCTCCATGTACATCTTCTCATTGGTTTTTAATATTTATTTATATATACTCCTAACTTTTCAAATACCTGTGTACATATTTGTCTACCTGACACTCCTGCCTAACCTTTACCTTCATTTGTTCACATTGGTTGTTCATGTTCTTAGCTGTTACCCTAATTCCTGGTAGGCCTGACACTCTTCTTCTCCGCCACATCCTAAGGGATCTCCACAGTTCACAGTCTTGATGGGATGCGTAACCCCATCAGGGATTAAATATCCCATTTCAGGGAGCTTTGAGCTCCTTCACTGCTTCCTTCCTTGAGAACTAAGTTTGGCCACTTGATAATTGATGTTGGTACTGATACTGATTTATTGAGATAGCAGGTAAATACGGATGAAATGTTGAGTCTGGATTGTCGACAAACCTGTCTAACCACCACCTGGTTACATTTTTGACTAATTACTCTGTTTTCAATATTTAGAAGAGAAACATTTATTCAGAAAAAATAAATATTCCCGCATGTGAAAGAAAGGCAGCGAAAAGCCCGAGCTCTAAAAGCACTCAACGCTCGCTCGGTGCATGTGATTGCATTAACACTAATGGAATGCATCATCAGTTGTTAGAAGCGGGACTTAAAAACGATGCATGCATAAGAGAGTGGATGGAGAGGGGGTCGGGGGAAGCAGAGAGAGGGAACAACACAGGACGGAGGAGAGGAGACGTCAAAGGGATGACAAAGACAACGCAAAGACGATGAGAAATGTCTCAGAATGTCTTCTTAACTCCAGAGTGCTGCACAATCGACAAGTGTGCTCAAGCAGAGGGCACTAGAGTGGAGTCTGCCTAATGGATGTGTGTGTCTGGTGTGTGTGTGTGTGTGTGTGTGTGTGTGTGTGTGTGTGTGTGTGTGTGTGTAAAACAGGGAATGTAAATGACAGACAAATGGCAGAGATTGAAGGGAGTGTTTTTGCTTAACCTAGAGTGAGAGACAGAGGCAAGAGAAGAGCATACCGTCATATCACACACATATGCATTCTGATACACATGCCCGCACATGCACACACACACACACACACAGATGCTTAGTCTGTTCTTTAAATCGCCAATCCGACGTCTTTGCAAAGACATGATGAAATTTTGTTTCCGCCTGAGGCCATCTGTCCATGACCCGCACCACCATGTGATTCACTGAGTTGTAAGGGGAAGCAAACTAGCACACCTCCAACATGTTGCCAAGGTGATCAAGTCTTTTTTCCCGGTGTGGCGTGGAGATCTCGTCACACAGTGGTATTTCACGGCTTCAGTTCCTCAGTTCCTCACAGCTCACCTCAGTAACTGCATTCCCTCAACTCGTTGGGTACGGTCCATATGCATGGCTTCAGCAATACAATTGGAAAGATTATATTTCTAATCTCATAGCATCTCTGTAAGTCCTCAATCAATAGGTTTGGCTTAGGTTGCCACATTGGCTGGAAGGCAGTGGAACCCATTCCATCCATCTGCTGTCTGCTGCTCACCTCGGTCCAGGTTGCTGTGGTAGAAAACATGTCCTGAGGGATCTTGAGAGATTCACGGCCATGGATTTTCGTAAAATCAAATCTTTATATTTTGGCTTGTCTGACCACCACCTGCTGATTGGTCTTAACTCTTTGTGGGCCATGGCTCTCCCAGTAGGATCTGACCCCAAACATTCAGGCAAATCCTGCAGCAACAACTGACCGCGTGTCCCCACTCAACAGCAGCAAGTTTGGATAATGTAAAGGCTTCTCACTTGAACTTAAATAAAAGTTGTTTTCCGTGTTTCCAGACACGAATGATACTGTTGCTTTTTTCTTTAGGGACTGTCAAAACAAACCAAACCCTCCCAAGTTCACTTCTACTCCCTTATCTCGCCGGTTGGTTCTGTGAAAAACCTTTTTATTTCCCTGCAGATTTGTCATTTTAAATTAAAACCGCCATTCATCACTGATCAAACTCTAACCCAAATCCATTTCAATTAATCTTCACGAACATAATGACGGGGTCGGAGAGCACTTAGCCTCCTGGTGGTTATTATGCAGGTTCAAACGTGAAAATGAAATGAAACCGAATATTGTGCTGATCGCATTCGTGCTGACCAGAGGATGAACTCTTTCTCTTTTGATACCAATGTCCTGCTCTGTAGCGCCACCATCAGGACAAACTATGCTTTTAGTGTTAATGCTCTAAGAATGAATTAGAAAGAATTAGTTCTTATCCAGCACTGCAGGGGATATTAACAATACTTTAAAGTCTATGTCTTGTTGATACATATTTAGCACTGAGATGTTTACGTTTAAAGTGTGATACTGTATAGTGCTATACATTTTAGTGGGCTATTGTTACCTTTTGAACAAGGTTACCTTACAAATACCTTCTTCCTGGTATACCTGTCTGCATGTAATATCAACCTCACGGCTCGCCCAAAGGTGTACGCTACATTTTCAGGAACAGCAAAAAAGGTGCGGGGTAGGTCCTCATGTGTGGGTCGTGTATCGCCTGTCATGTGTGAGGGGGTGGCACGCTGTAGCAAACTGTTGTGTAGCACTTTTGCCAGCTTCAAAATGTTACATAAGAGAGGTATAAATAAACTCTCTCTCGAGCACAGATGGCATTGTGGAGCCCCGGTGGGTAGTGGGACAATTACAAACACACACACACACACACACACACACACACACACACACACTGGTTTTAAGCTAGCGGATTCTAAAAACATCTTAAAGCAAAAACCTAATAACTCCAATTAAGGAAGTTTTAATGAGAGTTGGGAATATTTGCTAAAACACATACTACATGGCCAAAAGTATGTGGACATTCTAAAACCATTAGCATTAAACCGCTGCTGCAACAGCCTCCAATGTTCAGGTTCCAGTCTTTCAACCAAACGCTGAACGTGGCTGAAACATGTTGCTCCCATGCTGAAGGATAAGGTGTGGCCCACAGTCGATGGAGATCATTCAGATTCTACACCAGGAAACTGGGAAACCATTCATTTATGGACACAGCACTGTATAAGGCATCACTGTAATGTTAAGCGCGCACATAAACTGAGGAGGTCTCTGCAGGCTTCCTTAATGCCTCTGTGTGTTTGGGCAATTCAAATTCAGAAAATAGAGTCATTTCAGGTGGTTATGAAGCACACACACTCCTTTTCTAGTGATTTTGAATATGAAAACTGCCTTTTGCGCCAGCGTGTGTCACATGATGAATGTAAAAGTTCCGAATCAGCCTGCGATCGCTATGTCAAAACCACTTCTCAGCTCAACTCTGTTAAAAACAGTCCCAGAGAGGAAGAACACTAAAGGATGAGGACCAAAGTGTGTTTGTACTTTAGTTTAGTAAAAATCTATCTTCTATCATTTCAGCCAGTCTGCCAATGCTCACTAAAAACCCCCCAAATTTTTTTTGCAAGTTCATCTCAGGACTGCGCAGCCTGAATTTTGGAATCCTCTAAATATCGACACATTTTGTCACGAGACCCTGCATGTTTCCATCAGAGAGCAGAAGGTGAAGGAGAATTTCACATTCCAACATTGACCCTAAGCCCACACACGCCCAGGTGGACCGGGGCAGGACTGCAGAAAAGGACCCAGTCAGGCAGTCCAGACTGCTATCCTGTCAAAAACACAAGGCGTGACTGAAAAAGCACTGCACGCAGCAAAGTGTGAGCAGGTAAATTAGACAGCGTACATGCACAAAGTTAATAGAGACTTATTCAACAGATTCAATAGAGACTTGTAGGAAATGCATGAAGGTGTTTCCACAATTTATTGAAAGGGCGGGGGGTGTCGACCTGTGCAGTTAGAGTTTTGCAGTTGTGTTTTCTTTTTTCTTTTCTTAGTTGTAAGATCCCATTAAATTTGGAGCCATGCTGACATTTACATCGTTATTTCTGTCTTAACGTTTCAAAAATCTTCCATATCCACTGTTTAACATGTGCAAAGAACAGGTTTTCTCACGGTGGCCTTTCTAAATTCTGAATTCTGTTAGAATTAAAAGAGTTTAAATGTGTGTGTGTGTGTGTGTGTGTGTGTGTGAGCTCATACCTCAGAGTGTGTGACAGGCACGGAGCTGATGCCGGCATTGACTGCCGTCCAGGACCGAGCAGTGAGCACACAGGCAAACAGAGGGTAGAGATCTCCAGCTCCCAGTCTGCGGCTGTAACGCTCCACCCCGGGCATGTCACCTTTAATCAGCGCCTGCCACAGCCGAGAGTAGTCCAACCTGAAGTCTGGCTGCAGGACCTGGGTGGCAGAGGAGAATAGTGATTAAGTGTCTTGTGTTTTTGCGTGTGACACACGCCATGAAGCATAGTCTAGGGAGCATTTGAGTCGGCATTAGGATTCGGTGCATACTACTGACATCTGTACAGCAGTAAAAATGATCATATATCTCACAACCTGCAAAGGTGTGTCTCATTTGTGGCTAATATGAGTTCGCATGCTCGTACTCTTTCTGCACATTTTAACAGCAAATATGTAAAAAAGCAGTTAAATTTGAATTTTACAGATACGTTTCACGTAAAAACAAACAGAGGTGAGGTTTTTCATCCTGTTCCTCTCAGAGTCATCGAGCCCAAAGCGTTTTGAGCCTGACAGACACATTGAATCCTCGTAAAAAGCACTGACAAAGCCAGTTTTTGGTTATATCAGTGCGGGATGCTAACAGTCCTCACTGCCGCTGTTGACACATTATTGCCACCAAGTGTTCTGCAGAATAGCTTGTAACCAGCAGCAGATTGTAAATCGCCCGAACGCCCGTGCACAATGCAAACTCATAAAAGCATTGCCCTGCAGCACTTTGACTGGTCTAAGTGTCTTTGGACTGCAAATCGACACATCTGAAGAACACAACGCAGGCGCACACTGTAATATGAGTATCTAGCTGCATTTGTGGGTTTACACTCAGCCATTTCAATTTCTAATTCTTCTTTGTCATGAGCTGTACGTTGTGTTGCTGTTATTAGATTATTATCATCATTATTATTGTTAAACACAACATTTAGCTTTACCTTAGCAATAAAAACTGCAGCACTTGGACACATACGCAATGTGAAGTAGCCAACTGGTAATGGAAGTGGAAATGAAATGTGTGTGTGTGTGTGTGTGAGTGTGTGTGTGAGCGAGTGTGTCGGTGGGTGCGTGTGTGTGTGCATGAAGAGTGGATTAATACCGTGCTCTGAAATGACAGCTGAAATCAGAAGTCATTAGGGATGAAATGGTGCCATTATGGTCTTGGGAACGTCTGTGTGCGTGTGTGTGCGTGCGTGTGTGTATTGTGTGGGTCAAAGATGAGGGCGTTCACTGCATTCGCTTAATGAATACAAGAACAAACATTACACTCATGTCAGACCTGTGGATGCCTGCGTCAGCCTGTGAATGTCTGTAGGATCGAGTGTGCTAACAATAAAAAACTGTGTGTGTGTGTGTGTGTAAAACATGAGTGCACACATGTGCACCCGTATGATTTAGGCTGTGATGCACTAATCCAAACCCAGCATACTGCACTCTGCATCAAATGAGTTGTTTATCAAAAAGCTTTTATCCTGCTGTAGCTAGACTAAAAGTGTGTCTGCCGGTGAAAGTGTGTGTGTGTGTGTGTGTGTGTGTGTGTGTGTGTGTGTGTGTGTGTGCATGTGTGGCATTGATGCGTTTTTTTTTGTTTTTATGTGCATCTTGAAGTGTGTGTTTGCTTCTCTACCTATTTACTCAAGGCCTCAGCCAGCAGCATGAAAAATGGACTGCAATATTACAACAAATGGTATTTTCTTAGTGTGCGGGCAGCCAGGAGATTTCCCACCTGATAAAGGCCGTGATCAAGCAGGACGATCTCGGCCTTCTTGCTTTGGGGACACTTTCGGACCAGCACGTTCCCTGGGTGAGGATCGCAGTGAACGAAGCCATGGACAAAGATCATTTCACTGTACATCTTACCCAGGTTCTCTGAGATCTGTTGAGGGCACAAGGGAGAATGGTACGGTTTAATTCATAGGGATTCATAAGGGATCAAGAAAAATGAATTCGTCGACAAATTGACAAAAATAACATTTCAGAGACTCAAACATAAACAAATTACCACATGTTTAGAACAAATGTACTAAAAATGACTCTTTCATCACACTGAAAAAACATTTTATTTGACAAAATATCAATACTCATTTAAAAAAATTCAACTCATGATTACATTTTTGATTTCATTTTCAAAGATCGGCACTCACATCAGTTAAAACTTGGTAGCAGTTACACACAGGCATTATATTCAAAACTGTACTACGATTCAACCACGGACAAAATGAAATATTCAGCCTGTATTGATCCGTCTGCATTCAGAGCTCACTGTTACTGTCACTCTGATTTGTTGATTGTCCTTTCATCCTACATAATCTGGGTTGCTGACCTTGAAAACACAAAGTGGCAAACACTCGCACAAGTGTGAGAAAGTATTTTGGATGTAACCCCGTAGATGGAAATATTGTGGAGAAAGCAGAGGCATTTTACTGACTTGGTTATAAAACTCAAATTTGTTACCACCGTTCATCTGCTCACTGCTTACTAGTTCAGGATTGGACTCGGTTGTCAGCCTTGTGAAGACAGAGTTGCCAGCACGCGTTGGAGCCTTTTCAGAACTCCAGGACATTTGCTGTGACAGTTGCTTCTGAGTGTTGGGATGAAGGGTGTTTCCTCACTGATTTGTGTTTCCCTTACATAGAAAAATCTAACCCTATGACTGAGGCCAAACCTGCCATTTCCTTGATTTCTACCCTTATCCCAACCTAACCACAGAGGGGAAGGGAAAACAATATTCAAAGGAGAAACATTTCACTTCACACATGTCCTGCTGGATGGAGATCAGTTTGGATTGAACGGGTGATTGCTTTATGTTCTGGTAGTATATTCCCACATCAGAATACTGGAGAATAAGACTAGAAAAATAATCACAACAATATATTAAAACATAGGTTTCGGACATGCACTGAATAGTTTAATTAATGTATTGACGCTAGAGGTTGACTGTGTTTTACAAACTCCAAGAATTGGTTGAATTTAGCTTTGAAAGCAACTAATAGCCACACCCGCTGGCATGAATGGTCATTTTGAGACTGGGTCTACCCACTGGGCCACTTGTGCCTGCCCTGGGCCTCTACACTGGCTTAAATGTTTGCTGGGGGGTTAAAATCTGAAAGATTTGGCACCATTTCTGATAGTATGGCCTAGGTACATCCTCTGCTGGAGATCTGCTGGTTTTTGTTGTGTGTAGTAACGTGAGTAAAACGTCACCATAGTACCACCACAAGCACAAACAGCTAATGTAAACAGATGGGAGTGCATTTGTTAGCAGCCCTTGTTCCAACACAGGAGAAGACTTTGTTCACCATTAGCGTGGTAGTTTATCTCCACCTTGAATTCACTGTGTAACACGTTGGATAAACGTCAGCAAGTGGTGAACAAAAACAAACTTTTCTTGATTAGCTCTGACTCTGCTTGATTAACAGCTGACAGATCTTTAGCAAAAACAGCCATCCACGTCATCCTCGAGCGTGGAGACCCCAGGAACCCTTGCCAGGTGGTTTTCAGCTCTGCTTTCAGGCTCCGTTACAGGACAAGCTCTCCAAGCTGAGTGCACCTAAGCAGTGCAGTAGCAGTGCAGTAGCAGCAATGGATTACAGACTTCCTGTCTCACAAGAGGCAGCACCCAATGCTAAGACACGATACCTCAAACTCCATGATAACTGGATTGGCCAAAGGCAGTGTATCAATCATCGACAGCTGCATCTTCAGTCACCAGTCCATCAAGCTCCAGTGATGATCCTCCACATGAAGCTTGGGTCTGACATGGGTTTTGAGGTTAGCTCTCTGCTGAAGTTTGAGCTCACGGTGAAAATGTGCAGGTAAGATGACAGATGCACCAGTGCAAGCGGTCAGATAGCGGCATTCAACTCCAGCCCCCCTGTTGATCGACCCCTGTAACTCAGTATTGTTGCTGGATATGCTGGATATACCTACTGGCTGAACCCCTTCAGGAAGAGCAGAAGCAATCATGTTATTTTGTGGCTGCACCTTGTGTGCACCTCGTAATTCAGTTTTCTAAAATTAACTGTGTTGATGTGATTCCTGGTTTGTCATAGGGCTCATGGTGGTGGACACTGGCAGTGGAACATGGGGATCAGGATGAACAGAGACAGCTAACAAACACACACACACACACACACACAACTGTCTTGTCTCTATACTTGTGTGGACCACTAGTGAAGTGATTCATTCCCTAGCCCCTTACCCTTACAACCAAATGCCATTGTTTCTATGAGCAACACTACAAAATTGAGACAATCACTATAATGTTGCTTGTCACAGCTCATCAATAATTAATCATCCAGGTTTCTGTTGCCATTCTGCAACAGTCCTGGCTCTGTCGTGCATGGTTGTTCCTTGACTTTGCACAGTGTCAACCAACGTAGAGGCTACAGATGGAACAGATAAAGAAAAGGCCTATTTTCCAGTTTGCAGAAATAACCAGCCATCGTCTGTACACACTATGTTCTGCACTGAGGACAGACACAGAAATTAAACCCATAACCTTCAACTAGTTCTTTGAAGTACTGAGGAGGAACTCTGTCCATAGATAGCATAAGAGCCCACAAACACACACTTGTGTGTGCATGAACGCATGTGTGAGCACGCCCACAGGCAAATAGCCAACAAATGATCTTAGAGAAGAATGGGCAGATGCTAATTGCCATTAATTAGAGCTTTTCTCCTTGTGAGGTTGACACGCATGCACACGCACACACAAGAAGAGCGATCTTTTTTTCTGCTGCTGATCCGCACAACATTTAGCATCTGGTACACATTCGAGACCCCTTGTGGTAAATATAAAAATCTGGTAAGGCTTTTTGGTGTTACCAAACGTCAAGCTGTGTTCCAAGCTCTCATAACTGATGCGTTGAGCTGCAATGTTTTTTTGCATTAGTTTTACTTTTTTAAGTCTCCTCCGGATCATCTCCTCCATGTTTGACAGCTGCTTGCCAGTCTATTGGAGAATCAGGTGTATGTCAAGGCTGAGAAGTGTATTTTCCACCTTTCAACCACTTCCTTCCGGAGTTTCACAGTGTCAGACTGACCTAAACCGACAAACCTATTCTACCAGTGCCCAGGCTTTGCCGGTTGTTATTGCCATTTCATTCTGGGCCTCAGATTAGTGCCAGCTCCCTTAACAGCCCTCACTTTTCACTCCTCCGCCTTTTCTTGGACTCCTAAAGCTGAGCGACCCTTTGAACAGCTAGAGCAGCAATTCACATCAGCACCGTCATGATTCCTGATGTCTGCCCTCTCTATGTCGCCTCTGAGTTTGGTGTGGGAGCAGTTCCGTCACTGGAAGCTCCACCCCCGTGCTTTCTTCACTTGGCTGCTTGGTCCAAAGAGTGTAATTATGACATCAGCAACTTGAGAGCTGCATTTAAACTGGCCATAGAGGAATCAGACCAGCCCTGCGTGGTCTGAAAGACTACAAGGACTTGTCTTACAGACAGAGTGCCAAAATACTGAACCCAGACGAGCCAGGTGGGCCTTGTTTTTCAATCACTTTAATTTATCATCCCTGCCTCCTGCTTTGTTGCTGCTGTCACCTTGGAGATTGAGTCAGCAGCACAACTGGCCCAGTCTGATCCAAGTAAGGTGTCTGCTGACCATCTGTATGTTCCCAGTCCTGTCAGGTGTAAGGTTCTCCAGTGGGGGGCCTCATCCAGTCTTCCCTGCCAATCTGAAGCCTAAGTTGCACCCTTGCCTTCCTGCACAGGTGTTTCTGGTGGCCTACTATGAAGTCAGACATGTGATTCTTTATTGCTGCTTGTCCAGAGTAAGGCCTCCTTCATCCTTCTTCTGTCCCACACCGTTCCTGTCATCTCATATCCAAGTGTGGGTGGCCTGCCCTACTTGTGTATTAGATGAGATGTCCAATTGTATCACCATTCTCACCACTGTTAATTGCTTTTTTAAGTGTGACCAGTTCATTTTTCAAACTTAGCTGCTTTCTTACAAGGAGGCTGTAGAAGGTCCATGCAACACGTTTTTAGCTCTATGGTTCACTTTCAGCTTTCAGGGCATTTGTTTTGCCATAGGACAGTCCTTTGGAGGTCAGCAGACAATTTCCTTCCTGAGTCAGGGGAAGGAGTTTATTGTTTCATCTGCCCAGGAGGACGTCAGCCACTTTCACCAAACTGCCTCCCAGGAGCAGCAATTTCATTCTTAGTTGGTGAATCAAATTTACATGTCAGTTCTTGAAAGGACATGCAATTTTCCTCCACACTAGGTGAAGTCAAAATAATATTTTCAGATGGTGGCTGCTGTTCCTAAAGCACAGCTCAGTAACAAGGAAGTAGCGGTTACTAGAAGGTCGAACTGTTCTGAGAACTGCTCTGAGAACAGTTCTATGAGTTATGTCATGCAATCGGCAGCACGACCGGAGTTACAAGCATCAACAAAATATCAGAATCTGCGTCAAACTCAAGATCAATGTTGTGGTTCACTGCCCAGTACGACCCAAAGACCAAACAGCAGCCTTAGCTGCTTAGTAAATTGTGTAACTGTGTTACAATGTCCTTTGACTTTCCAGTAATATGCAAAATGTATATGATCAACTCTTCTTCTCTCTATAAATGTTTCACAACACCTGTTTCTGGTATAACTATCAAATGCATGGTTCAAATGCAGCCACGATTAGAACTGACATATGCATGCATGCACACTGCATATAGAACCACTGAAAAGAATTCATGGAATTTAACTCACAGGTTTCCCTTTAAATACACAGGGTCCCCTCAGCCCATCTGCTCCTATTAACAAAACTGACCTGAGTACAGTGCCAGTGACAGCCTGTTCCTTGGATGCATGAGGGAAACAGCTGGAAGTGTGGTACCTTTTCCAGATGCTTATCTTGTCTAAATGTTAAGATGTATCACCGTCATCATCGTAACAACTTTGTGATCGATTGTGATAACCAACTGGGATTACCAATTGGGATTATTGAGAAAGCATTACGGAGCCATGAGCGCTTGTGCAGAAATAGTGCATGCTGAAATGTATGGGAGTCAATTAGCTGCTGTAATTAGGAATATAGCAAAAAATACCTTAGTGGCAGTAGAACTAGGGGTAGCCTGCATATGATGCATTTGGGAACATGGGTAGTGTCTACTAATTATCTGCACGTGACGTGTTTAAGGGACACCTGTAACAATCAGTGGTTGGCACTTTGAGACTTTTTGTGTTGATATAAAGGTTCATTATAAAAATCAAGGTTAATGTTGGAATAAGGATGAGCAACTTTGAGTAAAGAATTATCCATTATTTGAGCTTTAGGTACATTCTTAATATCTAACTCTTTTATATCGCGGTGTTATTTAGCAGCTGTGGGCCATAAGACAGTATGGTACAACAGGATCCCTAACAGAAACAATATCTCCATACAGACCACTGGAACCAATGAAATGTGGTTATCGCTGACATCGCATTCATGATATCAGCAGCAGTCTGTAAAGCAGCGTGTTGATTTCATGTCGACTGTTTATTACACGCATTACACCTCTCTCAGATAGCATTAGAAATATTTCAACCGGCCTAAAAGAAGGCGTCACAACACTTAAGCAGATCCACTGGAACCACTAAGTTCTATAAATGCAGGCGATTCAGTGCATGCAGTCATATCTTAAATCTCACCAATATGGGGGTGAATGGAAAACTATCGGACCAGATCGTTCTGGTCTATTCTGGTCACGTCAAGGAGGCCGAGCTCAGAGGAAAGTCTATTTGGGCCCTCATCCATCTTGTGATTACACACACAGACACAGGATCCAGCATGCACTACTGCTGCCTAATAATTCTATCCATCCTGGTCTTGTGAGAGTGTGTGTGTGTGTGTGTGCGTGTTATTATGTCCTCTATCTTTCTCATCGGCTGACTTATAGCACTCGTCATCACCGCTTGATGCTCAAACTGTGTGTTTCTGTTCCCTTTATGTATTGGTGTGTGTGTGTGTGTGTTTATGGGTGTGAGGTGAGTATGAATATATGTGTTCATGTGCACATGAAAAGCCTAATCATTTATTTATTTTGTCTATTTGTCATTGTCTCCTCCTTCTCTGTGTGTTTGCTTACGAACGTGTGTGTGTCCGTGTGTGTGTTTGAATTTTTTATTTTACTCATATTGTCTGTTACACATACACACTGTTGATTAAGGTTAAAGTTAGGGTTAGGGTGAGGCAAGTCTTTCTTAAAGGATACGTTTCCAGGAAATGAATGTAATGGCAGTAATGTGTGTGTGTGTGTGTGTGTGTGTCTTATTGCAGTCGCTAAACACATTGTCGTGTGACATTTAAATGCTAAGCTCTTGTTGTATGGTTGGCCTGTGCAACAGTCACATGGCCTGTTGAAGACTTTAAGATACAGCAAAACATGACAGCCATGCCCACTGACACCAAATCCACCCACCATACATAAAACTGTCACAGCAACATCTCTACCGTGATTCAATCGATTTCAAGTAAAAATGAAAATCAGCAGTATTGTGGACCGCATTCGATTCACATTAGAATTACTTTAACCTCCCTGTTAATTGAAGAGTATAGTGTGTTCTGGACTGACCGATCGATCAAATGATCAAAGAACAGCCCAACGAGAACGAAAATGCCTCTGTAAGAGGCGGGATTGGAGGGATTCGCATCATAGCAGTAGGAACAGCTTTGTACATGTATAAATGAACTTATTTTCATTAAACACTGTAATGCATGTAACCACACACCTCATCAGATCACTTCATGTAGCGCGGCTTGGGTGCTGTTTAAAAGGTGACATTGTAACACTGCGGACAATCAGCTGTTCAGCGTAGCTGTTGTCTCATCAGCGTCAGAGGCTCGTCCTGATCTTTGCAGCGTCTCTGTGGAACCACATCTTCTCCTCTTCTTGGTGATGGTTTTGACAGAGCTCTGTGGTCTTCTGTCCCTCTCCCGAGTGTTTGTACTGTTCCACAATCAGATCTCACTGTTTCTTTGGTAACTCTTTGTGTTCCATGTCTCTCCCAGTACGATTCAACCCCAAACATTCAAACACATCCTGCAGCAACAGCTGACTTTAATCTGCTTTCAATCCCAGTCACTTTCATTGATGGAAGGTTTATGGTATTAACCTACAGGGAGGACTTTGAATCTTATCTGAGTCTTATCTGACTTATCTGAGTCTTAATAATTAACTATTTGTTTATTATTCTGTGGATTTATTATAAGATCACGTTAACTGTTGTCATTTCTGTCTTTACATTTTAAAACCCTGCACTTTCATAAGGGTGTGTAGCCTTTTTCCATCCACTGCAACCGCTACATCACTCTCTGTCCTGGTGCAGGCCTTTCTCTGCCGCCCACACACTTTCTCCTCTTTTCACGTAAACACACACTTACACACACACAAACTTTTAATTATTCAGAGGCTACACTGGAGCATAGACAGTGTAGACAACAGAAAAGGGATTAAACAGTAAGGATTACACCTTGTGAGGACATTAGCTATCACAGAGCTGTGCCTTTAATGCATATCTACATGGGAGGCTTCTTAGTCGTCTGCACATGTGATGGAACAGATACACTTCTATTGCAAGCGATGCAGCAGTCTACACAGGCTGCAGCTGAGTTTTACTGGTGCCGTGGACACGTGAATTAGACCCACAGCATATCTACTGTCCATCTTGGCTCAGACAGATGCAAACAGTTGTGGAGGGGGGTAAGAAGGTTGTGAATCATCCAAGAAGCTTTTACTTCACTATTTTGGAAAGGAATGATACCACAGACACAACAGATCAAAGAGGAATCATAAACATTAAGGTTGGAACAACCACTGAAAGTTGGGTGGCCTACACTTAATACTGTGCCTGAACGCATCTGGTGCAGACAGATGATGGAAGCTGCTACGGTTGCAGCTAGGATGGTGTTTTCACTATATGAGCTGTTGTTTGAGTGCGTGTGCATGTGAGTGCGTGATAGCGCCTGAATAATCAGTCAGTAAACAGTAATCAGCTTCTTCAACCTACACAGAGGCTTCAACAGAGCGGGCGGAGCAGCGGGCAGTACCTCGTTGACATTGATGCCATGTTTCTTCATGTAGTCCCTGTCGTTGACCTGCCCCCCCTCCGCGAAATCCATGGTCAGGATCCTCTTCGTGCACAGGTTCCAGTGGATACTGGGAATCTATAGATGGAGAGAGAGAGAGAGAGAGAGAGAGAGAGGCTCAGGGGAGCTTGAGAAGATCTCAGTCAAAGCATGTGTGCTATTGAGCCCCGTTAGATTAGAGTGTAACTCATTTCGAAAAGGAAAATATGTGTGTAGACGTATAAAAGAAACACATTAAATCCTGTGTAAAGCTCAAAGTCGCCCAGACCAGTCACATGATCTGTGAGAATGCACTGCTCAGATAAACAGGTGACGCTCGTCTGAGCAGTGGATTCATCTGACTGAATGTAAATGCAGCGACGGTGCTGTGAGTCCGTGTGTCTGCAGGCAGGTAGAGGAGCCGGTCGGACAACCTGAGTCCTGCTCTCTCATCTCACATCTGTTAAAGTGGGCTTCAAACAGTCCTCCTCTCCCTGGGACGCTGATTAGTCTTAACCCACAACTCTCAGGTGAGAGAGTGTGCGTGTGTGTGTGTGGAGGAGATTATGATTATTAAATATGCATTCACGTTCTTTCCTTTATATAAAAACCTTGTTTCATAAAACAAAGGGCTCCACATTTGGCCGTTCGATTTGTATTTGTCTTCTTTCGGGCCCCGCTCACTGTCACCGTTGCTCATTGTGTCTGCATCAATAGGACGCGCAGTCACGAGCACGACATTCAAATTATTTGCATTTCATTCAGCGGCATTGTGTTGCAGGCTCACTAACAAACGAGCCCTGTGACAGAACTGTATTTCACATTCTAACATCATCTCCAGGAATGGCGGCGCCTGTTTAAACTGCTGACCCACCCATCTGCAGAATCCATCAGAATACCAAAAGACGTAGCTCATGATTTGATTTGGCATCATGCTGAAATCTTAAAAAAAAGCAGCTTTATTTAATAATAATGGTTGATGGGATGGCATTTAAACTGTTTTATAAAATCATTTGGGCCTATACATTAACGCAAGAGATCATAATTGGCCTCCTGACGGGTATCCTAAAACATCTGCTTCAGTTGCTGCTGATTTTCCATTTTATTCTGCCGAAGGTCGACTGCCTCCGACAACCAGCATCATGAGGACGCCTAACAATTCGCTCAGCGTTTGTAATTTGACCTCCTCCTTCGTTTGATGACTGATCAGAAAGTACAAAAGGCGCAAAACAATCAGAAACAAGGTCACTGAAGCCTAAAACAAAAGATGGAGAAAGAAAATATATGCTTTAGTCGCACGGAGAGCAGCAGTTGTACCCTGCAACTATGAAAATGTGACTTTTCAATTCTGTTAATTTTACACTCTTTCAGACTTTATCTATCATTCTGCAAAAGTTTTACGTCGCGAGCTGTATCACATGCCAACTCGTACAATTAAAAAGAAAGAAACGACAGGGGAGGATACAAAACCAAAAAAAAAAAAAAAGTTTTAGCTCTCTGGGTTTGAGCATCAAACAAAGAGAGGCAGCTGGAGAAGAAGTCTAATTCACATTCACCAGAGCTAATAAAAGTTCTCAAACAGAGATATTAAGAAAAAGGACACCAGGAAATTAAATGATAATGGACATGAAGCCCAACCCTGCCTAGGAAAGGAAATATGATTCTGCTATCCCTGCTCTGTTACAATTTAGGAAGAGCCGACAGGCAGCACAGTGGAAGCTGTCACACACACAGTGGGAAAGTCTGACCTCTATTAACTGTGTGGAGTACAATTTGAAAAGCTAGGCTCTTAAAATGAAAGAGAGCTTCTCGGAATATCAGCAGCTGTTTACTAGCACGCGTGCTCACACAGGACCAGCAGGATCAGAAATAAAGCCTGTTGTGAGCTCTGAAGGCCAGTTATTGTAACAGGGAAGTTAAGTGGGAAAGAGTCGCTGTTACCTTGAGAAAGGGGAAGTGGGCCAACATTCCGGCCACCTTCTCAGCATTGCGGCCCTCATTTAGGAAGTCTAGCTCCAGCGGCATGTTCTTCTTGGCTTCCTCCACCAACCACATGAAGGCAAAATCAGGGAAGAGCCAATGGACCACCCTCACCAGCACCTTTGAATAAAGAATCAGACTCAGCCTTACTGTCCACTCTATTACAACAGGCATGTACGTATGTCCGGGCGGTTGAGGAGATTCCCTGCGGCCCTTCCTGGGTAAGTCCAGCCTATTAAACAGCTCTTCATACAGTCGGTTATCAGTTATCAGCTGTCATCAGTTTCACATTAAGCTAGATGTATTTCATGACCTGTGGAAGAGGACTTCACAGGAATGAAATATGATGCATTAGAATATTAAAAAATGTAATTTCCACCATTAGCGGAGTCACTCGTCTTCTCATATTTCAAAGTAGACTCACCTCCATCACCACTATGTCCTTTGAGCTCTGTCTCTGGACTTTGGGGTGTTGGACTTTGACGGCGACTGTCCTCCCATCACGCAATACTGCCTTGTGGACCTGAGCTAAGGAGGCCGCGCCCTGGGGCTTCTCCTCAAAGGAGACGAATAACTCTGACAGCTGCAGGAGAAAGATACAGATGGAGAGAGCAAAGTGTAAACGAGGGATAGAGAAGGATAAAGACAGAGGAGGCGAAGGGCTGGAGTTGGGAGGCCTTCATCAACATCTTTGCATTTTTGAGTACTGACTTAGTAAAGTTGGGAATGTCAATGTAAATATTCTTGTAGATGGGAATTTAAGCAAGAAATCAGGTAATTTTTCAAATGATTAAAAAACATAAATTTAACAATAAGCTTATCTCTACATCAAACTAGCTCTTTAAAAGCTGTATCCAGCTTTTACATGCTTCCATCTAGAGCTTCCATCTTGGATCATAGGACATCCACAGTGCCTACACTCCAAGCAGAATTCTAAAACTCAGAGGACTGAATTGATCACTTTTAAAGTACTACCTCAAAACATGCTCTGAGGATAAGTCATGGGAGGTTTTCTTATATGTTCCTTTACTAGTGTAATGTTGGAAACCGTAAAGACCGGTTCACTTGTTCAGCGTGTGAACAATCCCTTGTTTCAGTAAGTTTTTAGAGGTGAGTGCAGGCTAAGGGGTTGACAGTAGTCTCGCCTCAGAGTAACAAGGTCTTTTATGAGCAGAGTCTTTGAATCTATATATTTCCCTGTGTTCAGAGGAATTTCCCCTCTGCACTTTAGTTTCCAGTATCAGGAAAAGGACACTTCTTGAATGAATCTTCAGGAAAAAGTTGATTTGTGTCGTCGGCAGAAAAAAAGATTTTGCTAGTTTTTACACTCAATAATAGCCAATAGATGGATGTAGATTTTTTTTGCAGCGCCCTTTCCATTGAATGTAACCTTAGTAGGCAGTAGTCAGATTGGTGTAAACCAATCTGGTGACAGAAGAGGAGGTTAAGACAACCTGAAAGCAATCATTAAGCTTGGAAAAGAGGGGCTCCCGATGGGACCGAAGGAGCTGTTTTAAAGGAGTTTCTGGATCAATGGAGTCCTGTGTCGATGCGTCATTACATACAAGCGCTACCCAAAGGCATGAAGGACATCTCTTACTAAGCCACTGACGTCCAAAACCTACTAACAGACACTTTTACACTGGGTGACCATCAAATCACATGTTTGAAGAGTTCCGTCTTCAGTTGGACCCAAGAGCAACAGACAGGAAGTCAGAAAGTTCTAGGTGTAGTAGGTGTGATGGTGTCTCTTCTGTTCACACTGCATGTCCAGAATCCCTGTTGTTGCAATATTTAACTTGGCTTAAACAGGTAGGCTTCAGTCTTCCACAAGATGTCTGCAGTGCTTAAGGGCACCACATTACAACTTATCAACTCTTGGTCTTCAGCCAAGGAGCTAGCTCAGTAATCTGATTAGCATCTATCGCTTTTCCAACCTACTCCATGCTCAAGTTGTTTCCCGCCAAATATGACAGCTACAACTAACCCTAACCCAAAATAGCACAATGGGACATCAGTTCTTGCATAACGCTGCCTTAAAATAAAGACGGCACAGTCTTGTCCTCAACTGAGGAGGACAAATTACAGAAGGAGCACTGGAATGTTTCTCCTTTTGTGCCTAATGGGTTATTTCCTTGTGCAAATATGTAAGAAACAAAAGAAATGGCGCTTGACTTCGGAGCCGTGGAGAGTGTTAAGGAGAAACAAACCTAGCGTACAAACTGGGGGTAGGAGTCAGGAAAAAGACCCTCTGACCCTGGATCCGGGTACAGATCATGAGAATCATGTGCTGTGTTTTAAAGACCTGCTTTCTGAGAGTCACATTTCTCATATTCTACACACACAGAGACAGGCACAGGGTCTGATGTGGCTCATGTAAAGACACTGGTCCACTGTTGCCTTTTAATATACTCTGCCCTCACACAAGTCTCTTATCACAGCACTGAGCATTTAGCACCCAGTCTGCCCTTTGAGCAAAGGTAGTCCCTCATTAGCTTTCACTCATCTCTGTGGACACACAGAACACACACACACATAAATTAGTGTGTGGGTTTGAAGGTTAAATAGGCCTCCCAAGGGACCTGGAGTCATTAGAACAGACTTATTGTATGCTTTGGAACCTCCACGGTGCCCCGAGGCTTCCCTGCCTCACGGATACAAACCTGTTAACTGAACAAGAAAAGGCAGCGTGCGGTATAAAGGAAACAGCCAGAGCCACACATTGTGTCACTTTTATTTACTTGAAGTATTTGCTGTTATTCTCAGTGCCAGTGATGCTGTGCTGGTGCTTTCGCAAGACAAACCCTCACAGGGGGATATGCCTGGCTCATTATTAGCCACTAATGCATCACACCTCCAGAGATGCCAGGAGAACAACAGGGAGAATGGAAATCCTGCAAGGGTGACTCATTTGATTTTTTTTGTTTGTTTTTGTTTGTTTGTAATAATAATAATAATAAGAGCTAAGAATAATCTGGAACATCCACCTTTAACACTAAAATAAAACCTAAACTACAGATGAATAGAAAATCCGGACAAAGCAGGAAAAGACGGAACTGCGACCGTCACCGCCAGCAATCTTCTTCTATCCTGGACAGAGCACTTCCCCTTTATTCCAATGAAAAAGCTCATCATGCAATTTACATTTTATCAATGTTGCAACCTGGCTCATGAAGAACAGATGATGAAGACCTCAAAGGATTAAATTTTCAGTCAAGGTCCAGTCAAGGCCTTGCACTGTATTGTGTCACTCTTCCTTATCTACGCCAGTTTAGACTTCAGCATTCCTGGCTTGTGTTGGTTTGGCCGGGAGAAAGACTGGACATCTTCCTTTATATTCATACTTTATACTGTACACGTGGGGGGAATTCCCCTGCTGTTTGTACCTACTGAATCATAAAAAGAGGCTAATTTGAACACGATGTTGGCCCATCAGATAGACGTTGAACATGAGCCCCGTAGAAGATGCCACTGGATGATAAATTATGCAAGCAGCACGGGATCCTGTGTGGGAACAGCTGAGTTATTCATTATGCAAATATGCTAAATGGAATGAAATTGTCTGCACCCACCAGTGTCCCACTATGACGATGAGCATCCAGTGGGATCTGAAGTGCAAAGAGGGCTTTCATGGGTTAAGGAGACGCGTAATGGGGCCTTTAAGATGCAGCAAGGATTCGGAGAAATTAGGAAAAGTGAGTGTTTTTAGATAATGATGAAGATGAAGATTGGCATTTACAGTCCAACCTTTTCGTCATGTTTGTAGATGACTAACCAACGCCTGGGGAATCGGTTTCAAACACAGCGATGCCAGCCAGTCCCTGCTTATGTTAATCTCAGCTGTGAGCTTAATAAACATGGTAATGTATGCGCATGGGCCCTGCTCCCAGAGGGCAGACCCGCAGTGACATACGTTCCCCGAAATGAGTTATGGCACAAATAAAATGGCCCCTGAGGCCTCACAGTTGGATGGCAACACATTGGTGTGGCAAGGTGGCCACTTTGACTGCTGGCGGCGAGCCACAGCCCCAGCTGGATGAAGCCACGTAAAGTCGCTGCAGCGCGGGGAGAAATGAGAGAGATGGCTTAACTGAGGAGTCTCTGCTCCAACATCGCTGTCTTTATGTAAGAGCCTCAGAGTGAGGCAATAAAGGACGGATCTGTTCACATGCAGGCTGTAAACTCTCACAGAGGTTTATAGGACGGCCCTGCGGAGGGAACTAGGCCTGCAGAAGCATCCATTGTTTCTGAGCCGTTTGATGTGTCATTGATGCAAACTGAAAGGTGATGTCACACTCAGCTCATAAAGTCTCTCTTCTGACTGAAAGGCTGCTTCCATCTACTGATTATTTGCAATTACTTCCAATTTAAACTCCCATCAGTGTAACCCAACACCCCCTGCACCAACGTTCCACAGGAAGTGATGAGACATCTTAGCTGTGCAGATTCAACAGAACGCACAGTGTGACCAACGGCGTAGGTCGTTTCATTCCCATAATCCCACTCTGAATGTTCCTTTTGGTTGTTCGTGCCTGACCTTTATGCAGCAGGGTTGCTGGAAATGTATCTGTCTGCGTTAGAACAATCTTTTCAAACTCGTCCACGACTGCGCAAATGTAAAGAAGCTGCTCATCTTGGATTCCTAATTTTTCTATTGTGCTTTTCTCTGAGTTACAGTACGGCGTTACGGCATGTTACCGTTTGACAGAGTTGGCTGTGGTTTGCACCATGTTTTAGTTTTTGGCTCAGTCACAGTTTGGTTGTAAGAACATACTGCGTCCTGAACGTCCACAGATGTCCCCTAGACTCGTGCCACCCCGCTTCGACACGATCCCAAGCACCCATGATGCACTCGTGTTTTCTTTTGTTATGCCTCCGCACCAGCTAAGTGTAATATTCAGCCTGGAAGCAGATTCTGTTTGGTGAAACGACATATTGCACAAGCTGTCCTTTCAGCAGTTTTACTGTGGGGAGGAAATGACAGCCAGAACTCGGGCAAGACTCTCCAAATTCACGCACAGTGGGAATGCATATGTCACCACAAATGGTGATGAAAACAGCACAGCCCCCACACTACTTGCATATCTGAGTATCCAACAGACACGAGGATACGCACACGCGTTAAAAATAAAGCGTGTGTAGTTGAACGGAAATGCTGCTGAAGCTGTTCCCCTGACTCCAGAGCAGCCTGGCACTGCTCATCAGTGTCACTTCTTCTCCCGCCACTCCAAAAGGGAGGAGGGCTGATTCATTCTGCCGCCGCCTTTGTAGGCAGAGGAGCTATATTACCGTCTTTTCAGGGATAATGACGCGCCACACAGATACAGGAGGAAATCAAACTGAATGCACACCTTTATTTAACATGAATAAGAAAGAAGAGAAAATTCTACAGTCGTGGCTCTGAATTACAGAGTTCACGGGCACTGCAGCTCATGTTCATCTCATTAACACGTTCCACTGCTCTCTGATTGTTTTAAAATGAAAAATTATTTAGCCAGCTATAGACGTCAATTACGTTTGCTGTGCGTGTTTTGCCGAGAACTGACACACCGTTTAACGCTTCAAGTGTGTGTGTTTTCAGTTGTAGAGTTTGAGGCAATCCGAGTGCTGCTACACACTAGTTTAATAATTATCACTGCAAGTACATTTTACATGTTTTCATTCATTACTTAAGTACAGAAATATCTCACCTTTTTGTCCATGGCAAATGGAGCTACATCTTTTTTCCCCCTACATGTATGTGTACACGTGTCTCATCAGGTATCAGATACCCAGAATCAAAAGCTGTAGTTTGTTAGTTATGCACACAGCAATCAGTACATTGGCGTATAAAAGTAAGTCAAATGATGAAATCATCAATTCTTAAACTCAAGTACAGAAGGTTTAATTTAATAACAACTGAATTAAACTACATTGCTGTTACAGTTGTTAAGGGGAAAAGAGGTTTTGAATGGAGCATGTTTGTTAACTTCCTTAAAAGCATATGACTGTTCATAAAGAACATCAGTTCTGATTTTTATCTCTTTTCTGCTGAACGTATTGAAAACATTGCATGTGAATGTTGTGCAAGCTCATCATGCTGACACCTCTAGGCTGAGGGCAGCTGAAGGCCGGCTGCAGCTTTTTCTGATTGGCCAGGTGGTGTAAACGCATGATCCATGTATCCAAGGCACCGGCTTTTACTAGCTAAAATGCATGCATATTGGGTGTGACTTCATTACTGACCTATTCAAAATGCTGGAGCAAAGGAACAGGGAAGTAATGACACATGTGAGAGGAATGTATTCCAACACAGGAAAAAACATTCCCATTTTAGAGTTTGGACGTGCACATCCACGTTGTATGAGACCGGAAATACTTGTCATTTGAACAAATTATCAATATTTCATTAATGTAAATTGACAGCTAGTATGTTTGCAGGTAGCTGCAAGTCGTGTGGAGCAGAGCCTCAGGTAGCGGCAGCCGCCCGCACGCCATGGCCGAGATGTAAACCGGCGATGTGGAAAGTTGAAATGTCAAATGTTAAAGTGACAGTGTTCGGCATTCTACTGACCAAGAACATGAAAATAAGGTTGCGTGTTGACTGCACCGGTATAAACTGGTGTATGACCTGTCAACCTGAGCAGTGCTGAAATACAATCTGGTTATTAAAGATAGTGATTATTATTATTAACGGTTTCAAATAGCCTTTGAAATACAAACATTGAATGCCCACACTAACTCAGCTGTGCTCAATTCTGACTGTTTTTCTGTTTTCTCACCAGACTGGCCTAATGGTTCAAATCTTTGACGATTGGGAAATTAGTCATTAGGAACAGTCTTAACTCACACCATCTTTGCAGCTGTCCAAATATGGATTTGTATGTTTACGAGGTTCACTTGAATGCACCGTGAAATGGTGCCATGTGCTCTGCTGTGCAAAGCAACATAGATTTGAGAGCCTACCAGAGTTACCGAATCCCTGCCCCCCCGTGCTCGGACTCAGTGGTTGATGGAAATAAAACAGTTTTCTTTATTGTGTCTCAGAGAGCCGTCTGCAATGACGTATGACGTTTATCACATATGTTCATATCTCAGTGGCAATAAAAAATACAGTTCATCATTTAGCACCAGTATAAAGTGCATGACTAAATCCTGGGCGGCTGACAAATGCGGTTTCATCAGATGATGCATATCAGCGTATCGTCCAACCCTAACATTGTCACATAACTGATTTGGGCAATTTTGGCTATTTGAACCCTTCATGGATTGGCCTTGACTGTATCTGTCACGCAGCATGGTCACTGTTCCTGCATTTGCTGAGGCAGTGTACTCAGCTAATTGACGCAAATTCAAACACACACACGCACGACACTGGGAAGAGTGCAGTAGAGGGAGAAGACCAATGTACTGCATCTGAGAGGAAGGGAACAATTGCCTCGCCTCCAGCAGCATCTACAAGGCTGTCAAAACAACTAGTTTGAGAGCAAACGCCGCACACCGCATTAACAGCAGCATTAACAGCTGCATCGGGAGTACGGCTCAGTTATGAAATTAAATAAGGACTGCATGTCAGACACATCCACTTCTGCTTTATTTGACCCCTTTTTTTTGCTTCCTGCAAAGCAGACATGCAGGGACTCTTACTTTCAGAGAACGAGGGAGGCAGCCCGGTGTGGGCCTGCCATCCACCAGGCTCCAAAGCAAACAATCAAAACAGAAATCCAAGCAAATGCAAAGATAAAGGGAGTAAATCATCACAGAGTAAAAGTAATTAAAGTGACATTAGAGGGTAATATTCATCTTATGTACGGTGGGTATAAAAAGTCTACACACCCTAATGAAAGTGTAAGTTTGTGAAATATAAGACGGAAACATGCAAATGTAAGGGCACGTTCCATCTTTAATATATTAAAACTTAAAAAAAAATGTTTTATTAGAAATATTTCAAATTTTAAAAAAGCTGATTGCACCCTGATTGCTTAGCTCTGCACACCCTTCGAAAAGAGGGACTCTAGTGGTTTTTAAAGGTAACTAATCAGATTCAGTCATCGTAATCTGGGGCCGCTTCTCTTCAGCTGGGTCAGGGTCTCTCGTCAAGATAGAGGGATAATCAACAACTCCAAATGTCAAGGCACTTTGGCACAAAACCTGCTGAACTCTGCCCGAAAGCTGAGGCAGAAGACGTGGAAAACATCTGGAAAGACCTGTGATAAACTGTCAAAGTGTAGATGTGACTTAATCACAAGGATTTGCTGCTGTGGTAAATTCAAATCGTGCCTCCACAACGTTTGGCGAGGTGTGCAGACTTGTGCGATCACTGTGTTGTGGTTTTGTCCTTTGTTTTTTTGTTTTTTTATTTAGATGCTCATTAACTTCATTATTATTTCTTTTTTATTATTTATTAACTATTTTTGCATTTTCTTTGTGAAAAGATCAAATTAAAGATGGTGCAGAGTTGTGAAGATCATTTTCAAGATTTTCTAGAGAAGATGTTCTTGTTGCATGAGTTCCTAAGGTGTTAAAGTTCAACAGCCTGTTAACAGTACGTCTGACATCTATCCATCAGACTGGACTCACCTCTTTGCCGAGGTCTTCTCTGATGACCTGCTGGATGTCCTCCATGCTGCTCTGAGGAGCTCGGCTGTGGAGCACCTTCAGTGTGGATGTGTACTCCTCGGGCAGCAGGTAGTCCAGAGCACCCAGGTGCTGGCCCACCTTGATGAAGGTGCCACGGTTTGCGCAGCACAAGTCCCGAAGGCGCTCTGCCGACCGCAGATGCACCTAGAGGAGGTGGAGCACAAAGCACAAAGAAGGAGTCAAAGACAGGAAGCAGTGTCATGGCAGTGTCTGAGACTGCACCAATCACAATGGTTTATTCTCCTGGAGCATTCTGACTTAAGTGTCTGTACAAGGGTCCTTCCTCTTTAGCTGTGTTGAACTTTGAGGCTGTAACATTTGACACCTATTTTTGACTTCTGAAAGGCACAAACATTAACTGACACAAAGTTGGAAAAGAACTAATGTCTAAAATATCTTTCCATGCAGAATGCATAAAGTGAGAGGTCTATAGGAAAAAGTACAAATTCAACATATATTCAACATTCATACATATACCGTATATATGGAATCAATGAACGGTGAAATGAGCAGCAAAAGACAGAGACTAGGGTCTTAAAGAGGGTCTGTGTGTGTGTGTGTGTGTGTGTGTGTTTGGGGGGGTGGGTGTATGTGTCCCGTCTGTCCCATTTGAACCAGCTGGAAGTGATAATGCTTATAGAGAGCTCCTCCCCTGAGACCAGGGCAAATAAAAAGCTGTGAAATTAGCTCCCCTTAACCTCTGTAACCCCCTCTACATACACCATGAATACCAACCAGCACGCACGCACGCACACACGCACACACACACACACACACACACACACACACACACACACACACACCTTGCTCCCATAGGACCATTTGACATGAGTGTCATCTGGGCAATTATGACAAAGCAATGACAGAAACAAGTCGCCAGAGATTCCCAGATGAGCCTTTCTTCCTGCGACGCCCTGGGAGCCCGTTTTTATATAAGGCATCACTGCACCGTCACCACAGAAGCGCTGATGCTGTTACTGCCACAGAAGGTCTAGTTGTTTGATGAAGTTAAGGTGAAGTAAATTCAAATAAATGGAACTATAGGTTCAGTTTAGAATTCCTCCCAAGCTTTATAATAAAATAAAATGTATAAAACTCTTGAATCAAAACATAAAAGACTCTGGATTAAATTATGTCTATCATATTTTAACAATCTGAGGATGAAAAATTTGAATAATATACCTTTTTTTTCCATTAAGACCACATGATTACGTCATAATTTCAAGTTAAATTTCACACTGCTGAGAGTAAGAAAATGAAATCTAATAAAAAGGAAAGTGCCAGAATTATATAAAAGACAATTTTGAATTTAATCTTATAAGTTAAAACAGGTTTTAAGGTGTTTATAAAATAAAACAAACATTTGCTTTCATTTTGACTCGTTTGAAATCTCACTGAATGTCTAAAATCATCTCTATAATCAAATGATTTTGACTGAAATGTTTTATTTTGGGGCTCATTACCACTTCAGCGCCCGATCCTTCTGTTTGATCGCTTTATCAAAAATCTACTCTCTTCTTTATATTTCCAGAGAATATTAAAAAACAGTCTGAAAAAGGAAAAATCAAGTCAAACATGTTTTGTACAGTTTGATGTTTGATCTGAAAATACACTTGAGTCTAAGGCTAGTGCCGTGACTCGAAATATTATTAGTGCAAATTGATGGTTTTTCTGAAACATGTAATTAAAACCTGCATAATCCGTTTTGGTTGTTTGTGTTGTCTTTTAGGAATAATGAACAACAGCAGAACAGTTTATTCATCACGCTGAGGATCACGTTTTTATGTGATTTCATCCACATTTCATCAGCTGCAACAAAAGTTAAAAGAATCAATAACAACGAAACAAAATGAAACAGCATCTTAATAAAACTTATTATGCTCTTTACTATCGCTTTAAAGTGAATACACTTTATTGTCACTAGCATCTAACCAGAACTGTAAAAGAATAGGATTATGTACAGAAGGTACTGGTTTATAGCATGTAGTATTAAAAGCTGCAGCATGATTGAGACTAGAATTTACAGATGATTTTGAGTGAAAGATAAAGTCCTGTGTATACACTGCAGTGTACGGTACAGTGTGTACAGTATGTGTGTGTCTAGGGTTCACTTCAGGGTCCGTGTTCTGTTACAGTTTTTTGTCTTTTTAAATAATTAGTATGATTAATAATATTGCAGTATTATAACGATAATAAGGACATCCAGATTTGATAAGGAATCTTTTGAAACATATCAAAAGGCGACTGCATTTCTACTTTCTTTATCCTGAGATCCTGTTCCTGATTTTGATTCATGCGCATGAGAGGTGAGAGTTTTTTTATTGTTGTATGCTAGTATGCAAAATATTTGGAATTATTAAAATGATATTAATTTTTCACGTGATCTACCTGATCGACAAATCAGTGATTTTAACCCGAACTTGTAAACCAGCAGATCAGCTGAAGTCATGTCAGAGCTCTGTCTGTCAGAGGGTGCGTAGAGGCTGATTTGGGGGCAGATCAGAGTGAACATTTGGCATCAGTTGGCCCACGGCTCCTAGCCCATTCATCAGATTCATCAACACTTCCCTCTCCCCGCTATTCCAGTAATCAGCATGCTTTGTCCGACGGAGGCGGGCTCACAGCTAGGGGATGACATCACCATGGCAATGCTGCTCACTGACAGCCTGAGGGGTACGGCGCACTGGGATAGGCTGATGCTGGCCTCCGCCCACCGTCTCCACACGCTCACCACCCAATCAGATCGACCGTTGGTGAATTAGACACACGGGTTAATTTGTGGGACAACATGGAGACACAGCAGCTCAGTGCAGAATGCCTCCGGGTATCTCTACACTCATCCTCTTCACACAGTTGGCAAGAGGAGGAAATAAAAGGCTGGAGGTGTGTGTGTGTGTGTGTGTGTGTGTGTGTTGCTTTATGTTGTGGGGACATAAAGCTGTTTACAGTCACACTGTGGGGACTTGCCTGACTTGTAGGGACAAAATGCAAACCCATAATGTAAATGGTTAAATGCTGGGTTTAGGTCTTGGTGTAGGGTTCGGGTTTGGTAAGTAGTTGTCAGAGCCCAGGTAAATGTCAAGGGAATAAATGTAAATAAATGTAATGTCCTCCTTAAGTAATGGAAGCACAACATGCAGGCTTGCATATGCTTTGGTGGGTGGTGTGTAATGGGTGAGAGAGGGTGGAAGAACAAGGGTGTGAGAGCTCAAAAGCCAGAAGAATAAAGCAAAGAGGAAGTGGGGAGGAAGGAAAAATAGATGGGCAGGAGGAAACGGGAAGAACAGGCATGAGGGATCACTCATTCTAGGGATGCAACTGGATCAATGTTCACCTGCAGCAATTTCAGTTAACGTTCACCCTAACACGGCAGGTTTCAGTCCAGCTTGTGGAATAGCAAAAATAGTGTGAACACACAAAAAGACAAATATGTAATCATAAATTACACAGGCCATCACCGGCATCAGCAGGATGACTCACATGTGCAGGCCGGCCATCAAAGGGGAGGGATTGTATGGGAATCTCACAGCCTGATGTCATTATCAGTTATTTGTGGCACCATTTGAGTCAGAATCAATGATTTATCTAAATCTAACCGTGATCAATTGAATAAAAGCTCTTAAAACTATATTTACATTATTTTGGAAAAGCAGCTTTTCATAAACACCACCTCTTTTAAAATGTATGGTGTCTGCTGCAAAAGAACTGTGCAGTGGAAAATTCAAATGTGTGAGAGCAGCCACCGGCTGAATGGAGGAGTTGGAGGACAGGTGGTTTAAGTCCGTCTCTGAGTACGTCTACACAAAAACAAATCATCATCACTGAGACAGAGGACATTCAGCCACCACCTTTGGAATCTGACTCTCTGTATAGGTATGTGAAAACCAGATCCTCTGAGCCTTTGCCTTTATCATTCCAGCTGTCCAACTGTAAAGCACCTTCTGTGACGTTCTCTGGATGTTCTGCGCTGTGTCAAAGTGGCCATCCTCTAGAGAAGAGGAGGAAGCCACTTACCTCTTTGACAGTGTGCCCTTTCCTACTGCTAAGACTGCTATTTGATCTTTGGATTGTAGCCAGCTGTGGTGATTGAACTCTGACATGGTGTTTACGTTGAGCTGGGCTGGAGTTTGAGGTTTCACAGATACGCATGGGCAGGACTGCAGACACGTACCTGCAAGTAGTGACATCAAGTTGAGTTGGCACTTTGGCTAAGGAACTTATCCTGTGTTGTAACCACTGTCAGAATGGTAATGTAAGTAACATCAATCAAGCTGACACAGAGAACTCACTGAAGTTATAAAGGCAGACCTTTGGAACAACAAGTGCACTAGCTAACCTTTAACACTTCCTACATTCAGACTGAGATAGCTAGTGCTCACTGAATCAAAATAAAAACCTTATCAGGTTAACAGGCTACAGCTTGACATACAGTGCATCTGGAAAGTATTCACAGCACTTCACTTTTTCCACATTTCGTTATGTTACAGCCTTATTCCAAAATGGATTAAATTCATTTTTTCCCCTCAAAATTCTACACACACCCCATAATGACAATGTGAAAACAGTTTTTTTGAAATTTTTGCAAATTTATTAAAAATCAAAAATCAAGAAATCACATGTACATAAGTATTCACAGCCTTTGCCATGAAGCTCAGAATTGAGCTCAGGTGCATCTTGTTTCCACTGATCATCCTTGAGATGTTTCTACAGCTTAATTGGAGTCCACCTGTGGTAAATTCAGTTGATTGGACATGATTTGGAATGGCACACAGTTGACAGTGCATGTCAGAGCACAAACCAAGCATGAAGTCAAAGGAATTGTCTGTAGACCTCCGAGACAGGATTGTCTCGAGGCACAAATCTGGGGAAGGGTACAGAAAAATTTCTGCTGCTTTGAAGGTCTCAATGAGCACAGTGGCCTCCATCATCCGTAAATGGAAGAAGTTTGGAACCACCAGGACTCTTCCTAGAGCTGGCCGGCCGTCAAACTGAGCAATCGGGGGGAGAAGGGCCTTACTCAGGGAGGTGACCAAGAACCCGATGGTCACTCTGTCAGAGCTCCAGCATTCCTCTGTGGAGAGAGGAGAGCCTTCCAGAAGGACAACCATCTGTGCAGCAAACCACCAATCAGGCCTGTATGGTAGAGTGGCCAGACGGAAGCCACTCCTTAGTAAAAGGCACATGGTAGTCCACCTGGAGTTTGCCAAAAGGCACCTGAAGGACTCTCAGACCATGAGAAACAAAATTCTCTGGTCTGATGAGACAAAGATTGAACTCTTTGGCGTGAATGCCAGGCGTCATGTTTGGAGGAAACCAGGCACCGCTCATCACCTGGCCAATACCATCCCTACAGTGAAGCATGGCAGTATCATGCTGTGGGGATGTTTTTCAGCGACAGGAACTGGGAGACTAGTCAGGATAGAGGGAAAGATGAATGCAGCAATGTACAGAGACACCCTGGATGAAAACCTGCTCCAGAGCACTCTTGACCTCAGACTGGGGCGACGGTTCATCTTTCAACAGGACAACGACCCTAAGCATACGGCCAAGATAACAAAGGAGGGGCTTCAGGCCAACTCTGTGAATGTCCTTGAGTGGCCCAGCCAGAGCCCAGACTTGAATCCGATTGAACATCTCTGGAGACATCTGAAAATGGCTGTGCACCGACGCTGCCCATCCAACCTGATGGGGCTTGAGAGGTTCTGCAAAGAGGAATGGGTGAAACTGCCCAAAGATAGGTGTGCCAAGCTTGTGGCATCATATTCAAGAAGACTTGAGGCTGTAATTGCTGCCAAAGGTGCATCAACAAAGTATTGAGCAAAGGCTGTGAATACTTATGTACATGTGATTTTTTTGATTTTTAATACGTTTGCAAAAATTTCAAAAAAACTGTTTTCACATTGTCATTATGGGGTGTTGTTTGTAGAATTTTGAGGGGAAAAAATGAATTTAATCCATTTTGGAATAAGGCTGTAACATAATGTGGGAAAAAGTGAAGCGCTGTGAATACTTTCCAGATGCACTGTACCACCATAATTCATGCAATTAGTCAACAACTGAACTCCCAGAGTTCAAAGGCACTGTCCAGTCCTTGTTCTTCTCAAGCACTTTGCACCTTGGGGTGTCAAGTTTCTACAGATATGCTTGTGGGAAACTGACTAGTTTGTCCAGTGTTACTCAAATACTACAATGGGTGAACATGTTAACTTATAAAACAGGGGTACTGCATTAGTCCTAAAATGATTATGTAAATGTCTTCAGAAACGACAAAGATCCACATTCAAACACAAATGGAAAAGATGCAGTTGAATGCAACGACTATGCTTACAACTGTCACTGCACAATGACCAAAACTGGTTTGACATAATTATAGTAGAAGACTCTAAACATTTGAATTCTTTTTCAGTTATAGGGTCATGCCACAAATATCTGATGTGACCTTTTTATATATTTTTTTTTCTATCAAGAATGGTTTGAGCTGGTCAGGGGCTGCACGGCTGAAGAAATATTTCAAAGTTGGTACATCACTGCAAAAAGCCTGAGAACCACCACTTCAGTCAAGATCGCAAAGAACACATGGTCCTCCTGGTGAGAACCGCTGAAGGGTATATTTAAGCTCCTGGAGGAGCTGTGGTGAAGAACATGATACTGTAACTTCGATGTGACGTGTTTTCATACTGGTGCCAGACCTGTAATAAAGCACCTCCTTGCGAGACAATATAGACTGAGCAGAAAGTGTTTTTTAAACATCAATATGACTTTTTATATTTTGGTTCTGCTTGCTTAAAGTACAACATGAAGGTGGCTGCTTCTGGACCATCCCACATGTGTTCCGGTTCTACACACTGACTCTTTTTATGGTTTTCTTTATATTAAATCTCACAGAGGGAGCTGAAGTAAAACATAAACCCAGGAATGAGATAGAAAAAAGGATGGCATCCCAAAAATGTCAAGTGTGTAGGAGGCTGCAGAGACAGCCATATACTCTGTGCTGTGATGGCGTTGGCCTGTTGAAACTCTGCCCCACCCCTGCTGCTCTCTGTTATCACCCATACTGTGTTTCAGTGGAGCTGAATTCACGCCACAGCCTCTCTCATTTACATATTTTCCTGTTTCTGTTTGACTGAGGAAGAAATAGCCTTGTGATTTAATCACAGCTCAAATGTCACCAGGCTGCGGCGCCGCACAGGTAATCAAATCATTATTTCATAATCGGAACACTGTCTGACCAAAAAAAAAAAAAAATACACACAACAAAACAAGAAAAAAAACATAAATTCAAGTCAATACCAGCAGCGGTGTGAGCTGCTAGATCGCCATTCAAAGATTAGTGATCACAAGTTATACATGACAGAAGACTGTCATCACTTCAAGCCTCCTCCTGCTCTCTGTGATCATGATACAGCAAATTCATTATTTCAGCGTGATTTGAGTGACACCTAAGCTGACACGGACAGACCACGGATGTTCTGGGAAACTCAGACGGTCACTCTACCAATAGATTGCTTTGTAACATGGTCATAGTACGACAGATTCTACAATCTAACTAGATTTATAATTTACTGTTGTCATCATCGCAGCGTGGTGACCAGAATGTCTTTCCCTCCACAGAGAACTGAGTACACACTTCCTGCTCATGAGACCTCAAGTCAAGAATCAATAACAGACCTTTGGGCTTCATGAACAAATGTCGATGTCACACCCCCACATTCCAGGGCAGATCCTGGAATCACACCTCAGCTAAGTGGGGTTGAGAGAAGACATCATCGCCATGGAAGGAGCATGAGAGACACACAGAGAGGTGGATATGTATCGGTAAAGGCCTAAGATCTTCAGGGAGTGGTCCATGTGATCATTCGCCTCTCCACAGTCCCTCCAGTGCAACCTTTCCCCTGACCAGCTGACCTGCCAGGTGGCCTTTATGCTCTCCTGTGATCTGGGCTGTAGGAGTATTAGAGGTTATTAGAGGTTAAAGAGGTTGTTAGATGGAAAATGTTCCATCAGTACAGAAACAGTCTTGGATTGTTTCACACATCTCCCTGAATGTAATCTGCTGCTGCGTGGTGCATTTATCCGTTTAGGTAAAGTAAACTTTAAAGTCGTGGTCTCATCGGTAAAACAATCTGGAGAATTATCGGCAGCTCTCGTTCAGGTGAGAACCGTTTCAAAGCAGCGTTCAGCCCTTCAGTGCGTTTCTTTGACCTCTGCACTCTCTGTGCATACGCAGTGAAGGCGTTGGCCCCGGGGCCGGCTCCCTGTAGTGCAGGTTGGTGGATGGACTTGTGATGCCATTAAGCACAGATGGCAAATTGTTTTCTAGGAATCACCCCCTGCCCCTGCCTTTGCGCCCTCTGATTCTGTGCAAGACACACAACACATATGCACGTAATCACTCTCTCGTGTGTGTGTTTAAAACTACATTTGTCATTGTTTTTGTTGCAGTTTTACTTACACAGTTATATGAGCTTTTTTTGGTAAATCCGGAACAACTTCATGAAAGGCACAAAGGAGATGATAGAGGAGAAACGGAAATAGAGATAAAGATCATTCATCATTTAATACAATTTTAGAGCTGTACAGCAGTGATTTAATAACTCGCTTCCATTAGATTAGGGTGACTCACAGAGAGACCGATAAGAAAAAGAATGGTCAGAACGTGTGAAACAGAGGCTGAGACCCTCTGACGGGTTGTCTCTGGTTGGGTCACCTTAGGAAAACACTGGATCCCATTATTCAGCTGGATAGCATCTTCCATCACAACACGTTCATGTCATTTGGGACAGACGGGAAATGTTTATGGCTCGTGGATCGTGAGGCGGCGGCCACTGCCAACTTTGACCTTCCGTGTGTGATGTCAGCAGATATGAAAGGCCGTGACGTGACCATTTTACCGTCTGGGTCATGGTAACCATGGCAATAAAACTGACCTTTGTTGTTTTACAGTGCAGTAGTCTTTTAAATTATAAAACAGCATTAGCATTCATGACCAAAATATCATTAATTTTAGTGAAGCAAAGTTTCATTTATTTATTTATTTTTATATATTATAGTTTTAGTGCTGAGGTAATTTGAGGATGTACACCTGCAATAAAATTTTTAAAAATACATTAAAAATAGAAAAAATATTCAGATTTGGCGTGTTTCATTCTGTGGTGTCTTTGAGTTTTAATCTATCTTACTGATATTCCAAATATAAAGTAATATAAATGGATAAAACCAGTGCAGCGGGAGTCAAAGGTGCGAGCGTGCTGAGTGCAGCTGGACGGCACAGAGCGGGGGCCTTTACTGGGAGCCCAGCTGCAGTAATTGATTTCTGCTGCCACACCAGGGCTAAATGACTGGGATTAGTGGACTATGAACAAGGCCTATTTATTATTGGGATGCTCATGATTAGCTCGTTACTCAGCTCACTGAGGCTCATCTAGCCGCCTGTCACAGGCGGAGGGGGAGCGGCATACGGATGCGCGCGTCTGTGTGCAGATTTGAGCTCATGTAGTCAATAGGCCTCATCTGAACGTATTATAGCAGCCAAGCCAGAGGAGTTAGCGAAGCCATTCACAAGAAATCCTCCAGCATTTAATACAATGATACAGAATGTATAGTATCTAAATAGACTGAGGCTCAGCTCGGGCCCCTCTGCTGCTCCACATATTAAAAATGTCATTTATTTCAACACAGCCTAACAGCAATACAACAAGGTGGGAGAAATACAAGCTATTTGTTATCTCGCGCAGCCGAGCAGTCGTAAGCCCTCACTGTGCTTCTGTGATGCGGCTGTTTTCTCTCGCTGTGATATGAGAGGAATGGCAACCAAAAAAAAAAAAAAAAACAGGACTCAATGTCAAATGAGGGAAAAAATGAAGGGATGAGAGAAAGAGAGGTGGTTTTCACTCGGAGCCACAGTTAATTTCATGCTCTGCATTTTATTGTCATGCTTCAGTAATTGTGCCTCGGTGCCACATGAGCGGCAGGAACGCTCCACCACAAGCCACCACACACACACACACACACACACACGTGAAACAATTGACCATACAGTGGAATGTACAATGCTGCTCCCAGAAACATAAAATCTATACATTCATTGTATAAAAACAGCATAATGTACTTATTCTCAAAACACAACTTCAGACATCTTTAATATCCAATCGGATCATTCTTGGGTAAGTTAACATGTGGTTGTAACTGCGCCGCTAAACTTCTTACAGCAAGTATTATTATTCATCTTTTTCTGTGCGTTATAGTATCAGATTGTAATATTGTGTTGTTCAAATGCAGTGAAATCAAGACTACCTGGGGGACACAATGCAGAATACCATTGGAAAAACTATACTGAGTCAGTTTTGGGTAAAAGTTGGCCAATCACTGACATCACTTTCAGCACTTCCACTTTTACAGGCCTAACCAGCCTTTACACCAAAATGCATGAGAGAACATAGGAATGTAATCCAAAGTAGTATTATGAAGCAATGTGAGCTCAGTTCAGCAAATGAATTGAGTGGAATCAACGCAAGTATTTAATGTAGATCAGTCACTTGTTGCTGAAACCCAATCCAATTAATACAGTCAACAGTGGACCAGATGGTTGTAACCCAATTATTCAGATTATGACTGATCAAATTTATTCTTTATTGTCCTCCTGAGATGAGATTTGCACATTCAACAAGGTAATGATACACAAGAATGCTATAAGAGCACAACAGCTCGAGGGAGGGGCACTGGAAATAAGCTTAGGTTCCAGTGCTGTGGTGAGGAACATCAGTTCACGCTACGTACCTGTCCCCAGACAAATGAACATCAAGTATATAAGACTCCTGCAGCGTGCCAAGGCTATTTAAAGCTGCTGAGGCCACAAAACTCCTCCCAAACTGTACCTGCGGCCAGCGCAGTGGAGGGCGAAGCATGGCTTGGAGGGGTGACTGCGAGTTGTGGCAGTTGAATGAGAGTTAGCTTGTTGGGAGTGGCAGGACCACTTATGAGATGTTGGTGTTTTTAAGGAGCTTGTTTCCATTGGCGAGGGTGAGCGTGGTGAAACAGCAGATGGCAGGTGGATGGGTTCAATAATACGTCTGTATAAGAGAACCCTTTAAGGTTGGGGATGGCAGAGGGACCCTGTTGGTAGCATTGCTGGAGCTCTGTGATGTGGTCATCAAAACCTCAAGTTCTCCACCTTCTTCACTGGCTGGGTGTTGATGGAGGTGGGGCTATGAGGGGTTGTGAGGTGTTTAAGATGAGTTTCTATGTCATAAGATCATTTAAGGTATTTTGTAACGGCCTGGGACAAAGAAGCAAAAGCTGCTACCATTAACTGCTATGAGTGGACCCATGTTACGGGTCTGAACCATCATACTAGTATGTCGACAAAGTTGCCCGTGTGCATTTCAATCACAGAATGAAACACGCCTAATCTGCAGTTCGCCACCACGGAGGTCACATCACATCATGATGGCACCAACTGGGCTGGCCTGTAATCAAACACTCAGACCTGCAGTGAAGGCAGAAGCTCCAGAAGCAGAACATCCTCCATGTTTTGAAAGGATGAATGACCATAGAAGTGGTTTTGTGCTCAAGCAAGTAAACCACATGCAAGCGTGCAAGACGCATGTTTTGCAAATGCTTCTTCTACCTTCACTTGTTGCCTTGAGAGGATTAGTGCTCGCCACGACTCCACCTGTTGACTCTGCAGATTCCTCCTATCACCAATGTGTTCACACCAGTGAGTTGGGGGTCCTGCTTTGCACCATGTTTCAGAGAAATGAAGCCTCGTGTCTTTACTCCCTTTCAGACAGACCCCGGCCTAACTTCGGTCACACAATGAAAACCTAATGGCAGAGACTTCACACCTGCTGTAGCTTACACTACATCACGCTGGACGCAGATGGTCCACAGATGGAGCCGAACACAAACGGCTCTAATGAATTCTGGCCTCCACAGCTTCCCTCCAGCGCACACTTGCTTGCTGGTTTACACAACGTACACGCTTTAACACGCGTTCAGACCTTCACACAAGAAGAAGAAAACCAAAATGATAAGGTAGTTATTCAGTCGAGCATGGAGAACGTTTTCCTCTACATGCCGGAAGCAGGGACAGTAACCTTCAGTTTTCCAGACTCTAAACATTCATCAACTTCATTTCATACCACTCCACCATTAAACAATACAAAGATATTTAGTTTACAATGATATGAACCAGAGCAACAGCAAATCGTCACATCTGAAGCAGGAAACATCCCTTGATAACTGACTGAGATCTGTCAGGCAGTCAGGATTCAACCAGCTTTTTATCTGGTCCTCCTACAGTAGATAAGTTGGCCTAGTTTTCCTTATGAAAAGCCTTAACAAATGTAAATCTGGCAATTCCACTAACCTTTGAAATTGAAAAAGCCACCCAGAGGCCTGTTTTGTCACACATTTGGAATAATTATCTGCAAACATTTTAATTCTCTACCCAACGCCAGGCTCAAACTGACTCCTCTCCCACAGCACCTTCACTTTCTTCTCAGTTTCGGTCACAATAAAGTGGGAAGCTCCACCGGGTGCTGGCTAAAACACAGGCTGCCTCTGCGAAGATTTATGGGGCCAGTCTCACAGACAGAAAATCAGATGCTTCCTAAAACAAAAGCCAATGAAGATAGTAACTAAAAATATCACTGCTTGAGCCAATTTCCTTTTCTGGACATCATTCTTCTGTGTTTTTGTCTATGTGAATGTAGCTTCTGGAAGTAATTTAGTGGAATTTATCACGTTCCATCCCTGGCACAGTTGTATTTGAATGCCTGGGGTGGGTAAAGCCTGCAGAGAGGTGCTAGAGCTCATGCGAGCACGTTAAAGATTCTGTGCAGTAGCATTCAGTGTTTGCCTGCTACACATGCATGTTGCAGAGGGGACCCAGTGTTGGCTCGTTGCTGATGCAGCTAAAAAGATTAATGGGCTGAAGTGAGCGAGCGATTGTGTTGAATTCATTTCCAAATGACTTGTTTGGTTGCGCTTGTGTAAAATGTACTGGGATTAAAGTATTATTCCCCTGCAGCAACCTGCTTTGTCTCACGCATACATGAAAACTGACCAGCAATATGGCAGCACAGTGCATGCTTTACATTTTTCTATATAATTTCTACCTTCTCTACAATATTTCTGATTTATTAGCACAGTGTACTTATATTATGGTTATCAGTATCGCATTTAAACTTTGTTAACTGATCCACATATTAATCTATTCTATCATTTCTACTACATTTAAATGATCATACAGTAACACGCATGCAGTTCTGGATACAGATTTGACATTATTGTCATGTCATATCAGTATAATATTGGCACGGCCGTCGCTCTGCGTGTCTTATCTGGGATTCATCTGCCAGCGGTGGGCAACAGGCAAAACTGAACAGAGCAATCACAATATTCAGAACGCATCCACGCCGCCAGTTCACAGCAATCAGGCTGGAGGCCTGCAGTGGTACCCCTGCTGCTGCTACTACTGCTACTACTAATACTATTACTTAGGCCTAACTGTCGTCATTTAGAGAGACTGGACTTAAATTTAAGTGTCCAGATGTGGTACTGCAGATTTTAATAAAGTGCATAGCATGTTTATTGAGCTCACTGCTCATTTTACACAGACAGATCACATCACCACTTAACAAGCATTTTTAATGGGTAAATCAATCAAAATTTCTTCCCATATAGGATTCATGGTGCATTCAGGAACCTACAATGTGGCCTTTTAACATCCATCCATCCATCTTCTGTGCCCGCTTAATCCCTTTGTGGGGATCACTGGAGCCAATCCCAGCTGCCTCGGAGCGAGGGCGGGGTACACCCTGGACAAGTCGCCAGCTCATCACAGGGCAAACACATAGACACGGCCAACCAAGTTGCTGCTGCTGGAGACATAGACTTACTGACTAGGAGTCGAACCCAGAACCTTCTTACTGTGAAACATGAGTGCTAACCACTGCACCACCGTGCCGCCACTCATGGGTCGCTGGAGCCAATCCCAGCTGTGCCTTTTAACATACCTCTTCCATTTACCATTACTTGGATTATAGCTTAGCCTAATAACAATATTTCCATTTTTTCTGCTGCCATTTACAATCTGGGCCCGACTTTGCAAATAGAAAAATACAAAAGTAATTTTTTAGGACATTAAACATTTTCTCTCGGTGTCCATTTGCACCATACTGGGCATTTAGTCCACGATTTCATTCCAATCTCAACTACACAGTCACAGTCAACAGTGACAAGAAAAGTTCTGTAGCCAACTGCAGAAGTCATTTGCCTTTTGAGGCTTTTTTGCCACAAGCTGTGCCAAAACATAATGAAGAATCTATGTGAAATAATGTTTAAGAGCTTAAAAAAAAAACAAACAGCTGCTCTGTTTTTATCTATAACTCATCCCTTTGGTCACTCCTTGAAAAACATAATGTTCAAATCAAACAGGCGTACTCCAAGTCGCGGTGCCAGCTGCTGTTTGACTCGTTCGCCCTGGGTGGCAGAGAGAGAGCGGCAGCAAAGGCGAAATGGAGTATTTGTGCTGCTGCTGGAGATCAGCTTGTCAGCGATGATCTAACTACAGCAGGCAGCTGGGAAGCAAATGTTAAACGTTCCCTCCTCTCCATATCCCTCAAGGATTTTCCCACCTCAGACTTGTTTGGCTGATAAGCTGCTGCCATGAGCTCACCAAGGTCAGCAGTTATCTAGCCCCACCTAAGCATTTACATAGTGTGTCCCTCAAAAGAGCCGGAGCTGGAGGAGTGGTGGTGGGCATCTATCTCAGCTGAGTACCTTCCCTTTTTCCTGTGGCAGAGCAGCAGCGCCGACAGACTGAGGGATGTGGTCAATGCTGACATCTGCTGCTAGAACGATGAAGTGCAACCTGTCTAATATTAAAATCTGTAGTAACATCATTTCAGCACTGATTACTGGTCTCTACAATGCAAATTTAGCACTTTTACAAAGGCTACCATATTTATTTTAACTTGCATTTAACACACTTTACATGTAACTCTGCATCTGCTACATAAACTCTTGTTTTTCTTTTTCAAAAGGTCTATTTGCTCTGTTCAGACACATGAGACAGTCAGCTGATTCAGGTTCAGTATAGACAGGGTGAGTTTTCTTGTACTTTGGGATGTAATACAGTTTCACCAACACTAGCTTTTGCCTTACATGTGCCGTTTTAACACAAAAGACCAAACTGGGCTAATACTTACACTGTGCTACCACTGCTATCTCATTTTATCTCTTGTAAAAGAATTGTCCAAATCAAACCATAGGTTTATGGCACGACAGTGGATGAATGATCCAAAACAAAGCCACTGTTAGGTTTCATCTGCTCCTGCAGTTAGAATGCACAAGACATAACACATTTAAACTGAACGTCGTGCCTTTCGGTTTTATTTAAAATATTCCCATTGGGGACAAAGAAGTGCAAGAATCACATGAGGCCTCGTCAGTACCCCAGCTTTATTGCTCCAAAAGCTGCCAACAGGCCTTAAGCCGCACTGCTGGTTGTGCTCGGAGACCAAGATCAACAGTCAATAAGTTCATATTGTGGGGTATAACATGCAGAAACACCCATGCTGACCAATTGGTTTTTGAGGTTTATGTACTGTACCACTATCTCCCCATGAGGCACTGGATTTCACTCCGGCTGCATGCAACTGCTACAAAGTATAAGTTCAGCTTCAGACTCTACTTTTCACACAAGTACAGTATGCAGCATGATGAGGAAATGAATTATACTGTCGGTGAATTAGCATTAAAATTGACTTTTTGACTCCACGATTTCAGTTACAATCGGACACAGACCTTTAGAAATCTCTTTTGTTGTGTTTAGACAAAGAGACCCAGTCTGAACAGGTCTCTGGTAGTTTTAGATCCTGGAACAAACCAAAATGCAGAGGACCTCAAAAGACACAACAGAGGTAGAAACCAGCACTGGCAACAGCATGATGCTCCATCAAACAGTATATGACACTGAAACAGACCCGAGACTCAAAGCCAACAAAACCTTACCCAGATCCACTTCCATGCCATGGTGCCAGTTTGCATAGGAAGCAGACCACATATCCCTGTCCCCAGAAACATCTCGCAACCCCCTTCTATGGCGTCATTAGGCATTCTCAAGTCAGACACAGTATATATTCTCTAGTGTATACGTAGTCTTGGTTTACCCCACGGTTTCCTATCAATGGAATGTGTCTGGAAAATCTCCAATCAGATCTCAAATAAGTCCTTTTGAATCAGACCTACCTGGCTACCTCTACACAACACTGGCCCAGTATAATGCCCACATTAGTGCTGACGCTGCACCAATACATCTGTCAATCTTGCACTCCATTTCATGTTCACTCATGAGATAGACCTAAAGACACTTGAACTTCTTCACTTGGGGTACCACCTCACTCCAAACCTTCCCATGGTTTAAGAACTAATACTTTGAGGTGCTGACTCTTATTTCAGCAGCTTCACACTTAGACTGAAGCCATCAAATCTTTGCTGAAGGTCAGGGTCTGATGAAGCCAGCAAAACCATGGTCTCCACAGAAAGAAAGAAATTCTGAGGCATGCATCGCTCCAAGGCGGCGCCACGACACCCAATCCAAAATGTTTGAAAACTGAGACTTGCCTGAAGAAAACAGTTGGGATAAGTGCAGATTACAGAAAGCACATATAAAGAAGCAGTGCCACAGTAATAGTGAGATTATGCAACTGGTGTGATTGTTAATATTTTTCAATTGTGGAGGTGGGTGGCCTGAGGATTGACGCACGTGACAATGGCAAGGGTTACCAAGTGTTCCTGAGAAGGCGCTGAACCCTCTAACCAGTTCACACGCCCTGTGGGTAAAGTGAGTCTGCTAAACGATGGATACGCAGAAGATAGTGGAACTTATTGTCACAGCTGCCGATGAGAGGAAGATTCTGATGAGAAGTCACTAATCACTATCAGCAGAGCCTTTTATTTCCTTCCCCACGGTGCCTTCATATTACTGTGACAACCTCAGACACATTCCCTGCAATAGGGTAAAAGACAACTCTTTATCTCTAACCTTGGGGTGGTGTTGAAAGGGAATTAGCATGATACCATGCAGATGTGCAGAGTGAATCGCCGTTTTATTCCCCGTTTTTATCTCAGACATGAAAAGCCACCTTCAAAATGGCTGCTTCCCCCAAATCAGCTTTTTGCTCCTGCCTTTTCCTCAGCCAGCTGAAGAGCCAAGGATATCATTAGACATCAGTATCTGTTTGTCGTCGCTGTCACCATTTCATCATCTCCTCCCCCTTATTCCCCCCCTTTCAACCCATCCCCTAAAATAACCTTGTGACTTGTGGTGTGCTCTTGTCTCCTCATGAGGCTGCTTTACAATTTGGCTCACAATCAAAAGACTCAATCTCTTTGTGCACCGTTGGTACAGCCTTTGCTCAAAATGCTGAGGTTATACTGATGTTAATCAGGGCATCATTTACCAAACAACACTGCCAATTTACAACATAACAATTAACATTCTGGTTACAGGAACGGCACCGAATGAAAAGCTCAGCCGCGTGCTCAACAAAATACTGTTTTGTATGCAGAGGGACGGGAACGTCTGATTTTGAGGAAGACTGACACATCATGATTGGATTTGGATTTCAGGGGTATAAATACATCAAGTTCATCTCCACATCTTTATTTGCAGCACTTAGATAAAGTTTTCCTACAACCCAACACCACCACCTTCCTAACCTTGCCTCAGACACCAGGCGCCATCATGCATTATTCATGTTAGTTAAATAAGCTATATTTAATTTCCCAATCATTTGTTGGCATGGCCTGTAATGAGATGCTAATAGTGGAGAAACCTGAACTCCAGTAGTGGGAGAGAGGACAACAGCAAAAGGGAGAGGAGAGGGGTTTAGGATTCAGCTCAGAGATAAGGACCTATCTCCATCACCCAGCACTCGCCAGTGTTTTCGGTCTCGTTTGGTTTCTAATGATGTGCATTTCAATTTCTCCCATTCTTTTGTCTTTTAATCAAACTGGAGAGAGGAGAAAGGGAGGGAAAAGGAATAAAATGGACGTGGACTAAAACAAAAACAAGATTAAAACAACTGTGAGGAACTACTGTGCATGTCTCTGACTTAACAGTAACTAAAAGAAGGTCATAGTTAAGTGAAACAAGGAATAGTTATGAGTATCCTGGTGTAGCAGGATGTCCATTTGAGATGATGCGTCAGCCTTTGTATCAGTTTGCGACAGTGGGGCGGGAAACCGTTTTAAGTGACTCATTAATATATAGGCTAATGTCAGAGAGATGCACGGCTATGCTGTGTGGAAATGAAAAATGCAGTTATCAGCGGCGGCGTCTTCACTGCATGATTCTAAAGAAAACAAGGACAAAATATGCTGCCCACTGGAGCGTTCCGAAGAGAAATGAATTGTAAAGTACCTGCCCTGTCTACCTTAAAATGTGTTTGTATACGTACTGACTAAAATACATGTTTCTTGGGTATTTAAAAGTAAAATGTTACATTCACTGAAGGTCATTATCAATCGGGAGTTGGGGGAGCTGCTCTAAGCTTTGCAGACCATGTTCTTTATAACTGGACAAAGAGCAGGTCCACATTCTCAGCAGTGACTCAGTTTTCAGATGGTGTTCAGACAGGAAACATCGCTTCATTCGCACAATTCAAGAGGTCGCTCAGAGGCGATTAAATTCAATTCGGGCAATACAGTTTGAGTAACATATCCAAGAGTCTGAAAGCTTATCAGACACCGTGGTAAAGCACTGAGGTTTATAACCCTATGAGAAAAAAAGCAATACTCAGCCTCAGCTGTGCTTCTGGTCAAGAGGCAAATAAAAACAACCATCGTGCTTTTGAAGTTGAACCTTTCTCAACTTCTCCAGGTCTCAGTTTCTTTCAGAATGAATGGCAGCCAGCTCTGTTGGGAAATTTCATGGGTAGAGTTTCTTGATGCAGCCAACAGTTTGAGGACCTCAAGACTACTTTTTGCTGAACATGCAGCTCTTAATTTTGCCGAAAGCCTCCAATTCACAGTTTGGAGACAAGGACTAGACAAGAACGACTCTCGGGTGAAACTTGTGGCAGACATATCTTTGGAAACGTTGACATTAGCCTGAAACCTTCCAGTTGCCACAGGTCTCTGATATTAGACAGAACTGTCAACTCTTTAGACTTTGTTTCCTTCCTCAGTGTGACATTGCCTTCGGGAGGGGGATCTGAGTTTCCCGAACCAATCACTAGACAGTAGTGTATCCTGAAACAACATCATTTTGACTCAACACTAATGTGTACCCACGCCAAAATACAGAGTGGTGTTTGGTTTTTAAAGTGAAGTGATGGATTAGATAGGTAGATAGTCTATCTTGACTATTACTATGACTCTTTGTTCCAGGACACAGCTTGACAATGGGAGCAGTTTATGGTGTTATATGAAAAAAAAAAAAAAAGAGCTTCAAAGTTTTTTCATAAGGAAAGTCAGAAGGTCCTCCTCCTGCTGCTACCGTGCCTCTCTCCTCCCTTTCCACAATTTCCTGCCTCACCAGATCTACCCGTCTCTCCTATCTGATGATGGAGAACATGGAGCAAAGTACTGGATTAAAACAGCCTACGAGAAGAAAACCAAAGTAACTCCTTCCAAACAGGAGACAACATATCAGCCTCTCCATAACTGCACCCAACTAACCTCAGCTTCATCACGAGCATCATCAGCCTGTCTTTTCCTCACAGACACACATTTTAACAAACACATCTAAAAATTCAAAAACATTCTATTCAAATAACCAAGCCGAGAGCAGAGACATGTACAGTAAAGGCATCTGGGAAAATGTGAATGTAGGTCAACGGGATAAACAGTATACAAGTTGGAATATAATTGAGTTTCAGTTGGATGATAAATTATCAAGAGCTAACACCAAACTTTAGGAATTCTGTCCATATTACAGCGCACACGCAAAATGGGACCCGCTGAATTCTGTATCTCTGCGTGTCGTTAATAACAGATGTCCTATAAACACAAAGAAGGTTCCTTCTTTGATAAAGTTTAGCTAACCGTTGAACTAATCTGCACCAACCGTACAATCTTCGCTTTGTTGCTGCCGGCTACGCTTTCAAGCGATCAGTCACAAACTCCAATGTCTGGAGGTGATCCATTCATAATCCCAACTCCCAGGCTTGAGCTACGCAGGACTGCCAGTTTATAGCATCTAGGGAAATGTTCAGATGCCATCAGTGCTGCGTCATTGTTGAGTGCCTTGAACCGGTCGTCAATGATCGTCATATTTTGCCCTGCTCTGTGACGGCCTCGCCTTTAAGTGTGGTCGTTCAGAACAACTTTAACGACTTTTCATTTTCAGACATGGTTGGAGGACACGTATTTCAAACTGGGTCTTTTTGAGCACGACTCAACCTCGACATGAACTTTAGACTGACTTCTTTCTGCCAGAGCGAAGCTAAAAGGACAACACAATCGCAAAAAAAAAAAAAAAAGAGGACTTAACGCGTCAGAAAAGGTCAAACTGTAATGCACACAGAAACATGTTCTTACCGGTCATCACATAGGAGCTTAATGTAGCGTAGAGCCCCAGCGTGTTCCTGAGGTTCAGAGAAATCACAGTAGAACTTAGCTAGCTGCAGAGGACAAAAAGCAGTCCATCTGTTCTCTCATTGCAGGGCATGTTCCTCCACTCATTTGGCAGACTTGAGAGTGCTCCCATGCTTGTTCTGTGATACACTCTAATTGGCTGCGAATGGCCCCCCGGTTCACTCAGGGCAGCCTTTGATGAGCCTGGAAGACTGGCTGCTTAAGTGGCCTTTGAGTGAGGCTCTTCATCGGAGGCTGAAAGCAGCTTCACTGCTCTGCCTGGAGATGAGCATGAGATGAACGCTAAAAGGGGCACGGGGACGTCGAGATGCAGGAACAAGAGCTCATTAACCGGGTGGGCAAACGCGCCCCTTGTGACAAGAAGCAAACATATATTTGGAGGTCAGAGGGCACCAGCAAGATGACTTCATCTCACACAAAGGATCTGAATGTTACAGCATTTTAAAATCCCAAGTTTGTAAATGACCACCTACCTCAAACTAATGATGTGTAATGGAATCCAATCGGACTGAACAGCACTCCAATGAGTCCTGCGATTAATCCCTCCCTCATAAAAGCCTTAAAGTTCAAAGCTGCATTCAAAGTTACATCACATCAGCGTAGCATGTGTTACAGCAATTACAGCAGCATCAGTTAGCATAGCAGTGCACCTGGCATCGCACCTCTCTTGTGCACAGAGAGCTTTCATTGTTTGCAGACAAAAAGGGTGAAATGCTCCAAACTTTACAGTCGCAGCACATTTCGGTGTGTCACACTCTGCCCAGGCAGCCAATCGAATCAAGCAAGAGGCGGGCTTTACTACTTCACCGCTTGCTGTTTTGATGCCTGTGGATGTGTATGGGAGAGGCAGGGCATTAATCACATTTAAGCAGTTTTGCAGGTAGCCCTGCGCCCGTGGTCAGGCCTCTCTGCATGGTGGCCCAGCAGCGCCGGTTACAGAGCAAACACCTAAACCTTCATGACGAAACGGTTGGCGATTATTACTTAGGCCTTGGTTACTCCTGTCAATGGTTATTATTAGAGGTTTCCAGTCAGTGTTTTGTCCTCTCAAAGACATTTTTCTCCTTCCTGTCTCCGGTTTAGGCAGAAATGACACTACACTGCTGAAAAATCAGCCGCATGAAGACATTAAACAAGTGTAGAGCGGCTGTGCTGTCGCCTCACCTCTATGACTTCATAATAATTAGGAGGCGAGCCTCCTCTCTGTATTAAATCAGCACCGTGCATTAATTCTAATCAGCACGTGTAGCCAGGCTTGACCAGCAGGGCCCCGGGGGCTGTACCGTTTGTGTGTATGTGTGTGCACGTGCATACGCCATATACACGGAGCCAGCCGTGCTGAACCATGCTCTTCAAGGTTCACTGCAGCTCTCTTGCTGCAGCACAGCTCTCTGTGCACTTTTTGTCAGAGCAGGTGGTCTCTGACCTTTCCAGCAGCCGTCTCCTGAGTGATTCTGACTGAGCTGTGGCCTTTTAACCAACACAAGCACAAATCACTCAGTGCACATCAGCTGGCATTTACTGTTATTACCTTTATCCTACTAGTGGGATTTCCCCCACAAATATGCTCCTGTTTGGTGGATTTTAATATGAATAATAATGTAATCTGACATGTAACAATATGTATGCTGATCAATACTGATCACACATTACATCATCAGCCACTCTGCAGCGACCCTCGGCTCTGCTCAGCTCTTTCAGTTCATTATTTGGATTTTCCGCTTTGAAACTTCTGGTTCGGTCTCATCAATCTGGAGTTTAGAAGCAGGTGTTTTCAGTTTAAAGGCTCTGACAAAAATACTGTGAACTACCAGAGAAGCACCAAAGCACCTGCGCTGTTAACCACTGGTTTCCTGAGGAGACGCGTTTGTCAGCACACTGTGGGCAGCACCCCCATCACCAGTGCTGCGGTCGGCCAAATGAAACTTGGTCGCATAAGCAATCAGGCAGCTAGTGACATGTGACAGCACCAGCCTGTGACTGAAAGTGGTCACGCCCTTATTTCTGCTTGACAAAAGTAAAATTGGTGAATTAGATAAAGATGCACCTCTCGTACAGTCGTCACAAACAGAAAAATTAGTTCAAAGAGCAGTTGGAGGATGCTGGTCAGTGAACACAAACACGTCTCCAAGAGAACAACAGTGTTTTTTTGTGTCTATTAATATTTTGTTTACAGCTTGGCGGGGTCTGCGGTTTTGACCTAGACACCATTTACAAGGGTTGTGCCTCCGTCAGGGTGAGACCGTTAATGACAAGCCCTCCTAAACAAGGAGAAATGAAACCAAGGAAAACATCCACAGCACCGTGCGCTGGCACGACAGTGGTTCTCCACGTCATTATCGAGGTAAACAACTCGCGGCACTGCAGAGAGCATGAATGGTACCCCCCACCCCCACCCTGAACCCTGTGTAAAACACTGTAATCATATCTACCTTGGACTTGAGTTCCCAGTACTCCTCTGTTCCGTATTCCACATGTTTGAACGCAGTCATGTAGTCATAGCTTATGGCCGCCGTCTGCAGTCAAACACATCATGACACACAAGTTAATATGAATTAATGGATTGGAACGTATAGATATTCATAGGTTAATGTGTTCAGTCGACATGGTCAGCTGCTATTGGGACTAGAGAAATTATCATTGCAGGCAAAGTCGTTCCACTAATATATCAAGAATATCTGCTTCCGTTCCTGTAGTAAATGATCTGATTGGTCAGCAGACAGGCTGTTTTGGTGTGAGGGCAGGTTAGCGTGCAGTGTACAGCGTGCAATGGATGGAAAAAGTCTACACACCCTTATGAAATAACAACATTAATGTCAGAGTTGTTCCAGAGAGAGAGAGAGAGATGGGTACTCATTAGAAACATTTTAAACAGAAAAGAATGATTCCAAAAGACTTAAGCCCAACTGATACATAGCAGGAGCACGATTTCATTTATTACAACAGCAAGTCCTTGTGAGTCTGCATCAACATGGCACATACATACACTTTGGAATTTGATCCCACTCTCCTCTGTGAAATATTCAAGCTCCTTCAGACTGTAATGTGATCTCCTTTGTACAGCTCTCTATATGTCATTCCCATTGTTTTCAATGGGACAGAGGTCTGGACTCTGACTGGGCCATTCAAACATTTTGATTTTAACTGAATGCATCTTTTGGCAGAACTCATATGTGCTTGGATGTTCTTGTTCTTTACATCTTACCCCAGAGCCCAGACTCATGGTTGTCACATTAAGGATTGTCCAGCAGCTGCCAGAACTTCCTGCAGTTCCCTCAGTGTTGCTGTTTGCCTCTCTGTCTCCTCCTAATAAGTTCTCTCCTCGTCCTCTCATCAACGTTGGAGGCTCGTCCTGATCTTTGCAGTGTCTCTGTGGAACCACATCTTCTCCTCTTATTGATGATGGTTTTGGTTTCTGTCCCTCTCCCGAGTGTTTGTACTGTTCCAGAATCAGATCTCACTGTTTCTTTGGTAACTCTTTGTGTTCCAGGTCTCTCCCAGTACGGTTCAACCCCAAACATTCAAACACATCCTGCAGCAACAGCTGACTGGTTTCATTCAGAATCACTTTAACTGATGGCAGGTTTATGATATTTACCTGCAGTCAGGATCCTGAATGTGATGGTTAACTCTGAACACTGCTAAAGCTGGCATTATGAGAAAGTGAGCAAACCTATGCAACCAGGCTGTTGTAGTTTTTTGCTAATAATTAACTTCTTTTTGTTTGTATTGAAGATCAAACATGGCTGACTTTACATACATTGTGTTTATGTCTGTCTTTATATTTCAGAACCTGCTATTTCATGAGGGTGTGTAGACTTTCAACATCTGCTGCAGGTCCCTATGGTGATGTACACCAGTCAGACCTGAGCCTGTTTGACGATGCTTGAAAACCTACTAATGCAGACAAAACAACACATCAAATCTATAAACCCCAAATCGTGACTCACAGTGACTGCGGCTCGTCCGAAGCGGATGACACTAAGGTCATTGAGGTTCAGCTGTCTGTTGTAGAGGTAAAACCCAGAGGAGGCAAACACCACCGAGGCCAGAGAGGAGACTTTGAGGAGTCGACCAGCCATAAGAGGCGCTGTGGGAGGAGGAAATAAGTTCTCACAGACTGACAGTAAACAAAGTGATGGAGGTAACGGAAAAGATTTATTGTGCAGAAAGGCCTATGAGGATTGAGCCTGCAGTGCAAAGTGTGCATGGAGATTGGGCACTCAGGTCTGTGGAGCACAAAACTTGGGAACAAGTTTCAATAAAATTACCATTATAAAAAGTATATAAACCGATAACTGACAATAATGGACATATGTGTATAGACATCCTGTGACATACTCTCATCATCTGTAATGAAAGGCTCGCTCCGCAGTATAGTACACTGCATGCAAGGCATGCAATGAAAAAGTAATGGTGTCAATCAAAGCAACAGGTGCCCACATAGGTAAACTTTTACTACAGTGCTGAATCCAATAAACATTATTCAGATAAGAGCTTTGTGACATTAGGACCTTCTCTGCCTTGTGAAAATCAGTGTCTTTCAAACCCAGAGCCGGTCTGTAATACATGTGTAGTCTTTGAACACAACCTGGGGTGAACCTGATGAGGGCTCTGAGGTATCTTTGAGCTTGGTTCTGATTGGTCTTTCCTGGAAAATTGAACTCCCCCTGAATAAATTGGTGGAATACCTCTTTAAACAAGTTCACCAGGTTGCGTTCAAACATTTGCAAATTAAACCTCCTTTTGTTTGTGCAGACACACTTGTTTGTACTTACATAACAAATAATGCATTTTAGACATCTCCAGGAGCCGCTATTTAATTCGGGATTAACGCTAGAAAGCTGGCGGCAGTTAGTCTCATTAACTAAAACCCTCAATGCCAAGTTCTGTGTCACTCCCACAGCCGTGCTCCTGCAAAACTGAGTCTGGGTAGCGGGACTGAGCAGAGGAGAGCAGTGCTGCTTGAGGGTCTGGGTTGAGGTCAGAGTTTGAACCCGTCTCTCGTTACGTTTGGAGGACGGCACGTTAATGTACAGCGGCTGTATGGCGCCTGTTACCTAGAGCAACTGTGCGTGTGTGTTATGCAAAGACTGGCGACGTTTTGTAACAAGCGTGTTGTTCAACCCAGCGGTCAGGATGTCACGCAGATGTCACGCAGATCCACACCGAACCCTCAGCCGAAAGCAAGGAGACTTGATGTTGATAAACCAGCCGCCTTACCGGGGTGTCAACACGCACTGTCTCACTGTTGGGAGCCGGGTTTGTTTTGACCTCTTCGCTGCTGACACGTGAGAGCGAAGAATTCTGGTTATCGTAGTCCTACGGGAGATGACGGCCGCTTCATTCAAACCTGGTTCCGGACTCTCACAATACTCTGAAACATAAAGAGGACCCCTTTACGTTGCCCATCGATAAGACCCGGGATAATTCAGAAACGATGCCTGGCTGTAGCTGTGGATCGTTAAAACTACACCGCGCGCGAACACGGTGACGTTTTTCACACGCGTCAGCTGTTCAGCAAGAGGCTGCGGCCTGCGGGAAGGCGGGGTTTGACGTGTTGCCCCGCCCACATACAGTCAACCTACCGTGCTTAGCTCAAGACAAGTGGGAATTTGGGAGTCTACCGATGTCCTTGGTTCATTTACGGCACGAGCGAGCTGTAGGTATTGTGTAAGTGGTTATCAGTCAGTTCCCAGAATAAATTAAATAGTGATAAAGAATGATCTTGACTTACCCATACTTTGTTTAAAACTAAATGAGAAATCTGATCATTTAATTATAGCATACATTTTCCAATCACTCCAGAAGTTATAGAGTCATGTGAAGAGAAATAAAAACATGTTGCATTGGTCTGCAATATAGGCTGGAATTCAGATGGTGGGCAATTGAAAAACTCTGTTTAAAAGTTTGGATTGTATTTACTTCTAAACCTGGATTAAACATTCTGAACACAGCTCTATCCCTCCACCGATCTGTAGCACTGATCAACCCACAGCTCACACTGCCAAGTTGTTTTGGCAACAGAAGAGGTCTTTCTTGATGCAGTTTTAGGGTCAGAAGACACGCCTGGTTTGCAGGAAGCAAATGGAGTCACAGGGAAGCTGAGGAATGATACAGATGACCTTATGTTACAGGTTTACTCTAAAGACATATCTAAATTTGCAAACTATTATGAAGCACAGGCTACAGGAATCACAAAACAATTCTTAAATAGTCGACTTGGTTTTTTTTTTTTTGGACAGAATGAGAAACTATAGTGAAAAAAAGAACTGTGAAAATGTCTGAGGTTGAAATTTAATAAACAATTGACATGTTTTTATCCAAAAGGCTCCACACAGGGTAGATCAGATCAGTCTGATTTCCTGCCTTTCCTTCATTTAATACTTCGGTCACAACAGGCTTCCTATGAACCAAAACAATAAACTCTGTTATATTAAGAACATTCCTGGAGAATCCCTTTCAGACTTAAACCTGAATGACATTAAACCACTCACACACATTCTGGGTAGAGGAAATACTCAGATATGTTACTCAAGTAAAAGTAATTTAAAAACAATCAAATACTATACAAAGGTGAAACAGTTTAACAACGTAACACACCGTGAAATCAAATACTGATTTTATTGTCGAACAATGGAAATTGGTGAATGTCTCATAAACCATTAGCATAAGCTGGGATTGGACAGGGTGGTTATGTGAACTATGACACAATAACTGACAATAAACAAAGACATTTCCTTTGGACAACTGAGCCAAACAATGAGAATAATCCTGAGGCCCAAAGTCACTGAAGGTGTACAAAAGGAGGAAGACCTGCGGGTCTTACAGAGACTTCAGAATGGGAACATACACACCAACCCTTGTGTACTGGTCTATATTTGTTTGTGGTCACAACTAAACTGCAAATATGTCAAATATCAAGCGGCTCAGTGTTGGTGAGTGTGGGCCTGAGCATGATGATGCACATATTTGTCTGCTTCATCCAGGCGGCGGCACCACAGGACCTCAGTCATTTTCGCTGTCTCTGTTTAACCTCTGCCCCACAAACATACGTTTGTTCCTCTGAACCTGGAGCTGAAACAGAGGGAAAACATTAGAACATGATGAGTATTAATATTTAAAGGTTGTCATTTTGGAACTGTATCATGTTAAGTACATTTTCTAAAAACAGACATTTTGGCCTAAGTTTGTTGCCAACAGTTTTTCTGTTGACAACTGATCAATTCATTTCATTATAAAGGAGTAAAAATAGAAATACAATAAATATTTGATATGAATACAGGTTAAATACAAAATAGAAATGGTGCAATAAATTATGCTCACAGTTCAGCACAAATATTAACTTCAGCCTAAGTTGACGCCTGTTAAAATACAGTTTTACTGTCACTGTTAGCTTTTAAAGTAATAACTGCAGATGCAGAGCTGCAGTGACAAGATAAAACAAACAACGCTCGTCTTGTTTGACCCGTGAAATCATTTGCTCTGCAACTCAAGACCCTCAATGTACCTAACGGAGTTCTTTGCAGCCCAACAATACAAATTTAACAAAAGGACAAAGCTCTGTTCAATAAACACTCTCACTCATGAGCTGCAAGTATGTACATGAAGCTGAAGTGGCAATGGTGAACTACAAATGTCACTACAGTCTTTATGGAGTTAAATTTTAAAGGAACTGCTGCTAACTAAACTTCTGCTGTGTTCATGAAGACCCGAACACCCACAGGACCTTGACTGGTGGTGCAAATCATTTTCATATTACCGTGGCTCCTTCCAGAATGTGTGGGTCTTTCTGAAGTGCATTGTTCTGTCCTTCCTCCGTCGTGAATGTGATCCAGCAGAACCCTCTGTGGAAACCCGTTTCTTTATCCTTGTGCAACACACAGCACACCAGTCAAACACAAGGAACTCATGCAAGATCTGACAAATGAATAATTAAATTTCAAGTCTGTTTGTAGATGTAATCACATTGAAAAATCCATAGGAATAGCTGCGTGGAAGGAAGAATATATAGTGTACTTTCCCACTCCCAATTGTGCTCTAACCTGAAACACTATGGTATAAATGGGAATGAATGAATAGGGAGGAATTAGAGTGTTAAGTATTCTTCTTTAGCATTAGCATTATTAGCAACAGAGTCTTTTAAAGACAATCTTCATTGTTACTGCGCGCATTGAATATCATTAACACAGGTAAAGTGCATTTAGATATGGATCAACAATTAGTGCACAGACTGTACCATAAACTATGGTAAACATAGGATAGTAAGATGTGACGGTAAGACGAAGAGACGGTTATGACTTGTACAGAAAGGACAGAACCAATGAACGGCAGTATGAGACATTCAGTCAGCGTAATGCTGGGACAACTTACGAATGGCAGCAGACACTTCTTCACTGAGCCGAACTGTCCAAAGTACTCCCTCATCTCCTCTGAAACACAGAGCGGAACAGTTAAGGCACAGCAGCACAAACTGTTTCACTCCGACTTGATTCAACAGCAACAAGAAGTGTTTATTAGCATTAGCATTAGCTACAGCATCATTAACACTTGATGTACGCTCAGTTTGTTTGGTACACCTAGCTCCAACTAAGGTTGTCGAACACACCAGTCATGACGTACATTGTACATTAAGCAGTTGCATTTTCTTATAGAGTTTAAGAGAGGTGTTAATGCATAAAAACGCCTGTGAACTGTTTTTTAAAAGCCATTTTTACCATTACACCATCTACATGCGGTGACTTTGAGCTAACCGCCCTGACAGTGTGACCGTGCTGGCCAGGCTGCGTCCTGCATAAAACATCGTATCACATAAATTGAACGGCCTTGCACGCACACTTTGCCGCCACTGTATATGAGTGATGATTTAAATGCCTTCGTCGACTTACTGTTCGCAACAGTCCATGGAATTTTAGACACAAAGACCTCGAAAACCTTCTTGGACGACGCCGCCATGTTTCGTCTTAGGTTATGTGCCACCACGCTGACCTATGACGCAGCATCACGTGACGCGTTAGGGTAACAGATACGTGACAGAACAATATGTCGAAAAATAATTTTATGACCTATATCTCATTTATAACGCGTTGAAATTTAATTTAATTGAATTTAAGTAGTTTTTTGTCAAGTTTTTTGTTAAAATAATTGTTTAATTGTTATTGTGTTTGAAAATTTGAATTCAGATCTTTCAACTCACGCCCATCCGGAACGTGAGTTGAAAGGTCAACTACGTCATGGCCAAGATGGCGGCCTCCATGGTGGAGAGTGGAGAAGATGCGTTTAGGAAAATATTCAAGTTTTACAAGCGGAGAAGCCCTCCGCCGGATTTTAGCGACGTCATTGATTTCTCCAGGGGTCCTCCCAGCGGGAAGGTGAGGGGAATATCAGACCAATGAAAAGACAGAACGGTTGACAACTATCACGTGACTGACTCCGAGTTTTACTGATGTTACTTGAAGCTTGTCGAAACAACTGACATGGATGATTTGTAATAAAAATCGGGATTTACTTATGCTATATGTTGATAAAATTGGATACCCAGCTTAATGTTGTTGTACTGGATTGTCCTAATAATCACTAGAAATGAGTTAAATATCATACACAAATAATATTAATTGCTTTATAAAACAATACAAGAATGTGAAGCACAGCAGTTGTTGCATTTGATTTCACATGGGTCTATTATTCTGGTTCTTGTTTCTACATAGTCTAGACTTAAACTGGGGCTGAGTGGAACACCCGTGGCTGCACTTAAATGGGATGTTTCATAGTTTTCAACTTGACCCTGATTCTTCATGTTTTTATGTGTAAGTGACTAATTCTTGTCTCATTACTCACTTATACACAAAAACACGTGATTATAGGGTCCGGGTTGACAAAAGCTGAATGCAGCCACCACGGCAGAGCTAATGACTGATGTTCCTATGTGTCTGTGTGACTGACAGATAGTTCCAGCTAAACTGGACCCCACTGCAGTGAGTGATGTGGAGGCTGCAAGGGTCGGACTCAAGCCTGTCAGAAACTGGAGAGCCTACGGGCTGCAGGGCTACCCAGGTAAATGCAGGACAGAAGGATAAACTGAGAGTTCTTCAGCAAAATCAAGGTGAAACACCAAGAGTTTGACTCACAGTCAGATGAAAACTAAATTCATCTAGATCTGGAGAGAAAACAGTCATGTAGCATAATAAATACAGGTGACAGGGAGTGGATGGAATACACAACTTTAACGGTGACAGTAAGATGCTGTTCCACCAGGATCCTCCTGACAGATATTCCCTTATTTGGTGATTTGTCCAACACAACACTCCAAAATCTCCCATAGGTCTTCAGCTGGGGTGAGATCAGGTGACTGAAGGCAATAGCAGTGGAAATCAGCACTTTGCTTCTGTGATATGCTACTGCACATGAGTTGTTTTCATCAGTGAGACCACATGTGCCACGCACATAACAACTGGTTCATAGTAATCTTCTTAAAGCGTCCATTTCAATAACCCAGCACTGAATTGTTGCATGTTATTTAGGATTCATCTTCATCTCCAACCCCTTCCTGCTGGGCTCCCAACCCTTCTGGGTCAGACAGTGTCTGAAGATCTACCCTCAGAAACCCAACATCTGCAACCTGGACATGCACATGTCTCCCTCTGACACCCAGGACATCTGGGGCAAGAGCATACATGGCTTCAGGTGAGACTAGCTGTACGCCTTCCCTCTGACAACTCTGCCTGGCTCAGTCCTGGGCTAACTGGTGATGTGTCATGCCTTAAACTATTTTAGGAAGCAGGGATTTGATCTTTTTGAGAAATACACCTTGATACAGCTCAAGTTCCTAAAGCTACAGGAAATGTCATTGCCACTGTGAGGTTGTATTTAAAGGGAACTCTACCAATTCACACATTAAAGACCATTCAGGCCTCTGTAAAGTGTTCTCTGTGTTTGATCCTCTCCATAGTGTCCCTCCTTCTGGGAAGAGGGAACCAAAGACCCTCCTGGAGCGGCTACGATGGGTCACTCTCGGCTATCACTACAACTGGGACACCAAGGTAAACAATGTTGCTGCTAGAGGATCCTGTAAGTAGGCTTCCATAGATGTATGGATACACACTGAAGTCACAGTTTCATTTATATATGAAAGTTCATTCCAGCACAGTCTACAGCAATGTGTGCCACAGTGTCAGTGCTCTGTCCTCAGATTTGAATGCACAGTGTGGAAAAGTTAAAAAAATACATCTATATTAATAAATAATTGCATTTCTCTACACATTGTTTTTCCTGTGCACCCGACCAAACGTTTCCCTTGCTGTTCCTTTCACAGACTTACTCCGCCGACCATCACAATCCTTTCCCGGCCGATCTCCACTCGCTGTCCCTCCAAATAACAGCTGCCTGCGGGTTCCCGGGGTTCAACGCCGAAGCTGGGATCCTCAACTACTACCGGTCGGATTCATCTCTGGGGATCCACGTGGATGAGTCAGAACTCGATCACAGCCGTCCACTGCTGTCATTCAGGTGAGTGGGAGAGTGGACCTGAGGGAAGCACTGCAGAGAGGAAAGAGTCCTTTTAAAATGCCAGTACAATATTTTGTTTAATTGAACCAATACAGAGTGTTGTAATATAGGAAAGAACTAATTAATTACCTTGTTAATTACAGAACAACATGCCACCCACCTCACTGAACATCTTCTTGCCTTTTCTGACAGTTTCGGGCAGTCGGCCATCTTCCTTCTGGGAGGCATGTGCAGGCAGGACGCCCCCACCGCCATGTACATGCACAGCGGGGACGTAATGCTGATGTCGGGACAGAGCCGCCTGCTCTACCATGCTGTCCCGCGCATCGTTCCAGCACCCCATGGAAATACAGCTCTAGAGATGGGAGACTATAGTCCGGCCTCATCCCCGCAGGACAGCACTGTGATGGAACCAGTTTCACAGGAGGACTGGGTGGTGTGCTCCAGGTACATCCAGAGCTCCAGAGTGAACATGACTGTCAGACAGGTGCTGGGGCCTGGGCAGAGCTTCCCAGAAACACCCTCTCCTCACCAAAGGACTGATGCAGAGCAGACAGTAGGGTACCACGACAGTCCAGCAGATGGAGAGAGTGGGAAAAGGAAGCGGAGTGGTAGCTGTGAGTCTCTCTGACATTGCAGAGATGAAGCAGACCACCTGTAACACTCACCAGGAGACATGATGTTGCAACTGATTCTGTCTGCTGACTCAGAATAGAAAGGTCCGCCCGTCTTCTATTAAGCCTCTCTGAGGTCACAAGCAGGTTATCCACAAGAGGGGAGCAAAACCAGAACTCTGAAACCATGCACCCTGAACAGTCGAGCCCACAATGGCTTATATTTTTATAATGGATATCCTAAAATTAGCAAAGACTCCAAAATAATTTACACTGAAATGTCTACAAACTCCAGAGTATTTGCATTTAATTTGCATTTAAATAAACATTACAGTGCTTCAGTGAAGCAGATACAGTATTGCATAGTTGTCGTCACTGCGTTCTCAAGTGCTCAAGGTCAAAAAGGTCAAACACAACCGATTCTGTTTCACTGTTGAATGAAAACAGGCCCCCTCAATGCAGGAAATGAGGATTACAGATTGCAGGCCTATCACAGAATCAGCAGGATGATGCTGGACATCTGCCGGGGTCTGACACCTCCCACGGTCACTGATCACAGAACATCTGACTCCAGATATCCTCAATGATGAAGTTTTAAAAGCAGAAGCTCCATTTGTGCACAAATTAAAGTCCAAGTCCAGAATCTGTCACTGTTTACATACAAGGCTAATCTGTCACTGGGAAACACTGGTTTCTGTGAAAATGGGTCAAAGGTTGAAGTTTTAATTTTTGTAGAGTGATTTCTAAACTGATACACGACCAGTGGGATACACATTACTCTGGGGCAATACGCAAATGACCTATAAATCATTAAATGTATAATCATGTTTCAATAAATGTCACTCTGGCTTGTGCATCTTAACCTGTCCCCCAGAGGTCCTGGTGCCTCGATAGGTAACATCAGGCACAGTCCACAGGGCACTGCCCCAACCATGACGGTGTAATAAGTGTATCAAGCACTGCATGTGTGTGTCTGATCGCAGTGGAGGAGGCTGTGGAGCACGCATGTCATGTTTAATCCCGCTGGATAAAAGCACCAACGAGGAAAAACCCAGTGGAGTTATGAGCATGTGTTGCTCGCAGCATCTGGCTGTGATGCAGCACACAGCTCCCGCTAATATGAGATGGTGTTTGTTTTATTCATAATTCCTTCCATTAACCTCATTAATTCATGACTCAGTATTAATTAGGATCAGACTGGCTGAGGACCAGTAAGGCTGGATCCCATGAGCGCCCAGAAAACAGTGCTAGTCTGGTGTTTCTCTGGCTCAGGAGCTGTGTAGCATCCCCATTGTTACCATGTTTACAGGTGGAGGTAAATAAGATCAGGATAAAGACCTTCCATCAACCGACCAATGAAGTGTCAAAGGGATTCTGGGATTCTGGATCTCTGAATGCCACCTCTAGCTGTGTATGTGACTTCAGATCTCTACACGGATCAAACTGTGGTCTCTGTTCTGATCTCTGTGCTGAGATGAAGTTGACCAGAACCCGGTGATGGTCCAGATCACTGAGCATGCAGAGAAGAGATCGCCTGGTGAGCTGTGTGGCAGTTCTCCACAACAACATGATGTTCTCTCCTGGCTACAGCAGAGGTACATTCATGTTTTATGTGGTGCGTGATCTGCTAACAAGCTTTGCACAGCAGGGAAAAGGTAAGAAGACAACTTAACAGATTTTTTGAAAGCATTTAAAAGGAAGACGTTGGCTTTGTATCTCTGATAAGTGACGTGAAAATGCATCTATTTGCACGCAGCTACAAACTCTTATTGAAGTGAAGTAAGCATTCACTCATAGGGCTGTCAAATAATGGGGAGGTAGGCTATGAAACAGGAGAATGACAGACAGAAAAAGAAGTGAACAAATAAAAGCACTGAAAAATACGAAAACTAAAATAAAATTAGTTGCATGGCACAGCAGATGACTTAGCAGTAATGTTAATACTGAAAACAAGTTATTAATAATAATAAGGTAACATTTTCAAACTGCTTCCAAACAGCACAAAGCCCAATTATATTCAGTTTCCACTGACACATGTAAAGCTGGGACCATCACATGCCGGGCATTCTGACTGACATTATTCAGCTATACAGGCTGTTCTTGATTACATTTAATAGCTTAAATATAATTTCCACACATCTTACAGATGTATTGCCTGTGATGTAGCTGAAAAATACAGAATTCCTGCCCTTTGCAACAGCATTTAGACCAGTGGGTCCTGAACTGCGTGATGCAACAGTGTGTTCACATTCATTTCTCACTGTGCATCTGAAGGCCGACATCAATGGACGCAGGAATTCAATTTCTTCTGATGAGACTGATTTGGATTTGATTTCCACTCTTAGGGGGTACAGCTAAATATTAGGCAACCGTCTCAGTCAGATTTCATCACAACCGTAGGCAGCTGTGACGCTTCACAGCACCGAGGTGATGACTGAAGTCAACCACTGAAACTATTGATACAATAAATGAAAACTAAAAGGCATGTGAAGATGATTTCCCACACAGCTCATCCTGCACAGGAATGCATGAATTAGTATCGCATATGTGGACAATAATAAATTGGCATTAGTTCAAAATGGCAGCCTGAAAGACGTGAAACAATAAGCATGAGCTGCAGCCATAATGCAAAAGTTTGTTTCATATTTCATCTTTGGAGATGGATGGCTGAATTCATACATTATAAATGCAACGATTTAACTTTCTATAAAATATCTGTTTTAGTTTAGATAGATTTTCAATAATTCTAATGAACATGTGTAAAGCCACTTTATATCAGTCGTCGTGTCTTTGTTGTGCTTATTCAGAACCACAGTATGTTAATGTGTCTTAATAAAAGCCCTGTCTGGTCTGGACATCAGACGCCATCATCAGTCGTTGTGTCAGCCAGGCAGGGGTAGACAGAAGGAGGAGAAGACATGAAATCATGTCCTCAAGTCTCCACTGATCCATTCGACCACCATTTTGGCAACTTCCCTCCCTGTGTCCAGGACGAAAGCGTGCCGGTAGCCACTTTCACACAGTCTTAAGTCTGCATGCGGGAAGTCCCGTTTGATGTCATGGTAATACTGAACAGGGCACCAGTGGTCTGTTGCTCCATAATAGAATATCAGCTGAAGATGAGAACGCGCAGATAGATTTAAGACATCATAACAGCTGGTAAGAACATAGACCAAGTGAATAATTAACAGATACTTCACAGAAACATGTTGTCTTTATATCTCAGGTGGTTACCGTGTCATCAAATACTGACCACTGGCTATTAAAGCACAGTAATGCAGGTAGGCCTCCTCTTACCTTTTTGAGGTTTTTCTCAATGGTTATGTTATCTCGCTCCAGAACTTCCCTCATTTCCTGACCCCCCATGTACATAGCGTTGGCTGCAAGGAGGAACAAGATGAATTAGGTCAAGTTAGTGCTTGTATTTCAGACTTCGCTTGCACCAGACCCAGGGTCAGTCCAGAAGCTGAACGTGCTCCTGTCGTAGTAAATCAGGAAGTGGACGCAGCTTATGGTCACTAAATCCACCTGAACTGATGTGACTTCACCTCATCAGCGTGTTTGAGCAAAGCAGCACCAACCTGCACAGTCTCCACTGAGCAGACCCACAGTGGGTTTGACTACAGTGTGGTCCAGGGAGCGGATGCCACCAAACACCAGTTTGACGAGGCTGGTTTTGAGTCCCTCGGGCAACAGAGAGAGCAGGAAGAGGGGCAGGTAGGCCACGTAGCGCATGTGGCACAGCACCGGGGTCATGACCTTCCCCTGAGGAGTCTGAGCCATGCGCTCAATGGTGGGAAACAGCATGACGGCCTTAATAATCTGGATTGAAGACAAGGAGGTTGCACAGACGTTTCAGCATGGTTTGGAATAGCAGGACTTTAAAAAATTTAAAACAGACAAATTACAGGAGGTAAAAGATTCACCCTGACATAAGAACATCAGAAACTCTTAATACAAGCAGCAATTGTCCCTTTGGCATGCTGACCAATCAGAAGGGAATGTTTAAAAGCATCTGGCAGTTTTTCAGTCAGGTATCACTAGCCCTGTATGATGAGAATGGCTGTGACATATCGTGACTAACCTTGAGTTCAGGATCTCTCTTCATTAACTGCAGGATAATGTGGCAGCCAATGGAGTGGCCCACCAGGACCAGGCTGGTTTCGCTGGGGACGTGTTTCCTGACGAAGGTCAGCTTGTGTTCAATCTGCCCGTTCAGGCCAAATACGTCGCTCTCTGCTGCTGAAGATGCATCTGGATAAAGGGAAAATTAGAAATGAAGAGAACTGATGAACATTCCTATTTCAGCTGTCACAGTTACTCAAGCATTCCCTTCCAATGTACTTAGGTCAGCGGGGGAACCCTGGAGTGAAGAGTAATGTCTACCTTCCACCATATCCATGGAGTCAGGTGGGACACAGTGGCCAGCCTGGCTCACAGCCCACACTGGGTGGCGGTATCTGAACATACTGTGAAGCGTTTGCATGAAGGTTCTGTAGAAGCCCACAACGCCGGGGTTGCCTGCATGGAAGACAGCGGAAGATGAACGTACATGCGAAACAAAAGGTGAGGAATGGGCTTTATATGCAAACACCTCATCATTTCAAGCAGCGTTCTCATGATATATGTAAGTACATCAAAATATCAAAAACTGTGAAACAGTGTATATTTGCTTCTACTTACTAAATAACATTATTATTGATCTATTGTATATCACAACAGAGAGGATGTGTGACATTGTGTATGAACCAACCACTGCCCCCATGCTGTAGTAATCCTAAATACACTTACACATGTGTATTAGTTTGTGGTGATTTTACTTATACATATGAAACATAAAATCAATTTTTTGATGCAGGGCTCCTTGTACACGACAGGTCCACCAATTGAGTTAATAACAGTGTCCCTGTCTCTTTCAATATTGCACTTAAGTGGTGGAAGCCCATGAATACACAACAGTAGACCAACTCACCTGGAATGATGAGAAAGAGCACTTTGTGCCCAGGGTGCAACTGACTGGAGCCAAATTTGAGGACCTCAGTGGCGGCTCCACAGCAGTAGATAAAGTCAGTCTGTGGTTCATCCCTCCTGTCTGTCACCGTGTTGTCCATCTCACCAGCTTGAAAGACAATTTTATCATTTAACTTCATAATTCACATTGTGCACACCCTTTCAGTGAATTAAAGCCATTCATCAGATCAAACACTGATTTATACTTATTGATGTGGTTCAACTGTAATACTGTATCGAAATGTGTAATGTATTCCAGCAGGCTCTAGATGCTGATACAGTTTATCAGCAGGGTCCGAAGGTTAAGGTGGTGAACCCACTCCACGTCAGAGGTCTAAGTCCTGCTCATATCCAAACAGTGGCTTTTCTCAAAAGCCAGATTCAAGTCAGTTAGTAACACTTTAAAGTATTCAGCAACAGAGCACACAGCAGGAGAGAACACTGTGAGGAGGCGAAATAAAGTAATAAAAGTTACAAATGTTATTTAACTGACACAACTGGTGCTAATTACTTAATGCCGGATTATATAACGGTTGTTTCACGCTACGTGATATTTGTGTTGAGCGGTTTTTATGAGGTATGCTCCTCTACCCGTGTGAAGCCGTTAAAATTGACATAATTCGCATTCAGTTTGGTGCGAGAGTGACACCGGCAAAGAAAATGGCTCAAGCTTGGTTTAAACTACGAGGCACTGAGCGTCGTTAGCTTGAGTCGTAATAGCCGGTTTACCGACTCTGTCTGATAAGTTCAATGTGTACCGAGATAGCTTTTACCTGTTTGTACTTAATAAGAAAAAAAAATTATCCTCTCCATTGATTTGCGTCTGCTGTTCGCGCTGTGGGACGACTTCCTGGTTCGCACACTGCTGGATTCTGATTGGTCAGATTCTTTTTGTGAGTCTGAAAAAAGCCACGCACGTCACGCGTTGGTTTAACGAAACGTGACGTACCAGGTAGCCTGACGGAATGTCAAAAACAACGGCGTAACATTTGTAGGGGAGAACGAGTGCTAATATCAGATTTACATAGGCTTTGTATTTACCATGATATAACACATAAAATATATCATCAACGTTTTTGTGTTCAGCAGGCCTTTAGTAGCCTGTAATAGTAGCCTTAGTATTATTATACTAATAATAGTATTGTTATACTAAGAATAATGTGGGCTGCTACTGATCACATATTACTTAAGTAGCAGCATGTATTTTTAATATTTAAAATAAAAGCTACTGGTACTGTGCTGGTTGTAATGGAATTATTAGGCTGTCATATTATCAGATTGGTAATACTGATGCAACAACATGTAAGCTGAATTTCTCTGTTGTTGTGGTGAAGTAGTTTTAATACTTTAATATACTTTAATAATTTAATATACTCAGGACCCAAGCCCAGTGCTCAGCCCCACATTTAAATGGACCACCGGTGTCCAGCCCAATACCAAGGTACTGATAGCATACGCCATTTGCCAAATGCATGTTAAAAGGTTTAGTATGAGTATCCTTGGTGAGCAGTATTTATTTGGATTTGTCTGAATTTAGCATTTTTCTGACTTTCACTGGCTGATTATCCAGACAGTGTTGTACAATATAACACTCTGTCATCTGCATGCAGCTAAAACTTATGGGAAAGGGCACATCACTTATGAAAAGAATCACAAATCTTTCTATTGTTAAATATTTGGACCTCAAACAGATATTTACTGCAAACGTGGAAGTTGAGATGGGAAGTGTCTTTTTGGTGAAACTGCTAACAACATGTAGACATTTAAATTATGATGAAGTGCCAAGACACAAATATTTTAGTAAGAGGTTGCAAGCAAGGGCGTAACAGCTTATCATGTGTATTTTTGGTGAAGTCTAAAAACTATTGCCCCTGTGTTACATGTCAATTGATTCTGTGTTCTAGCAGCACATACTCCGAGCTTACAGTTGATCATATCTCACAAAACAGTCACCACACAATGAACCTGGGGTTTTTGATGGGGCAGTTGCCTTTGTTGAATTTGTGATCCAGTTTTACAAAGAACATCTTTTAAGTTACAAACTATTGTCAGTCTTTTCTTTTATGCACAGGCTTAAATGTTTAAGTTAAATATTAAACTAAGTATCAGGACACTGAAAACTGAGTAATTTCAATATTTCAGTATTCCAATACTGAAAATGTTGTAATAATAAATGTTTCACATTTTTTTAAGACAAATGTCTCCCATTGCTTGTAATTATTATAGATATTAAAAGTTTCTAATAGATCAGGTTTTCTGATCTATTGATTTAATAATGACATTTTAAGACCAACACAAAAATATGTATGCCGTACAGTTTATTTGAACACCATCATGTAACTTACATGTGAAACACAGGTCATAAATTGTAAATTTTCACATTTATTTCAACTTTTTTTTTGGCATCAAACAAGAAGTCATTTTTTCACAGACATATAAATTTCATCATCAATACAGAAACTACTTTCTGTGGTTATTATACCGTAATTCATTTCCCGTTTTGCTTCGGCCACTCACTGAAAGACTTCCAGAGGAAGGGTAAAGGGATTTCAATGTCCATCTTTTTATTGCTCACTTTAATGTATGGTGCTGTGTTCTGGGAAACCCTTCTCATTAGATCTACACCTTCATTTAGTCTTCCATAGAGATGTGACTGTAAAATACTGATTAACTGCTTGGTATCATTATTTACACGCTCCATATTTAAAGTATTATAAGCCTCTTGAATCTTCACTTTGACATGGTCTTTATATTTGGCCACATGTCTCTTTGCCTCCTCAATATGTTGTTTTGAAGACTGCAGAATCTCTGCATGAATGGCATCAACATCTGATGCAATTTCCTTGTTTTCATCTTGTAGATACATGATGAAATTTTCCACTTTTTTAGCGATCACCTGGACAAGGTCATTAAATGTCTTGTAAAGCCAGTCAGACCCCCTGTGAACTGAAAGTTCTAGCTGATCATATACAGACTTTGCATGGGTCTTCAAATTATCCATGATCTGATTTCCACTAACTACAACATCAGTTCCGGGTATGGTGAACTTGATTTCCCTGATGTATCTAGAAATTTTACATATGAGGCTGTTAAACCTTTGGGTTGCCCTGTCAGCAGCGTTTGATAAAGTCCAACGAGCTCTCTCAACTATTTCCAGGCTTGAGACCTTCTTGTCAGATCCAGGCACTGGAAACTTTGTGTCATTCAGAAACTGTGTGATGGCATCTAGCAAGGTTTGAATTTTGGCTTCAATGTGTTCTAAGACTTGTCTGGCCACAAGAGCTAAATTGTCTGTAACACTGTGCACTTTGATGGACATCAAGCTGTCAGAGACCTTCCTGTACACATCTTTTCCTTGATCTGCAAGGTGCTTGATTGAATTCTGCAATATGTTAAAAGACATAGGAACCTCATGATAGGCTCTCTCTATGACATTAGAAACTGTGTTTTTCAGCTTCATACCGCCACGGTTCAGATCAAAGCCAAAGTGGTCAGTGTGATACTTGTTAATGAACTTCAGCAAAGCATCGTTAATAGCAGGAATCCTATCCTTGGTCCCTTCCATCACATCCTGGAGGAAGTCCCAATTCCATGATGTCTGTAAGATCAACTTCTGAGAGTTTTTAAGCGTGGCTTTGGTGGTGAAGACATCAGTATCCTTTTCAGGAGTAGACTAAAGTTGAGAGGAAACATTTAAAAGAATAAGTAAAACAGTGTGAAATTACATACAGCTCATCTGTACATTTAAACATTGTTTGCAATTGACAACACCATGTAATAAAAGAAGAAAGAGCGTCTTACCAGGTAGCGGCTGAACAGTTTTCCATACAGCTGTGACATAGACCTGCGCTGAAGATGCAATCCAAGGAAACCAGATGATGGGGAAGACATAGATGCAGTAATACTATCCTTCCGGGAGGCAAAGCGGAAGTTTGCATCAAAAAATGTTCGGCTGGTGACGTCCACATTAAGAGTATGATAAGACTCCCTTTAAAACAGAGAAACAGTTGTTAGTAAAGATATTTAGTGCATCTTTGGTTGACCATTAGCAAGAACTCTTCGAATATGCAGATGTCATCGTTTGGGGGGCGGGGGGAAACAACTTACAGTGAATCATCCTGAGAAGTTTGGCGCTTCATCCTGAGAAAAAAGTATATTAAAGAAAAAGTATATCTCAACCAATAGCTCAACCACAGGCAGTGTAAGAGTTAGCCTTTTTGAGACTGGATATCGATCCACTATGCCCAAGAGACATGAAGTAACTACCTCAGAATACTCTTCATATGTATGTTTACACAGCCCAAGTTGTGTAAGATATGAATATGTAAATATACAGAATATTTTAATTTAGAAATCAAGACGTACAAATGCCCACTTACTCTGCAGAAATGTTTTTCAAAAAATAAATTAAATCAAGCAAGTATATGTATATATATTTACTATTAATAATCTAATTAGAAATTGAATAAGAACAAAATATACTTTAGACCCTTACCTCAGGTTTTGTGCTAAAACATGTTGCCAGTCAACGTTTACATCATTGTGAATCAAGTTGCACTTCCCGTGTAGATTCACTACTCCATTATCAACTCCGAGGGTTGCACTGGCTGAGGGAACACAAGCAAAGTGAAAAACAATATATGTTGCAATGTCTTAGATCTAAATTGTGTCATTTAATTAAATACAGCGTGTGCCAGTCTTACCAGAGAGGTCATATTCCAAGAAGATCATGGTAGAAGTACAGATGGAATTTAGCGAAGTTAAGAGGCTGGAGTCCTTTTTCTCCACGTTGGCAGTTGTTGACATATTATAAATAGGGGAGGAAACATTCAGAGTGGCACTGAGTGCTCCAAAAGTTGGGATGAACACACTTGGAGACAGATGTAGGGCAGTTTCAGGGATTTCAATTTTTTGCTCTGGAATAACAATGGTTGGGAGTTCAAAGTTTGAAATGTGACTGATGATTTCATTAAAGCTGATTGTGCGATCTCCAATGGTAAAGGATTTTGGTATTGCGAAAGATGAGACAGTGATGTCATATTGTGGAATCTTGAATGATAGGTATGACATTTTCCCCTGTGGATACTCTGTTTTAACATCATAACTGGGTACATACATATTTGGCAAGCCTGGCAGCATGATTTCAAAGGCTGTGGTCGTGATCACCTTAGGGATGTGAAGATTCTTGGGATCAATGGCAAAGGCATCCACATGCAAGTTCGTAAATGGTACATTAAAGGCTGGAACTGAGATTATAGGGGGAAGAGTGAGGTGATTAGGGACATCAGAGTTTTCAAATCGCATATCAATCTTCCTTATAGCAGCTGGAATTTCTTTCACCCATGAAGGTATTGCAATTCTAATCTCAGGGATGCTAAAAGTGACACCATTTTCAAAGAGTTTGAATGGTATTGTGTATTCCTGGCCGTCCATGGTCTTTGTGTATACAATGCTGGAAGAGATGTTAAGGAATTGTAAGTTGTCCATATTTGTGACTTCATCAAACTTGAGCACATCCCAGAGGGTCTTCTGATATACAGGAAGCTTGACTGACTTTAAGAAAGCTAGGTGACCTTGCACTGATCCGGTCAAGTCAATGCGTACTTCAGATTCATCATTGGACACAAGTAGATCACGAGCGTGGATAAAAGATACCAGCTGTTCCTTACCACTCCAGGTCAACGACTGCTTTGCTGAATTGATAGAAAGGCCAATGCTCTGAATGAGTCCAGCATGTCCCAAACTACTTGGCTGATTTGCATCAATGCTCAATGTCATCATGAAGCTAGTTAAAGGAACAAGATCTAGTTCTCCTTTAACAATGTGCTTTCCATTTGTGTTGAAAGATGCAAAATCAACATTGTTATTGCTTGTGTAGTCAAATGTTGCAAACAAACGCCGCAAGGAGACCTCAAGAGCCAAGTTCTTATTCAAGTCAAACTGGAAGATGTTATTGCTTGAGCTTCGTTTTTGCTTCACCTGTTTGTCAATGTTTGAGTTTAAGACAGTTATGACAGTTGAACGCAGGCTGTTAGCATTAAGATAGAAACTGGCCTCATTTTCTAGATCACCAGCAAAGTTATAACTGTCCATTATCGTTATGTCTGACTTCCCTTGGTTAGAGGTGTCCAGGGAAACATAGGAGGAAAGTGCCTCCAGAGCCCAGTTCATATCAAGGCTTCCTTTGCCTACAGTCTCAATCAGAGGAATGTTAAACATGTATTTCAGTTTTTTCTTGGAAACGACATTTGGCTTGGTCTTGGTATTTCCAGTAAGTTCCTGATTGAAGTCTAGATTTAGGAAGGGTAGATTGAGTTTTGCAGTGTTGGCAACAGAAGCTTCCATGCTCCTTTTGGTTAGGCTAACAGCACATTCATGGTTTGCTTCCACATTGCTATGCTCCAAGGATACTGTTGTGGCCAGTTTTATTCCTCTCTTCCTTGTCAAACTGGTGGTTCCATCAATTTTTCCATTCAATATGTCAAACACAGATATTGATGACGCGCCAAACCGAGCAACAATGTCAGACTGTTTGTAAAGGCCAGCATTAGCACTTAAGGTAATCACAGTGGATTTGAAGGAGAAGTCACAAGTTATGTTACCCATGGCTGGAATCACAATGGTGTTCTGAATGGCTGGTAGTGTGATAGTGGGCAGCCTTATTTCACTTAAAGTTTCTGGAACATGGATGACAGGAAATTCCAAAGATGGTAGCACAAGGGTATAGGATGGCACAGAGAAACCCAGTGCTGGAACTTTAAAGCTTGGTGTACTAACTTCCTTGGGAACAAAGTAGCTAAAGGCTGGCATCTCAGCTCTGAAAGCTGAAACCTCAATATTCAACACTGGTATTTTGTACCCAGGGACGGTGAAGATTCTAGGAGGCAGGCTAGAGGTGTCAATTTTATGTTTGATATACTGTGACTTTGCTTGGTTGTATGAATCTTTTAGAAGTGCAACTACTTTGTCTCTGTATTGTTCAAATTGATCCTGGATGGTCTTAACATTGTCACCAATCACATTGTAGATTGGCTCAAGGTGTAATTCAAAGCTGTGTACATCAGGGTTCTTGTAGTAATGAAGCTTCAGATTCATATCAAATGACTGTTGAGGAGTCGTGAGAAAGGTTTTAAATCCAGCATGCTCCCACAGAGAGAGGTCTCTCACCTCGGGGGTTTTAAATTCAAGGTAAGGTAGAGTTATACTTGGGATTGAGAGAGGAATAGTCAAAAAGTCAAGATTAGCCTCTCCATTGGCTGTAGAGTACAAGAAGATGTCCATTTCATTGTTTTCTGCTGTAAAGTTGTGATTGTACTTGTACTGGTTGAATCTCACCAAAGCAAACCAGTAAGCACATTGCTTCTCAGAGTTTAGTATCACACCATAGTCGTGCTGAAGGTCCACCTTACCAGTGAGTTTCAGGGGGAAAAAAATCTTTGAGTTTACTTTATTCTTAACATCAAGCATGATTTCAAATGGATGTACCATGAATTCAAACGAGTTGGTTATGGATCCAATCAGGCTTTCACTGAATTCAGCATCATGAGAGGCTGTCAGTGCAACTTTTAAGTCTCCAATATGAGCCTCTCCATTTAAAACCATAACACTCCTTCTGACAGACGGAGCTTCAGTTTCACATCTTCCTTCAACTGTGATATGGCTTAAGATCACGGATTCAACGGTCAGAGTTTGCTTTGATTTCAAGGCCTTACAGTCTGTTTCTCCCGCAAAAGTTAACTTGGCAGTACTAAAATCAATGATGAATTCTAGATTGCTTATATGTGTACCTTCATCTGAGTAGTCTTGAATGGACCACTTTCCATCAGTAGTAGTTTCACCGGTCAAAGTAACTTTGCCAGACTCCATTGTGGCTGCTATATTCTGTTTGATTAATACCTGACTTGAAGTTTCAATTGATGGGATGTCCAAGTTGTGGTCGTAGCTTGTGTCTATGGCTGCAGAGATTCCACTCTTCAGTGTAAGTGCCACATTATTAATCAAGTCCGCTGAGTACACTGGGGTTGTGGCCTTAGCAGTAGTTGTAGCAGAAGCCTCAGCAGAATCACTAGTGAGTGTTAAGGATCCTTTGTGATCAATGGAGAATGCCATATGTGTAGCTTTCACCGTTTCTGTGAATAGCAACTTCTTCATTTTGGGAGCTTCCAACTGAGCAGTCGCTTCAAAAGTGTATTCAAGGGGCTCAATGAGTGATTCAGCACGAGAAGTAATAGTGGCTGTAAACTGTGGGTTTTTTGGTGTAGATGTTGAGTTCTCAATCTTCCCTGTAGTTAAAAGAGTGTATTGTGGGGAGTTCACCCTAAATTCTCCATGAAGTTTTCCAAAAACTGGGATACAGATATCACTGACAACCTCCGGCAGTCTGATCTCTGGGATTGGAAGCATTGTGATTTTAAAGTCCTTCAGATTTAATGTGGGTATGTTAACGGCTGGAAATTTTATTTCTGTAAGTGTTATTTCCGGTAATGTGAAATCTGGGAGTTCAAACAGGTAGAGAACTTTTAGGTCACCAAATATTTCCTCAGGGTCTGGCATCTGGATCTCAAATTTTTTGATGTCATCAATGATTGCAATAATTTTTGCCTTGACTTCATCAAAGTCTATGGTAAAGGCAGGAATTTTGTAGGCGTTGAGGATGGTAATGTCAGGAACTGAAATTTGAGCTGGAATGCTGATCTCTTGCAGTTTGTTTAGGTTTAATTGAAATGCTGGAATGACAAGGTCAGTGAAAGGAATGATAAAAGTTGGAACTTCAATCTCAGCTCTTTTCAATTTGCCCAGAATTGAGTCCATAGCTTGCTTTATCTGGCTGATGATATTCTTGTCCTTTGCCACATTTCTGATCTTTTCTATCAGTCTGTTAAACTGAACAGAAATGTAGGCAACCATATTGCTATAAGATTCACTTGCTCTTTGGAGGTAAATATATAGCTCATCTCTGATATCCATGTCAACGATTCTTTGTCTCATGTCCTCAAGGAGGTCCTTTACTTTCATCTTGATGTCGTTGTAAACTATATTGTCAATTACAGTTTTCAGTTTTTTTAGAGCATCAGCCACCTTTGTGTTTTTGAGTTTGTCCAAATATGTGAAGATAGAATTTTGGATCTCTCTGAAAAATTCCCTTACCGCCTCAATTTTTTGCACAATCTCATATGTTTTAATCTGCTCATTAACGTAATTTGTTACTTCAGCAATCTTGTTATTGCTCTCATCAACAAATTTACTGTAGTCAAATTCTTTCATTGACGTAAGTATCGAAGAAATTTGTGCATTAAGGTCATCAATGCTTTTCTTGAAGTCAATTGCTATGAGTTGGCTTGCGACATTTTGTAGAAATTGCATAATCTTATTGTAAACAGATTCAAAGTTGATAGATTTCAGAGCATCTACCACTGACTGCACAGTTTCATCAATTTTAAATTCATTGATGAGAATCACTACCTGATCCATTAATTCTTTGAATTTATTATCAAGATCATATTTTAAAAGCAGATCTCGGATGTAAAAGTAAACTGTATTGAGTTTGTTTGGGATCTCATATTCATCAATCCAATTGACAATAACATCATTCATAGACTCAAACACTCTTGCTATCTCTGAGGAGGGAATTCTATATGAAAGCTCCTCAAAGTACATGGCCAGATCCTTTGAGAGCAAGTAATCCTTTGCATCTTGGACAAACTTGCTGATGTCAAAATTCTGAATAGCCTGTTTGATTTCAGAGAGTTTGTCTTTGATTTTCTCCAAGATCAAATATCTAGAATCAAGCTCTCGCAGCCATGCAGAACTGCTTTCTGTGAGCTTCTGTAAATCAATCTGTCTAATGATGTCTTCAATTGCAACAAGTGCTTTGATGACAGACTGCTTGATTTCATACCTCTTATCAAAGTCCTGAATCTGATCTCCAATCTTTGAAAGTAATTTTGTTATCTTGTCAGCAAGGTGTCCAGATTTTACATATTCTTTGACTATAAAGATGAGGTCTCTAATTTTTGTTGCAGTATTCATCACCATATTTTCCAAATTGTTTCCCAACTTTTTTATCACATTCTCCAAGTCATCCATTGTCACAGCAAACTCATTAATCAAATAATCAAGTTTTCTTTTTACTTGATTAATTTTGTTCTCTAGTTCAATATCTCGCATAAAGTCTCTCACTTGTGCTGGTAGCCGATTTAAAGTTACTCTGAAGTCAGTGATTAGCTGATTAATATCTAAATTGTTGATGAACTGTTGAAGTGACTCCAAAGCTTGTACAAGTGTGTTTTTGAGCTTCTCAAAAACAGCAGGGAAGCTCTCGATGAGTGGGATCTCAATGATACGACAGTCACTGTTCTTGTCATACCTGAGGACACCAGCCATACTAAATTCTTGTATTTCTGGTGATCCTCTGTGTTTGCTTAATTTGCTCAAAATATCTGTTAACATTACTCCTGAAAACTCAAATCCAATCTTCTCGGGGTTATTGTATGTATTGATATCCTGGTTATAAGCATGGTTGTTCAGTTTAGAGTTTATTTTCCAGGTTAGAGATTGGTCACTTGGTGTCAGGAGACCATCAAACTTGTTGTCCAGATTAGTGGAAGACTCCCCACTTGTAAGCTTATGTGTGGTTGATATCCTGCTGTCATGTGAATATGCAAGAGCCAGAGGCTCAGCTTTAACCAACAATTTGCTGTACAGTTGTCCAGTGTGCTTCCCGCTAAGGTCAATATCTCCATCAGCATTAACAAGAGCATCAATAGTGAGGCTGAATGGTAGTGCCATGGTACGAATGGTGCTGTCAAGACGTAGCGGCTCAGAGGTTATTTGTGCTTCACAGTTTGACTTGGAGGAAAGCCCAGCGAACTCAACTTCACAGTTGTGACTTAGCTGGGCATTCATTATGTTTCCAAATGTGCTGTATTTCATTGTACCAGCCATATTGTCATAATTGAGTTCGTAGGTATTTTTAATGCTGTGCTCGTCTCCATAAGCTCCCTTCATACTTCCACTCAGATCCACCTTACTTGGCTCCAGCTTCATGTGGCCTTCATTGCTCAAACTGACATCGTTTAACTTGAAGTCATTTGTCATATCAAATGACATAACAAATGGCTTCATATCGACCTTGGTATCTTGCTTGTAATAAATATCATCACATATGAAGTTGTTGGTCTTGGAATGGAGGGTAAGTGTCCATAGAGAGAGTCTCAGTGTGTGGCTATTTTCTGTGTTCATCTGCTTTAGTGTTCCCACGGTGTTGCTAGTAAAGGTCAGAGCCCTTCTGTTCAGTACAACATTCATGTTGTTTCTTGTGGTTGCATCGTATGCATGGCCCTTAAGGACACCATTCAAAGAAGCTTCCACAGCTGTGATTTTACTCTCGATGTTCAGCTCTCCTCTGCTCTCCTCAGCAATTGCTTTGGTGCTGGAAGACATAGTTGCTCCACTGCTGTCTATGACACCATTGAAGATATTCTCCACTGTGATAGGACTGCATTGAATGCTGTTAGTTCCACTTGTGATCAGACCATTCCTGCCAACCATAACAGAGGCTTTGTGCAAACCACGACAACCTCCGTCAAAGGCGAGGGAACCTTCTGAGTTAACCTCAAGCCCATTTGAATCCAGGGATCCCGTTATAAGTGAGTATGCCCGATTTGTGTCATCATCTGCCTGTGACTCAATTCTGAGGATTGCCATATGGCTAGATACACCAAGCTCCGCTTTGTTACTGAGTGATTTGTCCATGGCTGTGGCAACGGCATTACACTTTAGAGTCAGTTGTGCATCTTTATACTTGAGCTCAGCTACATGCCTGAGAATGTCCTTTTGGGCATTGGTTTTGGACACAATGTTCAACTCAGAGTTTTCATAGACTCCATTAATTGTGTTGTGAACTTGGATGAACGGTGAGTTGAACTGTAGGACGGACTCTCCTCTTCCTTGTCTATCTAGTGGACGTAGGTTGTAGCTGTGGGTGTAGGATGTATTGGTGCAAAATGAACCAATGGTAAGCATTCCATCCACAGTGCCGTCTCCTGAGACTTCATCTGAATTTAGAGTAGAAGTTGACTGAGCAGAGTAGTGGAGAGAGGCTTGCATGCCCATTGGACTAGAGGCTTCAATCTTATAGTTGGCCTTTGCATACAATTTGTTTGTTACTCTTAACATTTCTGAAACACTGAAGCTTGTGTCAATGAGGCTGTGGCTGAAGGAACTATTCAGAAGATACTTGAGATTATCATCAGCTCTTCCTGACATCATCCCGGTTCCTTGAAACAGCCAAAAAGAAACTACTATTACTATTATTAATATTCATAACAGCACAGGCAAAGATGTAGAATAAGCTCTGATCAATGCATGTTGTACATCTATACATTAATTGCACCTCATTATAAGCTCCTACTATAACCCTATGATCCAGATCTTATCTTTCAAGATAGAAGAAGCACAATTTTACAAAGTAAAACCACATATGCACAAATTCTTTAAAATCGTAATCATCATAGCACTTTCCCTTAGTGAATATGTAACTAAAGCTCACATTACTATTCATTCCCTCTTCAGAATTGGTATTTTAAGAAGCTGTTTACCTTCAAGCTTGTATGACAGCAGCGTGAAAGGTGATTGGGCCATAGCCTTGAACTGTGCAATGTAGCTGGGGACATCAACAGTGTTGTTACCCCCAGATATGGAGCCTTCCCAACTGTAGAAGTTGCTGTTGAACTTGGTGGATGCTTCAGCCAGACCGAGAAGGGGGACAGTGAAATCCAACGAAGGTGGTATAGTGAATGATGGCAAAGGATAGTTTCTGGCAGGGATGTTTAGTCCTATCTCTGGTAAGTTTATCAGAGGAACTGACAGAGTGGTTGGGATGTTCAGTTCTTCTGACTTTTTGCCTCCGTGTGGAAGAGGAAGCGAGAGAGCCATTTTATCCTTGTTGAACTGGTATCGGTAAAGGCTGTCACTGATGAATTAAAGACAAAAGTCACTTGAATTTAGCAAATAACAAATTATACATGTTCATTTTATTCCCACTAATATCTGAAAGCAAGGAATGTTCTTAAACTCTATATTAAACACTTACATCTGCAGAAACAGTTTCTCAGGCAGTGCTGGCAGGGTGAGATCTGAGGTGCTCCTCTTACTTCTTAGGTTTGCAAGATAGGGGAAGCGTGCAGTCAGTTTGTCCAGCCATATATTACCTGCCTTCAGGATGACATGAAAACAAATCATATTTCACTTCAGACAAAAACTGTAGGGCCTCAAAAGGACTCTGACAATGTGCACTTCTATTAAAGGATTTGTGTTCCTGTTGTTTCCTGTTTTACTGTGGAAAGACCCACATATTTACACTTTCTGCTTTGTTTTTTTCTGCCAGTTTTCTTTCTCATGCATTGTTCATTTGTAATCACCAGAGATTCCCTGTTCACCTAAACACCAGAGCTATTCCATCAGGGCAGATAATGAAATCCGTTCATAAGTGCAAAGTGCAAAAATAAGGTAAAATCAGAGCTGTTTTCCTCCTGCTGATGATACAATGAATATAAAGGGGTCATCACCAAAAAGAGCAATATACTCATAATTAACAATGCAGTCACATCTTTATATTTTTCTTTCATTGATATGGTCTAGTCCTTTGAGCTAAAATTGCATAAAATGCATGCTTGGTCACAATGTGAGAAAAGGTTCCGAACTTGAGTAGCAGTACAATGCTGTAGCAGTGTAATGCCACATAAAAATGTCCACATGGTGGCAATATTGACACCAAAAGTAAGTCGGTATGTGTGTGCGTACACTTCACAAAAACACCAGACAAACAGAAAGACCGACTGGACCGGAAACACAAACTTTTGGAATAAGGTGATGCTTTCAGTGTGAAATGTTAAAGCACTACCTCAATTCCTTTGGTGACAATGTGACGGTATTTCATATCAGTCATTGCCACCTGCTGGTCCAGCATATGATCAAGGAGCTGTTGCAGCTGCCTGCGATGTCCCTCTATATTTGGAATCAGTTTCTGTATTACTGAATTCCAGTCTGAATTCAGTTCCAGTTCAAGCTTGTCATCATCTGTAAAGAATCAAATGCACACACACATTTAAAAGTCAATTTGAATTTTCTCTGTTGACGATGAGAGACATGACTGACATTTACCGTATCTGATGGAAGCTTTCTGTTTGTAGGATGTCTCAGGGAGTTTGATGTCTGTCTCTAAGTCCATGAGAACATTGTCATCTTTCTTCAGGGTCACGGTGAATGACGCATCAGTTCTGAATGATGGAATGACCATCTGGAGCTGCAGCATGGCATCCCTCATCATGTCAAGTCTGCATGTAAAACACGGGCATGCAGGTTAGTGAGACTGCAATACAGTTGTTTAATTGATCATCAGGAAGGACTGAAGATTTGTGTGTAGAATTATGCACCTCGTTCGCCCAACAATAGACAGCTGTGGGATGTTCCTGTTGGTGACGTCAATGGTGATACCATGCATCTTCTTTCCTTTAGCATCAACGTCAGTTACAGCCAGCTTGATGCCTGCTTCCACATCATAGTCAGGAATGACAACCTCAGTAGTGAGGATGTTCTTATTGCGGTTGTATTTCAGAGACGCAGTGGCCTCTGCTGGATTACTGCCTAGTGACAGCAGAAATAAAACTCACTGGTCAAATGTTCAAATCAAGAAGATATATTCCTGTCTTAAGTGATGCATGCACATAATATACTGTTATTATACATAAAGTGATACAGTGATAGATATGGTTTCAAGCTTGTAGCATTCATTCATTCTGGACAGGTCAAGTACATGCCTTTACTCATCTGGGGTGATTATAAAAAGGATGAATTACAAAGGCAACATTTTAAACGTAAAAGAAATACTTTCTGTCATCTGCATATGGCCGCTATGGTGTTGTTAAGGTTAAACATCATTTGCAGATTTCATAAGACACAATCTCTTGCCTTAAAGCAAAACAAACTGCCGCAAACCTATGAACCCAACCCACAAAACTTTAGTTTACACCTCAGTACAGGAAGGGCATGCTACTTTTGTGACACTGGCACACGATATACTGGATGTACATTGTGAGGTGTGAAAAAAATCCTGGGCTGTCCTAATAACTTTTATAGGAGCACAGACAAACACATCTCATAACAGTACCTTCTGTCCTCAGTGTTAACTTCAGAGACTCCACTTTATAACGACCCTTTTTACCCTCCCTGAGTGTTTCATCAGTGATGGTGGCAGTGTACTCTGAAACGTCCCCTGTGGGCTGGATTTCAATTGCAAACCTGCAAAAAACATGTTTCTTTAAAACTGGCTCCCTGGCTAAATCTGTTTACTATCTGCTTAGTTAAGATAACAGAGTACTGTATTAGGGTAATTACAATATCATCGAATTACAATTCGTTTTTTACGTTTTATCCAGACAAATGGAAACTAATTAAATCAAAAAACATAAAAATACACTACAAGCAGGTTTCAAGACAATTAGCTAATGTAACTTCCTCTTACCGGGTTTCTCCAGTCAGAGGGAAATATGGGGCCTGGTCCAAGGAAGTAGCATTAGAGTATTGCATTACTGTACAGAATTTCAGACCACTGAATAGGGGCTGGCAGTCCGTTAAGTCATTCCGGTCCTCCATCAAGGGTGGGATTATTTTTGTTTGACCGGAGGAGACTGACAGCAGTTTGTTGCTGTACATCAAAAAGAGAGATGAGAGATGATGCGGTGAGAAGGATCAGCATGACACAAGTGTTTTGTGTCATTTAACAAATTTGCCACTGACCTAATGCTGAACAACTGAGTGTTTGACTTAGGAGCAGGAATTGACAGCCTCATTTGATTTCTGCCTATGGTGACCTTAGCATTGAGGGAACTCTCATGGTACATGTTAGTGTGCATCTCAAGCCCAGCATCCACATAATCTGGCATATGCACCCCCATTTGGGTGATGAATTCCAGCCCAACTGAAGGCATGAAGGAGAAGTCACCCTGGGAGATGAAGGATACAACAAAATAGCTGTGAGCAGAAATTCACAGGGGACACACATTTTGCACACCAAATATGATGTAGGTGAGTTAACTCACCCTCTTGTTAGCATGTGAGTAAGTCAGGCCTCCTTTGGCACCAGGTGCAAACACGCCAGCCAGTGAGAACTTCAGAGGAAAGCCAGAGGCAGTGGGTAGGGAAAAGGCATTCTCCATGAAGATGTAGTGGGCAAACACTTCATTTTCAGTGCTAGAGGTCAATGCGAAAAAGGCCTGTTGGAGAAAAACCAACCAACTGTGTGAATATATCACTTACATCTGAGTTGCAACCCACATCATGGGACCACTCTGAATTTGCAGCTTTCATGATGCCAAAAAGAAGAAATATATATATATACTGCTTGATCTGTAGCCAAGATATCTTTCTCTAGGTTCAGTCAGTCAGTTACTCTAGATTTAAATATTTTAGCCGGTTTCACAGAAATGTAATCTAAAGTAATGCCGTAGATCAATGTGCACCCACTACTCATTACTACTCACTACATATGAACTGTAGCTTCCTCTGTATTTGGATTATATTTGTTTCTTAGGCTCGTTTGATGACCCTGAGGAAGATAAGCCAATGGTCGATCTGCCACTTTTTTATTTTGCCATCACAACACAGGCTTTTATACTTTTGTACCTCGATGAAGCACTGTACCTTTACATTTTGGTGAATTCACTACCCTTTTTTGTGGAAGTAAGAAGGAATATGTTTAGATTTTTAGAGTTAATAACAGGAAACAACAGATCTGACCTTGACAGGAAGAATCCTGATGAAAACATTGTAGTACATGGACAGAGTCTCAGCCATTTTTCTCATTTCGCTGGTTTTCATGTATCCTATCTCTTCACCCACAAGTCGAAGATAGGCAATAGCTTCAGGGGCAGGAGAGAAACGCACATCATCAATTAGCTTCTGGAAACTGTTTGTGACATCTTTCAGAAGATCCTGTGGGACCTGGAGAGATATAGAAGTGTATAGTGTATGTATTAGGTTCTGGTCACAGTGAACCAATCACACTGAGTAAAATGTAGTTTTACATGTTGGATAGTAAGGGATTCATTCATGGGGTATCATAAACAAGCACATTATTAACGATGTGGCATCATCATTTTACCTGTCTCATTCTGTGTCTGTTGGGGGCCGTTCTGTCCAAAACCTCTCTGAACATCTGAGCTTTGTCACCGGCCCAGTACATAACTTTGGAAATTGAGTCCGGGAAGAAACCCTTTTCTCCAAAGAGGGCATCAATTGTTGGTTCAAATCCCGTTCCCTCAACACCGACCTTGAAGGGAGAAAATGCTGAAAAATCTGTATCAGTCATATTTGGAGTTTTTTTTATCGCATATATCAATATAGTCTTGAAAACATACCTCAAAGATGTCATAGCTGTAGTCAAACACCTTTAGTGTGGTCTCCAGCATCACCTCCTTCGGTAAGGTGTTCATGTTATCGAAGATGATGTTGCTCTGCACTGAGCCTAAAGGAGAGTCTATGTTGTAGTTGAGTGACACGCCATCAAATCCTTTGTTTGTGGGCAATAGCTGGTCATTCAAGGCCAACTCAATGTACTCCCTGAATCTTTAGTAAGTAGAATGAAGAGAAAGTCAGGATGATGACACTGCCAAAACAGCAATTACTGTCAAATCAATAGGAAACTGCGGTGTACACTATAACTGAAATTCATAAGAAAATTGTAACATGATAATAAATAGTTATCTTTAACTCTAACCTGATTGATTGAATATTTTCTTGTCCTCTAGAGGTCAGATGAGATCCGAACACTAACATTTTACCACCTCAAGACCTATTTGCCCCGACTTTATGCTTTATGCACAAGTAAATTACTTAATAATATTGATGTTGGCCCATTACTCACTGATTCAGCTGTGGCTCCTCTGAATTGCGGATGTTGTTCAGGTGGGAGACCACAAAACTCTTGAGCTGCTCATCTCTGATGTTCTCCAAATTGTTCACAATGTCTCTCACCAGGTCTTGGTCAGGGTGCTTCATCAGAATCAGGTAGGCAGCTACTCGTTTTTCAACAGGGCTCTGTGCATTCTGGTACACTTCCATGAGAACGTTTCTGACCTGTGGGTAACCAAATCATAAATTACTGTCTTGCCTGGTTGTAGACAATGCAAGAACTTTGGGGGAAAGATGCTCTTCTGCAGTTGTTTCTATGTGAATTGTCCTTTCACTCAGTTATCACCATGCATTGACAGTGTGTGTGAAATGTGTGTGAATTAATTGTACCTCATCATTGATGTCCATTAACCTAAAAGCCTGTATAGCTGCTTTTTGGTTTGACAATGGAATGTTTGTTTTCTGGGCACACCGTAAAATAGAGGAAATCAGGCTGGGGCTGACATCTTGCATGGCTTGTCCCATGACACCAACAACCTGGAGATGAGAAAAAAGTATGTTTTTATTTGGTGCACTGCACCCCTGAACCGGATTTCCTGAAGAGCTGACACGTCACAGAATGCAGGAATACAGTATTTGAGATTAAGGATTGTCAGTACCCTTAACACAAGGAAGGACATCTCTTCAGGATCAGTGGGAAAGTCAGAGTCATCATCAACAATTTCTCCTGAGCAGTCATTTAAGAGTGTTTCCATGAAATCTGACACATCTCTGACCACTGGGGTAACCATTCCTTTGTGGAACCTGTGGACGACAGACAGAGGATATATAACAATGCTCTGGTTTGGATAAAGACTGTGTTAAAAAGCTTGGTTGGTTCTCCTCTAGTGGTCACTTACTTCTTCACTGTGTTGGCAAGTGCATACATAATTGCTTTGCTCTGTTTGTACTGAGCCATGCTTAGCATATCTCGAACAAATGCGGCATCAGGGTTAGCCTGTAGACTCAGCCAATAGACTAGGGCGTCCACCTCCAGCGACACCCCATCAATAGTTCTGATAGCCTGGAGAATGGCACTGGTACACTCTGGGGTTCCACATTGGAACAGGGCCTGCCAGGTGAGCCAGCCTGATATATCAAACATCTCAGTGATGGCCTGGCTCAGGGTGTCGTTCCTCAGGACCCGCAGACTGGACACCAGCTTATGGAAACGGCTTGTCCTCTTCTGACCCTGGTCTGTCCCTGCCAAAGCCACAAGGTCCTGCAGAGTGCTCAGAACACTATCCTTTGTCTGGACTGGAGCTTTGTCATCAGGGTCTTCAAAGTGGAGTGGCTTCCTCTGGCTGTGGTTCACATCTGCAAACACATACACATATCCCAGTGAGAGATGTGAATGAAAACCGTGAATGCAGACGTGCTTGAAATGATCACTCACCAAACTCTTTGCTGTTTATCCTTCTGGAGCTTTGAAAGGTGAGCTCCTGGGTGACCACAGATGATATTCCATTGTCCCTGCAGGGCAGAGAAGAGGGTGACGCAGGCATAACAGTGCACTACATACACACAGACACACACAAACAAATATGCATTGAAAGGATGACCTACTCATAGGAGAAGGGCAAGTAGATGTGTTTTTCTGTACAAATGGCTGCCGTGATGTGCTTCCCCTTGTTATCAAACTGGTAGTTGCAGTCTTGAGTGCTTGTGATCAGCTTGGACATGGGGCCTTGCTGGAAACAAAAATACACAATGTTCATGTGTGTTAATGTTAATGTATTATTATATTAATGTATTTTCAAGGCACGGGAAAAATTTGGTTTGAGAGGACAAGATCACTTCATTTGGCAACCTTTGCTGCAATATGAAATGTTACAGCATCATAGGAAAATAAAACACTGTATGAATTTTATGGCTGAAATACAACAAAAGAGCAATCGTAGTGTAGGACAGGTCAACATCCAACACAACATACTTAATCATACATATTAAAACACACAAACACCACAAATTAATAAATAATAAATAATTTAAAAAAACAATTTAAAGAAATGAATGTACATCTTCCCATCTCCTGAGGACTATGATCGTGTAGTTGAGTCTACTGAATTTTGCAAAGAACGAATAAAATGTCATATTGTTTTAGTAGAACTCTTTTTAAAACCATCCCTTTTTTAAATGCAGACCTAAAACTCGGCCAGAGCCTACATCACATAATAAAGGACTATTACTAGACAGCATCCACTCACAGACTACATGGGCAGGTCATAATATCTCACCAGTTTTTGCAGCAGGGCCAAGGGGCTGTTGGCAAGATCCCGACCATAGAACTTATCACACTGGTACAGATCTCTGGTCAGTGTCACATCTGTGTCAATATCTTTTGTAACATTGACCATGTAGTCTGTTAAACAATAGCCATGGACTGTGCTCTGAAAAAAAACAAGAAGAAGAAGAAATGAGGGATTTAGCTCGTGACTGTACAGCAGACAAAGCCACATGCAAGTGCAGATGCAAGTGTGTTTATGGACAGATCTTTATTTATCTGCCTATTTATTTGCTTTGTGTTAACTTCACATATAACTTTGCACATCATCTTTTATGTGCTGCATAGACTCCATTTACATCTGCACTATTTGCTCATTTGCTCCTGCAACAACAGTAAGCCCTAATGCATCTTCATGCAACAGCAGTCATGCTGTAGTTGTGTCTTTTCTTATTCAGTTGCAGGTATTAAATCAATGTATTTATTGATTATGACGTGTGTGAGGGCTTTCTGCTCTTTAGGATAAGAGGTTCTGTGTTTTCATAGACTCTTTTAAGGCTATTTCTATATGAGGTACTCATTATCCACTTAAAAGTGTACTGTACCTTAAAAATGAATTAAACTCCTTTCAACGCATTCTAGTATGATATTCCTCCCTGTTCAGTTTTAGAGCGCTTTGACTTGTGAGAAGATACTAACCATGACGCTGGTTTCATCCTCGATGACAGGGACAATGAGGGCAGAAACGATTCCTCTCTTGATGTTGAGGATGTTGACTGACTCCTTTGTCTGAGGGTAAAGATGGACTCTGTTGAATTCATCCACCCCGAACTTCAGTGGGTTCCTTAATGAAGAAAATCCACCATTTAACTCAGGTTCAAGTAACAAAAACACTACGTTCATATGAAAAGGATTGATGTTCAGTTCCAACATTGGCATCTGGAAAGGTCTTACTCCTAAACTGACCTGTACCAAGACATAACTACAGGTAGTGGTTAGGTCTAACATCTCATTGTCTTCCACCAAATACTTATATATTACATATACTTATATCATAATAACTATCTTAGCTAACTGCTGGTTAGCTTAGCCTGGTGTTTGTAGAGGATCTTGAACAGAGCTATGCAAGCTGTTTCCCCCTGTGTTTAGACTTTGGAACAGCTAATAGTAGCCTGCCCTCTGGGGCCTCAGCCTGAGATTGAACCATGCATAGAGTTTGCTTTTCTTCTCGTTTTGCCATTTTGCTTTGTGAATTCTAACTTGTTTTTTGTCTTCACAAACGTCACTGCACGTGGTTCGGATCATGTAAAGAATGTTTTCCACTAACTTTTCCATGGCAGCCTGAAAGGCCGCAGAGCCTGGAGCCTGCCCGTAGATGGGCTTGTCCTGGGGGCTGATGTCCGACACCTCACTGAGAGCACAGTCCCTGGTGTGCATTATGAATCTGCATGTCTGAGGGACTTCGATCTCTACCTAAAGATATGTGACAGCGGACACAGAATCAATGGAGGGGAGAGGGTTCAGAAAGCAGCATTGTGTTACCAAGTGAACTGACAAAGTGGGATACATAAACACTTGTGTACCTGACAAGAGACTTTAGGGCCATTCCTCAGGTTGGAGGTGCCCACCACGCCATTCCTGCTCTCTGTGGTGTACTGGTAGATGTATTTTTTGTAGGGCTTGAATCTGGATGCCACTGCAATAAGGTAGATGTATCACACGGTATACAGACTGTATATGATCTTTATGTCAAAATGCTGAACAAGTGACTTTGAGCCAACATTGCCTTGAAAATGAGGTCACATTCCAACAGAGATGTGGATTTTGGTTTTTTCTAGATCAGGGCCACCAAGGGCTATTTACTTTTACTTTACATGGTGAGGCCTGATATTATGCCAGGGTGTTAGAAAGATCATTACTGGATTCTGGTGCCTTCTCGTGCATGTAAATAACCACAAAACCAATCACTCAGCAAATTAAACTGGGAAGAAATGGTCTTTAAACACAAAAAGACCACTAGGCAACAATGCTATTTATTTATCACAAACAGGGACATTTCAGTGGCCAATCAGACTGCAGCCGGGGCCAATGCCCTGCCCCTGGATCCACCCCATAGAAAACCTATAGCATCATTCTGTAGCTCTTCTATATGTTCAGAGTCAAGGTTCATCATCATCTCCTGAAAGCAGATCTTTGGACCCAGCGGCAACTAAATGTTTCTGATGGCGAACAACAGCCATTGTACTGAATCATAAACAGCACGGAGCAAGAGTCCATCAGCTTCTGCTGCTATCTTCTGAAAATAGGTCATGTGTTTATTAGCTTAGCACAGCCGCCATTGATCTGTTAGCAGGTCAATGTTTGCAACAACATACCACTAACACCCCTCTATCTACCCTATGCACATACAAACTCTGCTCTTTCCACTACTATCGAGCCCCTTAGAAGACTTGACAAAGTCCAGCTTTGGTGATTACATCAATTTGAAGCTGTGACCAACCATTTAAACTGTACTTTTTGCATCATTTTTATTAATTTTAAAACTACAGGATGCTAATAAAACAACCCAATAACAATCTTCAGAACAGCATTTTGAGTTCTTCCTGGTTTTGTGCATTAAGCGGTAAACATGCATGGAATGTAAATAGACCTGATGTGTAGAGAGCAACTTACGAGAACATGTTGAAGTTTGTTCATTATTGTCGTTGCCCTCCTCTGGAAAAAAAACAATAAGATTGAAGAATCATAGGGAATGCTTAATAATGCTTAATAACAATCAGGATATTATGTGTGCATGTATAATTTGAAAATGTTTGGGTGGTGAAGTGAAAGGAAAGAGTTTTATTTTGGTTACAACAGCAGTGGCAGGAAAAAGACTTGTGGGTATTTTGGAAAAAACAAGATGAGGTATTAACATAACTGCAACTTACAAATAAATTCCTGACAAGAAGTAATAAATACTGTATACAGGTATTGAATGTTACAAATGTTCTTTAGCAACTCACTTAATTCCAAAGTATTTTGCAACGGCTAATTAAGAGTTGTGCAGCTTAAAAGTAGAAGACAATGTGACTTAAGTAAAAGATATGCAAGAGAACAGGGTGATTGTTAAACTGCAAACTGACCAACAAGTGAAACATTGTTATGACAGGCTGTTTAAACAATGATCTATATGTTCACACACTATGCAATATGCTTTTCCATCCAATAAGATTTGTCATTTAAAAAATTCAAAGTCCAAGACATTTGTGATGGATGAAAATGCGAGCATTTCCCCTGACACATCATTGGGAAAGCACATGGTCAGTAATAACATTATGGTGGCACTGACCCACTTACTGGCCACAGTAAGCCACGACTGTAAGAGAGCATGCAGAGTTGCAGGACCCATCTCACTTAAACAGGCCTTTTTCATAGAAGATATCATGACATGGAAAAGCACAGGTATAAATGACAAAATGAATGATGGCTGAATTCCACATCCACACTGTCACAGGCTCCTGGATTACTGAGACACACAGCACAGACTCATACTTAAGGTTATTAGCAACACAAGAGCCAGCTGAGTAAAAGGCCTTTGGATATTTGCTGCCTGCAAAATAGTTTCTTGGAAAATGCTAAGATTTTGTACTAATTTAATGACTTTGAATCAAAATGCATTCCTACTCACGGGCTAACGTGTAGCTGCTCAGCAGCAGTAACAGACACAGCTTGCTGTAACCCATCATGGGCTAAAGGAAAGGGTTTCCTCTGTGTTCCTCTGCCTTTCCAGTCTTGACTAATACAGCAAGAGCTCCACCAAGATCTTTTATAAAGTCCCTCTTCCCTGTCCCTCCATAACCCAGCCCTGCAGAGATACACAGACCCAGCAAGGCTCCAAAGTTCAAACTCTGACTAGCAGAGAGAGTTACTGTTGGATAGTGAGGATAATGTTTCCAAATGAGGATTTCAGGCTCTGGACCTCATACACTTGAGTTCTTTTTTTTGTGAAGAATTTTTTTTTATTGAACCACTGCAAATGAAACATACAGTAGCATCCATACAACTTTTTTGAACATAATCTCGCCCTCCCTCCCGGCAGCATCCCTCCCTCCCTCCCCTCTCGGGTCTCCCCTGGACCAGTCGAACATCATCAAGTCTCAACAGTATATTGTGGTGAGTGGTGTTCCTCTGTTCTACACTTGAGTTCTTGTTGATGGCGTCTATACCTTAGCATTAAAATTAATAGTCTCGGCCTTCAATCAGCTAGACTGTACTGCCAAAATCAACTTTACTACTAACACTCTCATGTCTGCTCATGTCAAAGTCTATGAGCATCAGTATTGTACCCAGCAGCTCGGTGGTGACTGTGTTCAGTCTTCTGGCCTCAATATATTTTGATTTTTTAAGTGAAGGTGATTTGTTACAGGAAGCGACCAAGGTTGTTGTCATTTCTGCTCTGGACAGTGAATTCATATATGGATTACTTAGTGATAGAATGAAATGAATCATAAGGTATTGCCAGGTCTGTTTAATGTATGTAAATTAAAAAGATAAGAATCTAGATACAGGGCTAGTGTACAGTACACTATAGTGCTACATTTTTATATATATATTTAAACATGTTTTATATTAGATTATAATATTATTCAGAGACATCAGGGCAACGACAATAATGAACAAACTTCAACATGTTCTCGTAAGTTGCTCTCTACACATCAGGTCTATTTACATCAGCCCCATAAGAGCTCAACTGCATCTGAACAAGTTACTTCAAGTCTGACAATAGTGACCAGTGTGTACATGAAAAAAATAATACTTCTTCACTTTTTATGAATTTCTTTGTTTGTTTTGTTACAAATTTAGTTTCAACCTCTGACTGTATCCTCATCATCAAGATCAATACTTACTTATTTAATTAATGTTTGTCAGTGAAGACTAATTTATAGCAGACCCCATATTAGCCCCACACATAGTCACACATTAAGTTAGTCTATATAGTGTATCAAACTTTATTTAACATTCTCATATTTTCATTTTATAGTTGCAATCTTTCATTATAACAGTTAATAATTAAGAAATTTTGCTGCTCTTGTGAAACGTTGGTGAATAATGTGAATAATGTTTCTTTTTACAGCTTATTACAGCCTCAGTCTAAGCCCCGACAGTTGTTGTGTTAAAATTGAACTGATGTCAGAATGTGCTGGCTCAGTGATGTGTTTGTCATCCTTGTCAACAAACCACATCCCAACGCTGTAGCCAGCCGGCTCAAACCAAATACTCACACTCAAAGTACCAGGTTTAATACCTGTTTATTCGAGCCAGCAAGGCTTTGCAGCAGTCACCCTGACCAGCTCACACTGGATCGTCTGTCTGAACATGCAGCCAATAAATGTTTTTGCCGGGGTCACCACTATGAGTATTTACCTCTCTTCTCCTCCTCTACCCCATTCATTTATAAGCCTGTCAGAGTTTGCTGTTTCCTGTTTTCATCCCTTGAGAGCAGATAGTGCATAGAATTAGTGTCTGGACCAAGATGTAAACATGTGGGGAGTTTAGGTTTCTCCCCGTTCGACCAACCGCAGCATATTCCCAGAATTCTGAAGCAACACAGGTTAAAGTTCAGCTGCCTGTCACCGCACATCATCTGTACCGCACGCAGTTGTGATCGGTGCCATAAAAAGCGACAGAGGAGGCAACAGGTGGGTTGATGAAGGGCTGTTTAGTTTCTAATATCACATTAAAACCACTACTTTGCACTTTTTACATCCATCTTCAGGCTTGCACATCATAGGCAGGGTATCTGCTGTCACATGCTCCACAAAATCACACACTGGGTTCATCCTATGTACCTTAGTTAAACATTAAAGGAACTGAATGTGATTCATATGTAAACAAAAAGGGCAGCCCCGCTACCAAAAGTCAAAACACAGGATTGTATACTGCTATGCATGTGTCTCCTGCAGGCATGCCTGCAGTCTTTAGTAGGTAAGGACCAGAAAACATGTCATGAACCCACTTCAGGTCCTGGTCTTCTTTCTGTTCCCAGGCTCAGAACAAAGACAGAGACAGACACAGAGAAGCAGCTACTTGTTTTGATGCAGCTCATGCCTGGAGTAAACCTTAAAACCAATAAATACAAATTTAAATCTTTTAAATCAGGATCGATTATTGGTATTATTCTAAAATAATGCATTGACAGTATTTGTGAGGTTTTATCAAGAAAGACTTGATCACTAGTTGTCACTGGGTTCTATCTGTTACATCTGACACATTACGAATCTGTCCTCCAGACATTCACCCCATGTCCCTTCTAATCCTGCTGAAGCCCAAACAAAGGAAAAGCTCAACTTCGTGCTGTCTCCAGCTGCAGATTCACAGGTCAGAGCAGGTCAGAGCTCACCCCTGTGATCGCTCTCATCAATAGCCACGTTAATCGCATCAGGAGCATGACATCTCATTCTTTTCAGTGCAGCGTGAGGATGCAAGTATGCAAAAACAGACAAACCTAATAAATCCAACAACATCTGGATTGATATTACGTTAAGTGCACAATAAAATAAGCATGATTGTTGATAAAATGCACATCTTATCACATCAGCCCTGCACCAGTTGTACTGATTGATGCACACAGACAAAATAATATGAGTGAGGTAGGTTAAAAAAATTTAATTATTGCACATTAACCTTTGTATACAAGTCAAAATCTTGTAAACAATACAAGTAGTAGAAATAAACATCTAATGGAAGTGGGTCAGTCATATTTGACAGCCATGGACATTTATAATTTGTATGTAAGTGTATGTTTCAGTGTTGAATAGTTACTGACTGTGACTGGTTTATCCGCTCCTCACAGTGATGGCCTGTGGACGGGAGCTGTGACTGGTCGTTTGGGCTTGCAGGGCTCTGCAGCGCCCACCGGAGGTGACAAGTTGGAACAGGTCACGTCCACGGTGAGATGGATCTGCGGAGATGAGGGGAGTTTTTATGGAAATCAGGCATTCATTGAGAAGAGAGAGGAGCGACTAAGTCCAGAGGGGAAGTGAGTAGCGTCTGCAAGTGTTTCACTTAGTATTTCCATTTGACGCTACATAAATCAAATGCAAGCTTTGCAAACGTTGTTCAGTTCACCTGTGCGCGTGCGTGACGTCTACGTCGCCAGACTACGGGTCGCGCGCGTGTCTTGCTCTCTCAGGGCAGGGTCTGCAACACAAACACAAATTCCAGTTACACAGTGGTGATTTATCACTTAATGAACGGTGATCATCCGCAGAGCGTAGCTGTTAAACAGCTGTTAATTTATAGTTATCAAATAGTCAATAGTTCAATAGTTCACAGAATACATCACACTATTATTATTATATTATATATTATTATTAGTAGTAGTAGTATTATGCAAAAGAAGTAAGCTTTATCCGGACAAGTTAATAAACGTTTGTCTGTCTGCAATATAATGCGCGCACAGAGACGCTGAAACTGCAGTGATATGTAATGATGTTCGTATGAGGTATAATGTAAATATGACTATCAACAGATCATTCCACTGTACAGAGTGGATTGTAGCAGTGCATGGGTTAACAGCTGTCGACACCAGGTAGCTCGGTTCCAAACAGGAAGCCACATCCTGCGCGTGCGCTCTGTAAATGGAATGAGGCGTCCCACGAAGGATAGGAGCGTAGACAGAATGTAAAGTTAAACTGTGTGACGCTTGGCGCCCGGCGCGAGTCTCTGGTTAAACGTTTGCAAAAACACGATGAGAGACACGTGACTCGCGATCCTGAGGAGAGGCGAGTTGAACAGCCGGAGCCCAGAGACGAGGAGCTTTAACCTTGACAGGCGAAACTGGGCACAGGGCACCACGGATGGCGCTCACCAGGTAAACAACAAGTCAACACACACGTGTAAAGCAGGACAGATGTCATCATCTCCGGCTTAGGTAATCTGCAACATGTACACCAGCACAACGTTCCCATTATTTTAGTATTTGCGTCGCAGCAGAAAGCGGGGGGGGGGGGGGGGGGGGGGGGTGATTTTAAAGGACCAGTGGCCTGCCTTGCGTATACAATTAAACTTACCTGCAGCCCCACTGACCTGTGCTGCATTAATGTGTACAGCTGATAGTGCTATTTGAAAGCCATGCTCCTGCATTTTACCCTGCAGCAGGAAACCGTGAGCGTTGCTGGTCTGCTGCTGCCTCGATCGATTAGTTTGATCGTGTTATTGCGTGATTTATTGCATATTTTGTTTTTGATCCAAGGTCTTTTTATTTTCAAATATATAACAAAGAACATAGAACAGTAAATCAGATTCCCACATACCTGTATCTCCTGTAACCTCCCCCAATCACTAAGGCCCCATAGAGTCTACACACAGCCAGACATAAAAAAAAAACAAGCCCAATCTAATTAATTAATTAATTAATTAAAATAAAAAATAAATAAATAAAAATTAAAAAGGAAAAAAATTAAAAACAATTAAAAAAGGGGAAGAAACAAAAAAAACTACAAAAAACAAAACAGAATTAAAAACAAAACAAACAAAACACAGACAAAACAAAACAGCACTACAACACAGACGTTTGGGTTACATAGATATGTCAGCAGCTGCCATACCTTCCACAAATGAAATAAATGGCTGCCAGATAACAAAGAATTTTCTGGTGGACCCCCTAATAGTGTATCTGATTTCTTCCAGGTGGATATGGCACATTACTTCCCTAATGCAGTGGCCATAGGTTGGAGGGGATGCATCCTTCCATTTAAACTAAATAAGCCTCCTGGCCAGCAAAGTAAGCAACGCCCACAGAGAGGGGCATCGACTGGGGCCACACCAGACAATGAAATCAGAGGGGACGGGTCCACCGTTGTCCTGCAAATCACAGAGAATGTTTTGAAGATAGATTGCCAAAAGTTGTGCAGCTTGGGACATGACCAAAACATGTGCAGCAGTGCATCGATCACACTTAGGGTCAATGTCTGCCTTAATCTTAGATAATCTCTCTTTGGTCCAGTGAAGACGATGCACTATTTTGAACTGAATCACTTCTGGAACTGTCTCATCTAGGTCTGTTTCCCATTTAATACGAAGATAATCCAGACTGTTCAGGTTATCTGTGTTAAGCAATGTGAAAATTTTGCTTATGACCTGTCTCGTGTCGGCCTTGCATTTAAGGACTGTTTCTAGCAGAGATACAGAGGGAGGTATTAGGAAGCAGTCAGAGTTAGACGCCACAAAGCCTCTAAGCTGTAAATATCTGTAGATGTGAGACTTGGGGAGATTACATTTCTGTGTTAACTGTGCAAAAGAGATTTATGCATTGTGTAGGGTTAGTTCGAACAGTGTAACGACACTAGATGGGTGGGATCACTGGATCAGCAGCACAGCTTTTTAACATCCTGAATTCCATAACTGGACTGGTGTCGGTGTGAAATCAACAGTATAAAATCACTAAATCAGATTTTTGGAAACAAAACAAAACCACCTCGTTGTCTTTTATCTTAAGCATGACGGCTGCCATCAGAGCCACCAGGCATTCCCTCAGATACTTCAGGAGTGTGTGCAGCTCTGCCATGGACTCAGGTAAAAACCAAACACGCAGACACACACTTCAGGGTCAGGGGTGGTGCAGCTAACGCTTGGTGACTTTTTAAGACGCTGGCATGTTGAAAATAAGTATACTTAATAAAAAATCCCCTTAAAAAAATTAAATATAGCTAATTTAACTACTGAAGTACTCGAGTAACTAGGTGTTAGTTACTAGACTTACAGTAAGTGGTGCTTGCTTTACGATAGCTTTTAATAGCACTTTTGTCATTGTCTATTATTGTCTGTTCATCTCTTGCAGTTTCAACTAACAACAGGATGTTGATGTAAATAGCAGACATTTATTGTTTGGTGACAGTCATCTCTGACATTTTGAGCAAGGCTCCGTCTCAGATATCCCTGTGGTCATGGTAAAGTCAGGCTGAACATCAGCAGAACACATTAGATGCCTGTTAGTCAGTCACAATGCAAAGTCCCACTGGTCCACTGGTCCCTCTGGTGTCAAGGCAATGCAATAACACTGGGGAACAATTTGAAAAAACTTTTCTGTTGAGTTCGATTTTTATGCTGATTAAAACTAAAATTGGCATGCTGATTCCAAAATTGCAGTCAGTTTTTTTTCTAGCACGTCAAGTTTTTTCTCCACAGCTTACCCTCCAGATAAGCAAAATTCCACTGATTAGCTGTAGTAGTAGTAGTAGTAGTAGTAGTAGTGTACATATGATGGCTGACTATTGTTGGAGCATCAAACGCGATAGTCCTCAAGTTGAACACTCCAGAAAGAGCTATAAACGTAAATTTTTACCTTAACTACTTGCACACAATTATAATTACAGTAGCCATATCCTTTGAAAAACACAATACTGTTAAACATTGCAGTCATGCCTGTTTCTTTCATATTTCATTGTATGTCAATATTTGAAATTTTTATAAAACAAGCACATATCTGTTAAGTACAGTATTTTTCATATGTTTTAAGAAAACGGGGATCCTATAGTTCAAAAACTTGACGTGATAGAGAAAAACTGAGATCAGTTTTGGATTCCGCACCCAAACATTAGTTAAAAACAGCTGTCAGACCTAACTCAACAAAAACTGTGTTCCCCAGTGTAATCTAATGTAATCTAATAACATCCTGAAAATGTAGTAATTCCTGAAAATGTCCTGACTGATATTATAATAACGTCTTCATTAAAATGTTTATATTTACATTTCTTTATGCCAATGATGTCATTAGTTTAATAATGATAGCAACTGAAATGACCTAGCTGAAAACCTCATAAACACAGCTCGCAGTCATTCAGTTACAGATTCAGGTTTGCACCTTTTTTGCCTCCTTTTCCCACTTGATCCACTCAGGTCTCCAAAGATTAACCACATCCAAGCCTCTGTGAGAGATCTTTAACCTGAGGTTAACAGATAGGAGTAAACCAGAGTCTTTGATTGGCAGAGTTTGGCCAAATGATATCAAAGCCCTCTTCCCACCATTGCAGTCACCTGTTGCTGTAGCTGGACTGTGAAAGCCGGTGTGCCTTTGCTTCGACTTCACTGCGTGTGTCAGTGGCTCTTGCATGGTTTAGACGTGCGCACCACGGAGTAGAAGCAATTAGTTTTGTTGGAGTAGCTCGCCAAAGCGTGCGTCCTGCGATGGAGCAGTGGGATGATTTAACTTCTCTGAGTCCTCACGAGTTGCGGCTATTGATCAGGCAGGAGGATCCCAGAATAAGAACCACGACTGGATTAGCAAACGGTAAGAACCTGTGTATCACCTGGATTGGACCGGAATGTGCCACTGGAGCCATACACTTGGGGCTTCTTGTGGCTTACAGGTGTAAACTCAGATCATATCAAATGAAAGAAGGATATCTAATTAACGGTCTATACCAAGACTGTGATTTATATTTCCTGTTCTTTCTCTAAATTAAACTGCAGGCCTGTCTAGATATTGTTCCATGCATGATCACAAGCTTCAGATTGAATAGTTCAGCCGCTTCCTAATCAGGAGCTTTGTGTGTGTGTGTCAGGATACCAGCAGGCCAACGTCATCATCCTTCCCAATCACTTGGCCGACGACTTTGAAGCGTTCTGTCGCAAAAATCCCGCCCCCTTGCCGCTCCTCTATCGGAGTCAGTCAGGAGAGACTTCCTGTCTGCCTCTTGCTAAGCATGCTGACATAAGGTAGAGCACGCACACACACACATCACACAATGAACCATTAACCCCCAGATCTCCATGAATGCAGTGTGCCCCGTCTGCCGTCTGTTAGAGATCGACTGTAGAACAATAACTGACCAGAATCTCAAATGTCAAGGTCTGCTGCAATAAGTGTGAGAAGCCTCGAGGTGAATCTGCGTCTGTCCTCCAGATGAATGATTCACCTGTGTATAAACACATGCACTGTAGCTCTCACTTGCTGTGGTCTGCTCATGATCCAGCTGAACTTCTGCAGTTTCACCATAATGTCTTGAGCGCCGCCGCTCTGTCAACATGTGTGGGATGGAGATAAACCGTGTCAGGTGAGACTTTGCCATAATACTGAACACAGACCAGTCAGCGTATCGTGCTGTCAATGCAGATAAGAGCAGAGCAGTGTTCCAGAGCAGTTCTGTTGACCAGCTGAATGAATATGAAATACATATGTATAGTAATTATGGGTGAAAGTCGTTCTTATTTGATAAAGACATGTATCTCTTCTGACATTGCAGAATCCCTTGCCTTAATCTCTCTTCCTCCTTTTAACTCGCTGACTGTACAAACCTCATCATGACACATCATGTTTGTTTCTCTGTTCATCTGTCTGTGTTCTCAGGACAGACATTTCTCAGTACTGTGTGTATGAAGAGGGTCGGCTGGTGAAAACAGTCTCCAGTCTGCAGAGTTACAGCGCACGGCCAAGGTATTTTAACGGCGCTCGAGCTCCGCGCTGTAAGCACACGCACAGAGGAAACCGCAATGTGTAATCAACTGAACACACACTGTGCAGTATTCCAGCCCTCCACAGACGGTGCAGGGTCTGGGGTTTAACAAAGCGCAGCGTCTTTCCCACGGGACAGACCAACCTGGCTGTACCAGCAGGGACAGCTGTAACTATGGAAACAATGAAACTAGTTGAAAGTGGAATAAGAATAAAGTTGTGTTTTAATAGCTGATAATGTCTGTTTTTTAAAGATTTGAAGCCTAATTAATATTTTATGCATCTGCAAAACAGTGTGTGCATTTGTAAACAACAGTGTTTGTTTGTTGTGAATTTAACAAGCTGCTGATGCATGCATTACCGCTGAGTCAGCTGACTCATATTTTGTCTGTGCTGTTTATATGGAAGTGTTTGTTTCAACTTCTCAACAGAACGACAGTAAATCGCAGTGTGAGTTCTTGATTATGTCGTCTTACCAGCCTCGCTTCTCCTTTGCTTTGCTCTCTCAAGCGTTGCACCAGAGCTGCAGGCTGTGCGGCGTGGTCCGCTGTCAGACGTGGTGTGTTTCTATCTGGGCTGCAGTTTTGGCTTTGAGGGCAGACTGAAGAACGCTGGAGTCCCAGTCAGGAACGTGGAGCAAGGCTCAAATGTCAGCATGTACAGGGTATGGTCTCAGTATCTGTGAGGGTCCTCGGTGTGTAGCAAATGAATTGTTTGATTGGCATAGATTAATGGTATGGATTAGTCTTGCATGCATTTACATCAAATGACATGCTGAGTTAACTTGGGTGGAGGTTTAGTGTCTGCATCACGCATGTGTGTGTGTGTCTCCAGACTGCAGTTCCCTGTGTTCCTGCAGGAGTGTTCAGCTGTCCTCTAGTGGTCACCATGCGTCCCATTCCAGCTGACATGTTGGATGCAGCAGTGGAGGTCACTCACCTGAAACCACTAGCACACGGAGCTCCTGTACACATAGGAGACCCAGGTGCACATACACGCACACACACACACACACTTTGCACTGTACAGTAACTGTAATGTAACCATGACATAACCTGGCATGGATTGTGTGTGTAGCTCTCCTAGGCATACGGGACCTGTCTAGACCAGACTATGGGGATCCGGTGGAGCAGCAGCCTGGCGATGTCACAGTGTTCTGGGCCTGTGGAGTGACTGCTATAGAAGCAATACTAAGCAGCAGTGAGCGATATGATCTGAACTCTGTACAGTACTGTTGTGCATCATCTGTGGGAGGTGACGCGCTTCGCTCGTCTTGTTCTGTCTGTTTCCAGAACCATCTCTGGCATTCAGTCACTCACCAGGCTGCATGTTCCTGACTGACACCCCAGACTCCTCCTCTTCCTTTGCTTCACCTCAGCCCTGCGACAGTGCACACCCTCCCACCAAGGATCCCAACACTGATCTATACCCCCTCTGCTTCCTGGTATCCCACAACCCCCTGTTGTACAGTTTGGCATCTCGGAGGGCCGTGGCAACGATCAGACGGCTGGAGACAATAATTGGAGAGGACCCAGGTAAGCACGAGTGGAGGCCACTTTGGTCAAGACTGATATCCCAACAACCCCAGCAGGTGAATGCTACTGGCTTTGGCGAATCCCTGATCCCCCATGGTGTCAGTGTTCGTGATGCATTTGTGGCATTAACACTGAGGCACATGTTCAATGGTAACTTCATTTAGATCGATCTTACCTTGGCCCATTCGTGAGCTGCTAAGTTTGCTGTTTCACTTCTCTGTTGCCTTAGCTTATAGCATATGCAAATGACGTGCATAGACAGAAGAGTTGCTAACAGCAACCAGTGTGCATGTTACGAACCTATGTCAATTAGTCAATTAAGAGACCAGAAAACTGAAATTGGATGTCAGCAGAAGTGAACTGATGTCAAGCTATAGAGGTGTGTCTAACCTGAAGAGACAGCAGGTGTTCTCTGAGAGTCTCTTCTTAGCAGAGCTGGTCATGATCGCTTAGAGAAAGCCACCAAGCTCTGCTTCACGGTGATGTCAGCACCAGTTTGGCTGCAGGTGGATGTGAGTTTGTCACTTTCTGTCGCCAGGTCAACGAGGGATCAAAGCTTTGTTTGTTCAGGATGAACTCCTGCGCTCCTGTCTGGCACTCTCCCATGCATCCTCTGTTGCCATAACGACAGGTTTCCCCACACACTACAATCACAGGTACCTACACATGTACACACACACACCGAGACACAAGTTTATTTTCGCTTTCACCTGCCTGCAGCTCAACGTATGCTGCTGTCACACAGATGATTGTGTTACTTGTTTGGTGCCAGGGTTCTATTTCCTGTTATGCCCACAGAGTCTGACGTGACTTGTTTGGTCAAACTGCATCAACCAGTCCCGGAAACACACATCAGTAACTGTTGCATCAGCTGACACAGGGAGCAATGTCACGCATAAGTTTGAGTCCCAGGAAACTCCAAATGATTGTTATTGGTGTTTTTAAGCCCTCCTGACGAAACCGACGGCCCACCTGGAGCAATTGCCATGGCGACCATGCTGCTGTCACTAGGGAAACAGGTGACAATGGTGACAGACAGGAGGGCGCTGGACATGAACCGGGCCATCATTGATGAAGCTCTGAGGACAGGTGGGACACAGTTTTAGTTTAAATCTGGGTGATCTCATTGTCCTCCACCGTGGCTCATGAAACTAAAACAGTGCTTCATTGATTTAAAAGAAATCTTGTGCTCGGTTTAACAACTGTAATTCCACTCTCAGGTGTTCTGAAAGCTGCAATCCCATTGGTCACCTTTGAAGACAGAGGCCCAGACTCTGCTCTGCACTTCTTGTGTCATCATGGAGACCCCGCTAAGCCCAGGTTACCTGACCTGTCATATGTGTCTGCAGTAAGGACGAGGACACAGTAAAAGGCCTTTTAGCCATATCAGCCAATCACTGAAGAGAAGGATAAACGCAGAAATACAAAATGATCACTGCTGATGTTTTGGATCGTTTATATTTCAGAAGAAGAGTTGTATGGTGTTAAAGACCAGGCAGTACACTGGTGTGCACACGTATACACAGAGATGTGGAGGTCAGTGATCATGTGACCTGCAAATTGTGTGTGTTGCTCACCTTCCAGTATTGTGCTTGTTGTACCAGGTACGACCACTTGGTGGCGATAGAGCGCAGCGGACGCGCAGAAGACGGGAATTACTACAACATGAGAGGAGTGAACATCAAACATCTGGTGGATCCCATTGATGACCTGTTTATTGCTGCTAAGGATATACCAGGAATCACCACCACAGGTATTCAGCACTGCTGCATTTAGATTCTTAATGTGATATCCATAAATCCTGCATTAGTCTTGTTTTAAATTTATTGATTATCCCAATATAAACAGATCAGGACAGCAGGTATTCTCCTCTCTGTCTCTGCAGGAATCGGCGATGGTGGCAATGAGTTGGGGATGGGTACACTGAAGGAAAAGGTGAAGGCCCTGATGCCCAATGGGAGTCTCATAGCCTGTGATGTTCCTGCAGACTACGCCATCACTGCTGGTACAGACCCACAGCTATCACACAGACTGGGTGCAGTAAAGGCTGACCGTGACACTGGCAGGGTTGTAATGGTGCATACACACTGCACAGAAACACACATGTACAGCGTAGCATTGCGTCTACACACAGAATGCATCTACAGCGTGGTAGGCAAAGACCCGCAGTGAAGTAACCGTGTCATCGGTGTTATGTATATACAAATAAGGAGGTGAAGCCAAAAAGAGGAAGTCATCAGGAAATAACATGCTCTGTCGTTTTGCCTCCGCAATGCATCGTTAGATAGTCGGCGCACAGTCGAGGGGAACCAGTAGCGGTGCGAGGGCGCCACCATTCGAGTCTGTCACTGACCTGAGGTCGTCTGACTTCGCTCCACCCACACTATGACACTGTCTTGGCGTGTTAGTTCCTTGCAAATGTTCAGTTATCTTTGTTAAAAATGGAGAAATAAGCACAGATTCTTGACTTTACTGCTCATTTTTCCGGCCAGCGTGCTGAACTTTTAGACTTCAGCGTTGTTTAACCTGCCGTCTCCCACTCTGACCCCCGTCCCTCCCTCCCGCAGGGGTGTCTAACTGGGGAGGATACGCTGTGGCCTGTGGGCTCTACCTGCTCCACACCTGCCCCTCCCACCAGCGATACCTAAAGAAAGGACTGGGAGCAGAACAACTAGCCCCGCAAGAGCAGCTCCAGGACTGGACTGCTAACCTGCCGTCTGTGGAGAAGGTGACTGACAGACACACGCACTCACATCCTCACACACACACACACACACACACACACACACACACACACCCTTCCGGATTATTTTTCTGATGTTCCTTCTGCTTTCTCACACCCTTTATGTGATCGGTCTCATGTGTTTTCAGATCAGGTGTTTGTTAAACTTTATTAAACCTTATAATGGTGACTCATGTATTGCAAGTTTTGCACACAAATGCACAGCAATATGCCTGCTCCATTTCTGCACAAGCCACGAATGGATGGAAAACAGATTCAAAACACAGCGTATGCATTTTTGAAGTGATAAAACCAAAATAAATAAAATCAGTTTCACTGATCCGGCCTGCAGACCTCGCTCTCCGCAGCCTCGTGTCCATCAGCTGTTTCTGTGAGGACCTAGTGAAGATTTACACACTCTCTGTTCTTCTCCCCCAGGAGGAGTCCATCCTCTCCACTCTGATGAGGTTTGGGATAAGGAGCGGGAAGACTGCTCACCTGGCCATGGAGGTGGACGGTTTGACCTTTCACCCCACACACTCTGACATCATCACCAGACTCCTGGAGGTCACACTGGGCTCCGCCACCCGGAGGCCTTGATGAACTCATCCCTCCTGTTCTTTGAAGTATTTTTAAAAGAGGCATAGTTTAGGCATCGAGAAGAGAACTTACGAGGACTGGGGCCAAATAGCTGCGAAGGCTCATTAAGGTTAGAGCCCTGAGGCTGTGGCAGCGAGCAGAGAAACACCGAAGCGCATATCTCACACAGACACAAGCCATCAATGCTGCTTCCCCTCTATTCAGATCGCCAACAGGAAGTGAGAGAGAAAAGACAGGGAATGAAAGGAGGTGTGTGTGTGTGTGTGTGTGTGTGCTACTGCCTTGGTTACCTTTCAGCCGCCTTCCTTGACTACAGGCGACAAAGTATCCTCAAGTAGAACCAGCCCTCTTTTCTCTGCCTCAGCACTGTGAGACTAATTTGATGCCTTAAAGATCTGAAATGTAAAACACTTCCTGTAGAGATGTAGAGATGACTGATTGTACAGTAACTGGTCTTTAATGTGTAACACAGATAATGTCCTCAGCGGCATATTTGGGGATTTGAAGATTAGTAGAAGCGTGCGTGCCTGTTGCCCTTCACCACTTTCTGTCGTGTTTGTGTTCGAATGCTACTTTGAACTCTTTGATAATGCAGCTTCTAGATGTGATTATATGGAGGCTACAACAGCTCATTCACATCAGTATCAAAACTGCATTTACTGCCACCCTCAACGCTCATTAATATCTGGTTTATTTCATATTATGCTTAATATTTAGGTTTGGAAATCATTTAAAATCAATCAGTCTTTAAATCAAACTTAAGCCGCATAAGAAGCACAAGAAATATTGCACATTATGGTGAATATGAGCAGAACTGAAATAATATTAATAGTTCTTACTGAAGCTACAGTGAATCTGAGCAGTGATAGTGTTTTTTTAATGTGTATGCTTGTGACACAGCTTACAGACTGATTATAAGCGTTGCTCCGCTTATATGTGTGACTGTTTATGAAGCGAGACATTAAAAAATGATAAAATGATGCAATATTGAAGTGATGCTGTGATTTTAATTTCAAAGTCAGGACAATCACTTTGTAACTATAATGTAGTTAAGATTAAATATCTTTCCACTGTTTTCACTGTGTGTGTTACATTATTGTTGGATTTTACACACTCTGGGGTTTCGCTGCTGCGACCATACTTGGTCAGCTGTGGGCTTTAGTTCGTGGTAGCTAATGTTTTAGCTAACTTCAGATAAATATTGTCTGCCTGACGTTACGGGGTCACTTCGCTGCCTCAGTGACGTCTCTCTGCTTGAGCTACTGCTACACAAATGTAGGAATTAAATGTGGTAAAAGCAGGAACGTGTTTATCACAGGTAAACATTTGAGCCAGTGGGGTGTTTGAGAAAGAAAGGATGAACACATAAGCCCTGCTTGCTTAAATCAGACTTATTTTCAGGAAATGTTTATTAATTAAGTCTAGACTAAACCGCCACAGAATCCTATCTCTCCAGACTACAGCCCGGTCCAGGTCAGGCTGGTCCTGATTCAGACACTATGACACAAAGTTAACTTCATTGGCTTTAACATCATGCTTGCTCTGCTTATGGAGCTGCTTTAATATTTTACATACATTCTTCATACAATATGTTTAATATTTCAATATCGGTAGCCAAGAACATCACGGTGTTGTCTTCATGCTGATGCGAGTGGTGCCTGCTTTGTTGGCAATTGTCCAGTGGTGGCGGCGTGACTTTGTTCATGGTGAATGAAGGCAAATTCAATGTGTTTTAGTCTTGTGATTGCCACAAAGTTACTGTTAAGTTGTGACATGGACTCATTTTAATGTTTCATACATATAAAGTAATTGTTTAGACCTTCGTTCACACAAGCTGGCCATTGTTTGGCAAAGAGTTGTGACTGAAAGCTTGGGACAAACTCTGGTAAGTGGACTTTGAGTTAAGGATTTGAGTCCAGCATACAATTACACATCATTTTAGTTTGATAGACAGTAGAAAAGAATCAAATCCAGTAAATGTTTTATGATGTAAAACCAAAAAATGGTGGTGGGACTCGACACACTTCTGTTTGCTTCTGTTTTGTCCCACTCTTCTTCTCATCTCCCTTCATCTCCTTCTCAACTGTGACCTCTGACCCCAGCACGACCCGAGTTTGATGCAACTTCCTGCTGGAGGACAGCGGCAGCCAGGAGCAGCTGAGACTGCCAATATTAACACACACACACACACACACACTTCCCACTCACACACACACACACACACTGTATTGGACACTTTAAGCAGACCCACACACAGCACAAGTGCCTGCAGGAAGGATTCTGTTACAAAAACAAATACAGTGACACACGAGGAACACTTCTGTTTTCACACACAAGTTGTTTTCATTTTCAGCTCCTGATTCACCTGACAACCATTTATTATCATCTCCTAAAACCAATAAGCACTAATATTTCTCCTCCAGCCAACCATAACTTTACTCCTCTCCACTTCACCAAGCACTGAGGTAAAGTACAGACTGCTGTAGCTGCTAGAAGAGCCAGAGTGCTGCAACTCGAAACTTAACCGCACTAAAGCAAAGCTCTTAAAGGAAAAATGCAATGAGTATGTTTCACCAGAAGGAAAGCAGACGAGCATTTAGATAGTTGTGCATGCAGGCTGCAGTTCAGTGCGCCTTTTTGTAAAGTCTTAGTATGGAAATAAGAACGTTGATGCACTGACCCAGTAGTCTAGCCTGATAGACTGAATGCTAATGTTAGCATGCTGAGTAGGATTTAAGTAGTATTTCAAAATGCTCAAATACTATATTATAAAACTTTGATCCTATTTAACATTTTATCATAAGAAGGCCAAAAAAAAGTATTTTATGACATCACTGTGACCAACAAAGACCACAAGTATACATCAGTGTTGTTCTGAAACTTTAGAAACACATGTAGTGAAGGAAATTAATAAAAAGGTATCAAGTGTATTTTTAGGCAAAATTGAAGTTATTCCTATAATGACATGCGAGATTCCAGTGAGACACGTGCTGCTTCACTCAGAGACCGTTATCCCACAGGACTGATTGATACAACAACGACTGTAGTGCTACACATATGGATTTCGCTGCAGCGAAGATACAAATGGTGATCTTTGCATTCATCACACACTGAAGATCACCAATTCAGTATCTGGCCAAATGTATGTAATATAATACAGTCACCATCTGTCCCTCTGTTTCCCCTCTGCTGAGAAATATGTATTTGTTCAGCGTTATGACGTCACGGTTAGACTGACCTTTTGATTAGAAGCTGTAATCATTTCATTGTATTATCCTGTGAGACATTTCTGTAAAACGCTGTTACCATTACCTCATCAAGTCTTGAGCAATGGCATGTTTTGCGAGCACACAGCGACCTTTGAGCTTTGACCTCCCAAATATAATCGGCTCATCATGAGTCTAAATGTTTGCGCTGGATGTAATTATATACCCTGTGATTGCTCCTCATCGTGACCTTAACCTTTGACCACCAAAATCTAATCTGCTCGTCTGGAGTCCAGATTTATGCTTGTGATGAATTGGGAGAAATTCCCTCAAGGCAATTTTGAGATACTACGTTAAAGCGACTGAAAACATGTTTTGTGGGTTCAAACTGACCTTTGACACCAAAACCTAATTGGTTTATGCTTGAATCCAACTGGATGAAGGATAAACGTAAAGAAATTTGAAAGTTGAGTTCACTCATATTGCATTCCCAGGAATCAAACAGATGTTCTCAGAACACTGTGCTGCAGTAATGAGTTTGAACATTTACATATTTTCATAATTTTGAAGTTTGGCCAATTGCTTGTTTGTTACACACCCACAAAGTGAAAATAACCTGAGTGCCACTCCAATATTTACCTTTTAGCTCTGGTTTGATCTCCACAACTTAGCAGCTTTTGCATTTAGCAGCTAAATATGCTATATGCTCCACTATACAGTGCATCTGGAAAGTATTCACAGCGCTTCACTTTTTCCACATTTCGTTATGTTACAGCCTTATTCCAAAATGGATTAAATTCATTTTTTCCCCTCAAAATTCTACACACACCCCAATTTTTGCAAGTTTATTAAAAATCAAAAAAATCACATGTACATAAGTATTCACAGCCTTTGCTCAATACTTTGTTGATGCACCTTTGGCAGCAATTACAGCCTCAAGTCTTCTTGAATATGATGCCACAGTTTGGGCAGTTTCACCCATTCCTCTTTGCAGAACCTCTCAAGCCCCATCAGGTTGGATGGGCAGCGTCGGTGCACAGCCATTTTCAGATCTCTCCAGAGATGTTCAATCGGATTCAAGACATTCACAGAGTTGGCCTGAAGCCCCTCCTTTGTTATCTTGGCCGTATGCTTAGGGTCGTTGTCCTGTTGAAAGATGAACCGTCGCCCCAGTCTGAGGTCAAGAGTGCTCTGGAGCAGGTTTTCATCCAGGGTGTCTCTGTACATTGCTGCATTCATCTTTCCCTCTATCCTGACTAGTCTCCCAGTTCCTGTCGCTGAAAAACATCCCCACAGCATGATACTGCCATGCTTCACTGTAGGGATGGTATTGGCCAGGTGATGAGCCTCCAAACATGACGCCTGGCATTCACGCCAAAGAGTTCAATCTTTGTCTCATCAGACCAGAGAATTTTGTTTCTCATGGTCTGAGAGTCCTTCAGGTGCCTTTTGGCAAAATCCAGGCGGACTACCATGTGCCTTTTACTAAGGAGTGGCTTCCGTCTGGCCACTCTACCATACAGGCCTGATTGGTGGTTTGCTGCACAGATGGTTGTACCCTTCCCCAGATTTGTGCCTCGAGACAATCCTGTCTCGGAGGTCTACAGACAGTTCCTTTGACTTCATGCTTGGTTTGTGCTCTGACATGCACTGTCAACTGTGGGACTTTATATAGACAGGTGTGTGCCATTCCAAATCATGTCCAATCAACTGAATTTACCACAGGTGGACTCCAATTAAGCTGTAGAAACATCTCAAGGATGATCAGTGGAAACAGGATGCACCTGAGCTCAATTTGAGCTTCATGGCAAAGGCTGTGAATACTTATGTACATGTGATTTCTTGATTTTTGATTTTTAATAAATTTGTAAAAATTAAAAAAAAAACTGTTTTCACATTGTCATTATGGGGTGTGTGTAGAATTTTGAGGGGAAAAAATGAATTTAATCCATTTTGGAAAAAGTGAAGCGCTGTGAATACTTTCTGGATGCACTGTATTCACCAGCTAGTTAAGTACTGTGTCTGCCTGCTGTTTGCTGCTGAGCGTGCATGGAACAGTTTCTTTCTCATGTTTTTGTTTGTGTTTCTCATGTCAGTGTAAAGTACATGGAACATTTAAGTGAAACGTGCATTGGCTCCACAAGTTAACTTTTTTTTAGATGCTGGTGGCACGAGATGAAAGTCTCGAGATCTCCTAAATAACTGAGGATTGTTCTCAGAGACCATGAATGTCTGCTAAATCCATCAAGTTTCCCAGTTCTTATAGAGATTTTGGTTTCACTTTGGTTCAAAGTATCCAAGAGAAAGCTTTGGAACCATAGTGGACATAGGGACGTGTAGATGAACCAAAGGCTTCAGATCACAGCACGCAGACACACCACAGTGCAGCTCAGTGCAGCACTGACAACCCATAAACTCTGGAAGGGCTTGAAACGTCTGTGACATCACACCCCGACTTCCCTTTGTTGACACTGCCTGCGTCAGACGCTGATGTCAGACTGAAACCACAGAGACCTACACACACACACACACACACACACAGAAAAAATGAGAAGCTGCTCTTTTTAGTACTCAGTTTCAAAGTTTTATAAAAAATATTCTTTATCACATTCGTCACTGTGGCGACACAGTCTATCGTTTGAACATTTATTGTTATGACAGGACGCTTTGATCATAAAACTATATCTCTGTAACAGTTAAATCTTCAAGAATAGTCAATCCGGACACAAAAAGTTCTGTTTTTACAACATTTAAAATGATTTACTGCCTAAAGTAATACTTCCACAGAACCAGAGCTGCGACCATGCAGCTGCTTGAACAGATTAACCTTGATATGCTTCCTAACAAAGTTTTGACAGTATGTCATCATAGATCCATAACATCACAGGTGGTGAGCGTATTAATATCAGATTGATCCCACGCAATATTAAATTACAACCACAACTACATAGTCCCATTCCCATGCATGCAAATAACAACATGTAAACATTAGAGATTGTTTCCCTTGATATGTATTCTCATATAGCACAGGAGTAGACCTGGACAGATGCATGCCAAGTCACTCAAAGCCATTTGCTTACAAAATAGTATCATTATTTAAATAGACCAGTATATTTCAGACATAATGAACCTTAAATATTTGCAATTAAAACAAAGTGAAGTAAGAAGAACCTCCTCTTCAAAGCTGGAGGTCAGGTTAACGTTGTGAAACAAGCAAAGAGGGAAGGACAGGCAGGTCAAATGATGAAGAAATGACTGCTTAAAGCAACTCTGTGTAACTTTTGACAAAAGGAATAGTAACAGCCCTCCTCCTACACAGTTACATTCATACGCACTCTTGTGCAACTGAACAGTCTGTAGGAGGTTTCCTGCTACAGCCTCACTTAGCCCAGCTCGGTTTGGCTCCCGTTAGCGATACTGTAATGTCGGCTATTGCCATGTGGCAGACCAGTACTGACCTGCTGTCTGCTGGGTCAGTTTAATGACTTGCTGATTCCTCTTCGCTTGAGCTGCTGTTACACTAAAGTTTCCATTATTTGTCAGTCACCGGCACAGTGGCTGTTAATGAGAGGTCACACAGGTTTGCTAGAAAGGTAAAGGTTAAATCACTGCCACCATGCTAAAGCCAAGTCTTGAAACTATGGTTACATTGTGCTGTGGGTACCATGATGGTGGGTGGCAGATTACTGCTGCAATCCAAATGATCATGGCAGAGTTAGCTCCAGAGATAGTTTCCAGCCTTCTAATTTGCAACATTTTGGTAAATTGAACTGAGATGTGGTATCAACAACATGTCAGGGATGCTTTTTATTGGGTTTGTTCTGACTCTGACTGCTGTTACTTTAACATCACCCTGGAAGATGTGCATGAAAAACCCTGACGCACTTATTTACCACACCTTTGCAGGCTAATAACAAATCTTTATACTGCAAAAAGAGGAATATTAATTGAAGATTGATTATGGATGTTATTACTGGTTGACATTGGTTCTTTCCAGCTCATGTAAGCAAGTCATATTTTGTTTCACAGGATGAAACATGAGCAGATTTACATGCAAAGATTCAAGGACCTGGAATAAGATAAAAAAGTGATGTAAGAGTGTTAAAAATGAATTTACTTTAATAACATTGTTAACAACAGTAGCTTCATTGTTACCACCATGAAATGATGGATTAAAGAGCACTTCGCTCAACCCGGCTGCCTCATCACAGAGGTCCAATCTGAATTTATGAGGAACAGTTACAGCTGCTTTTAAAGGTTTCCAGATAACATGACAACTGGAAATATAACATTTCATATTTTTGGATCTCCCTTATCATTTCATGATAATTCTGTACTGAATGGCAGCAGCAAGCGTTGGTAAAACTGTCAGGACCTCATCCGTCCGTGGTCCTCAGAACAGGAGAGCAGCCAATTGAGCTAGCTGCTTTACGTTAGCATCCAAATGAAATAATGTTGAAACAAAGCACATTGCATCAGTTTGGCCCACAACAACACCATGAGGAGGAATTTAAACAGGAGCAGAGCTGCACCCTGACCCGCGCTGGTACCTAACTTAAACAGATGTGGATGCTAGTTAAGTCACAAAAAACCCTGCCAGTCGACACTTCTCCCTGTGGGCGGGATTTAAAAAGGAGCGTACTGGACAGAAAGGTAGGCCCCTGAAGGTCCCGGTCACCCTCCCTGACAAACTGTACAGTGATATCACTTCTAAGTCAGGTAAAACAGTACTGGAGCATCAGTGGTGGCACACAGAACAGTCCACACAGCAGTTTTTAGCAGCGCTCAGAGCTCAAAACGCATAACTGCCAGAAAATGGACACTGAAAATGTGCCTGAGGTTGAACTGATGCCTGCATACTGGAGCACAAGTCATTTCTCAGCCACTGCAGACAGCTGGATTGACATAGGAGCACATCTGTTCCATTTAGCACGCGGGAGACGGAGGAGTAACGAATGCATCTCCCTGCCTGGGTTTGGTTGCCTGCGTATTCGTATGCGTGGGTTCATTTTGATTTGTGGGATGCCGGGTTCTGTTCTTCCAGGAGATGTAATGACTTTTATTCATGCCTGTAGTGTCCCTTAATTAAATACCAATTGTTTTAAGAAGTGATGCAGTGGTCGTAGCTGCCAGTGTTTGCAAAAATACTGCAAAGAGTCACACAGCATAATCCTGATGCTCTCCCACAGTATGGTTTGCACCCCCACCACAGCTGGCAACCCAAACACTGTTGTTAATAATGGCGCATAACTAATTAATGAAGTATGGCTAAATGAATTATTAACTATTTACACTTACACTTACACTATTGTACTACTGTAATACTGGCAAGCCCCTCCCCCCAAGAGTCTGGTAACCAAATGCACTAAATACCACCAGTCAACAACTCTGACCTCCTGATGTAAGGACCTTACCTCAGTCTCAAACTATACCTTCAATTAGCTTCAGTGTCCCCAGTGCAGGGAAATGTAAACAGAGCATTTACAGTGATACAACAGACAGCTGATTGACGTTCAGCTCCTCCGTAGTGTCAGCTGCTGCATCAGGGCTCAGTGTAAACACTCGAGAGAGAGAGGGAAGAAGTTGTATTCAGTCCAGTGCCATGGGACGATGGTGATGTAAACACAGCTGGGCCGGCCAGCCAGCTCTCATTAGGGCCACTGCTAAATTGAGCCTTACAGGCAGATGAGCTGCGGATGGTCTCCTGGGCGTTTTTCACTCACCCTCAGTTCAGCTTAGTCTGGGAATCAGTCCTGTCCTTTTCCTGATTGCTCCTTGGATGATTTTTAGCTGGTGTTCTTGTCCCTTCAGTCTTCTCTGACTGTTGGCTTTGCTTTTCTATGGCTATCACACAGCTGGGCTTCCCATCACTGTCCAGGCATTTGTCACTTGAGTGTGCGTTGTTGTCTACAGTTAAAGGTATGATGGTTTTTTCATCAGTCTGCATGATTAAAGTTGTGTTTTTGCTGGAGGTGTCTGTGTTTAGGTGGCTGAGTGTGCTGGTGTGCGTCAGCAGCATCACGGTTGGATGGACGTTGTTGTCCTCTGTGGCGACTTCGTGGGAATCGGTGGTTGGGTTGCCCGGGCTGGCATTTCCCCGACGACAGCAACAGCATAGTATCCTGAGGACAGGCCGGAATATGACCCTGTACAGGCCGCGGCGGGCACTTTCACTGACGAAGCAGTAGAGAGCAGGGTCTGCCACGCAGTTCAGGCTGGTCAGCAGCAACGACAGGTGGTAGTAGTTAAATATTCCTGAAAAGTAAGAAAACTGGCATGGTTATGGTGAAGACGTCATCATCCTCAGTCACTTGATTACTGCAGGAATGATACTGTACCTGTGATGAAGTTGCAGTCCCGCTCCAACAGGGTGCGTGCTAACAGGAAGGCGTGGTAGGGGGAGAAGCAGACGAGGAAGATGAGGATGGTGCTGCTGACTAACTGCCTGATCCTCACCTTCTGATCCGGCTGTGTCCCAGCGCTCCGACCCACGGCACGAAGGACGCACAGGTAGCTGATCTGGACAGAAAAAACATGCATCAGGCTCATTCACAAAACAACTGACTGGACTACGTGTTTCCATTAGATACCACTCCATTAGCGCTGAGGCTGTAGATTGCTAAACCAACTAAACCAACCAAGCTGCAGACTCTTAAGGCTAATCTGCAGTTTTGGGGCTTCATAAGCAAGTCAGTCCCCATAGACCCCAGCATAGACCCGATCCACCACGCACCAAGCTTCAGAACTGCTCCTCAGAAGCCTCTGGGTGACGTCACACTGGCCCCATCCTGTTTTATACAGTCTCTGAGGAAAACCTGCACTGGCTGCAGGAAAAGCTACCGTAGCTTGATTTCATGGAAGCAGGTCACTCTCACTGTAAATAAAATGGGCTCGTTCTAAAGTAACAACTAAGTATCAAGTATCACTGTCAAGTGATGGCATTGATTTATTTGACATTGATCATACACTAATGGAAATATTATTACTCAGTATCTTAAAAATATGTTTGAAATATTAATAAACCAACTCAAACGTGATTTCCACGCAGTAAAATTTGTTTGTATCAAATTAATTTCAACAAGATGGGATCAGTGACAAAAACAGCTATCTCACCGACAGAATGGCCAGTGGGAACATAAAGCCAACAATGAAGCGGTAGTAGTTGATTGGATACTCCCACGGCTTCATGGGGTAGTGCTCGAAGCACACCGATTGGTTCTTGTGGTCTTGGCTCAGCTCTTTATGACGGAAGAAAACAACACCCACAGCGATCTCTTTGAGCCAGATGATAGTGCTCGCGAGCCATGCTGCTTTCATAGAGCGAAGAGAGGTGAACCTGGAGATGACGAAAAAGACGGTTCAGGTCATTAGCATTAATTACATCCTAATTAAGTTCTAAATTGATTTCAATGCTTAAGCACAAGCAGTGGTGGAGGCTCTCTGATTCAAAGTTACCTTAAGGGATGGACCACAGCCAGATAGCGATCCAGACTGATACAGCACAGGAAGCCGATGCTGATGTAAATGTTCTCATAGAGCAGGAAGCCACACAACTTACACAGCCACTCTCTATGACGCCAGTCATCATCCTGAAATAACAACACGCGTGAAACGAGACAGAGGTTGGTTACACACGGACAGATGACGCATGATTATTGAACAGAAAAATGAAGAGATTTTACTTGAACCGGATGGATTATTTTAATGAAACATGATCAACATTTCTATTGAAACACAGCAAAACACTGTTTTAATTCTGCATAAAGAAAGGAACAGATGCAGTGTTAGCTGTGTAACTATATTCAGATGTAATTAAGTTATTGGGGTTTTCTGTATTTTACTATAACAATGCAGAGGAATGCTTACATTATTATTCTCAAGAGAGAAACATCTGGAATATAACAATATTATTGCAATGATTAATGTATCTATATGAGTGGAAGGCAGTGGTTTCAGCCTACCTGGAAGATGTACTGCAGCCAGAGCGGCAGTGACGCCAGGTATAGCAGGTCAGACACCGTGAGGTTCAGTAAATAAACTCCCAGCTCGTTCTTCTGCTTCAGCTGCACAGCAGCGTGGTACAAAGAGTACAGGTTGGAGGGAACGCCGATCTGGAACGAACAAGATCACTGACTGAGATTATTTCTTTCCTCATCGTCCTCCTCCACATCACCTGATTAGCAAAACACACGTTTGGAGCACTTGCCTCACGTCAGAACCTAGCATCAGGCAAAAGCAGTAATTATATCAATTTTCAGGATTTATGATTTCTTTATTATCTGCACATTGTAACTTAGATACGTTCATGGTCATGATTATGATAATAAGGCAGTAAAGATAAATTATAGTTAGTTAGGAAAAACAATTAAAGTTCAGATATGATAAAGTTTTTATGGCAAGCTGTGAGGACAAGTCTGGCCTTTGAAAAGCCGTGGCTCGTATTTGCCGTCACTAGCCGTCTATTCAGCCGTCCGCATTCTCTCCTCTGCACTGTCTACATCACTGTGTGATTCAGTTGTTCCCAATGCAAACCATTAAAGGAAACGTTAAAATGTCACCTATTATCATGCCTGTTGTGATGTGACGCTGTGTCGCTGTGGCACTGCCACTGTCCCACAGTAAATATGCTGACTGAACATGACTCAGTTGATGCAACGTGAGACTGCGACTGATGCTGAAATCTCACACACATTAGCCAAGCTTGTTCTTTAAAGTCAGTGTCAGTGTTGCAACAATGTGTTTTCAAGGAGGAACTGGACTTTCTGGGGCTTTCAGTGTGAGGTTCCTGTGTCCCACTGACCCTGATTCAGAAACAAACCTTTTCCTATTAGGTGAGCACTTTCATAAAGCATTCTGACAACTCAGCAGTTTCCCCTGGTACTCAGAAACTTACCAGCAGTACGAGGATGTACACACAGGAGAAGAGGTACTGGTGGATTTCATGGCTGATGGTGCAGTTAATCAGCTCCTCCCCAGACATGTTTACCACCATCACACCCCACTCACACTCACCCTACTTGACGTTCAGCATGCGTGCACTCACGCAAATGTTTTCAGACATGTTCACACACAGACACACACACACACACACACACACACACACACACACACGCACGCACGTAACCATAACGGAACACAGCGCACAAATCTTGATTGATTGCAGCACTTGTCTCATCTGGGTGAGTGTGTGTCTCCTCTGATCAGGTAGTCCAGTTTAAACCGACCACTGTGGGAAACAGAAGAATTAAGCCTGTTAGGGATTCTGAAGGCTTTACTGTATATGCACATTTATATCAATAATTCATATTAAAACTGCAGCTTCTGATTCAATTGAGGCCTCTCACTTCTATCACTGGGCTTCTTAAATGAATATATGAATATTAAGTACAAAATATATGACTTTAAGTTAAAATACTCTTTATTCTTTATTTAGTAATTAAGTTAATGCTTAAAAACACTATTCTGACATAGGTATAGATCTAGATATAGGTCAGATATAGATATATATATATATACGCTACCACTCAGCTCAGCCCTACATAACCTCACATAAAGACACAGAAACACACTGGCTTCCTGTTTACACCACAACTGCACACTGATCCTCTGAAGGAGTTTCACTTTGTCGTTATTTTGCTAATGCTAATCACTTTTAAAATCAAGCACTGCTCCTCCTTTTAGGGTTTTGCATATTTGCAAGCCATCAGCGCGTTCCAGAGAAGTGTGTGGCTCATGCTGTTCATGAACCACACGAGATACTGATCATACAGGCTTTTTTTAAAAACACCGTAGACAATATCATTACAGCGATAACCTTGATCAGAGATGCAATGTTTGATCAAAAAAGAAAGAATATAAGAAAATATAAGAAAGAAAGAACTTCCCTCCCGCTGCTCGCGTACACAAGGCAGTTTTACTGTCGGGCCCGGCGAAAAGAGGACACCGCGGTCAGGCCTGACTCTTACAGACTGTAGGATCACATTCAATTAGCTGACGCTGTTGCCCAAAGCAACGTACAGCCCTCTGAAGCGTGAGGATACAACCAAAAATTGCAAGAATCCTGCAAGTTCATTAATTATATAATAATCTGTGAACATGGAAGTAAAAGGAGATAGAGAGAGAGTTTTGATGTGCTAAGGCCTGGTCTGAACACAGCTGAGTTTCACTCTGGAGAGGTGTTTAGCCGATGTTGACCCATGTCAGTGTGGAGCTCGTACCACTGTTTGGAAGCCTGTGTTCTGTACTGCCCCTTCAGTCACAACCACCATATGCTCAGTGTGTGTACTGCTGCACATCAAGCTTTCATTCTTTCCTACTCTATATTTTGGAAGTCAGCTCCCCCCCGCTGTTGTTGACAAACACTTTTCCCATAAAGCTCAGTAAACTGTGACACCGTGCTTGCAGGAGCCAAGGGTTAGCTATTTCCTGTTCTGACCTCCTCTGATGCTGTCAGAGTAAACCGGTCAGTGAAAATGAGCTTCGACATATGAACAGCGTCTAAATACAGCGGCGCTTCCTTTCGGTGACCTGTGAGTCAGTGGACAGTCGAGCTTCTGAATATAACCTCCACTATATTTCTTTGCTTTGGCGTCCCAGCATCTTTAGAATGGCTCCGTAATAACATACTATAAAACCATTTAGAGCCACTTTAACACCACACACTTCAACCACAGGCATCATCTCTCTTTCTTGCACTCTCTCTCTCTCTCTGGTCCTCCTAAATAAACCACAGTCAGATTAAGGCACAGCTGGATGTACTGTACATTCCTTAAGAGTCAAGCTGACCCATGCTTTTAACCCTTATTCAGCCAGGTGACTGAGACACACAAGGACTGTGTCATTTCCTCTCTGGAGGAAAATTCATTTGCCTTTCACACCTTCACCTGCTGACCCTGCAGAGGAATGCAGAGGTCTGAGGTGTCCCACAGCTGCCTCAGCCTGTAATCACCTAATCTTACTACTACATCCTATGTGGACACAGATGTAAGTAGGTCTAGTTATGGAAAAGTGTAGATATAAACAGATTAGATCAGATATATAAGATGAAAACATGCACAGAGATGATGAAAATTAAGCACTAACATCAGCCATCTGCCAGACAAGCTAACCGCATTACAACCAGCGAACACCTCACATTTAGACCGAAACATTACTAATGTCTGTCTGAGTCACAGATGGATGTGCTATTGGAGATAGACTCCCCTCCTTCACATGCATGCCAGTGAGGTTAGTGATTGAAAGTATAATCCAGGAACAGCAGCCTCTGTAATCACTGTGGCATCTGACCTGCAGATCGATGCCACAGCGTCAAAAGATAACAAGCCCGCAGCAGAGCCACCTGCAGCGGGGGCGGCAGTCAAAGGAACAAAAAGGTGTACGGCAGAAAAAGGTTCCTTTGTTTGACACACCGGAACATCTCTTCTAATAATTGCAAATTATTAACAAAATGTTTAGTACAGTGAACTCGTGCTTTATGTTTCCAAACAGCTTCATCGCCATAAAAGGCCTGGTCTTTGATTAACTTGAATAGGCTCATATGGTCACCTGCACATCGTGAGAGTGACAGGGGGATGGCTCAGCAAAACATCAGGCTTTTTCCTACTGACAGTCACCAACCTGGGCCATCATCGACCCATAAACATCCACAGAACACACTGGCCTAGCAGTTTCCATTGGCAGAGAGTAGCTAGAGACTGTTAAACAGTGAGGTGTGTGTAACGCAGGGTAACAGAAACACTGACAGGGCCGTAACAACACAACACAGGAAGTGTTTGGTGTGTGGCGCGAGGCAGATGTGCGCACAATGAGCAATTTTACATACATACATGCATATAGGACATAGAACACACGCTTATTTCATATTCTTATTAGTGAGTCAGCAGCCAGATATTATTGACCAATGGGGGAGTCAGTACAGATGATATTCATAATAATTAACTGCAGTTATAAAACATTTCTACTGGTCATCCTTTCCAGCAAACTTGTTCTTGAAGCCCTCCTGAGAGTTAACCTGACCCCCAGCAGCATCCATCCAGACTGGAGCAGACACTCAGTGTGCAGCTGTGAAGTCTGGACTTAATGAAGTAATTCAATCACATGGGTTTATTTGGGGTGATTGGATGAGGGTTGAACTGTGTGCGCGCGGGTGTGTTCGTGTGTGTTATGTATACATTAGTGGGCAGATTATCCTTGTCCAAACAGATTTACAAAATGGGAAACCACCATATCACGTTATCGCATCAGTGAGTCGTCATGGAGATCTCCTGACTGTGGTCAGAGAACGTATCCCATGCTGGACACATGCCAGGAATACACACACACACACACACACACACACACACACACACGCACACACACACTTCAGGTGACACAGCCAGAGTCACATCTGTCCACCTGCTGAATGTTAGTTAACTCTACTTTAAGCTCTGCTTTGGGCTCCACCACCTCCTGAGAATACTCCACTATGTTCACCTGCTAGTCTCCAGCTTTAACTGTGTGCTGTTTGGCGCCAAGCGGGTCATGTGTCCATTGGTTTAGCCCCACTTTGTGTCCTGACTGACATCTAACCTCAGTTCCAAACCTCTCCGCTCACCCAGAGATAAGCAGGGATTCTGTTTGTGTTACTCATGCTGTGTGGACATTTAGTCCCGACATAGAGAACACACAAACAGGAGAGATGCTGGATGTAAAACATACAATCTGAGTGGCAGAAAACAAAATTCAAAGCTGTGTTTGAAATCTCCAATGAGATAGGTTTGTCCTCTGAAAAACAAACTATGTGGTAAACGGACTGTACTTACACCGCGCCTTTCAAGTCTTCTGACCGCATTCAGCTATGTATACAGTGATGGTACAGATACAGTAACTAACGTTCATACACTCATTCATATATAGATGGGACCACCCTCAGAGTGACATGCAGCCCAGTGGAACAGAGACTCACATATGCTGTAACCACCAATCTTCTGGTAAGTGGACGACCGGCTCTACCTCTGAGCCAACATGAAGAATTACCTGTTTAACATCTAGTTGTGGTCTAACTCCAGCATGCATGGTTGCAGCACCTGGTTACATATGTGTAGCCACTGGAACCCTCAGCTCTTCAACTCTGTAGGCTCGCCATCATCTCTTCTTGACCAGTCTCCTGGACCTTCCAGACTAAAAAGGGTCTATGTGACGCCTTAAATTCAGGTGAGATTTTACCACTGCACCATTAAGAGCGTGTATATCAACTGCATCACAGGAGGCTTCAAAGCTGCAGAGGGCATTGAAAACAGCCCAATGAAACACTGGCCCTCCACTCCCATGGTTATTGAGGTTGTCCAGCACAAACATTGTCCAAGAGGGGCTCGTAACAACATCAACACCTTCACCTCAGCCACAGACTCTATGCCCTCCTTTCCACTGGGAGGTGCTACAGGACCCTTCATTACAGGACTTCCATCTGCACTATGGATATCTATACCATATATTATACTGTATATACTTCTCACATTCATGCTCACCCCTAGACATATGTACATTACTATACACTGCTTTTTGAGCTTCAAGTTGTTTGTTAACAGCATTTTATATATCTTAGTAACTGCGCTGGAGTTTAATATCCATCCAAGTCAGCCCAAGTCTCTTCCTGCCTCTGCTGCTGCTACTGTTCTCCCACATGTTTTTCAGGCTTACCTGCACTGAACACCAGCTACAGCTGCCAAACTGTCCAACTCTGCATGTCTGCATTGTGACATGCAGAGTTGGACTCTCAGCACACTGGTACCTAAACATTGGTGAATTTATTCAATCTCCCAGACACCAGGATCAATGAGTTCGCCAACTACCCGGTGATCAATACATTAACTTGTATCCTGAAGGCATCTGCAGCGCTATTGCTGCTCTGTGATTAGTGACCCTGACAGCAGTAACCATGACAACAGCAGCAAGTTGTAGATCAGGCACTTATGAGAGTCCAGCCACTAATACAAGAACCGTACAGGTACCACAGCGGTCCACCAGCTGTTTTCACTTCTGCTGCTTTCATCTTCATTATCATCATGATCGCTGATCTTCAGCCTGTTATATGCTCATCTGCAGTATGCATGTAACATTATCTATCAAACACATTCTGATCTCACCACATTTCCTCCTAATCACAGGATGTTTGTGTATCACTCGACATCACAACATCACTTTTTACTTGCTCACTTCTTACTTGGAAACTTGGAAGCCAAACCACACCCTCTGTGTTTGCTTTAGCTGACCAGAAAGCACAAATTATGCCTAAATTCCGGGAATGAGTTGTATAATGACACTTGCTGATGTGAAATGTCTTTAGGCTTCAGTCCCATGCAGTCGCACAGTGATGTGTCCATCGTGGTGACCCCGGCTTAGCCACGTGGACGTTTGCCCTCATTCTGTTACATTATTCATATGAAACTACTCTAGTGCATAATGACAAGCGTGCTCGCAGTCCATCAGTTGCTCACGCTTACACTGCATTTATGCCAATGCACTTTGTAGTGCTGAACCCAAACACCATGTTTTCCAAGTGAAGCTGACTGCATTCGTCATGGCAACTACAGTATCAAGGTTGGACTAAAGAGACCATTACCAGGCTGTTTGGGATATGTTACAGGGATATGATGAGAGACCTGAGCTAAACATGACTGTAGTGATTTTTCACTGGTATACCACTGATTCTTGAGAGCTGGGACAAAACATGTCCTACATAGAAAAGTCATCTTTATGTTAAAAATCAAGAATTTTATTAGAAATAATATACAGAGACTAAAATCTAAAGGAACTGTGTATATACCCATGTTATTGTTCCCAAATATATTTAAAGTTTCAATTCAATTTGTTAAAAATGTATGTTCTGTAGTTAGAGAGTGCATGTTCCTGTACCTGTCCTCTCTGAGACTCCACAAATTAGAAAGTATATGTATCAAAAGAAGTATAATGGTTATAAATACATCAAACAATACAAAAATTGAACTTCAAACAATATTTTCTACAAAAATCTGCCTCAGATCAAAGTTGTGTTCTCAGTTTCCGTCAACACCATCAGATTTTTTCATAATACTAAATAATTTAGGAAATAGTATGGTCAGCTATATCCTTAAGGACCCCTTTTCCACTTCCTGTGTATGATGATTCAGCAGAACTACACACGCTCTGGTAAGTTTTAGTTTTTTGATTCTTTATATAAACAACATTGATGTCACTGTAGTCACAACTGTAACGTGTCAACACCGTCTTCCCAGTAATGATAGTCTAGTTAAGAATTGTGGATTTTAGTGAGGTTATTGAGGCAGCCAGCAGCTAAGGAAAAACAAAATGGCTGCAATGTACAAAACATATTTACCATGGGGGAAAACATCCCTTTTGTCAACACCGTCAGATGTCAACACCGTCAGGTGTTATTACTGACGGTGTTGACATGTTAGCTGACAGAGTTGACAAATCCTCCCGTAACTTCTTAATGTGATAATATAATATTACCTATGAACATGATAAAATATTACAGTGTTATCTAATGGTTTTGTTTACACACAAATGTACATATAGCCTGATTTATGTTATTTAACCTTGTATACCATAAACATTTGACTTGTAGAGAGAGTGATGAATTAACTATCAATGTAAAATGAGAATAACGAAAGAACACTACATTCAATCAAGAGAACCACTGACACAATACTGAAACAGTATCTCACAGTTTCCTTCTTCCTGCAGCCCCAAAAGACGACGCACTTCTGCACAGACTGTGCACTTTAATTACGTTCAATATGTTCAAAGACAAAGATTTGTTAGAATTCTGTTAGAATAGTTTGTCATCTCCATCAATTGTTTAGTGTTTTTATTTATTTTTAGTTCATTTAATACATGTGTTAGTATACTTAAACTGACCATGCTGACTAATGATTTTGTCAACACCGTCAGTGACTGTCAACACCATCAGTGACTGTCAACACCATCAGTGACTGTCAACACCGTCAGTGACTGTCAACACCATAAGTGACTGTCAACACCGTCAGGTGCATGTTTTTGCTGATTTTCAATAAACATTAGTTACTTTTTTCAGTTTATGTTGTTTATCTTTAAAGATAACTGATCTACATCATATTGTCTCATTTTTCAAGAAAGGAAATAATTTATTTAGTCTTAACATTAAAAACAAAGGAAATTAGGAACTGGCATTTTCAGAATAGTGTGAAATCAGAACAAAAGTTTATATATTGTATTTTATTACATATCAGAGTAACTAAACCCTATTATTAGATACTTAAGAACTTTAAATTCTTGTATTCTTGAACAAACTAAAATAACATACTTTTTAGTATATCTGACGGAGTTGACACAAATGAGTTACGAAAAGAATACTTCTTATTTTTTAAAATAGTGTTTTATAAGAATAAACCTGTTCCTTTACATGGTTTGATAACTAAGACCTGTCTCTACAAAAATATCAACTTCAAATTAATGTAGCATACATTTTAAAATTTTCTAAAACATGTTTTGTCCCTTATCTGAAGAATCAGTTTAAAAAGAGGTACTGGAGCTGGATGTGACACTGGAATCTCTCTCAGTGGTTTAGAGCAGTGTGTAAATTTCAGTGTGGAGGATCATTGTTGACTTTGGAAACGAGAAAAATGTGAAATATCACAAAAGCTCAGCATCCAGATATTGAAGGTTGTGAACTTTAAGCTGCAGGTCATGGCTCTCTCTCTCTCTCTCTTTCTCTCTCTCTCTCTTTCTCCCTCTCTCTCTTACACACACACACAGAACTCTGCATCATTCTGGCTGTCCACTCCTGCATTTCCCTCTTGACAGAACTGGCAAAGTAAAGAGCTGTGATAAATTCTGAGGAGCGCTCCCACCGTGTCCCCATGCACACCTCAGCCGGGGGGGGGAGTCACCAGGCTGCCTGCTGGGAAAACCATATGAAGCCAAGTGCAGCCAGAATGCTCGAGAATGCCCGACAGCAGGCCACAGGAAAAACAATGCTGCCTCTCCTCCCACTTCCAGAAAAGCTTCTTCATTAGAGGCAGCAAGGGAAACAACGCTTTTCCTGTAAGATTTGGGACTGATGCAAAGGATGTGCACAGGGCCTAGATCAAACATAGGATCTACCATCACTATATTAATCTGATTATCTGCTGAATGATGCTGAATGGTGCCTCTGATATGAATGACCTTAAAGTTTTCATCCTCTCCACTCTGTTCCCACTAATAACTGCACCTGCTTAGTTAACTGATTTGAAACCAGTTTTTAAAGGCAGGTGTGCCATGGCTGACTTCAGGGAGAATTATAGGGATATGTTCATTTTAACCATCATCAACTAATGATCCTTCCATGACCAAAGTAAAATCTGTGATAAAATGTAACCGATGTGAAAATAACCCCACTACTGCGTGGTGTCCTCCCTCGTCTCCTCCGGGGAAATCATCTCCATTCATTCCAGCAGGTTGTAAATCAGCTTCCCTCTCTGGTCCTATCCTTGATTTATAGTGTGCTTCGGTTTGCGCTCTCCAACAGATATGATTCACTGTCTACACATCCTGAAAGCGGCTTCACATGTCTCCTCCTATACTGTTCATCAACCTGTGCCAAATCGATCCAGGAACACATGTTCAACACTGGTGTCACATGTTAGGTGATGAGTGCTCTGCTATTCTGTCTCATAAGTGTAGCTTCACTCAGACCCATCTGCTTTCCCATCCATCTGAAATGAACATAATCTCCGTCCATGTCAGCTTCAGACAGCTGATTAGTTTATCACAGAGCAACTATCAGATCTGGATCAGGCTTAATCACCAGGCCTTCTTCAAATGCATGTGTCACGACCAGTCTTTGTCCTGACTCAGTGTAAAGGTGAATGGACTAAAACAGTGCTGTTTCCTCCTGATTCCTTATCTCACAGAGAAAAGACCTCGGAGATGACATCAAATGTGATTTTCTCCGTGCTAAGTTATTGTCCAGCTCCACACATCCCCCTTCACTCTGCTGTATGATGAATGCAGTCGCGTAGCATCGCTCACCATTGGAGCCAGACGACTGCCTCTGAGGCTAGTGGAGCCGTCACTCTGAATAACATCAACCGATTACTCAGTTTGATGCAGGCAAGGATGCGCAAAGTCAGTGTTTGCTGTCTGTGCCGTTTGGTAGGGGCGGATTTTGTGACCCGTATTACTACGGCGACAAACTAGTGTGTTTCAGTCCAGCATCGGAAATGGTTGTTGGTGTCAGAGGCATCCATCCATCCATCCATCCTTCTGCTCTGTTTTGGAAAACAAACAAGGACGTTTTAATCTGATGCACTTAATGTGTTTGCATGGTGCAAAAGAATCATCTAATGTTTGCTCCTTAGCAAACACAAACTACAGCTCATGGAACTGTCATTAGCTCTGTGGGCTTATTCAGATAAACTAAAATACTGGACAGACTGAAACTTTGAGTTGATCATGGTGAAAGGTAAAGAGTCAGGATCACCAGAGAGGGAAAGTAAGGACCCCTGAGCCATTAGGATATGGATTGGTTGTATTGGTCCATTGAATATTTGTATAGATAGTTTAGTATGGACCAATGTGGTCGTCTGAGCGACACCCGTGAAGCCCTGGGGCATGACTAAAATATAAAAATATCAGGCTGGAGAGACTCGTCAGGGAGTCGTCATCACTGTCATATCTGTCACATCTGTCACAGACGATAATGTGAAGTAAACCGGATCAAATACATAATCACAGCCTCAGATGCTGTGCTCAGTCAGCTTTAATAAGATACGTCCCTGCCAGTACTCAGGAGGTGGTGTTTTGCAAAAACCCTCTCCGCCTTTCTGTTTTCATCTTTTCTGCTAAGAGCCAAGAGCTCAGCTAATTGCTGTGGTTTTTCTCGGCACTGCATTTCCCAGAGATCACCTGCCCACAAAAAAGCACCGCACCATGATTTGTTTGGAAGCTCATGCTCTTTTGTTGTCACAGTTTGGCCAAGATCGCTCTTAACGATGGCTATTTTTCTATTTATTTTGAAAAAAATGGAAATATAAGACACATCACTTCTCGTACGAGGATTGTATTGTTTTTACTTGTTTACTTCCAGCAAGCTGTGGACAGGAGAGATTTCAGCGAAGTGACTGTGCTCTGCTCTTGTGTGTGTGTGCATGCTGCTTCACTGTGGAACTAAACTGACCGAAACCAAGTGACAGGGGCCCTAAAAGACACTGATGCATAGAGTCCCATCAATAATATTATTATACAGGTGCTGTTAAAGGCCCTTGTTGCAGTTGCAGTTACAAATGCAATATAGAGGTGTACACTCACAAGCAAATCTGCAATTAATGAAATGATCACACAAACACACAGAGTGAGGGTCTGGAGCTGAGGGGTGGCTGCCTGCTTGGTTATTCAGCCCTGCTAAAGTGCTAAACTGAGGTCAGATCACAACAATAAGGTAATAGAATATGTCAAGTATGGCTTCATTATGTGTCAGTCAGAGAGACTATAAAAACAAATACATTATTCATATGCATCATCTGTTTCCTAACAACCCCATGAAAATACACTGTGAAGCGGTCATGCCTGCGATGTGACTGACAGGGTGTGCGCATGCCTCGGTATCCACGCGTTCCGCACAATCTTATCTGCGGTATTCTCCTAATGAGGATGAAAGCCCATCCAGCTTATTTTAAATAAGATATGAGCTTCACACGAGCCAGCCTCAGCTCGTAATATTCCAGGATCCTGAGCGACGGCCAAGCAAAAGAATATTTATATCAGTGTTGTAACTGTGGAACTTTTTAGTCTACTCTTTGTTCCCTGCAGGACTCCAAAAACCGTCTAGCGCTGAACACCGACGCAGAATATTAACTGAGGTGTTCTCAGAGTTTAGGCCACAGACCTAATTGCTTGCTGCCTCTCACCTCCACACTCTGAATAATGAGCTTATCAGATAGAAAGAGGAAGAAAGAGGCAGAGAACAAGAGGAAAGAGAAAGAAAAAGAAAAAGTCATCTGTGAAGGAACTTGAGAGTAACTTCTTAATCCTCTCATGTCCTGGAACTTTCTCAAGGCTCAGGGCAGCACCAAATGTTTTGATCAAGGGTGCAGTCATGGAGTTGTACCATTAACTGTCAGTCATGTCATTGATCTAAGTCTGTTTGAGGTGTTCCTTCATGTTGCAAGAGAAAGACCCTACAACTTCCTTGATGAGCATATTATGTCTTCTGGAGTAATTTTAGGGAACCTAAAAACTTAAAGACACCTGGTACTCTCAACAGGAGTCCAAGGGACATCTTGGATGCCCTGGGTACACTGGGACCCTGGAAACTCCTTGAGAACCTTGCAGAAGTCAATCAAAGCAACAAGGAGAACCAATGTCCAGGGTGATTTAAGTCTTAGTAGTGGTAGGAGGGTTTGGGTCCTTTAGCAGGATCCAGACCTCAAGGTCTGGTTTTGTGGAGAAGCCCTGGAACACTTTTTGTGGCCCCTGAAACCTTCACCAGGGCCACTGCACAGCCTTGTGGGCCCCTAGTGCAGTCTCAAAGGCTGCTTGGATACCCCTGGAGGTCCTTGGCAGTCTTTGGTCTTCACATTTAGCACTTCCGCCGCAGCCGAATTCTGTATGTGAAGCCACAGAGGCCTGCCTTTCTACCAGCGTCTGCAGAGTGCTGAACACTGTTTGTGGATGAATGAGGTTAGGGACACTGCACTCTGTCCAACTGGTGCCCAATGTCTGGGCCTGGACCCAAGGGAAGGCTGTAAGGAGATTGAAAAGTGTGCCTGAATTGTCCGGGAAGAGACCAAGTCAAAAGTAATTACACTGTGATCAACAGTTATTTGTGTGCTCGAAGGAGTCCTGCTCTGACTGGCGATCAGAAAAACTGCACTGTGGGGAAAATCGATTGCACGTACAGTTTATGTTTATGTGTGTGGATTGCCTTTGTTTCCTGTTTTCTTTTGACAGGCTATATTTTGATCAGTATACTGTGTCTTGAATTCTCTCTGTGTTTGACTTTGTGGGTATAAACTGTGATGCTTTGCGGTGAACTGAAGGGCCTCAGCAGTGCTGCTGCTCCTCCACTCATGACAGCGCAGCTCACTAAAGCTGAGTGGGTTAATGCTGCGGAGCCTGATAAAATGTGTCGACATGATGGATGAGGAGTCTAAATACAGGCTAAATTGGCATAGCTGCCGGGCTGATTCTCTGTTTTTGTGGGCAATGAGTCAAGGTTTGGAACCGAACAACAACCTGCATGCTGGTGGACAGCTTCCTGGAAAGTGCTTGAGCTTATGTCACCCTCTATCTTCTGTGCAACTTCATTTGTCTCTATATTCTAGTTAAGATATCAAAAGTTCCAAAGATCTAAAATGTGTCAAGAAGAATTTTGGGAAATGTATATAAGATGCTGCACAAGACAGCTGGAATATTTTAATCTGATGGAATGTTGAAGTCATGAAAAACATCCTTTGGTTATGAATATTCCTCTCCGTGTGAACACACAGCTTAAAAAAAGTTCAAAATCTCAACTTGAGGTCCGTTTCCTAGTATTTCTTGGACTTTTAACTGCAACGGCTCCTCATCAGCAGATGGAGTTTGGTCCGTCTCTTTGGAGTCTCCATGACAACAGAGCAAACTCAGTCGACAGAGGAAGATCATAGATTAAATTTGAAAGCTGTGGGGAAAAATAATTTGACTTTGAGAAAGCTCTTTTTAACAAACTCACAAGAGCTTAATAAAGCTGCAGAGTGGGCTGACAAATCTCTAGTGGAGGAGGATGAACTTTGTTTGAAAAAGTAAAAGTAACAATAATACAGTGTAAAAATACTGAAAAGTAAAAGTCCTGCATCCGAAATTGTATTTGACCAAAACTACTTGAGCATCAGGAGCAAAATGTACACTAAAAAGTACAGTAATTGAGTAAATGTACTTAGTTCCTTTCAAAAAATGTAATTTTCTGTGATGATTCGCTGTATATAGAAAATATTGATTAGCTTTTGCAGCTTTAAAGCTACTTAAAAGGAAAATGTGGAATGCTGTATGAGTATGATAAGACATTGAGATGCATATTTCACAAATTCCCACTCTGATCAGAGAACCGAGCTCCAACATTTGATGAGAAAACAGAGAACAACCAAAACTACAGCCCATCAGACTGCACAGCTGAACACCAGGCCCTGTGAGACACCATCTGTTCATCCAGCCACTTAATCAGTCACTCAGTCGCTGTACTTGTCTTCTGCGAATCTGACAATCATAAACTCAGAATCAGTCAGTCAGTGAGCGTTTGAGGTAGAAGGAGCTGCTGAGGTGAACCAGCAGTCATCTCCAACCTGCAGCCAACATGATCTGAGATCCACTCTTTGTCATTAGCACAGCAGCACCACAAACACCCCCAAAATCACCATGAACAATAATACAGAAATAATCTAAGTATCTCCAGCAGCATCATGTTCCCGTCATATCCCTGATTGTGCCCTACAGACAGACACTTTCACATCTGTAGCAGGGTTTGACCTAAAGTGCAACAGGGTCTCCACTGACCCACGACAGAAACGGTCCATGCCGCATCCCACACGCTGTGTTTCCACGCATGCTGATTCTGTATGAACATTACAGAAGCTTACCAGTCCATCAGGCAGCAGTTATGGGAACTTCCATTTCAATTACAGCCGCTCTTTCTCTCTCCTGCAGCTCCACACAAAACAGTCTCCGCAGCAGCAGTTGACGCTACTTAGTGACTTAATGCCTAAGATAAATAATTCATAACTCCGGAGTTAATATCTCACACAGGTCTTCCGAACATTTGCCTCGTCTGGATAAACAAGTAATCGCTCTGACGTTTCATCCACTCGCTCATCACCCACGTTCAACAGTGTTCCCTTCATATGTCGCATCAGCCCATAACGCCGCACATGACTGTACCTGTTATTAACAAACTAATACTAACAGAACTCTGTCAAATTGCTCTGCAGAGGCACAAATACACAGGCGCGCGCTACTGTGGGAAGTTCAATGCACAGTTATTTACACATTGAAATGAAACGAGGACGCACCGTTCTTACCGAAAGCCTCCAGAAAGGTCTGCATCAAGCTGACCACCGGCTCCCTCTCGCTGTCGCTCTCTCTTGCCGCAACTTCTCTCTCTGTGTCTGCCTCTCTCCCACGCGCGTGGTCTCTTGCTTCCTTAAGCACCCCCCACCGACACACACACACACACACACACACCGCAAATGCCAAATATATGTTACAATTAACATAAATGCTTGAGTTTAAACTATGTGCAGTCCGTCCATAGCCCACATGTCTTTATTAAATGATTATATGGATATTTCTCTATATTCTGATAGTATGAACTAGTGATAGCTCATTGTTAATTTAAGTACATATGCTGATGAATAATCATGTTTGAAATGAGTCTTGGGCAAACACGTTGGGTTTGAAAATACTGTAAAACACCCAGTGCTGAGTGCAGACATCAGCAGTCTGCCTGGAGATGATAAGGTTCCAATTCTGTCGAAGCGTCTCATCATTTACTGTTATTTTATAAATATGCTGCAGCCTACAGTGAGGTCACACCCATCTCAGTTACATATTTAGATATGTGTCGGGCCAACCTGCCACTGGTAGGACCTGTTTAGAACTCTCTGGTGTCTTAATATAATATAACATAACTTCCTTTTCAGTTAATCTGAATGAGTGTGTCTCTACTACAAGTGTGTGGGCAGTGTTGAGGAGCGCCAGTGATGCAGATTCTCACTGTTCCCTGCTGCAGGTGCTTTCCCTTCCATTAGGTGCGTCAATCTCTTGTAACCACATGCACACACACACACACACTCACACAGACACACGCACACTCATCATGCAACAAATGTCACACTTTCCTCAGGTGGAGCAATATGTTGTGTATATGTGTGTTAAGAATGCCATCTGAGGGCAGAACAGGGCAATAGGAGCATGTCAGCATCACTGGCTGACCATCTACCGCAGCCTGGGAGACTGGTCCGCTCACGGTGCCTTCAGGGGCCCTTGGAAATATTAGATTTCATGTGCTTCTCTGTGAATGAGGAAATCTTAAGTGAACCACAGCAGCTGCAATTCACAAAGCACTTATCTGAGCTTTTTGTGGAATTGGTTTCTCTGTTGGTGAAACACTGAAACACTGAAACTTGTTGGTTGAGGTCAGGTTTGGGGTTGTTTCCAGTGAAGGTGTGCGTCTTAGTTTCACCCTCTAACTTTTATTTCAGTTCAACTTAGTTTCAGGTGACATCAGGCTGCAGCTTACAGGATTCACTTTGACCCATATGCATCTGATAATTAGCTACTAGAGCTCAGCTGATAGTGATTTTAATATTTCAGCGCTATCTGATAACTTCCTGTTACTAGAACAAATAACGATTCACTTCGTTCTCTGGCAGTGAAAGAGCCTATCACAGTTTTCCACAACCTGACACCATGCTCTCACATAAGGCCGCACTACCCCACACACAGCATTCACATTTCAGACACTGGAATCAATTTATTGCACTTAAAATAGTACTTTTATCAAAATAACTATAAATTAAAAAAAACTATAAATACCTATAAATTCAAAATGCATAATAATATAATCACCGACAAAATATTTATTGCTGTTTATTAATGCTGGTCATTTTCCATGTCTACTAAAATATACACTGATGTCTATATATCTGCAGTATGCTGATGTGAGCAGATAATAGAGAGAGTACAGCAGTGCATTATAAAGTGAACTGATCCGCCTCAGTTCCATGGTCCTGGTATTTGTGCTGTCCATGGTTTCATGGTTTGCTGAGACACTTTAAAAGAGCAGAGCCAACATTAATATGGTTATTAATAACACTTCCTGTGAATAGACCTGGTGGTGTGCTGGTAACGTTCTAAACAAAAGACACAGTTAGTACGCCGGCTGTCATTTCCAGTTTATCATCTTTATTACAAAAAAGCTTTTGGATGTAATAAGATCAACCTCGTTCTCTACTGAATCACACTAGTTGCCTTTTACCAGTAGTCACATCACAGCGTAGCAGTTTTCCCAGTGACAGCAGGAAACGCCGGTGACGTCAGATCCACTTCACCTTCTGCTTTCACTTCTCTCGTCTTCTCTCGTCCACTCAGCGTGACGCAGGCTGATGATTTGGGTGCTCTTAAAGTAAAGGTGGCGAGCTGACCAATCAGAGCGGCCTCTGCCAAAACCGATGAATGATGAAGGAAATCATTGGACAGGAGGACAGGTGAGCAGCAGACAACAGACAGGACATGCGCCTGCACGCGCACACACACACACACACACACACACGCCCACTGTGAAAGCCACAAACACAGTAATAATGTGTGAGACGTGCATATGAGTGCCTGTGATGGTTTCGCTGTAATAAAAGTAAAAATTGTTTCTGAGAATCTAATATTTTTTTCTTCTGACATCAGCAAACTGAAACAGACACTCACATACACACCCACACACAAGCCCACAGACTTGCTCGTCCTGTGTCCTGAAGGTCAGGCGGGAACCAATAACGCAGAGATGCCTGAAGCGCAGACATAAACAAAGGCAACACACACCAACCCCAAAAACAAACAGGCTGCAGCTCCACACACACAGCGTCAACATACAGTGTTTCACATCATGCCGCTGACCCGCTAACATGATCTCACTACATCATTTTAGTATTCAAACAGTCTACAAACGGTAAGCTTTTACAGTGGAATCAGGGGGTGCAGGCCAGTTTACAGGAAGTGATCTGGACTGGGGTTTATGGTATCAACAAACATTTTCAGGGAAGCGGGTTTTACAAAAAGTATCCCAGAGCTCGTAAAAATGTGACCAGTTCATAAAATCTAATGTACAAATGTTACAGGTAGAATAATTTAGCTCTGTGCATATCCACATTTTGTTCAGAAGGTGAGCAGAAAGGTTAGTGATGGTTTCCAGTGTTGCAGCTCCCTCCTCCTCCTCCTCCACATCACTCTAGTGCTTCTAGTGCTTTAAGGAATGCCTTTACTGTCAGTCAGTTAGAATACAAGAAGGACAGCTTTGTATTTACACACAGCAGTGCAGACGGGGGGGCGGCTGATCAGCGTCACTTTCAGAAGATTCCTTTTCCATTAATGTCTGTTTTCAAGGGACACGTTCATCCCCCCACCCTCTTCTCAGTCCCACTGGGCCTGAAAACATTTCACCAAGCATATGTGGATTCCCCCCGGCAGTCATCAACCAGTGATGACATCACTTTTTCCAAAAATTTGAAATGTGTGAATAAACAAGCACCCGTGGGTGTGTTTGTGTGTGCGTATGTGTGATTTAGACACATTCAGTTAAAGTCCCCATGTGAAGGGTGGAGCGTGTTCTCCTTATCTCTGCCGAAGTCTGGTCACACATTCAGTTCTAAACTGAGTCGAGCGGTGCTGATGTAACATACGAGTGGCACCATAGGATCTGATTTCCTGACAAACATCTCTCTCTGGTTATTATGAATAAATATTCTCATTTCATTTTCTAGAAAACTGACCCTTTATCAAAAATACACACGGTCCAACAAAATTACAGTAACTGCGAGGGTCATATTCCGTTTCCTGCAATGGTTCCAGTCAGCGTTTAAGATATTTTGCTGTTAATTAAAAATCTTATTTTTGTGAATATAAATTATAAATGAGATGATCATGGAGGGATTGGACAGCACTTAATTTAAAGGGAAGAAGACGTGTGTGTGATATCTGTGTGCGTTTCACCTTGTGTGGCTGCGCTCTGATGGTCATGTGACAGCCTTCAATTCAGCAGCAATCAGAGCATGAAATTTTGATCTCTCGCTGTGACGTCTAGTTAACAATGTCCCGGGAGCTTCCTCAGACATGAGAGTAACTCCACAACGCCGTCACACTTACTAAGTGAGGTGAACGTCTGAAGGACTCTGAGATGCCCCAGCAGAGCACGTGATGACTACAATGTTAGCCTGGTGGCCCAAACAACCGCATCAATCGTAAAACTCAAAACTACTGCAAAGCTACTCTCTACTATCCAGATCACAGTGGATTCATCCTCGACCTCTCTCTCTCTCTCTGTCTCTGTTGTGCAGTGCTTACAACTGTCTGGCTAGCTTAGCGTGCAGCAGGACACCCTACCAATACACAGCGGTTGACCCAGTGGTGTGTGTGTGAATTAAGTCCAGCTCAATGGTTAGCGAAGCCACAACCAACTCCCTCAAGGACAATGCCTCTGTGTCTGTATATATCATTATATATATGTGTGTGTGTGTGTGTGTGTGTGTGTGTGTGTGTGTGTGAAACTAGTGTTGGCTCTGGCCAGGCAACATTTCCAGTAAAGTGTCAGAGTGTTGCATGCTGGGACAGAATCTAAAGATGGAGGGAGAAAGACTGTAATTTAACTGGGAGGAGTCCCTCCATCTCTGTCCTGTTTATCTGTCTGTCCTCCCGTCACTATATCTGTCTCTCCATCCACCCCCCCGTTCTCTCGCTCTCTCTCTCTTCATCCCTTTCTCCTTCACTTGCTCCAATTCTCTGTGCTTGAATTCCGTTCAGCTCAGTCACCCCTCTGGGTGGTGCCTAATTCCTGGCGTAAAGTCTGCAGGATTGGTGGCGTCCAGGTAAAGTTAGCGTGGCCAGACAGTGCGTTGATCAGCAGTCACAGAGTTCCAGCTCATAGACTGAGCCCATCCTTAGTATTCTGGTCCACCTCGTTGCACGTCACTTGTCCTCTGTTCCTGCAGGTTTTAAGTGTTATGGATTCTCAGACTTGAGACATCTCAGCTTCCATCTCCAGTTCTCTATGTTACAATCAGCACACGAACAAACACCCAGATCATCGTCTGCTCGAAACATCCACACGTCATTTTTCAACAGTGTTACAAAAAATATTGATACTTTGATTTTGGTGGCGTCTTTGGGCTCAGGCTGCCTGCTGACTCAGTAAACACAGTGAGAGTAAAACAGCACAGGCCAAAGAATTCCAGCGCTCTCCTCTGTAGTGTTGAAGACTGAAACCTACGCTGCAGCCTCCTCAGAGAGCTCCAGCCTGGGTTGAGAACCGGTGAGAGGAGTCTGACTCTGCAGACGCAGCAGCTGAGGTGTGATGTGATTGCGTGGAGCTCCTTCGCTCCTGCTGGCAGGTGATGTCCTGAATCAGATTTGTTGTGTATCTACAGAAGTTTGTCCCGGAACATACAAACTGAACGCACGGCTCTTTGATGCACAGATCTATTTAAAAGTGGCTTTGCCTCACGGGTTACATGTGTCTGAGGGTTTAGACTCGTGGAGATCCAGTCTTCAGCTGAAGCAGACTGAAGTTCAAGTGTTCATCTTTACAAACAGCCACACCCAGACGTCCATCAGCTGCAGCGTTTAGACGCAGCCGTACTCATACCACACAGTCTGGGGGTCGTTGTTGGGGTCAGGAGAAGCCGGCGTGCTTTTTGGGCGTTCGACGGAGCTACACCTTGCTCTCTCACTTTCTTTCTTTATATGGGAGGAGTCACCTGACCGCCCCTCCCTTAACACCTCCCCATGCTCAGATGCTTCATCAGGTCGTGTGGTGGGCACAGCCCTGACAGGGGTTACCATGGCGACCTCTCCACGGTGGTGGTAGGGTGAGGATGAGGAGGGGCCGTTCCGAGAGGCAGCAGTCTTCCCTCTCTCTCTCTCTGCGTATCTCTCTGTCTGCAGATTGAGAGAGGACGAATGGTGAATAGGGGGGTTCAGGAAGCTGCCATCTCCGTGCTGATTGGTCGGACCAGCCAGGCGGGCAGAGAGAGGCCGCTCTCGCCCATTAGCCCCTCCACCTTGCCTACGGACGACCACGTCTGATTGGCCTTCATTTCCACGGAAACTGTCTGGGCCGTTGGAGCGCAGCAAATCAGCGGAGGCCAGACTGAAAGCTCTGCTCAGTGATTGGCCAGTCCTCTGGGTGACGGGCTGGCTTGAGGCTGGAGATTGGCCAACAGGCTGGCGGGGCGAGGGCTTGACACTCTGACCTGGCCTCTGGTTGGTTGAATGTACAGTGGGGGTGACGTAGCTGGTGGGGGTCACCTGGTCCCGGCCAGCTGGAGCAGAAGAAGCAGGACTTCTGGTGAAATAGTCCGTCATCAGGTCCTCCCTGCTTCCTGTAGACACCTGGAGACATGAAACAGCAAGAACGATTCTGCATGTGTCCCGCCTCAACTGAAATCTGATGCTGGTCAGCAGTTGTGAAGTAAAACCCTTTGATGTCAGGGTGGGAAACTGTTCATTCATGTATTATATTTCAGCTCTGGCAGTGTTATCTGAATCATCTAACACTGTTTGTCATAGGAATGAGTCCTGTGAGAGCCTCTCCCTCTCTGCACTGAGAATTATGATGGGTGTTGAGATGTGAAAAGTGAGATGATCAGTGACCTCCGCTAATATTCTCAGGCTGGTTCACATGTGCGGCTCAGTTTGCTCACATGCGGAGGACGGGCTGGAATGAAGCGTCTGATTTGTAGGCGGGAGTCTGCCTCACACTGTGGAGATCAGAGGTGAGCAGAAGAACCTCCACGACTTCAGACAATGACTAGTAAATGAGTGTCTGCTGCTCAGACGGAAACTATCGGTAACTTCGACTCTGGAGCAGATTAAGCAGCATTCAGTAATAATAGCCAGGGCTGGCCAGCACACTCAGAGGTGCACAGAGAACTTGCTGAAGAATCAATTTGAAAGCATTTCTAAATGTCAAACACTAATTGGTGCAGTCTCTTTACTCCGCTCCGTGAAAGCTCCGTTACATTTTTATGCATACATGGCTTGGATGGAGCATTAATGCTGCAGCATTGTTTCTGCGATGAGGCTGAGGTAAATCACACCTCTGAGGGTCATTCAGAATGATTCAATCAACTAAAAATTCTCATAAATCACATTTTTATATCTCAGCGGCTGATGGGTCAGAGATTCACTCCAGCCGGGCTACAAAACACAACCACATGCAATAAATCTGTGACTCACTGAAAATAAAAATACATTGACATTTTTCTTTGAGGTGACTCACTCCTAATTTCTTCAGACTTCCTCAGATCATTTATGTCACAGTGGAAAATCAATGATGAGAACCCTCTCACAATGACGTGTTCTCTCACTGGTTACTTCCTGTGAGACAGTTCTCCTTCACACCTTTCTGCCAGCTAAAACCTAAATGCCAGCTCTAAAAGTGAGAACACGAGGTGTGTGTGCATGTAATGGGTTCTTACTGTGTCTGTATTGTAATTCGGTTTTATTTGAAGGCAACTCACTGTTTCAACGGATAAGATGTGAAAACATGGACATGCACATCATGTGGATACTGAGTGTGTTGCATTATTTCAGTGCATGGATTTAATTCCATGTGATTTTGATGAACACAGAATAATTTCATATGTATAGACAGACAGATCTAGAAGATCTAATCTAGAAGAGGAAGCAACTGTGTGATGATATATATGTACCATAGGAGGTGACTGGAGGTTGCTCTCCTGAAGGAACTCCTCCAGCGTCACCATCTCACTTCCAGGAGAAGATGGCCTGGTCTTCGTCCGGACCCCGGCACCGCGCTGTGGCTGGGCCCTCTGGGGCGTGTAGTCGTATGGAAGGGTGGAACTACGTGACAGGGTCTGTTGCGATTGGCTGAGCCCCATGACATCATCACTAGAGAGGCTGGCTGAGCAAGCCTGACGATCTGATGTGTCTAAGACAGACAGAGAGACTGACTGAACCTGGGGGCCACCTGATTACACCAGGGTCTTACACAGAATCCAGAATACTGCACAGACAGGAACACTTCACAACATGAGACAGATTGATGGATCATAGCTGAATTAATATCTATCCATACAAACACCTGGCTGGACATTGCTTTGAGCAGAGTTAACTGTGATGTGAGTTGTGTGTGTACCTCTGCAGTTGACGGGTGAGTTGGAGCTGGAGGTGTTGTGGCTGAAGTCTGCCGACCCTGGGCGCCCTCCTGCGTTGCCATGGTGACCGAACATGGAGTCTGAGGTGTTGTGGCGTGAGTCTTCATCAAATAACAGACCTGTAATTATTTCACCCACCATGATGAATACACACATACACACACACACACACACACACACACACACGCTGACTTCTGCATTAGCTTTTATGCCTTAATAACCTAACTCACCTCTGGGCCTGCGGCCGGGGCCTTGTCCCAGTCTGGAGCTGGAGTTGTTGGTCTGGCCCAGTGAAGATGCCTGGTGGCCTGGAGTGGAACTTAGAGCTTTAAGGGTCTGACCTGAGGACAGAAACACACAGATGTTACTGAAACATTTCAAAGTGCAGATGAGAATGACAACACTGTACCACTTCATGGACCTGCTCAGCTTTCCTGCTGGAATCACACTGAACGTCATCATCGCTGACCAGTAGCGTGTAAATTACCTTGTCCATCTTCCCCATTGATACTCTCACTACTGCCTCCTGGAGTACTGCTACGATAAACGCCCCGGCTCCTGCTGTCAGTCAAACCTGCGGACCAATCAGAATGCTGTAAGGAACCACTCTTGACGTGTATGCTATAGTTTCACCATAAAACATGTGTTGTGCACAACATAGAGTTAGCAAGAAAGCCAAGCAAGGCACGAGGAGCCTGTTCACCGATTCCTGGGACTCTGTTCTAATTCAGGAAATGTGCTGTGAATGTACGATGCTAATCAGACGGCACGGTGGTCACATCTGTGACGGACGCAGCTACAATACTCACTGTGTCACCATGCTCTGATGGTTCACGTGGCCTCTTTCTACCAGTAACTATGTCGAACTTTAAAATGACAGCTTTGTTACTTCCCCTGGTTTAAAGTGGGAGTTGCAGCATCAGAGCACACTGAAACTCTCTTCTTTAACCACATCACATCGACCCGACTGGGATCAAACGGGTTGTGTGGGCCAGCGTGTTTACTTCTTGTTTTACTTTTGCGGTGAAGTCGAGAAATGTTTATCAGGGTCAAACTATAACAGAGCGTCACGTTGACAGAGAGTCTACAAGTCAGTGGATTGTATGAGTAATGTTACTTACATTGCTATATCTATGCTAACACAAGCTAATATAAGCCATTCTAAGTTAACCCTAACTAACCCAGACTGGTCACAACAGACCAGGCGAGGCGGTCCAGACAAAATCCCTGAGTGCATTTTAAATCAACAAGCGACAACAAGCTGCAAAAGCTAACTGACAGCTGCTCGGTGCCAGGTCACAGGTTTGTGGTGGTATGGTTGCTGTGGTGACCCGTCACTGCTGAGCGTCATCAGAGAATTGTTTGCAGCAAAGCAAAGAGATCCATCTTCAAGCAATTCACAGCTCGGAGCGGACGATGAGACCTGGTCCTGGCGCAGAAGCCGAGCTCTACGCAAAAACACTTACCAGATTAAAAGCAATGAGGGAGGTGCACTCATGCCCACGCACAGGCACACTTGCGCACACACACACACACACACACAAATATTTTCATACAGATAACAATCAACCAATCAAACACCCCTCACAGACATGCAGACGTATGCAGGCAGGCCTGGCGTGCTTGGAAACGGGCATATGCACACACATTCGCGCGCACACAGAAACCATCTCTGTGCACACTACTTACTACTTACTACTTACTAGTAATACTGGCTGGCTCACAACTGCAACTCGGACCTGTTTGTGTGTGTGTGTGTGTGTGTGTTTACGTGTATGATTGAGAAGGGTGCAGCTTGCGCCGGCTGTAGTGTGGATGAAGTGTTTGCGTGCATGATATGTGCAAGTACTGAGAGTCACAATGACGAGTCTGAAGTGGAGGTGGCAGTGAGGAAGATGATGATGATGATGATGTCTGTGGTTAAAGTGGGTGATGAGGAGAGTTTTAGAATACTCCGTTGGCTGACATTGGCTCGCAAGTGATGCCGTCAGTTGTGATGTCAGTGGAAGACCAGAATCGCAGTCTTCTGGTGAGAGAGAGGGAGGGACGGGAGGAGGGGGAGGAGGAGGAGGAGGAAGGCGCGGAGAGGAGCTTGTCTTGACTTTTACTGCGCAGGAAACAGAAACGTTTTGGGGCAGGAGGAGCTGAGATGGGGAGAACAGGAGGGAGACAGGAAGGAGAAATGTAAAGAAAATGATGAAACAGTGACAGCGAGTAAATTACAGAAAACTGTGACTGATAGAATTCAAAATGATAGACACCATGCAAGAAAATCAATTAGAACAAAACAGGAAGACAGAAAACCACTTCCAAGTAAAATCCATGCATTAAGGCTGACCTCAGCTCAGCTCAGAGTTTTAACAAAGTAGAAACCACAGGCGTCAAACCCAGAACACAGGATTCGACACGTAAAGCTGTTTGCAGAGAGGAACACTTCATTTAATGTGTAAGTTTCAACTCGTCTCTTAAATCTCCAGAGTGTGACAGCTTCTCCGTGCCAGTGGAATTCAATTTAAAAGCCGCTTGTTGAGCTGAGACTGGACTGAGATCAGCCACGAGTAGAATCCCATTTCTCCCCAAGAGTAGAACAGTAATAAAGACTCGAACACAGTGAAATCAACAGCATGCATTAGAACCCAGATCTACTGTTAGGACAGAGTGATGAATAGTTAGCATCAGGTAGCTACAGTGCTTCAGTCAACTCACATCAGGCTTAGCTTCTCTCTGCTGGCTCCCTGCTCATGTGGACCTGATTGTAGCATTTTATCTGTATGAACTTTAGTTTGGTGCTGCTGGAGTTTGGTCATTTGCATGTTCTTGTATCAGCTTTATCTTGACTTTGTCAAGCGCTTTGTGAGCTCCGTTTTGACTGGTTGCATAAAGTGGTAATTAGCAATGAAATGCAGGCTCAGCCAACTGTAGTGAAACGGTAACACCACCACCACAAACGCTTCCTCTAACCGTCGTCACTGCATCACCCTTCAGCCAGTCTAACTGAGGCTGAGCAGCTTAACTCAAAAGCAAGTCGCCTGGGGTGTGCATCAGCCCTGGGGGATTGCCCAGTGACCTGTCCAAGACTATCCCACCCCCAACCAGTGTCAGCTAGGATGGTTCCAGTGATCCTCTACAGCATATGCACTGACTATATACTGTACCAGCCTAAGACTAACACAAGACATATTTTTCAGTTATCTGCCCATCTAAACCAAATGTTTGTCTGTTTTCTTTGGATTTTCAGTTTGCTGACCTGTTGTGTTGACACAGGAATGACTGACATCACTGCAAACAACAGCAGCAATCTGGGAGTTGTTGTTTCAGATTGCTGAGTTATTCTAAAAGCCCGCCAGCATTCCATTCCTCTGTAACTGCCCTCAGTGACTGATTGTCCCAAACTGAAACAGTGACGTCCAGTGACATCCCATACATCACGACAAGCCAAGAAAAACTCCAACTTGATTTGTGTGTTGTGGTGGTTTTCTGGGGGGATGTGTAGTGGGAGGGAGTATTACACTGTTGTGATTTTTAGCATATCTCTGTGCATCAAAATAGTAAGTGCATCGTTCCACGCTGACTGTCCAATTTGAAGCACTTACAAGGCATTTTAAGGAACAGCAGCACAAACTTTAAGAGCGTGACTCAAATTAATGCAGCATATTCATATTTTTTCCATCTTAACTGTATTAGCAAAATGCTTTAGTAATGAATGGGCGATTTATTTTGAGGAGGAACGAAGTAAAGTGGTGCTTTAAGAGCACCTGTCCCTGCATAGTCGATGCTTCGTGCTTTCCAAGTGCTTCATGTTTTTGGCAGGAGCTAGTTTTCCCAGCTAATGATGGGCCACGCCCACAGCACTGGGTTACACACAGTTAGCAGAGCTGTGATCACCAGCTGACTCATCATCTGTGGGTCCTCATTAGAAAGATGGGGCGTTAGGATTTCATTGGTTTGTCTCTCTATTGATACACTTATCAGTTCTTCTTCCATTATATGTGATAGTGTATTATTAGTGTATAATGTGCTATTAGTATTTCTGGTGTGGGAGCAGAGCCAGATTAATGTGGAAACACTGTACAGAACACATGCAGTGGATGTTAATACAGTGGATGTGAGGAACAGTGGTGTAAAGCAGCTGTCAGTAACTGAGTCATGTGGTGGTCAGCAGCAACCTCTACAGGAAGAGACAGGGAGGTGCACCTGGTCCAGGTCACCACATCCATCAGCTTTGTGGTTTTGGATTGGATGCTTTGAACATATGTTGTATATGCATTTTCTAATAAAATATATTATTTATACGTTTGTCCTCTCAAACACAGCCCATAAAGAAACCACAGACTCATCTGTTTGCGGGACATTTGAACACATCGCTGACAGTATGAAGCTCTCAGGGCCCCGAGGTGAGAATTACTCGCCCTGAGATGTCTCCTGCTGATCAAAGCTGTTTGAAGAGGTGTTTTGTTATCTCTGGACATGCATATCTCTGAGTGCAATTGTTTACCTCGGTTGATGGGCGTGAGTGCGGGACTTTGGGGTCCCAAGCTGGGGCTGGTGGTGTGGTTGTTGTGGTTACTGTGGGCATGGCCGCCGTCATGCATGTCGCTTGCTGTCCGCGGGGGGAGTTGGGGGAGAGTTTCAGGGGGGAGGAGGGGAGGCGGGGAGGGTAGTGGGATGTCTGGGGCGCTCTTTGCTCGCTCTCTCTCTTTGCCTCCTTCCTTGTCTCGGTCGCTCCCCCTCTCCCTGCTGCTCTCCTTTCGGGGTTTGATCAGTTTGGCTAAAGCTTTGGCTCCAGACCACTGACTCCTCCTGACAACGCACAACATTTATATGTTATATATATTTAATAAACATATATTTATTATTGATTTGGTTCTATATAATAGAGCTAATTCCACCCAGCTACATGTTTTCTGTGGAAAGGAAAGGCGCTGATAGATGCATTACTTTTTCGGCGTGGGGTCGTAGAACTTGTACTGGTCCATGATCTTCTCCTCTAGTTTCTCCTTCTGACGGCGAAGAGCATTCAGCTTATCACTGGATCAACAGAGAGAGAGGGGGAAACAAACAAAGATTGTTGTTATTTATTACTCTGCCTTTCTGAATCTCACTTGCTTCAACAGGTTGATGGCTATAGTTTGTGCTACTCTTGGTGTCTGCAGTGTAAGTACAGGCGTTTTAAACAGTTTTACGGTGTGGTGAACAGTTACATGTATAGCTTCTGCTCCTGGTGGTACAGCTCTTTGCTCTCCATGCTCCTCTCAAGCAGAGTGTGGTTCTGCTGACTCAGCAGGTTGATCTGACTCAGGAGGTGATGGTTCTCCTCTTCCAGGTTCCCTTTCAGTCGACTCAGCAGCTAAACACACAAACACACACACACACACACACACACACACACACACACACACACACACACACGCACAGGGGTAAGGCCGGGAATCCAGACTCGTTGTGTGTTTTGAAGTTAAACACAGCTCCGGTCTCTCTCCCCGCTGCCTCATGGTGGAGTAAAACGGCCCATTTACCTCACAGTGGTTGTCCAGTTTGGTCATGGTTAGGTCCAGGCCCTGGTGCTGCTCCAACAGCCTATCGTATCGTGCCATCCACCGACTCACTTCCAGCTGGGCGGAGCTTAATGAGCTCTTGAGTTCATTCATGCGCTGCTGGAGCCCTTCACTTTGCTCTGACTGCTGTGATTGGCTCTCTGTCAGTCTGTCGGGGAAAGAAGTCAAGGAGAAGAGGAATAAAAGCAAAATGGTTTTAACATAAACCATGGATAACACTACTTGATCAGTGTGCCAGCTACTGATGACACGCTATCTTTTTGTCTGACAGCGTGACTGCGTGCTAAGTTACAGTACCTGTCCACCTCTGTCTTGAGCTGCAGATTCTCCTGCTGCAGCAGCCGATTCTTCTGGATCTGCTGGTTTAGTTCCTCCTTCTCTTGCCGGCCGCGCCCTTCCTGCTCCTCCCATTTCTCCTTCTGCTGCACCAAAACACAGTACCTGCAGACAGGCGTGGAGTGCAGGGGTTACTTCTCAACTCTTGTTACTGTCTGTGACCACGACTTGAGCCGGCGTCATAGTAATGTGTGGTTACGCTGTTTACATAAACCCTCGACAGCACGAGGCTGAGTTTGGTACTAATCCTCTTGACTTGTGGTGCTGCTCAGACTGCGCAGGCTTCCAGCATGTAAAGTCATGGTGAAAAGTGTCTACTACTGTTGTCAAAGCATCAGTTTCCTGTATGGTCTGCGTAACTTACACATCCAATAGTACAGAAGGTGCCAAAGTTATATATCAAAAAATATAAATCAGATTTTCAGCCCAATGTTAGAACAGCAAGAATGATGTTAATTATTAGAAACATGTCATGAAACGTGGAGAGAACCAGGTTACTATTCATTTCACACTGCATTCACACACACACTCAGATCAAATGCCCACCCTTCCTACACTGAATGTTTTTGTTTAACTGTAGTGTTGTAGCAGAGCTCTCCTTGATGGCAGACGGGCTCTAAATGTAGAAGCGCGCCTGCCAGCGTTTCACCCCAAAATGTCAGAGAAAGGTTGAAATTTGAAAAACTCAATGATACTGTGACCCTCAGCATCCGGTGGGGCTAAAGAAACACGCTGTCAATACTCATTCATCTGAATCTGACTGGGAGCGCTGTAGGCCTGTGACCTTGTGTGTCTTTCATGTGACTTCGTGTTTCTGTTGTGAAGTGAAACCCCAACAAGTGTTGTTACTTTGGCCTTCATGTACTGTAGTAATTAGGATGACAGTAATGCTACCAGACAGGACACACTTAGCTGCTAAACGACAGCTTATGATCGCATGAGATCCTCATTAAAGACAAAGTGAAAAAGAACCCTGTGTCACTGTGAAACTTCATGACATGTTAAATATGTTCTTGCTCTTTTTATCTTCTCATAAAATGTAAAAAACTCATGTGGGCGTTCCATAAATGTATCTAATCAAATATGATTTGGGGTGACTAGTTACCTGCCCATCACACAAAACTACTATATCATACATATCATTACAGACTTCTCATCTCTGATTAGTAAGGTTTGTATCTTGTTCACTCACTTGCTGTGCAGCGCTTTGTATTCGCTCTCTAGCGCCCTCTGTTTGCCCTTCAGGGCAGTGTGCTGGCTGATCAGCTGCTCGTACTCGTGCGCCTGCCTCTCATGAACACTCAGCAGGCGCTCATGGTCGCTGAGCACGCTTTCTCTGGCCCGCCATGCCTCCTCGCGCTGTCGCTGCCACGACTCCACCTCCGTCTCCAAGGCGGCGACCTGGCCCTGCAGCACAGCATTCTGGGCCATGAGAGACGCACTCTGGGACGAGAGCGTGGAGTTCTCCACCTACAAACAGCGAGATCTGTTAGAGTTCAGTAAAATAAAACTTGATGTGTAGAGATACAACACTTTCATTGCTTACCTGTAGTTTAGCTGTCTGTGTGTGTAGGGCTGAGTTCTGATCCTGCAGCGTGGTGGTGTTTCGCTGCAGCGCCACCATCTGGTTGTTCAGAGAGGCATTCTGGTTCTCCATCTGTTTGAGCTGCTCCTTCAGCAGACTGCTCTCCGTCAACAGGGAGGCGTTCTAGACAAAGTAGAGACAATGCTGAATTATGACAACGTGCGTAACAGAAAAATAAGAATGTAAAAGTGAATAAAGTATGAATAGACACTCGTATAGGATAAAATGTGAATATAAATACACCAGACTGCCAGTCGGGTGCAACAGAGCATGCTGATGTGAGATGTGCTGCGAGCTTTGCAAAGCCTTACGTTCTTTTCTACATCAATGAGATGATCTTTGATTCGGAGCAGTTCGGCAGTGGCTGAGTCTCGACCGGAGTCATTCCCTGATCGCTGCTCAGAGTTTTGGTTCTCTCTCGTCACTGTCTGATGAGCCTGCAGGACAGGCACAAAACAAGACCTTATTATTGTAAATGACACACCACTCGCAAAGTGAATCACCACAATCCACAATGTCAGCGCTGACATGGAGTGAAGCAGTGAAATGCATCGGTGGGAGTGGAGTGGATCACCTGATCACCAAATGATGATGACTTTCCAATCCTGAGGTTAATATAACTGGTGAATATAACTTGCCTCAGGATCACATTAAATAGTTGCTTTAGCAGTGTAATGGTTTGTCTGTGTATTTGTGTGTTTTGTTCACATTAATTGTTGTACATCTTCAATAGGGCAAACATTTACCAGTGGGAAACATGACTTTTTGTGTATTTTGAGAGTTCCTGTACAGAACTGGTGTGCAGTCCTTACAGCAGCTAGCTCAGCCCGCAGCGCAGCACTGAGGGCGTGGCTCTCTTCTACTTTCTTTTCCAGACAGGAGATTTTCTCCTCTTTAACCTTCAGTGTCTGTTGGACGGTTTCCTCCAGCCGGGACTCCAGCAGCCTGTACCTGCTGACATACACATGAGAGAAATGCATTTGAGATTCTATGAATGGCATTGCTGTGCCCTGACTGGTGGCCTGTGAATGGGGGAAACCCAGCAGCACATTAGAGACACCTACCTGTCCTCCAGTGTGTGCTCTTGCTGCAGTAGTTTCTCTCTGTTCAGTCCAATCTTCTCGAGCTCTTCGCTCAGCCTCTCTAACTCAACACGCTGCTGCTGGACACTCAGCTTCTCTGACACCAGCTCCTGCAGCGTAACACACGTGACACACAGCTGTGACACCAATAAACACCAATCTAAAGTGCACGTCAGAGTAAGAACTATACATTGAAAAGGTTAGAATGAATACAGGGAGTGATCATTCATTTGTACAGTTTATCTCATTTAATACAACAAAATGTCATGAATTTCCCAAAACACTGAAGGATTTCATTCCATGATTCTTCCAGGCCTGGAAATGAGATTTTGACATTGAGTTACTTTTCCAGGTTTCCCATGACCATGAGAACGCTGGTAAAAGCTTCCAGAGCTGACAGAATTTGCCCTGTTGTCAGTGAATTTTACACCTTCCACTAAACAAAACGTGGGGTTATTATTTTGTCGACAGCTGTTTGGATGAAGGTCGGGGATGAACTAGGACCAGGGCTAACATGGAGGAAAACTAAGGTGAAGTCATTAAAGTCTAGTTCTTAACTGAAGAAAATGACTGAATGTGAATGTTCTCTCCATGAATATCTTCAATAATTCTGTTTTTTACAGACATTTTGTGAAACAAGCCTTGAAGCTTCTTCCTCTCACCTCTCTCAGAGTAGCCAGAGTCTTCTTGTCAATAGTCGCCCGCTTCTGCAGCTCCTTGTTCTCCCTCTCCAGCTCCTTGGCTTTCACTGCCACCTCCTTCAGCCTTTCCACCTCCTTACTCAGAGCCACGCCCTCCTTCTCCACTGTAGCTAATTTCATGGATTTCTCCTCGAGCTCTGTCTCCTTACCCTCCAGCAGCGTACGGATCCTCCAGCTCTCCTTCTCCAGGTGCTTCCTTCCCTTCTCTGACTGCTCCAGGTCCATTTGGACTTTCCTCCTCTCCTTGTCCATTTCCTCCCTCCTTCTCCGCTCCTCCTTCAGTTCTTCCACTTCCCTTCTCAGCTCTTCTTCTCTGGCCTGGTCCTCCCGCCTGTCTCTCTCTACCTCTTCCTTCTGCTCCTTGTTTCTCTGCACTTCCTCTTCTAAGCGGTGCTTCTCCTGGTTCAGACCTGCCACGTTCAGTTCCAACCTCTCCACCCTCTTCCTCTCTCCTTGCACCTCCTCTCTGGCTTCCTCCAACCTTCTCTGCAGCTCCTGCCTCTCTCTCTGCACCTCTTTGTGCTCCTCCTGCAGGGTGGCCAGGCGGGCGGATGAGGAGCGGAGGTTTTCCAGGGAGCAGCGCAGGTCCAGGTTCTCTTTTGTCAGCAGGGCGTTCTCTGCCTCATGCCTTCTAAGTCGCTGCAGCTCCCACTGGGCCTCCTCCGCCTCCCGCTTCAGCCGGTGCATCTCCTGCTCCAGGGAGGAGATCTGTTTCTCTAGCGTCTCTGACCGCTCGCTGCATGCCCGCAGAGAGGTTACCTGATGGCAAAACACACAAGTATGTTATATAAGTTGTTTCTTTTAATCAACACAGATACATTTTGATATTTATATTACCTCTCTGTTCAGAGCATCCCTGCTCCTCTCCAGCCTTGCCACCTCTCTCTCCACCTCCTCACACCGCGCTGCCCTCTCCCTCAACCTCTCTGCCTCCTCAGTAGCTACTTTAAGTTGGGTTTCTAAACTGGCCAATCGGGAGCTTGTGTCAGTGATGTTCTGGTGCAGAAGGCGGTTTTCGGCTTCCACCTCGCGGACCCTGGCCTCGTTGTTAGACTGAGCGCGCTCCTGAAGGGACGCCACTGCATCAGAGAGGTGCTGCTTCTCGCTCTCCAGCTCTGAGATCTGATTGGACAGTACAAGTGGAACAAGAAGTCAGCAGAGGTCTCTTACATGTCTTTGGGTTGGTGTGTGTTTGTGTGTATTTACCTGTCTGTCCTTCTCTGCCCTCAGAGTGTGCATGTCTCTCTCCAGACTCTGTTTTTCCTTCAGTATCTCCTCTCCCAGGGACTCCATGTCCTGATTGGTCAGTTTCTCCTGGTCCAATAAACCTTGGAGTCTCTCCAACTAGCAAACAAACAAACAAGACACGAGTCACTGTAGTTATTCAACAACAACAAGTAACAGACCTGTTTAAATCAGTCCTGTGTGTAACTCAGACCTCACAAATCCAGCTCTCCTACCTTCTTGCTGAGGCTTTGATTCTCTCTGTCCAGCTCCTTGCTGTGGAGCTGCTGCTCCTGCAGGAGGTGGTTCTCCTCTTTCAGTCTCTCTATAGAGGTCTGAAGCTCCCGGTTCTCCTTCTCCAGCTTCAACACCCGGCTGGACACACACTCGTTCAGCTCGTGGACCAAGGACTTATGAGCTACAACAGAGAAAGAAAAAAAGAATTCTAACATTTATGGACAAAGAGACACTGTGGGATAAACAGATGATAATAGAATGAAGTGGATCTTTACTCTCTGTGTTGGAGTTGTCATGGTTCTTGGACAGCTGTTCCAGCTCCCAGCCTAGGTGCGCTGACTCGTTCATACTCTGTTTCTGTCCAATCTCCAGCAGCATGTTCTCCTCCACCAGCTCCTCTAACCTCCGCCTTTCATTGTCCCTCTCCTACACAGCACACAAACACATGCGCACACGTTTAACCAAACAAGAGCCGTAACACGAAGGACTCCCATAAACAGCTTAACACAAATCTTTTGAACAAAGGTGCTATTAGGAAATACATTGCAAATGTCATAATTTCATCATTTTATACCGTTGGGCATTATAAATAATGTACAAATTCTGGAGTAATCTGGGAGGTCACAGCAATCTGACGATAGAGCAGTGAATTCAAATCAGTAGGTGAAGTGATTGTTTGTGTCAGATTCGGTCAAATTCTCTGATTTGTGTGTTTCTGATTGCTTTAACAAGAACCTGGGATTGCTTGAGTTCAAGTAAGCGTTTCTGCCAAATCTTAAAGGTTTCCCTTGAGAAGTTCCTGAGATATCACAAACAAGAGTTTTGTGAGGTCCCAGCAGCTTTGATCATTGACCACATAACAAACATGTGCTGGGTTCTTTCCTCCAGAGCTGTACGTGGAAAAGCCTTTGACATCACCTTAAGAAGACATTTTGACATAAAACTGACTGATAGGTGCACAGTGCAATACCATTTCCAGGTCTTGTATCTTAGCTCGCAGTAACAGGTTGTCTTTCTCCAACACATGCAGTTTGTCACAGCGTCCCCTGGAAGCTGACAGCTGCTCCTCCAGCAGCACCTTGGTCTCCATCAGGGTCAGGTTGTCCTCGCGGAGTTCCTGAAAGATCACGCAGACAGACAGAATGGACTACCGGAGGCAGCTGCTCTATCACTCTTACTTCATAATGTGGCTTCTCTGATAGCTGAGAGGTTTATGCGTTTCAGTAACTCTTAGCTTTTCCATTCAGTTTAAAGTGTCTGATCCTGTATAAAGTGTATTAAGAGTATATCATGCAGTTGTAAGTAAACCAGGCCAGCAACTAAAGCAGCAAGTGATCCCCGTAAACATGTCACTCACTATATTACGGCAAAATATATTAATCATAAGTAGGACAACAGTAAGTCCAGCATGTGGTAGGAACTCTACCCTGTCCCATGATGTGATGTGACAGCGTGGAGCTGCGTTCTTACCTCCACTCTGGTCTTGTAGAAGTGCACATCATTGAGTTTCTCTTTACATCTTGTCAGTTCAGTCTCCAGACGGTCGACCCGGGCCGCTCTTTCCCTCAGTGAGTCTACCTCATCCCGGTACACCCTGACTGAACGAGCCTCACAAGACAGCGATTGGTTCTGAAACCCACACACACACACACACACACACGCACAAGGACAAGGACAAAAGCATTTGGTCAGTGGTCAGGTAATACAGAACAAGTCACAAAAGTCAAAGACTAATTTAAATGTGGCCCCGCCCCTGTCCCCTTAAATGAGGAGAACAGTGCTGATTTTTCCACTGCAAACACTGCTGGGTAGCCTCTTGCTGCAGCCGGCGATGAGTCTTCAGACAATGCTTGAGTTTGATGTTTGCTCTCTGCTGCAGTTTGAGCTACATGGTGACAGCACATGGGCAGCTCTGTAGACACACTAGAACACGAGGCCACATAACAGCCTGCAGGTCCACTGATAATTGCATGACAAGGCTCAACATGCTGACTCCCAACAGCTATAGCATGCTTGTTAATGGACTGTGTGTTGTATTTAGGAAGTTATTATCATTATTAAATGGATCAGTATCAACTGTATAAACTAGAAGCCAGTTCTGATGTTCTGTGAACTGTGACTTACTGTGCTAAAGGCACGTCATGTTTCAAGCACAATGGAGTGTTAAACAAACAGCAGACAGCCGGCTCAGCGATAAGTTGCTAGCAATGTGTTTCAGTAATAGGAACGACAAGAACCGATTTGCTTTGAAAAACAAAACAGCCCCTGAATTCCACAGTTATGCGAGACTTCATTTGAACTTCAGTGCTTCGTTAATGGTGCGGATGAAGAGAGCCTGTTCCAAGTTGACCCAGGCTTTCCTTCCACGCCTGCAGAATCCAAACTAAGTGTGTGGTGTGTCTCCAGGCTAGGCAGAAACCACTCCGTCCAACCTGCCTTTAAACAGATCTGGCACCACTGGTTATGAGCAAGGTCCTGACCTCTTGTTTGACTCTCTGCAACTCCTGATCCAGACGCTCCACTTCGTGTTTGGAATCCATCAGCTGCTCTGTCTTCTCCTCCCTGAAAACACACGCACAAATAACGGTTCAGCTTCGGTTAAAAACTTTACAATCCATCATTATGTTGTAATGTGTAAATCAGTCCCCCACCGCGGTAATGTCTGGATAGGTTGATAGTAATTGAAGAGTTTGACAACCAACAGCAAATAGACTGGAGGACTGTTCAGTAGATGTGTTTTACTGTAAGTCTTTAATACATGGAGGTTGAAGAATCAAGAAAACGCATTCTGCAGAATGACATCCCCTTGCTGTGTAGACTGAGAGGGTATAGTTCATCCCTAAATAGACGGATCCTCTGTGTAATTACACTGTAGATCTATCAGAACTAGACGGCATAATAAGCAGTGCGGATATTTAATGACTTCCAGCTGTTGCTTGGATCGCCACGGTTCAGCCTTGAGTCAGTTCTACACAGAAACCTTCGGGACTCTGATGTGCAGCAGTATGCAATGAGCTACTGCTTCAGCCACATGGGAAGATTTGCTTGAGTGGGACGTCACAACGAGTGACAGCTGTCACACACCCAGTAGTCATTCGCTGTATGTCTTGCGCCAACATCCCAAACTCACAGTTCTTGTCTATATCTGCGGAGCTTGGCCTTGGTATCAGCGAGCTCCACGGAGAGATGCTGCTTCTCCTCTTTGCTTAACCCCGACACGATCACAGCTGAGCCACCGTTATTCACTCCCAAACCTCCAGAACTCTGCCCGCGCTCTGGGCTGCTCATGCTCAGGTTCCTGCACCCTTCACTGGGCTGCTGGCTGGACAGGTAGTCCCTCTCCTGGGTCAGATCCACGATTACCTGGGCAGCAAAAGTGTTTTTCATCAACTCAAATTCCCTCCTTCCCAATATTGAGTGACCTTTGGTTTTTCAGAGAGGTGTTTGGAATCTAACATCACAACTGTCAATAAGACATTAACATCAGCAGCGGTTCTGTGTGTCTGAGTCTCAGTACCTCACTGGCTTTGTCTCGCTGGTCAATCAGTTGCCGTAGTGACGCTGCCATGTTGCGGGACAGAGGCTCTAGCTCTTCATATGTGAGCTCTGACCCCTCCTCCAGCCAGGACAGGTCAACAACATTCAGCTGGTTGTGAGTCACCTGCAACACAAAATGTAATGTTGCAAAATACAAAGTGTGTACGAGGCTGGAGAGGTTAACTAGCGTGCTAACAATATTAGCCTGATATCATCATCCCTGTCATTCAGCAGATAATAGCCTGTGGAGCAGGGCAGGGCTGACCTGATGCAGCTGAGCTGATGTAAATACACATGTGGTCTCAAAACAGGAACGAGCTGTATCCAATGTCACATTTGATTACTGCTGACCAAGCGGTTATTGTTGTTGTCTGGTGTCAGCTGATGTTACACATGTTTCATGCTGCACGGAGAGCGAACAATCCACATGTTGTGAGGCATTTCTGGGAGGTTATACTGAACACGTCAGAGAACTATTAGCTATGTGGCAACAGCCTCTGATAGCCACTGATATCTGGCGCTGGAATGCGGAGGATGTGTTTACCAAACTCCAGGATCAGCAAATCAATGACATCAACCAGCACCTTAAGTTATGGGGGGTCAGGGAGAACATGGTGCCAGTGTACACAGACTCATTTTAACTCTAACCACCTACAGAGAGCTCCGTCACTGCTTTCTGATTGGCTGCAGTAAAACTTTGTACAGCGGCCTTTTTTTTTTTTTTAATTCATGAAGGGTCGTGTTCAAACGCAGACATAGATTTTACAGTGTGAAGTTTGTTGATATTACAGCTTAGCATACATCATCAACTCCATTACTGTACGTGCAATAAGACCTTTCACGTGTGCAAGGCAAATAAGTGCTTAATCAAACCACCTGTTCGACAGGCATAAACACCGAGCAACATTTCCGCCCCATGTTTTACACAGCCACGGCATACATGTGAAGCTAATAGTGAGTTAGTACGGTCTCAGTTTGCCATGAGGTGGGCATAATCTAAACTGTGCAGCAGTACCTGCAGCCAGCACAGGGGGGAGGGCAGATGACAGGAGAGGAGACTGATACTAACAGCTGTTTGTCTTGTTAATAACCTATGTGTGTTGGTACTTCATATTAATTTATGAATATAATTCACTCTGGCAGCTTGTTCAGTTCCCGGATGTCATGGATGATGCCATCTCCCATTGCTTTTGCATTCTCTAATGTGTCTGTTCTTCCTGTAGAACAGAGCAATAAAGTAAGGAATCCACCACTGATAATAACACAAGGGAAACCTTAAAAGCAACACGGCACGTGTTAAAACTAAGAACAGAAAGGCCCGTGGAGAAATGGAGGGGGTGCCCAGAAGGTAAAGTGAAAGTGTTGCCGGGCAGAACGACAGCGTGGGAAGACCAAAGCTGCAGGTTCACCGTGAAATCTACAAGTACAGACTGAATGAGCACAGCAAATCAAACAGGCCGGGCAGGCTTTCGTCTCTAAAGTCATTCATGAAAACATCAACAGACAGCCTCTCTTCTCAGCTGCTGATCAACTTATTAATCCATCAACTCCAACTTTATTAGAGGTGCCATCCTCAGTAAATGCCTACTTTCTTATAGAAGACAGAACGTGATTGGTCCAGGAATGAATGTCCCCTCAGCTCTTCAGTAATATTACTGTGTCAACTCATTGTAACCCCCACCAGACCTGAAACAACAGTTTTTAATAGCTTAACACTTGAGGTCTTAAACTCAGTTAACTGCTCTCTGGGATCAGGACTCTTTAAATCACTTTTGAAGAAGAGCAGCTTTGATGCAATAGCTGCTGCTGACTTTAATCCCGTTTTCAATGTGCCAGCAAAATATCTGATATAGTTCACTCTGAGTTTAATAATTATCTAACATCGAACAGCTTCTGGGCATTTATCAGCCAGGTTTCAAACTCAACATAACACAGAAACTGCACCGACTTTGACCTGATGTCAGTTCTGGTCAAACTATAACAGCAAGGAGGTATTTTTCTCAATTTGTAAAGTTGGAAATTAATAAAAAATATGTATTTACAAAAAGACAAGTCAGGTCTCGAAATCTCAAACACTTGATGTAATTCAGAATATTTCAAAATTCCTCGTTTGCTTTTCCTCAGGATGTAAACATCTACCAAGCAAACTGACTGAACAGTGATGAAGGCTTGTCTCTGTATTAATCACTTCATATATTGTATTTGCCATTCATAACAGTAACAACTCTTCAGCTCTAGTTGAATAGTGGACTTATTCACTTTAAACTAATGATCCTCTCCTGCGCTCAGCATCACGCACCACCTGTTTGTCTTTAGAATTTAGATCAGGTTGTTTATCACGTGCAGTCAACATGTTTATCGCTGGTTCATCCATACTGCAGGCTGTGATTGTGCTCCACTGACCTCCTGGATGTGAGAGACGATGGCAGCTTGAGTCTCTATGTCCAGCAGCTTGATCTTCTCTATCATCTCCTCTTTACGCTCGCACTGATGCGCGCGCATGCGCGCACACACACACACACACACACACACACACACACACACACACACACACACACACACACACACACGCACACAGGAACACAAAGAAAGCACTTGAATAAAATTGTGTTTTTGTTGTTCTGCAAACAGAAAAATGTTTGTGTTGTGTGTTGCTACTACATAGGCGCAAAGAACTATGGGAAATGAAGTTTGATAAAGAATGGAGTTTATTTGCCCGCTACTCAGACAGAGCATTATTTTGTGCAGCATCAACAACATTTCCGTGCGCCCTTATCCGAGCCTCCCTTCCTCTGTCTTTTCATTCCCCGCTCTCTCACAGCCTTCCTCTTTCCTGGAACCAGAAGAACCAGTACAGGTAGGGAGTGAGACAAAGGGAGGGAAGTTAGGAAGCAAGGACTGAGGGAGAGAGAAAGTTCACAGCTGGGGGCGCAGGACGATAAGAGAAAGCTGAGATTAAAAAAGTGTGGGTTCAGAACCAGGGGAAAGGTGGAAACGAAAGACGACAAAGAGCTGAACAAACAAACACGGAGACAGAGGAACCACCTGCGCCCCGACCTCCCACATGACTAGCCCCTCCTCTTTAATTACAGGTGAACCAATTAACTCTTAACTCACCACACCTGACTAATGTTAAATGAAATTCAAGGTTCCTGAGACTGGTTTTTCACATTTTCTGGTTTACACTTTGAAACTTGTTGCTGTCCTGTCACAGTGAGAGTCAACACACTCAGCCATCACACTGTGCCAACCAATACCAAACATTTTCATTATTCAAGGCCATAAATCTGATGGCTATTATTGTTTATTAGCCAATGATGTGACTCGTCCCACCCTGCACCTTATCGGCAGGCGCACTGTGAACGGCTGTGCTCAGACATGCAAAGCTAAACAGACAGAAATAGGCTTCCTGGGAGAGACTGGGTGGTACAATACGCTGCTGTGTCTGGGCGCGTGTGCATGTGTGAGAGAAAGAGAGAGAGAGAGAGCGAGAGAGCGTGTGTGTGTGTGTGTGTTACCTGGACAGCGCAGCCTAGTATCAGCAACAAAAGCCTTTTCATGTCCTCCATGCTCTTAGCTGGAAAATAACAAAACACACACGCATACAGCACGTCAGACTGTAAGCAAGTCTTTGAACATAATGTAATGAACTGATCTGACGGTTGACGGTGACTGAGGTTGGTTAAGGCCTCAGGCAGTGTTACAGCAGACTATGCTACAGCTAACACTTCACTGACTACAGATGCTCTGTTGTTATTCATTTAGTTTTTAACTGCAAAGACACAGTTAACATTGTTAACCTGCGCCCTGTTGCATCTGCCGCTGTGAGTGAGTACCATAGCGTCTCTGTGCTGAATGTAAATGCATAAATTAAATGAGGATAACAAGATATGTACACATACTGCATGCTCATGAGTGAGTTTTTGCAATGCACCACATGAAGATCCACGTGTGTGTGATACATTCAGGTTGAAAGTGTGTGTGTGTGTGTGTGTGTGTTACCTGATATTGGATCCTTAGCGATGCAGAGAATGTTAGGAAGGGGCATCACTATTAACTGCTGTAAGGTCTCCTGTGGTGAGGAAGAAGAGGATGGGGAGGGTCAGAGAGATAAACAGCACACACATCTTCAGTTTCATGGATGTGATAACTGTGAACAGGCAGTGTCACTGATGTACACAGCAGGGGCACAAGAAGCTCTCCGTCAGTAGCCAGCTGGTGGCAACAAAATCATTAAGGCAGCTCCTAAATGTCCAAATTTCAGCGCAGTCCTATCATATTTCCTGTAAAACAGCATCAAAAACATGTGCATATAGCATTTTTATTTAAAAACGCTGCATGAAAACTGAATCAAAGACTTTCCTGAGCATTTATGGCACTCTCTTAAAGTTTAAACAGTCTTCCTGATAGCAGGTAGATGCCTGGGCATGTGTGAGAGAAATGCACCAATACAGAAAAAAAACAAGAATAATAAGAAGAATAATGCAACTGACAGAGACTCAAACTCTATCGACTCAAAATCAAGATGTCACAAGACTTTGCCCATGGTTTGCCTGGCAGTAAAGAGCAGTGTAGTTCTGTGTACTGCAGCAGAATGAGCATTTTAACCAGTAGCTGCTGCTCTGACGGCAGCTTGTTTGCTGTGGGAACAGAGCTGTTCCTCATTTTCCAAGAGCTCCGATCAAAACACATTTTGCAGAGATGAATCAAAGTCCACCAGCCACCTACTGACCCAGACTTGCAAGCCTCCATGTTTGCATGTGTGCACAGGCGAGCAGCCAACAGGAAACACCCTGCTGTTGACAAAGAGCGCATGTGTGTGCGTGCGTGTGTATTTGCGCGTGTCTGAGTCAGGAAAGAAACAGCCCACTAAGAGGGAATGCTTTCCATTCCAGAATATCCTCTCCTGTCTCCCCAAACACACCCGAGTGTCCAGACAGGCCACGGAAAGACGGGACAAACAAAAACCTAAAGCTTGGATTATGTTCTTATTAACTCCGATCAGTCAAATGCAACCAGAGAGGCACAGGTGAAGTGTCTTCATCAAAACATGTCATTTGTCTGTCAGAGCAAGTACTGAGATGAGGAAATCAGATGGGAAAGAGGACAGATCGGAAGACATTAGGTTTAAAGAATGGACACATGGTAGGAGACATGCTGATGACCCTTGGCTAAGGTGAAGGGAAATGTTCTAATGGGAGTGTGTGTGTGTGTGTGTGTGTGTGTGTGTGTGTGTGTGTGTTTGTGCGCACGTGTTTGCTCAGGGTGTGTTGGGATGAGGGAAGTGACTGTCAGAAGGGAAGGGCTGGCTGGAATAACACACTCAAAAACACAGCACGCACCTGCACGCAGTGTCGGGCATGCATTGGAAAACCCATTCGCAGCGCATGTATGCGGTCACTGCAGGGGTTAATTAGATATAGGGCTCTGGTCTAGAGTGTCACCTGCTAACGAGGCAAATATACATCCTATCAGCTTACACTGCAGTTACAGCCGGGCTGCGCAGACAGCTTTGAGGTAGTCGGTGTAGAGGTAGCGCAATACCTGCAGATAGTGTTACAATGGCCTATACACCAGGAGGTAATGAGACCTGACCGGGCTCTCTCTGTCTTACACACACACACACACACACACACACACACACACACACACACACACGCCCCTACAGTACAGTGTGAATAATACATGTGAGCTGGCTACCAGATGTCTTTACAGCACAGCAGGAACTCTGCTGTAACACACCGCCGGTCTGGAAGCTTTGCCAAGACCTTTGTTTGTTTCATCTGGACTCAGCACAGACGAAGTCAACAACAACAATGTATCATAAATAAATGAAATACTATAAATACTCTTTCAGAGCAAGTGAGATGAGAATTTGCATGAGATGTTCTTGGTTTTCCACTCCATTAGTACGACTGACTGGTCCACGTGTTGAGTTGGTTTCAGGCCAATGCAGCTGAGGTGCAGCTCAGCAGGACGACACAAGATGCAACTTAGCTTTGCTGTGCATTGATCTAAATGCTGATATTAGCTTGACAATTTGCAAACATTAGCACTGTAACAGACCAACCATTAGCAGTAATACATGGTAACACTAGAGTGTCTCAGACTAGACTGTGTTCTGACTGCTACAGAATAATAAACTGTGAGAATTTAACTTGATCACAGTGTTTTAAAATGAATAATTACTTATCCTCCTCTTTGTGCCATTAGTTAGGGCATCACTGCGGACACAAACATATAAATAAGCACTTAAATGAAAACTATTTGTCTTAAAGGGACAGTACATGCAAGCAAAATGTTTGTATGGTCCTTTGATTGATGCATCTGTTATGGTGACTGTCAGCTTTGAGGTCTGGGGGTGGGCTTTGCAACTTTTAGCTTCCACGCTGTGCAAGATTAGACTGTATGGTTTAAAGTTAGGCCAGACACAACGTTGCAAGATGTGGGCAGGGTGGTACACACATGCTGTAGGTGCTATGACAAAGACGACTTCCCCTGGGATTAACACACCACTCAGGAAGTGGCCACAGTTCCTGGATGCACAGAACATTTGTTAGAGCACTCATATAGGACATAGAATGGATGAGATGAAGAGGGTCTCCTCCCAGAGGATCATCTTTGACCATGACATGATGTCACCTTTGAAATCAATGCTGCTCTAGCAAATAACTAATGCATGACAACAGTTAGAGTGACCACATTAAAAATACCGTGCATCATGCTGATATGGTTTCAATAAGCTTTTTGATCTGATGTCAGTGATGGACCGGACTTACTGGTTGCTGATACAGGCAGAAGCACTAACAAACTGACAAAAAGTCTTTACTGTGATTATCATATCACTGATCAGAGGGGAACCGTGAACGCAGCACAGCTCCACCTCTTCCTGTTTTATCTTAATTAACAGCAGAGAAGCGTTTCGCTAATGTTTAAACAGACACACAGCAAGAGCAGCAACCACTTCTAACTCGTCTAACTTTAGCTGCACTGGCCTTGGCTGTCCCATCAGTACTGCGTGTGCTCCACTGTTATTATGTTGTAAAGTTCTGACTTTTCACAGTTAGTAACACCCAGCAAGTCAAGTCTTGCTGGACTGTGAAGGGAACAGCAATGGTGGGTGCTGTCTTACTGGTAGTTTATAACACATGAGCAAGCACTATGTCAGTGTAAACAACTTCAATACTAAAACACTGACTGAGGTAAAAGTCAAAGTCCATTCAAAATGCTGTGTGTGTGTGTGTGTTTATTAGTTATAGCTCTGATCTATAGTTGCCTGCAGCAACATCATCAGCAGGATCTAACACTACAAACTGACAAGGGATCAATAAAGCCTGCTGCATGACCCATTTAGACACACACACACACACACACACACACACACACACACACACAAGGCCTCAATCCATGGCCCACTAACACACTGGGCTCACGTTTCTAATCCGAGATCAATAAAGCGGTGGCAGCTGAGAGCAGATCTGACTTTAACTGAGCCGCTATGTTCTGAGTTTCACACCACTTTCACTGATTTAACATTCAAATGAGGACCCTCTGCTCTCCACCTCAGAGGCTCTGCAGTTGCTCCTTTGGATACATCAAGCCTCACTCATTCAGACAGCCAACCGTCACACAGATCACCTCAGTGCTCAGGCTGCACAGCCCGACATCGGGAACATTTAATGGAAGGTAGTAAGTGCATATTTCAGCTCAATGGACGATATCACTGTATTGATAAGTATGATTCAAGTCAATCATTTCCAGCGGGTGATACTGGATCAGTGACATCAATCCAGTATCCAACCAAAGGTACGGCCAAAAACTGCTTTGTGAGGTCACCGTGACCTTGACCTTTGGAAACCAAAAAAGTTATTCACCAAATCAGGACGTCAAGTCTGGGTGATTTGAGAGAAGAGTTAAATAGGTTCCAGACAGTGAGGGAGTCAAAGAAAAGACAGAACCAGTTTTTAGGAATGACTGGCCCAATGAACAGTGGTGTTATCTGCCAGGCCACAACAAAAACAAGACCCTCATTCCCCGGCACACGGCCTAACGCTCTGCGAAATGTAACTGAAATACAAGCTAATGGCAAAAACCCATGCAGGTCTCTCTACAGCCAGAGAGCGGTTTGGCTGTTCTGGGCATCTGTAGGAACATGGCGGTGAAACATGGCAGACTCTGCAGAGGAAGGTCACTTCCTGTGTAGATAAAAAGGGCTCATTCAAGGCTAAAAACAACAAAACAACACTTCAGATGGTTCAAGTGATTATACTCCAACATAATTCTGATTATTATATTCCGTTTTTGCCACACACACACATTTCCTCTAATCCCTCGCACTGGACCTGAGCTGTTCCACTGACTGAGGTCAAAACAGCAACCTTCTTGTTGAATCTCACTGGTGTAACACTGGACGTTGTGAGTGAAAGACTGTCCTTTAAACTCCTGGTGACTGTGCAATGAAACCTGACTTATATGAGTGTTTCAGTGTTTTCTACAGAGGTTGGACTGAGCCTGAGCTTCAAATGACCGACTGACAGAAGCAGGGAGACGAGTGAAGGCTCATTCCTTCCTCCACAGTAACTCCTCTTCTCCCCTTTCTTCTCTTTGTTTTCTTCTATTGACACAGGGAACATTAGTGCTCGTCGCCAAGCCGCCTTGTTCTCCCTCTGCCTGTATAAATGGCGGGGATGACCACATACACACACACACACACACGCAGTCACGCAAAATACCTTCAATGTATGGTCAACACCATTCTGTTACAGCCTCCTGATCCAGCCAATGCTATCACTCACTCACCTACTCACTCAGTTAGCTGGCAGTTAGTCTGGGCAATAAAACACCACTGAGGAGCTTGACCGGGGTCAGTGCGCACACACACACACACACACACACACACACACACACACACAGTCTAAACACAGACACCGATGCACACTGAATATTACAATCCACTGGGCCAGGGTGTGTATGTGTACGAAGTAGGCCAGAGGATATGGTGTTCAAAACATCCCATGCAGGCTCGGGGCTTTGTTCTGCAGTTCCCACGGTAACCGAGGAGGGGTAAAGTGAGAGGGAAAAGGGGCGAGAGAAGGAGAGGGAGAGCTCTGCTTCAGTTACTACACAACAATAAAATCTCTTTCACATGAGGCAGAGTTTCTCACTTCTAAGTCCGGCAGCCGTAGCACTCAGCGAGTGTCGGACAGCAAGAGCGAACAGACAACAGGGGACTGACGGCCTGTCGGCTACTCACTGACGCTGTGAGGTCTGACATGTTCAGAGCACGGCTACCTGAGCTGCAGCACATTCTCCAAATGACTCATACTCATGTGCTGTAAGCTTTATTTCATAGTAATAAAGGTAACAGCACACACACACAGTCTAGGGTTTCTTGTGTCGTTGACAGCCGGTGACAGCCGCTGCCTGCCTATTGGTTAAGCAGGTAACGAGCATTTTGAGATGCTCGTTACCTATCCAGCACTTTTGTTTCTTTGTCATTCAGTCATGTCACTGAAACACTGTCTGTCCACAGCATTGTGCGTTAATCTGTTTCACAGGCCAACATGTTCTGGGTAGTGCTATTGTGTGACACGACAACGTCACAACAAACAGTAAGGACAAATCCAGTGAACTGCTGCCGTACTGTGAATTCATATCTAAAGTTTCCCCCATCAATGACACCAGTACCAACAGTGCACCTAACATTTATTTTAACTATTGAATTTGGTTCAGCAACAGTGGGCCAGCCCACCAGTGACAGAGAACACCCAGCATAGTGTGGAGAGGGTAAATAGCTTAGAGCTGGTGATATCAGGTTACTGTGTGCTGTGTCTTAGGGGGAACAGAAGGGAGGTGACAGACAGCCCCTCCACTCACTCTCCCACACACACACACACACACACACACACACACACACACACACACAGTTTGTGCTTTGTCACTGGGGAGACTGGGAGGATTCACTGAAGCAGCCTGTGTGCCTGGTGAGACGACGCCTAATTAGGAGAAGCCAACACCCAGTCCCATATGACAGCTGGATATGGATGCTGCGGTGCTGGGTGATAGAACTACATCAGTGGCACGATTGCCCCAAAGTTTTACCTTGATTATGATTAATGAATGTTAATTTCAACAAACAGCTGATTATGTAAATTACAGGTGTCTGGTTAATGACACACAAATGTCAGTCTGGGTGCATTTTAGTAACTGCCCTGGCCCGTGTGCATGTTTTATACCTGTAGCTGATCCTGTGCCAAGCCCCATTCATAACTCACTGACTTAATGTTACATTATGAGGTGTGTGCCTGCACGTGTGTGATTTAAGCGTGAGTCAAGGCCAGGGTCATTGACTGTGGTTACAGATTAACCATCGTGGACAGATTAACCCCAGACCGTCCAGAGTGACCCACTTCAGCAGATGTTGCCTTTGTTTGACCTGCATGAACTAGATATGATTAATGATATAGTTTTCTGTATTATCTGTGCCAATGTTTGGTGGCAGCGTGAACCAAACAGCGACCATCTATGTTTCGGTAAGACGGGGGGATTATATGGAAATGTGGTTCCATATGTGATGCGTAGACTAATGTTGTCAATGAGATTTACAATATTAAACCATCAGCAAGCACAGCTACGAACGAAGATCAAGAGTGAACCTCCATGATCAATTGTAGTTCACATTTATGTTGCATGTATGCTTATTGTTTCTCGTTATAACATTATTAGTAGTAGTAGTTGTAATAGTATGATGCCATCTGACTGACAGATCCTTATATGATCCAGTTGTGTTTAACAGTTTGCTTTAATTAATGGATGAATGGTGAATCACAAGTCACTGAGCAAACACAGTGAGGTGGTGAGCCAGATACTTGAACGGACAGAGAAACCCTAAGAAGTGTTCACTTGTTGTGGCTGATGGGTGGCGCTACACTGGGGACAGCGTCATGATGGTGGAAGCTGTCCCGCCCTGCACAGGTGCAACAAACTGACAGGTGCTACAGTTGGCGTGGAAATCAACCGATCGCAGTCTGTGTATATCTGCACGCTCTTGGGGAGAGGTCGAAAGTGCAAACAGACAAAAGTGAACTGGTCTATGTGGGCAGACACAGGAAAAGAGCACCCACATGGGGTATTTACACCCACACCAGACGAGTGCACTGCGTTTATACTGGCACTACCAACACGGTCAGATGTGTGGTTTTTATAAGGCTTTTACTGTGTGTGTTCCTCTTGTTCTCTCAGCTCTACAGGGCACCAAAACAAAACACACAGCATGTCCTCCGACCTCCTTATAGATGGCAGTTGCCATATTGAGCCACTGTTGCCATATAAGGTAGGTTTGTTGTCACCTATCCATGATTCTGTTATCTATTTATACAGCAGCCTACAAGTTATATATTGGCAGTGTTGTGGTAACTTACAGTCATGTATTAAGTTTAGCAGTAACAAAGTAGGTGATTTAAGACTTTACTGTTAGTATTTCAGTAATATTATCACATTTACTGCGCATTGCTACCTGAGATTAGGGTGCACTGAACCTCTTGTCTCCCTCTGGAGCAGAGAGGAGAGGTGGGGACCCAGAGGCACACTAAGGGCAGCCACAGCATAGGCCCGGGAGAGGATGAGCACTGCCCAGAGGAGCAAGCAGGGGGAGTGACAGGGAGAGCAAGGACAAGCAGCCCAGAGGCTGACAGGGATGAACAGACCAAACTCTACTGTGTGTGTGTGTGTGTGTGTGTGTGTGCATGTCAGCAGGACATGACTCCAGCTCAGCCAAATCATCTGCATCTGAGCTCCTTAGCTGTGACTTTTACAAAAGGCTCACATGCACAGAGGATTTTTGCATCCGACCAACAGCTGTGATTAGCTTTGGTGGCCCTGATATCATTACACATGCACAAACACAGCGTGCAGCGTGTGTATGCACGCAGCCGCAGCCGCAGCCACACACACACACACACACACACACACACACACACACCTAACTAATACTTGGCAGATCCCCAAGCTTTAATCCAGCCTCACGGTGCAGACTGCGCACAGGATTGATGCAGATTTCCTGTTTGTGTCCGTCTCCGTCTCCACACTGGACCTCAACACAAACTGAGTTCCTCCAACTGTGTTTAGCAGGGTGCTGCACTCATCTGTGCAGCTTATTGGCTCTTAACAAGGCACCACACACATCACTGCCGCCACACACCAGGACAAACTGACACTATATGTTATACAAGGAGCCAATAACATCATGTAATAAAGTGACAGCTACATTTTTGTCACAAGTCTGGTTTCACAGAGTTCATCCTGTATACGACATTTGCATAAACCTCTGGTACTTCCTGCTGCTGCTGATCACTGCAGATTATCGGCTGTCAGGCAAGTGAACTGAAAAACCATTTGCCGGGGAGTTCAGTGTTGATCTATACTGATGTATACAACACTGCCCATGAGCGACACACATACACGCTGATTGGGCTCAGACATGTATATGAATGTGTCAGCGCACGTGTCTATGTGTGTGTGTTTGCCTTCAGGGCCTGATCATGTTTGTTACATCCAAGCTGAAATAGACACAAACAGTCAGAAGACACACGCATGACAGTAATGATGGATAGAAGACTGACTAAACACACACACACACACACATTTTGTCCTCCAGGCAAAGGAAATCAGATGAGGATATAAAAACAGCTGCAGCTCCAAACAGAAAAACAAGCAGGGATGCAAACAAATGAATAGTTCAGCCATGAAGGTAAAAATATGATAAGTATATCAAATATTATGCCACCATATAGAACATACTGATTCTGCCTGGCTACATTATTTTGCACTGGTGAAAATTTTTAGTGGCGCAATTTGACCCACACATGTTGCCGTAGTCTGCGGGCACACTTCCAACAGTGCAGGTGCATACCTGGTAGTACGTCCTGATGTGCCGGGTGAGAACGCTGAGGTTGTGAAGGCGAAGCGACACATCGTTGTTCACGTTCTTGTTCAGCCTTTGATTGGTTGGCCTGGGGTCACTATGGAGACACACACACACACAAACAGATGGACGTTATTCATGGCTATTTAAGAAAAAGATTACACACACACACACACACACACACACCCCAAGTGCAGGGTAACTATTGTGCAGGAGAAGGATTTATGCTCACATTAACACATGTCAGCCTGTGCCAGGCTGATTTGCATGTAAACAGGGGGTGTGTAACGCTGTCTGACTGACCTTCTATGACATCATCAGTTTGATGCCACGGCTCCATTTACCTCTGACAGAAGCTTTTCTAAGATAAAGACTAGAGAGCAGATTTTCATTTGGCTGGGTAATCATGTTCTGCTGACTGACATGAACCCAGGATGACTGAACAACTGACATCTCAGGTCACACTTCAATGACACTTTTCAGTCTCACGTTTCAACTGTTCCCAACTCATCTGAACTCTGTCTTCTAATATTTCCATTGTCACAGCTGCAGGTGATCCACAGCAACCAGGCCTCTTCTGTCTCTTCCAGACTGACTGATTTAACAGCTGACTGCTTCTCTGACTGACTGATCTACCAACTGCCTCTGAGGAGCTTTGCTTTAATATTCTTCATGGCTCTTCCACGCTGGCCTCCCACCCTGTAACCCACTTTCCCATAAACCCCTAGCATGTCCTAATCACACACCCCCCCCCTTCCAGAGTTAGCCCAACCTACATTCAATGTGTGGAGAACAATAGAGTGATTACCATTGTTTCTGAAAACAATACCCAACATATGAACATGTGGTCTGATTGGGGACAGAGGACTGTCTGCATGAGACAACATTCAGATTCCACACAAGCAGGTGGGTTTCATTATCATCACTGTGAATTAAAGAATTTCCTTGAGTGTCAACAAGTTTCACAGAAAGACCAAAACCAACAATAAACATATGATATTAACATGTTCTGTGTGCATCAAAGCCCTGCATATTGCTGAAAGATGGCCGTGGTGTTTGCTGAAAGACCTCAGAGTGTTGCTCTCATGAAGACAGGCGAAAATAGTCACAATAAGAATATGAAAAGATAACCTGGTCAGCAGCTGTGCTACTGTCTCTAACCACGGCAGAATCGTGCTAAAATGCTAACAGTGACTATGCTAATATGCTGAGGGTTAACCGCGTTCACTGTCCTAACATTTGCTAAATGAACTTAGCACAGTACAGCTGACACTAAGGGGAATGTGATCACTGGGTCGCAGAGCGCAGAAATGGAAAAACTACATCTGTCCTGATGATGGAATGATGCAATGGGTGTGTGACAACAAGCCACAGACAGGGATAGAGGCTGGATAGAGGTCATTGATTTTGCTCTGTTCATTTGGGGACTAAATAGATAAATAAATAGAAACTATAAATAGACAGGCAATAAGAAAACCATTATAGAACCTGGAAGAAACACTTCAGACATGCTGGGAGTTTGGCATATATTGTTTCCATAACACCTGACATTCATCTCAACGGAGTATAAAAGCTGTTGCAGTCTGACATGTGCATGTGTGCTCTCTTCTGTGGCAGTTAGCGTTGCGTCACTTTCATATCTGTGAGTGATTCTCTCTGTGATGCTGCGCTGACTTTTTCATTTCACCTGCCTGAAAATCTATGTGCTGAATATGTGTTGAGAGCTGATGCGCCAGATTCCTTCCTGCCTCTGACTGTGTACTTTCAGGGTCCCAGCGCTGACAGCAGCTCAGCTAATGATCCAACTCCCGCTCACTCTAATACTCTGCTGTATTTCTTGATGCAGACTCCCCCCGGCACATCTGGCTGTGACGTTTACAACCTGAAACCAGAGAGCCAGGATGTGGTCGCGCAAACTCGCTCACACAGACACACCGGAAACACTGGATTAACTCACTTAACACTCGTATACCCGGTGCAGACACACAGAAACACACACCAGGAGAATGTTTCACTGACTCATGCAAAAAAAAGGAGAAACTCTCCCTGCAGGGTGATACCTACATGTGTGTCATGATCTTGTGCAGGAACACGCCGTCCACCAGCTCCATGAACATGTTGACACGCTCCTCTGAGCCCACGTTGTCAGGTGAACCCAAAGGACCCAACGTCCGCACCTAGAGACAGAGAGGCAGGTCAGCTTCATAGCACTCAGGAATCTCCACTGATCACACTTGATGTTCTTCCCTTCTGCCCAGTATGCAGGTTGACATCCTGCTGAGATTCATGACAGCTGTGTGGGCCATCTTCTAACATGACGGTGTTTTAATTCAGCAAATGTTGAGACTCGTGTTCTCTTCTTGAGGAACTCCCTGCTCACACCCACTCGGTGACACAGCTGGAAGCAGCCCAGTACAACCACAGTCTGATCTGCTGGCCACTGAGCAACTCCACTGGAGCAGTTGGGGATTAAAGGCCTTGCTGAAGGCGAGCACTACTCTTTCATATTCTCCACCCAGGCATATCCTAAAATCTGCCTCTGAGATTATACTGGCAGCCCTCTGGGTACAAAATCTACTCCTCCAACCTTGTGTGTGCAAGTACAGGAAAAAAATGAAAACACGAAACAGAGAGCAACTTGTTGAGTGAAAGCCTGTGTGGCAGTGTCAGCTGTGTTTGTCTGTGTCCAACAAAGAAGGGAAAATTGTTAGTTGACCAGTCAGGTCAGCAGGATGTGAGGTCACAGGGAAACAGGAAGCAACACAGCGTTAATAGGCTGTTGACTGCTCTGCTGCCAGTCACAGCCTGGGATGGGAGCCTGCGTTGGGCAGCAGGAAGGTTAAAACGGGTCCCATGCAAAACCTAAAGACATGTGTATGGACAACAAAGTTCAGCTGGAAATTAATATTTTCAATTTTATACATTTCTGCTTTCTTTTAATGTTGTGAAACATCTTTAACTACCCAAGAAAGTGCTTCAGAACAAATTCACTATTAATACTAACATTAAACGAACACATGCATGGGAATAATGTGCACAAAACACACATATCTGAAGTTTGCACTAGGTTAAAGGATGGAGAGTTACTCTGGATTCATTTTAACCAATCATTAGCCCAGTCTCTGCTTGAAGCATTGGTGCAGTGTAGATTAGTCAAAGCAGCTGCAGGGCTGTTTCCTCTGATGGAGGCGGCAAAAGGCTGCTACATGGGCACCAACAAAGCAGCTAAAATCGGCCAAGCAGTGGGAACATTAAGAGCTTACTATGTACAACATATTTTAACGGCAAAAGATGATGATGAGTTACGGAGGAGCAGCAACCCAGCAGTAATCAGGAGAGCAGCAGACACAAAGATTCAACTTTTTAGGTTTCTAAATCTAAATCTGGAAAGTCCCTAGACACCAACCAAACTTGCACTGGGTTTTCTGTTTTGTACTAAAAGTTGTTACTCTTCCTCCTGCAAAGTAACTGAAGTGACACTCAATGGTCAGTGAGTGCAAAATGCTGCAGCTTGATCCATTACAGGCCGAGGTTGTTTGTTTCCAACTATCTCTTTGTAAATAAATGCACCCCTCCCACCTGAGAGAAACACGTAAGAGAAAGCAAAAACCAGAGACAGAGGTCATCGGCCGGTGTGCATCATCCACGCACAGCCGTGTGTGCGCACGCTGCTCCCACTCACCCACAGCACCAGCGGGGACTCCATGAAAGTGGCTAGCAACTCGGACAGAGTCACATCCATGTTTGCTCCGACGGCTTCCGAGTCCGCTTCTGAATCACCAAGCAATCATCAATCCACCAGTCAATCGGTCGATATCCGCAGCAGGCTCGCGCTGGGTCTCCACACAGGACAGAACAAAGCCCCCGCGAGGCATCGATTCCCCCCTGCACGAGCTCTCCCTTCACACCACTATTGTCTCGCGCTGTCCCGTTTCCCGAAACACCGGGTTTTAAATAAAAAGCGACTTCAGTGTGAATAAAAACTATCCAGAGACTTCCACAGACGGCCGCGTGCACAGCGAAGCCAGCTCCGTACGTTCAGTGGGTAAATATTCAGGTTATTTTCTGTCTGAAGACACAACACTTGACCAAAACTTCGCAGGACAGTTGTTCGCGTTGCCAGGGATACAAGACTCGGACCGTAAAGCGTCGCAACCGCCGTGAAACTAAAAAAGAAAAGTAAACTAAGTAGAGAAACATTTAATGCGCGACGTAATGAACCAGGGCGCCATAAAATAGTTGTTTCCGTTGTTTGCTACATCTCCCATGTCTCTCTACCTCTCCTCTGTCCTACTCTCCATCAACCTGACTGAGAGACAAGAGGCAGGGTGGATTGATTGACAGGAGCGCCCTCCAGTCCGCTGCAGCGACAAGAGCGATTCCCGCCCTTTGCGATAAATCAGCCAATTGCGGCGCAGCAATTTGGTTCAGTTTTCTCAGAGTCTGACGTCACCGCTAGACGGCCCCGAGTAGCCAAAGAGTTGAGACGGAGCTAGATGAAAGCATGCCAAGCAGAAGTTTCCAAACTATTAAATTTGTCGGTGATCTGAGATTACTGGAATTTCTAATAAACCAAAGTAGTGTGTGTTGGCTGATTACGTCATGTTATAATGACTAGTTGACTTTTATTAGCTTTTTTGCTAACTGTGCGGATTCTTCTCTGTTCAGATAAACATAGAAACTATAGATGTATTAAATCCCACTTCTTTTTCTATACATTGTTCACTGTCCTGATATACTGACATATACAAATCCAAAAGGCAAAATCAAAATCAAATATTGGCTCACTGTCACTGCTCACTGGTGCACTGAAATGGAACTGAGCCATATTAATGTTCCACCTGTTACTGTTAATATAAGCATATGTTGGCTGGTAGTATTATGGTAAAACGGGCCACCATATGTCCACCTTTTAAAAATATCTGTTTGTAATGACAGCGTTCTCCCAGCCATGAGCTGCTGCATGTCTGGTGCCACCATGTTCTTCAAAACAAAACACAACATAAACCAACTATCTCCAGATCGCCAGCAGGCTCGTTTGGGTCTGGGCATGACTTATTACAGTGCCACCTTCACCGAGATCCTTTAATCTAAATATTCCATGAGCACACTCCTCCAGTAGCATGGCGCTTTCTGTATACTGAGCTCGGAGTGTAAGCAAGTACTGGATTCAGAATAAAGATATGGATTTATATGAAATATAGTGGTAGGTCTTCATACTGTCTGCATGAGATCACAGAGGGAGGATGTGATGTGTGGGATTTTAGATGAGCTATAGTTTCTCCAGATTCATTCTGGCCATTTTCCTGTGCAGAGAGAGGTGAGCCATTCACAGGGCCAGGCACAGCAATGAGAAGAATACATAAAGAAGGGCAAATGATAGGCAGTGAGACCCATTGGCAATACTCATAATGATAATAATATATCTCTGAGAAATTATCAGAGAAATGATTGCATCCTCTCCCCACACTATATATATTCTTGTTTCTGCTGGTCTCCACATTAATTTCTCATGTTCTTAAAAAGGTTTAAAAAGGTTAGACACGCACACACACACAAACACAGAGATGGGTGGGGTTCATCATCTTGCAGCTTCGACAATCTCTGGCTGCTCTTCAAACAGGTTGAAAGGGAAACCAAAGAGCAGCTCAGATCAAAAGGACACAAAGGCCGAATGCAAATGCATCAACCGATGACATGTGGCGACATAACTGCAGAACCCCCAGCTGAACGCCCAGTGAATTACCGATGACACTGTGACTGAGTGTTTGTTGGTATTTCCTCTGTCACAACTGTCCTGTTTAATAAGAGCTGAGTGTTTTATGATAGGCACTGTGCTTTTTATAGTGAAACACCCAGTGAGCAGGCACCTCCGGCCCAGCTCACTGAGCTTTACACAGGAATTTAATGGGAATTTGGAGATTGGAGATGATGACATCACACGTGGAGGAGTGAAGGGTGGAGCGTGGATCAGACCTGTGGAAATCTCCTTTAAAGTCAGCTCTTTGGATGACTCTGCTCAAATCCAGTGGGTGATCTGGAGTTTGCATGATCAGACAGGAAACAGCTTCGTGTCCAGAACCAGACTAAACATGTAGCCCACGCAGAGGGAGCAGAGTGGGTGTGACTCCTCAGTACATGAAGGTCTGACGCCTGTGAAGGTAAAAAGTAAAGCAGAGCTGGAAACAGAGCTGTTTTTGTTGAAGTGGCGGCTCTAGGAGAAATATAACTCCGCACCACAAAGACCTCACATGGCATCAGTAAAACACAGAATAGCGCCACCCTGTGCCTTCTTTGCGTTACTACACCTCCTGCCGCGGAGCTTACCCTCATTATAAATGAGTGTCAGCTTTGTAGAAGCATGTGCGTGCAGGGCATTCTCAAGAAGTTAGTGTCGTGAATTAAATATATTTATTTATTTACTTATTGCCTAACTAATTTATTATAATCGGCATTAAAAGTTTGTAAGTACTTTTACACTTCACCTCATGCATCTCATTTTGTTATGTCCTGTTTGATGGTTACACAGGAACAGTAAGTTATATATGCAACACTCATTTGCCTCATCCTGGAGGCTGATGAGTGTGAAGAGCAGCTGGCCCTCTGCTGCGGTGAGCACAGCCTGGAGCTGATCACTCTCAGAGCTGTATGGATGACCATGTCCCCCAGCACGCCGTCACTGTCTCCCAGGGTCCACGTGGTCAGGCTTTACAACAGGGCAAGAGGAAGATCGCAGTGACTATTCATTTACCTTTATACATGTGAAATTATATTGGATGAGAACAATGCCCAGCTTTTTGCAGTAACAGTAGTGGCAGCCAGAATAAGACCTTTTCTTATAGTGCTGTGTATCCTTCAGGCAATTTTAGGCAGTGTTTCCAATACTTTTGTATATGTATATCTATTTCTGACTGATTTCTTTTAGATTTGTGCTCAGTAGAAAGAGTTTCTGGGCTTTTCTGGGATCAGTGATGTGTGTGTGTGATGTTTATAGATGATACTGCCTGCTGACCTTGCTGGATGCTGGTACCTGTGTTCTTCATTCAGTCAAAAGTTCTAACAGGAGGTTCTCCATCCATCAGACTGACTCAAGAAACCTGGAAACTAAATCCAAACTATCTCATTCTGGATGGAAGCAAAGGTTCAATCAGCAGAGTTCTATTCAATATGAGTGTTTCAACTGAAAAGTTCCCATTCTGCCTCACAGTGGTCGGCAGCGAATGGAATTGACTTTGGTGTGATCATGTGACCTGTGGAACATCAGTCACACATGACCTGGTTTGGTCTGGTTCCTCACTGAAGTCATATGACGAAATCGATGCCTAATCATTGGTGGAAACCATGGCGTGCTGCTGAAACAGCAGAAAAGATCTGTCGTGAAATGATGTTGAACATTCAAAGCACAGGTGGTTTTCTATCAATCATCTATTTATTTATTCATTGTGAATATTCATACAAAAAGCAGATTTTCTCAGGAAGAAGTGATATCTGATAAACAAGAAGTGGTATCAATAAACTTTACATTCAATACAGTTATTTCCATTTAGCCCCACCCCCCTTTTCCTCCTGGACCAATGGCAGGGAGGCGAAACCTGCAATCCTATTGGTGCTTTCTGGACTCAATAAATCTATTTTTAATATTACAAATATATAAATGCTCTACCCAGTGATAACAGTGATACGGTGTCAGGTCTACTTCAGGTCACAATAATACTTAACTGTCTTCAGAGACAGGTGCGCACGCACACAAACACACGCCCATTCACACGTGCACACACGCACACTAAATATATAATAAATTCAGCATCATGGAACATGACTAAAAACTACAACTTGAAGGTTTTCACCACGCCTCGGGCTCAGAGGTCATTTCTACAAAAGTGTGATCAGACAGGACAGAGGGAGTCGGCCGACAGGACAGTCTGTCGTATGTCAGAGAAAACAGGCAGAAAATCAGTCGGCCAGTCGGGAAATAACAAGTGCTGCGTCCTTTGCTTTAGTGTTTATTGCAATGGTGTGCATGACAACAGGAGAGGCAGTAAGCAGTCAGTCAGTCAGTCAGTCAGTCAGTCAGTCAGTCAGTGTTCAGAAGGCTGCAGCTTCAGGCCATAACTCGCCAGGCTTCCCAGTACAAAGGAAAGTCAGCATCTAATGCACTGCTGTGGTGTGTGTGTGCAGTATGCACAGGTTGTGTGTTAGTGAGTGGTCTTCATAGCGGTAAATGCTGAGGCTCAGTGTGGATTTTAATTTGCACTGTGTGTGTGTGTGTGTGTGTGGGTTTCACATTTACCATAAAAAAAAGAAACTTGAAAACAAAAATCAAACGTTTACACTGATTCCAGGCACTGCAACAAGTGAAGGTAACTCAATTACTGTCTTAATTTGATATTCTGAATCACGACAGTTGAAATGATCATGGGGTGAAGTCAGAGTGTGTGTGTGTGTGGTGAATGAGGCCCCACATCTCTGAGAAAGAACAACTATTAATGTAAAAGAAAAAAAGACAAAAGGTCCATATTTTGGTCTCAGGCCTCATATTAAGAAGGATCAGCGTCACTTTAATTTCACTGTAGAATAAAAACATCATGGACATGTGAGGCACCATCCAAGACTGCTGAGGCTCTCCTCCCTTTCAGGACAGTTAAAAGACAAAAGCTTTGTACTGAATGTGTTGATCATTACCAGTGTCACCAGCTCATACATTCTACAGAACACTGATTCTGTGCTGAGTGTACTCTCTGCAGCGCAGGATTAGGGTCAATGTTACAACTCAAACATGAGATTCTGAGGAAAGAGGGTAGTGTTAGGAGAGTCAAGGCAATTTACAGGAAAATCCATAAAATGTATGAAAAGTAAAACAGTGATTTCATGATAAAAACAGTTCATCTGACTGAATAAGAAATAAAGTCTCAATTTTAGGAGGAAAACGTTGTAATGAGATGAAGTTGGAATTTTCTCATTTTGAGAATAAAGTCATGGTGTTACCAAAAGTTATTTGGAAGATGAACAAAGTTTTCATTGAAGTTATAGTGTCAAATGACATAGTATTTCAAGGATATGTAGAATAAAATATAAAGTTTTAATTTAAGTCAAATAAGACTTCTTTTATTTAATACATAATACTGTATCATAAGATACAAAACGGTGTATTTAAAGTATTAAACCCAGAGGTTATTTGGAGAACATCTCATGCTAATAGTGTAATTTATGTGGCCTGAGGTCAGAGCTGACGCCACAGGCTGTAGGATGAGGAAACGCCCACAGCTGGATGTGTCTGAGGCCTCTGCTGGGTGGCTACCTGCTGAACAGCTGAACCAAACTGCACAGGGAGCACATGTTCATGACATGAGAGAGGAATATTATCCAATGGACTTTCACGATCTTTAGATATATGAAAGACAGTCAGAAACAACTGTCACAGTCTCCTGCTGTGCACAGAACAGTAGCGGTGCAGCCCAGATCTCCAATCACATGTAAGGATAATAACTAATACACCTGTTTATATATATGGACCAAGGTTTGTTCTCAAAATAAACCCGCTGTCTCTGTAATATTGACTTTGTTTACTTGGAATCACAAATTCAATCCTTGTTTCTGTGAATTTTTCAAGTGTTTTATTTTGTAATACATGACTTTTACTGTTAAATTAAAAATGATCTCATACTTTTCCTCATAAATCATGCTAACCTGTGGTGTTATCATTGTTTTTTCTATCATAAAGTTGTCTTTCTATTGTCTTTGATGAAATATTGTCATGTTTTCTCATGAAATCACAACTTTATTAACACAGTGACTCAAAACCTCAGATTAGAGATCTTTGAACAGTGGCCCTAACACTGTGCCGTAACTCTCACAGCACTTTTCCAGTTTGTTAAATCTCCAGAAATGTGCATTCTACTGTACAACTGGTGTGTGTGTGTGCTCTCAGCGCAGCCAGGAGCAGGGCACCCACTGCGGTTCAGTGTCCAGTTTGTTGATGAGTCGTAGCAGCTCGTTGTAAGCTTTGTCCTGGTCCGTGTTGACGATGACGGCGTCGAACAGGTGACCGCAGCTCTGCTCCATCTCCCGGGCTTTCTCGATGATATCACGCAGCTCCTCGGGCTGTACACACACAAACACAAACACACACGACTGAGGCAAGCATTTCGGGGATGTAAACACTGGTGATATTTATCTTTAACTGGGTGTAAACAGACAGTGGTGACAGTTAGACAGGGACCTTGGGGTTCTTGTTGTCTTTAGCCAACAGGGCTCGGAGTCTTTCCTGGGAGGGCGGAGCTATGAAGATTATGTAAGGCTTCAGATCTGAACTTCTCAGCACCTTTAGAGCCTGTACAAACACACACACACACACACACACACAGTGAAACTCCTGAATGTGTGTTCTGTAGTGGTAAGATCCTCTCTCTGCTCATCATCCCACCCTGCAGACACTGCGTGTGTGTACCAACCTGTGTGTGCAGACAGAGCACACAGATTTTTCCAGTGTTGATGACCTGTCTCACTGAGTCCGTGCTCGTCCCGTACAGGTTCTTCTCAAACTCACCAGACTCGATCAGCTTTCCTGGGAAACACACAGGCGGAAAAATGTTGTCATGTGCCGCACTGACGTGGTGCCAGATCCAAGTGATTCTGATGTTATCACATTTCATTCTCTCATTCATGTCTGAGAACTACACTTCAACCTTCAAACCCCCGGCTGCTGCCAAACACCTGCGACTACTGCAGAGTCATCTGATACTGGAGCGAACACCAGCAGTCTCCTGTCACGCTGATGCCAGATGATTGTGCGTTTGAGGGTTTCTGTCCAGAGTGAAAGAGGATGAAACTTGCCAGGTTGCATCTGAGTCCCACACTGTCATCTTACATCACTTTACACTGTGTCTCATCACCACCATGGAAGCTGTGGTGCATTTCCTGCCAACACTTCCTGTTTTGGGTGGCTTTATAAAACACCTGCAGTTACAAAGCAAAACAACACAGCGGACACACACAGAGGTAGGAAAGCCAACGTGTGTGAGCAGCACTGGAGGTGTTACATTAGGTGTGTGTGTGGACAAAAGAGAACGGACTCTAATTTAATTGGTTGGAGAGTTAACTGGGATTAAAACGATGGAATAAGATATAATCAGGTTAGAGGGCGATGTGTTGTTTCAAGTATTTATAACTGACAAGTCTTCCTAATAGACAGCTGTATTATCATTCTGTGTGCAGATTTACATACAGCATGCCACCTGCCGCTGCTGGATTCTACCCACATGTGCTGGCTGGGTGGCAGCTGATGTGAAGCCCTGGGTGCAACACTCTTTCTGCCCCAACTGTCCCAGTGCTCATGGTTCACCTAGTTCAAATAATTCAAATATCTTCAGTCACATGGATATTACCTGCGGCCAGTTCTGCCTCAAAGGTCTGCCGAGAGACGAAGTGGTAATCACGGCCGCTCACTTCGCCTTCACGACGGCTCCGTGTGGTGTCTACAGCACACGCAAATACACAGACACGGATGTATGTTATGACACACACGCGCACACATAAAAGCATGCAAACTACGCTCTGTGTGTTTGTCTTACGAGGAACAGCTCCAGCAAACCGGTCCAGGTGGTTGTTGAGAAGTCGCTGCCTGAGCTCTGCCTGCCCACAGCCTGTCGGACCAATCAGTGCAATCGGCCGCTTTCTATTGGCCGGCTGGTGGTACAGAGCCATCTCTTCATAGGTGAGAATCTCCTCATTATCAACATCTGGAGCAATGGAAAGAAACAGGCAAAGGTTATAATGAGGAACCACCGCCATCCCCTTAAATGTAGGTCCCTGCAGAGGCAGGTTTGCAGATGCAGGTGTTCACATAACGTCCCGTAGCTCTGATCCTGCAGCTGATCACGTGACATAAGTTATACCTAGCAGCTCCATGCTAGTTACTGGCCGTGCTGCGTTTAGGAACAGCAGACGCAGTTGCACAACATGATGACACCTCGTATGATAACTGAATGAATGTGAAGTGATTTATTGTTTTCTTTACTGGAGCTGCTTTGCCATGGCAAACTATTAAAAAGGTGCAATCATAAATGAATAACTTTCATACTGAATCTAAAGCATGACTCTCAGTCATGACTTATCCAGCTGTGTTTCCTCACTGTTTCTCATTCATGTCTCCATGCTCGTGCAGACATGTGACTGCAGGTAACAGAGGTTCACACACATGAGATCAGTCATGTCCGAGGACACCCTGACAGTGACACATACATACCATCATTCCTGTGAGCATTGTACAGCAGCTTCTTTCTCTTCCTCTTGTTCTTCTTTGCACACCACAGCTTCCCTGCACACGAGCAGACAGCACCAATCACACACCTCAGCCATAAGGCTTTTACTGTATTATACTGTTGAAACATCTATTTTAAGCAATACATATATATACTGAGATCAAATTATAACTCTAAACTGGTTATTAACAGTCATGGGGTTATAGTGGGAACTCACCAGACTTCTCAGGCTCTTTGTCTTCTTCTATTGTCTGTTTCATGGCTTCTCTCTGCTGCTGGAAGCTCTTCCCTGTAGACCAAACAAAGAAACACGTTAGACTTAGACTTGAAGACTAAGCAGTCTTAAGAGAGCCACAGGCAGCAGCAGCAGTACCTGGTACCAGTCCAGCCAGTGGCTGGTTATCCTCATCTCCATCCCTGTACGCCTGCCACCAGTTGGGGTCTGACTGGCTGATGATGTGGAGAATATCTCCCTTCTGGAAGGACAAGCCCAGCTCTCTGCAGGGCACGTAAGGGTCATCCGATGGGTCGTAGTCAAAATGCGCCTTCACGTGGATCTGGAGGAAGGGAGGCAAACAGAGGCGACACCAGGATGGTCACATGACAGACTGGTTTTATATATCCTCCACCTTTAGACCTATGATTAACAGCTCTAAATTAAAAGTGTGTCACCAGCCAAGTCACCCAGTTTGAGAACGGCTGTTTGTATCTTGGTTTCGCAACTCACCACATTCTCTTTGACAGGAGGGGGTTTGCTCTGAGTGCTGGGAATAAGCACAAAGGTCAGGAGGCCATGCATGTCCGCCTGACAGACAGACACACACACACACACACAGAATAAGTAAACACTTCTTCATCAGCCGCACTGTCATAGATTATATAAATTTTGCATTTGAAACCACTTATTATCCTTTGGCTGTTGTTCTCCAGTTCATTAAATATCTGTGAATCCTGCAGCTCTGAATATTAATGGTAGTAATCTCGATATACAGTATGTATGAATATTTATCATTAAATCAAAGAGGTGTGTTGACTGTGTGCATGTGAGCATACTTACAAGAATATCAAAGACTTGGTTGACATCTTTCCCTCTGATCTCGATGCCATTTATCTCCAGTATTTCATCTCCTTCTGATAAGAGTCCACTGCGCTCAGCCGCTCCGCCTCGGACAATCCGGCTGATCACCACGCTGTCCATTTCATTACGAACAGTAGCCCCCTACAGAACGCGGGCAGAAAGGCGGAGCGCTGACCTGAGTTTACCAGTGGAGGGACATTACGCTGAGCAGTTAAGATGGTGGAACTGAAGCTAAACTGGAAGTGTGGTGGGATGAGAGCTCTCCACGTGAATGGGTTGTGTAGTTGTGAGCCAGTGAGTGTGATGTGTGTTGTGTTGTTGTTGTCTTACCAGCGGTATGTCTTGGGCCTTCTCTATCCGAACTATCTTGACAGTCTCTCCTCCCCACTGGGTCAGTGTTTCTCCTTGGGTGGGCAGTGGCTCAGGCTGCATTTCCCTCTCTGCTATGCTGTCATGGGCCACGAGCAAAGACTGTAAAACACACACATGCACACACACACACAGATGCACTCAGCTACAGGACTGGAGCCACGGCAGTCACTACGGGATTCTTTTGTTTATTTGCTAACGCAGTTTTGTGTGTGTGCTCATGTCTTCACCTGGATGTGTGTGTCTGACAGCAGGCTGTGGAGTTCCAGTCCCTCTTTGTTCTGACTTGGCTGGATGAGATTCCTGACCTGTAACCGCGGCAACAGGAAACATCACTGGAATCATCTGATATTAGCACAGAATTAGCTGGGATGTAGCAGCATGGCTAATGCAGATACAAGAGCCATTATTCAGTTTGTGATGATTTGCCTCATTATACTCTACAGCTGATTCATGAAACATTCACCCATTCACACACTGATGCCGGCTGCTCATCAGAATGGAAACAAACGATCACACACTGTGAATGAGGAGCTGGGGATGGGGATCCACCAGTCTTCTGACTGGTGGATGATCGCTCTGCGTCTGAGCCATATGGACTTTACTGCCTGGCCAAGTCAAGCCAGTATTTATACAGTCCAGTCTTACAATTCTCCCTTAAGGGGTTTTAGAAGCTGTCCAACACATGACACCGTCAACATATCAGAGCATCCATTTAGAGGAAGAGGGGGGAAAAACTCCTTGACCTCACGTACTTTAAAACTGAGAGTTATGAGCTCAACTTGAAGCATGGCGAGGTATTTGAGTGCCTTCATTTGCCCTGCTCGCTGTCAGTGTTTGAATTTCTCTCATTTCTTTTTTCCACTCCAATAAAAACTGACAAAGGGACTGTTTCTGGGAGTGAACCGAAGCTTTTCTCCTTTAAAGCCAAATGCGGGGCAGGGGGCGGAGGAGCCAACGTGGAGCAGAAATAATGTGCAGCTCTTTAATGAGATTCCACTGAAATGAGCCATGAATAGCTGCCACAGCGAGCCAACTCAACGCTGTGGCAGAAAATAATCGCAGCGCTGATTGAACTGGCATCCTAGATGTTGGTCGGACTGAACTAGTGATCATGAGCTTGATGTCATCTGGGATTCACCTTAAAACCTAGAGAAGTCTAACTCCACACAGTCAGATTCTCTGCTTTGCTTTACAACCGAGGAAAGCAGATCTAGTCTCTCTGATGGATGAGCTCAACCCGACATCCACATCATGCATGAAAACAGGCTACTGCTCAAAAAAATGGGGCTCACAATTAAAGAGTTGGCTGACGGGATGCCTGTATTCCTGTATTTACCAAACTGTGTGTATGTACGTGCTCATACTGTAAGCAGTGTTTCAGCCCTAATTGACACTGAACAGAGCTGCTCTGTCTCCAGCCTCGTTAACAGACACTCGTTGACCTCAGCTGTCGCAGTGTGTGTGTGTGTGTGTGTGTGTGTGTGTGTGTGTGTGTGTGTGTGTGTGTGAGATTGTTTTAGCCGTCCCGCAGATGAACATGATGAACATTTAAGTAATATGACTCTGGATAACCATGTGGTACCTCCATGGCCAGCTGAAGTGCCTGGTGTGTGTGGGGGTATGGTGGAGAGGGTCGGTGCATGCTGGTGGCCACTGCATTATGGATCTTCAGCGCAGACTGGAAGTCAGACTGAAGAGGAAAGACAAGACATTGGCACGCTGTGTCAGTCAAAGTGCAATAAAAAGGTAACAAGCACTGTTCCTGTGTATCAGACTGATTAAACAAGTGCAGTGACTAACAATGAACTGCTGCCGCCTCGCTGAGAGAGATCTGCTCTGGACACAGCTCCTGTATATTCAGTTAGAGAAACATGCTGAAACCCAACTGTCATCACAGAAGAGCTACAGCTGTTTAGCTGCAAACACGGCGTTCAGTGTGTTCCAAGCACAGCTGCGTGTTTGTTGATATTTCAGTGTGTCTCTGGTCAAGGCTGAAACTCTTTGTGTCCATACTTGCATTTTTCAGATGATCAGTGAAAGACCAAAATATCATGAATTGATCTTTTCTTCTTCCTTTCTTAATCATATAACATAAAATCTTCACCTCAGAGGCGTCATGTGGTAAGAGGTGAGACAGATGATGATGAGATAAGATGATGGAGTGCTGATCTAAGCAAAGAGTCATTGCTGGCTTATCAACAGTGCACAAATTCACAAAGCTGTCTGACAGAACAAACCAAAAAAACAGTGTGATACAACTTCATGTATTGTCCAGCAGGCTCAATAACTCAGTTCACAGACTTCCTCTCAAACACTAAGCCCAACCTCGTCTGAGTTCTGCTTCTTTGTTATTTGATATTCATATTCTGCTCCCAGTACCTGCACTACTGAGGCTTCTCCTTCTCATCTCAACGTTAACAAACTCAGTTACTTACTTTACAGCTGTGTGTCTATGCATACTGTTGCTCCCCTTAAGCCCAAAAAGCTAAACCTTAGCTTAAAGACATCGGATGACGAGCATCCAGATGTGTGTAGTGTTGGGAGAGAAAGATACTGGTCCTGAACGCCACAGCCGGGCTCCTGGCAGGTACCTGGATGTGGGATCATATACACGGGTTTCTAAATGCCCTATAAATAAATTTGTTATCCTTCGTTCCACTGTAGGAATCTCTGTGGGGGCCCCCGATGAACGCTCGGGCTCAAACAGTGATGACACTGCTTCGGCTTTGTAAATCCCTTCTTCCTCGAAGGCCAGAGTCTCTTTCAAGTACCACAATTACATATTGACTCAAGGCATTTTCCACCTAATTCCCTTTATATTACCTTGTTTAGTAGTGCAAGAACCAGCTCGATGTCATTCTGACTCTGCTGGTCAGACAGGCAGCCCCGGACCTGCTTCAGTGACAGCAGCAACTCCTCCAACTCTGCAGGAAAAAGGCGCGACACATCAACAAGAGCAGCATTTCCATATGAAACCACAGAAGAGACAAAAGGACAGCAGACAACCTGCCTGTCCAGGCTTTAGAGGAATGAGTGTCAACAACTGCATTTCATTTCCTTGGTCTTGTTCTACATTGTGTCTTCTTGTTTGCGTGGTGTGTGTGTGTGTGTGTGTGTCAACATTACCACCCCTAACTAAGTTTTAATTAAGTCACCCTCAAAAGCCTCTCATGTCCTTCTCTCCCTCCCTGAGGAATTCCCTCCCTGATGGCAGCCATGTCTTCTTTACATTCCTTTATCTCACAGCCAGCTCTCTCTCTCTCTCTTCATCTCTTCACTTCCCCGTCCCCGTCTTCTTCCTGCTCTTCATCCCTTCTTTGTTTTATTTAAATGATCTTTCAAGTGTTAACATTCATCTCACCTCTACCGCTTTATCCTGCTATGTGTGTGTGTGTGTGTTTTACCCAGCAAAGCATGTGCGTGCTGGCTGCCTAGCGATGGCTGCTGCGGCGTGTATGTGTCCTGCAGGAATGTGGGGTTGTCGATGCCGGTGTGGGGATGCTGGGAGAGCTTCCTGAGTCTGAGCGAGGCGTTCAGGTCCAGCTGCCGACCCTCCTCCTCTCTACGCCGACGAAGATCCTCCTGGCACACATACAGACCAGTTAACGCATTATACATATTCTCCTTTGCGATGCTTAGAATGGAATGCTCTCCAATATCCAGCCTCCGTACAGTAGCAGTAATAGCTGACCACTTTCATTGTTATGCTTCATTCCTTTGCAAACTCTGGCAAAACATATCACAATTAATACATAACTGCCTGATCATTGATCACCGAGCTGACTGTGATTACTTTGTACAACCTTAGATTGCACAACAGAGAGTTTTAAGCAAAGTTACACTTACACAAGGTCTCAATGTTCAATTACCAGCAGTAGATGGCAGCTGGCACAAACAGCTGGTTTGCAGTGTAACACTGTGTGTGGCAGGACTGAATGTATGCGCTAGAATAAGTTAGTTCTACAGTTTAGAGCTGATGTGCAATTGGGCCAAACAGCTGACCAGTCATGTGATTTTTTTGCTACATCACTATTTATAAGACAAATGTTTGCAACTCCTATTTTGCATGAACTCAAAAAAAAAACAGTAAGTGGGTGTAAAACCTGTGTTTTTTACAATTTAGTTGGTTCCACCCAGCTTTTCTGATTAGACTATACAGATCAAAATAAAAAGATATAAAATACAATAAAATACAAAAATACAAAATCCAGTAAGACACAGTCCTCGACACAAAAACCACAAACATGTGAAACAATCTGATTTTTTCTGGAATTCCAGACAGACACTGCGGTCAGAGACTTCATGCACATCACTCTCATACTCCCCTCAGACTCTGTCAACAAAATAACATTTCTGTCAGTACACTGACCCAGACTCCATGGAGAAAGATCTTGTAAAGAGCAAATGAAAACTCCAAAGAGCAAGAGACACATGTGCAGATACTACGTGCACAGATTCATACATCTGTTTATTCTTGTGGATTTTGTTTGTTTGTTTTGTTTGTTTTTCTTACTTTAGCTTGTTTTGTTGTTGTTTTTTCATCTTTTATAACATACAGACAGATGAATCACCAACTCTGTCAGACAGTTGGACAAATGATTATGAGAACAGATACTCTGTTGTTAGCTCACATGAAGTTAGCTTGTACAAATCAGGTAGTGATTTGTACAAGACTAGTTGTAGTCTTGTACTTGTACTGTTTGTTTATTTCCATCCTTGTGTAGGTGGCTGTGCGTACGTACCTGGTGCTGTCGTATCCTCTCCAGCTGTGCAGATCGTCGAAGTGGTAGCGTCCGACTCCCCAGCTCTCCTGGACAGTCGACAGCCATTTCCCGGTGCTGCTGTCCTCCCCTCAGCTCGTCATCTCCACCCCCGCCTCCTCCTCCTCCCTCCCCAGCAACATGGCCATTCAGATGAGAAGTTGTCATCCCTCACACACACCGAGAGTCAGAAGTGCGTGTGTTGTGTGTGGATTCCAGGGATTTCTAGGTGTGGATCTCAGAATATCAGGCAAGTTTAGGAGGGCAGCTCAGCAAACTGGGCGGCCATGATACCTTCACCTGTGGAGACAGCAGGGAAATGATGTCATTAATCTACTTTGACTGGTGACAATCTGAATCCCATCATTCCGCCAACATGGATTAAACGACTAAAGATGTGTCCTTGTACCCATTCAGCAGTGATGTTCAATGAAACACATTATTAACCCCAGGCCTCGTGAATGATACTGAGACCAACAGTCCGGCTGGTCTGAGAGCTCAATGCAGCACAACAACTTAGGCTACGTCAAGAAGTGGCTTTAACGTGTCATACTCAGCACAGACTCATAAAGCCAAACACACAATTCACTGATGGATTGATTTTGATCTGGCAGCTCTCTGATCAGCATACCAACTATTAATTCCTTTAACGCTGCCTTTAGCTGCCTGGCTGCTGCTCCTCTGAGCCATGTTTCACAGACCTCTTTCAAAGGCTCTCATTTTTTTCTGAAACCTGTGCTTTAATGACACAGTTTAACTGTAAAGAAATCACAGCAAATCTGTCAGGATGCTCAGATTTGACTGACAGCAGCCCGTGAGCACAATAAACAGCCATACCCTTGGTCCTTACATTTAGACAACACTGTTGCTGAGCTCTCATTGGTGCACAGAGGTATGTGACATCACTGTTTTTCAAATGCAGCCCTGCCCCAATCCAAACACACATACAGAACATTTCTTATGTAAAACAGCCAAACAGCTCCAACACTGGGAGAAGTGTTTGTATTTGGGTGCTTTCATTATTAATTCATCCGTTGATTATTTTATCTTAAATAATGAATTCACACAGCCATGCACCAGCCACCGGGCAAGCTCCCCATTTCTAAAACTCTTTTTCAGGATCACCCTAAACACTCTAATAAATCAGAATTATCCTTTAATGGCTACCAAACATGTGGACTGTCTGTCATCTTTCAACGTCTGATCCTGGTCTGGTGCCTGCTGGTCCACAGCCTGACCTAGTTAGTGTACTTAATGAGCAACTGGTCAACTGCCTGTCTGTACTCCACGGAGTGTGACCGGCTGTATACCTCTAGCTTCGCTCACTCTTTAGTAGTTCAGGGACAACAACATCATCATTGCCCCCCACTTTGCACACATAACCATGACAACGGCTTTGTCAGCAGCCGGGTGGTCCCCCTGCGCGCGCATGCACACACACACTTGCCGCACACTTAAGAACAGAGTACCACAGAGGGAGGTGGGAGGGAAATGGATGGATGACATAACAGAGGAGGGGGCAAGAGACAGAAAGCAAGGTAAATGCAAACAATTGGATGGGGAAAGAGAGAGAGAGAGTGACAGACAGACAGAGAGAGAGAGACAGACAGAGAGACAGACAGAGAGAGAGGGGGAGAGAGAGGTAAAAATAAACAGGTGAGATATGGATGGATGGACGCCTTATCTTTCAGTGCCACAAAAACAGCACGTTTGATATGTTATCTCTTACCAGCAGGACTGCTCTCACACAGACACGCACGCACGCACGCACGCACGCACGCACGCACACACACACACACACACACACACACAAGAGCAGAGGTCCCATGATGCAGCAGTGAGGAATGCCAGGCAGCCCTGGGAACAAAATTCCACTGATGGGGGAAGGGAGAGTGTGTGTGTGTGTGTGTGTGTGTGTGTGTGTGTGTATGTGTGAGAGAGAGAGTGTACATGATCAAAACACAAAACTCCAGAAATTCATGCTGGACTGTTTCAGTGGAGCAGTTATTTTTATACTGCTTTCACTAAAACATTGCTACTTATTCATACTTATTTGTTCAATCCATTAACTTCATTTGATTCCTCAATTAACCCAAGTAACTTTTGTCCGTTAACACTGCTTAGCAATGGAAAACCATGATTCCTTATACGTTTGCTGACATCTTCACGCTTTGTGCTATTTTTTCCATATGGAGTTTCCAAAATAGGTTTGACCAAGCAAAGATGAACGGAAGTGATGGAACTGTGTGATAAGTTTCCTATCTCAGAGCCATTAAACAGTGGTAAAGGCCTGACGGTCTAAGTGGACAGTGTCTGATTGCTCACACACCCCTGAGCACAAGTGAGGAGGATTTATGGAGGTCCTCTTAAAAGGCCAGCCTCCCTCCTACAACAACAAACACTGAACTAATAACAGCACTGTGAAGGATACAACACACAGTAGGTAGAGAAAAGTGCTGGAACTCACTCAGATGTTTCAAGCATTTGTCATTTGTTGCAACCGGACAACCAAAATACTAAAAGACATAAGAGGCTCTTAAGGTTGTCACCATGATCAACTGCTTCATTTGCCATTTTCTTTGTGGTTATGAGCCTGTCTCTGTGTAGAGGAGGTTATCAGTGAGAAGCAGCAACGTTAGAATTCAAATCTCATTGCAACTTCCTATTCCTAGTTTCCATTCCATAGCATTTTGCCTATTTGTTTTAATGCTTAGATAGATTTTTTAAGAGTTACTAAACTTTTTTAAATTAATTTAAGAATATGAACATGATGATAAAGTTTGTATAGCAACATGAGAGCTCCATGTCCTCCTGTGGGTGTTGTGTGAATGACATGAAGGAGGAGTGACATAAAGCACAACTGACATTTGAACTCAAAGCCTTAAGTTTACTGTAGACATTATCTCATTGTGGAATCTGTTTCTTTAAGCTGTGTTCCACTGAAAAGAGCCTCCTTCAGAGTAGATGTTAGTGTCATCTACAGCAGCAGGTCTACAGCAGCAGGTGTAATGCATGATGCTCTGCTCTGGCAGCAACAGAAACAACAGTGTTAACAATGTTATGCTGTTACTACAAGTGGATTCCTTCTGTTGCTGATCCATCATCATAAATACTACAAATAAGAAACAGAATGACTGGTTATTATTAGTACGATCAATACAGCTGCTGTAGCCATAATTCCACTGAAGACAATTATAGCTGGGGGACACTGCACATTAATACTAACGTAGGGGAAATCTAGCCATGGAACCTCTGAACCGACTAAATTTCAAATGTGTTTGGATCGTCTCAACTGTTCAGGCAGTTGTTCAGCCTTTGTGACAGTGTCAAACTGCTTCTCAAATTACCAACAGAAATTCAGCCTGATACTAAAACTAAAGCACTTACAATGTTGCCCAATAAAGCAGCCTGAACAGTAGAGGGTGAGGTGCCCCTTCAACTCTTCAACATGACATCACACAAAGAGGGAGTAAAGCAGCGTGTGCCTGTAGTGCGATTGTCACTAGGAGCAGAAGCAGAGCTGCCTCCAATGTTTAACAGTACACTCTAAAATACACACACACACACACACACACACACACACACACACACACACACACAGAGTCTGGTACAGGGTGGTACAGCCCTTTTTAAGAATGTGCGTGTGTGTGTGTGTGTGTGTGTGTGCGTGTGTGTGTGTGTGTGTGTTGGGGGGTTTACATACATAAGCTGAATTTCTATTAGGATACTTAAAGTCATTTATGAATTATGCGCTGAATGACGCACTGAATTGGAAAAGGTGAACAGATAAAATATTTTAATAACATTCCATCAATACTCTGGAACAAACTTTGACAACGCTTGAAGTGGGCGATGTTTGTGAAATGGGAAGTCTTCAACCATGCAGGCAACTCTGAAGTTCTGCAGGTGCAAGTGGAAAAGCCTCAGAGGTTTTGTAGTAAAACTCCACTGAACGTCAGGGTAAGAGGCTTGTTCGGAGGACATGAGCATTGTTTCAGCTAGCTGAGGCAGGTTGACTGACAGCATGAAACTGCTCAGAAAATGCCAACTGTTCTTACACACACTAAAATCAAGCACACTGATTGGGCACAGCCAGCAGCAAAGCTTTAACATATCAAAGGTGGAGGACACTGGCCAGTTGACAATGTCAGCCCCAGTCTAAGTCTAATCCTGATTTAGTGACACCTTTTGAATTGGCAGCAGACTAACTTTGGGTCTCAATCGGGCCAGAGATCCAGGGTGAGAATGAGACTGAGAGTGAGAGAGCATTCCAGAGAACAGAGGACTTCTGTATTGTGCTGGCCTGTGGCCTAATGTGCTGTCCTCACCTCTCTGCTCCAGCAGCTTTCTGCGTGAGTACGGGTGTGTCTGTAAAAGTCAGTTTTGACCTTGTCACCATAGCAATGTGACCTCATACCTGGCAGTAGAGCCTATCTAAAGGTCAGTTCCGTTGCAGAGCACCAGGATGTTATACACATACAGTCAAATGCAGTATGCTACACAGCTGTAGACGATGAGCTACATGCACCTGCCGCTCAGGGCTGGGCGGTCAGCCATAACGCAGTCTAATACTGAGAGGAACGTAGGTTCAATTGGCTAGCCAAGTATTTGTCTAATGGATCGAAAGACTAGTCATAACTAATATTCATAGCCCATAAAATGCCAAATATTTCCTAACCAACACTTGTGTTATGTTTTAACTGTAATATCTTGTAAAATGTGACACATAAAAAGCATTCTTATCCGTGACCAAAAATATTAAATTGGAACTTAAGTTAGACTCAAGTCCTAACTTGTCTGTGACATAACCACTTATAATTCTGCCACCATGCAACTTGTGAAAAACCCCACCCTTTTATGTTAAACTCTACACAGGTACAGCCTTCGTGCTGTGGCAAAGAGAAGCAACATACAAACTGAACAGAACTGAAACACAATATGCAATACATCAATATAAAACGTGCAGTGATTGGCATGCTACATTTATAAATATATAAATCCCAGTTGTCTGCAAAACTGGAAAAACGAAGTATGCTGGACAGGTTTGAAGGCGTGACAAGGCCTGATTTCACATAGATCTCTTTGTTATGTCTCACTGTAAATGCCTACAGTATGGAAATCTTCATTTTAAGCCTTTAAAAGAAATATATGGCACTGCCCAGAATTCAGTGCAGGACTATGTATACCAACCATTTTTGGATTCTGGAAAAAAAAATATTTCTACAGTTATATGCTGCCACATTTGTGTCCGTAAACCTGCCCCATCATCAGGCATGTATTGTTTTAATCTAAACAGTCACTCAGTGTTTGTTCCCCAAACCCAACACATTGTGAAAAGTCACCTACAACAAAAAAGACATCCGTAAATACCTTTGTTTTGGTGTTGTCTGTCATTAACTGCCCCCTTATTGCACTTAAGCTGTGATGGCCAATCTTATGTTGGCACAGCACACTAAAACTCTCTCTGTTGTATCAGAGATAAGACCGAAACTCTGTCCATTTGAAAACTATGGCTGGTACGTATGTGTTCCTATTACAACACACGTACAGCCATAGGTTCCTGCTCTGAGCTACTCTTTGCACTTTATATTTATATTAGAAATGGCCAAGTCTCGACTGATAGAGTGAGAGTCCTCACACTTATTTGAGTGGGCGTAACTATGTTTGAAAAGGCTAGCTGTCATGACCAAAACTAGCAGTCAACTAAAAGGTAATGTAGCTAAAGGTACGAGTAAAATACTGTAACATTAGCCAGTGTTGCGGGAAGAAAACACACCAACGTAACATGACAAGACGCCAACTAAACACAGTCCTCTACTGTAATTGTTAGCAGTTACTCAGACGTGATCATTTAAAGTAGATCTAAGTCAGAGTTTCTGTCTGTATTTGACAGGGCGGGGATCAGTTAGCTAGCGCTCAGTAAGTAACGTTAACTATGAGAAAAGACTGTTTTGGTTAGCCTGTTCCACTATCAAAGTAACCCCAAAGTAGCAGACCTATGAGCTAATTATTTTATTTTTCAATAAAACCAACGTGCCTGCAGTTATTGTAAACTTTCACAAGAGTTTAGAGAACAGCCATCCACACAAAAAATGACTTTATTTGGCAAGTGCGGGATGATTTTACTTAACGTTATTAAGCTAATGTTAGCGGCTAACTAGCTAGCTATCGCCTTCCTCCAGCACCTGTTGATAACAAAGCCGCTTCAGACCGGACCGAAAACACTGCAAAACTCACTCTGTTACGGAGGCGCCCGCGTACTCCTTCACCTGCTAAATCCAACTGGGAACTCAAGTGTTTTTATTCCGGCCAGCCGCAGTTCGGCCTTTAATTTTCTTATTCACAGCTTCAGTCTGACAGACTTGTTGCTCGTTTGTCGGACACAGCAGCGTAGACCTCTCTCTCTCCCTCCTCCTATCAGACTGTCATTTCCAACTCCAGACAGGGGGAGGGGGCAACATACCACCAACTAGATAAAACAACGACGCTGATTGGATACAGCGATGAAAGAAATCTCGTCTAAACCAATCAACCGCGTTGCTACATCGGCGGAATGTAGCACGTGAACGCTACAGTGGAATTATCACTATTGATATATCAGTATCAAAGAAGCCAAAATGAACCCCAAACATGAGCAAAACTGATGGAAAAGCATCTGAAAAAAGTGTATTTCATTTCTTCTCGATTTCATTTTTCATTGAATGTATTACTTTTAAAGAATATTAAATCTCTTTAAACATTTAGGTGATATTTATTATCCCTCTGTTCAAGCGTGCAACAACACATCCATGTTACCCCACCTGGTGGCCCTATCCAGGTTACACCAGATATTTGAATAAGACAACATTTAATGTGATTAAAAACATTTAAAACAGTCAAAAGTTAAATTTGAATACAGTTATTGATATATCTATACTTTACTGGATCCAATGTCCATAATTTGAATTATGATATATATATTTTAGATATTTAGACAAGATATTTTTCATGAGTCATTCTTGTTTATCTTTTCGTGCTGAGGGAAGTTATATCCTACTTCCTGTAGTAAAATAGATCTGAAATAAATCTGAAACTACATACAATGATGTTTTTCTAGCTTTGTCCACATTATATTGGAGCTGACCTACAGGTAAAAACTTGTAAAATAACCTAATTATTGCTTTTTTTTTGTCATAATACCACCGGTGTCTTTCATACAAAGCAACTTGCCCAAACAAGTACAGAATAATCAGGATTATTTTTATTAATTCATCTTCAGTTTCAATAATATCATTACAGAAAAAACATCCTCTTCATTATATTTATACAGTAGTAGTAGAATGCTGTGTCATTGCTTCATTACAAGTGCTGGTCATAGTTTATAGTGTGTGCAGTGTGACACTGAGTTCAGTCCAGTGTTACGAATCACTCAGTACAAAGGCAGTTTCACAATACCTGCTTCTTCTTACTCAAATGAATCTATCTGGGTTGATTGGTCCTCCTTGGGCAGGTGCCAGGACATGCTCAGATGCTGCGTTCATGTCATCATTATGGGCATCCAAAAACCATAAATGTGCAATGTGATTTTTTAAAAAAATACTTGATAATTAATTTGGGATGAGGGTGTTGTATTTAATTAATAATCATCTTTAATTTGCTGCAGAAAACGTCACTTAGTTTGTCTTGCATGACATGGACCCAGCTTGAGCTACTGATAGGTATGTGGTGCATTTGAGGTAACTGGGAAGTTTCTGAAATCTGGGGTAAAGACGAATAAATGAGAAGATAGTGCTGGTACCAGAGCCTGCACTTTGAAAAGTCTTCCTATGCACCAATAGCCGCATCAAGAACGGCCAAAAGCGTAACATTTAGTCTGACCAGGAGTCCTGCCCAGGTGCTGCACCTTGGTCTCACGCCTGGAATGAAACCTGCCCAAAGAGAAAAACACGCCCCCCTTTATGGGCATGCAAGAGTGGAGAGGGTGGGGAGGAACAATGGAAGATGAGGAGGAGAGGGAGGAGTAAGGGGAGGAGTAGAGGAAGACTGCATCAGCCTATCAGGACAGCAATCAAAGCTCAGAAAACTGTGACTCGCGCTGCATTCAGGTCATACAGGAAAGACAGTAGACACAAGCTTCTGATCAGGAAGTTTACACAGAAGTGTGAAGATCATCAGCAGCGACTGACATCTCAAAAACATAAAATTTATCTCATCTTAAAATCTACAGATCACAATAAATTCAAATGTGTATGAGGGCTTTTACCCAGTTATTCCAGTAGGACTTGAATGCGGCATTCGACCTTTGACCATGTGGGTTTGTTTGGCACAGATCACACTGATAGGAAGAATCACAGGAACTAGAGGAGAGAAGGTATGGTGCAAGGGTGAATGTTTGGGACTCTCTGAGTGCAAATGATGTTTTTTATGGTCCTTGTTAATTGGTAAACAATTTAAGTTCAGTGTGTAATCAGCAGGATACAGTAGCCAACTGGCCTTACTTGTTAAAGCTAACAGTAAACTAAGCTTTTATAGTGGGCTACATATCAAACAAGGTTTTCTATATGTCTCAGTGTTGCTTGGCCTAAGTACAGTACATTGAGAGAGAAGCAGTCATATGATGGAGTCTGTTTTACAGCCTTGAACTGTATTGATTCTTTTGACTTTAACAAGCACCTTGACACGGTCATGGTAGAAATACACCAGTTGTGTAGTTTACGAGCACCTGAACACGACACCCTGCTTTCAAGTGATGTCAGATTGGAGTCTTCGCTGAGTTGGTTAAACAGTACGTCGACCCACTCAAGCAACTCTTCTGTTCACATTCACTGTTTTGAAATAAGACGGAGGCGCATGATTGGCCAGTTGAAGTCAGCCTTTGAGACTAGCTTGACCATGTGTAGTCATCAATCTTTGATAATATTCTACATTTTAAATTCAATGAACAAATCCCAGAAACAAGTCCTCATTCTTGGCTTTGTCAGGAAAGGTCCAAATCCAACAAGCACTGTGTGTGCACCACAAGTCTAGTACCTTATATGTCTGTGTCAGGGTTCTATTGTTGTCCCAGAACTGTTAGAGTCGGTGGCATGTCCCTTCATTACTGCGAGCACACACGCTGTAGTTAGGTTTGACTCATTCCTGTATGTGTCATCCTTGTCTGCTAATACTCACTAAAGCACCAAATGTGTATTGATCCGCGGCTAATAACAGTCCAACCAAGTCCCTCCTGTTTGAGTAATGTTGTTCTACGACAACTGTTGGTTTTGGTCATTTAATGGAATTTGCTGATAGTAAGAAAAATACAGAATATCATATCATTAGCATTAACCTTCAATAGTCGTGAAAATGAAAATAGCACATTTCCTAAAACTGTGTAAGCATTTCCATTTCATACTGGGGTTTTATGGTGTAAACAATGAACTCAGGCCTGGTATTTAAGCCCAGACCTATTAGTCTGGGACCTCCCAGTTCTGGTCCCAGGCTGAACTGGTTTTCAAGCAGCAAAAATGCCTCTGGACACAATTTGGTGATACTGCAACCAATCAAAGCAATGAAACGTGTGATGTGAACACTGAGTGACGCCCTGGTTGGTTTAGTCTCATCCGTTTTCAACATGGCAGCCTGGTCAGCGCTTTGTGTGAACAGCTGAGGTGAGCCAAAGGAACCGCAGCAACAGAATATCTTCCCATACTAGGTCAGCACCGCCTGGTTAAGTTCAGTGTTCAGTGAATTGCACTCTGCAATTGTCACTCGCGCCATATTAGATAAACTGCTGTGATTGGCTCAGCCGTGGCAATGCTTCTAGAAGTCTGTCTGAAGGGGAGAGAGGCCAACTGCATCTGCCAGAGCCAATTAAAGATGAGCTCTGGTTTGCAGATTGGTTTGGTTCCCAGGCTAGTAAACTCATCTAACACCACCTGAATGCAGGGTTGGGGTTATTCTAATGCTAATAGTGTAGCCCACCTCTGATATGAGGGGAGATCCTTCCTGACCACAGATCACAGAAGTCATTATGTATTTAATTATGACATATGTGTTTATATTGATGATGTCGGATCAGAGGAATCATTCCAGTGACTAAATGAATCCCGGCCTGCCCTGCCTTAGAGCTGAGCCACTGAGCCACCTAAAGAGTTTCATGGCTTTCACTGAGAGTTGTGATGAGCTTTAGCGTCTCAGTATGGTTTGAAAGCGTAACCAGAGAGAAAAAAAAACAAATATCCTTGTGTTTTTTTCCTTTTTTTGGCAAAAAAAAGTCATATTTACTGTACCGGCACAAACTATATCAGTAACTTCAATCAAAAGATGTCTTTATAAGCCTTTAGTTCATATTCCTGTCAGTACTGATGATTAGGGTCAGTGTGTTTCTGGAAAAGATGTAGGGATATTTGCAGGGAAGGGTTACCAAGGAGTTTCTATATGTGGGTAGAGGACACCAGAGCAGAAAAGAAGAAGAAGAGAAAAGGGGGACAAAGTCGAGGAGGAGTGGGGGAAGGATGGGCAGGTCTCTATATCTCTACGTCTAACAGGGAAAATGTTGAACGCACAAAGCAAATGAACAGGAGAGAAGAGGGCATGATTACTACTAAGATGATAATATTCAATCAGAACCATGATAATAATAATAAATAGAATATTAATTAAGAATATTAATAATCATTATCATCAGGATAATAATAATATTACAGAATAAATCTCATATTTTATATTTTTTTTTCCACATTTTTTTCTCCATTGAAATACAGTGATCTCCTCAGAGCAGACCAATGAGGATTCAGCCTCCGCTGGCTCCGATTGGCTGTTGCATATGACATCACAGCTAGTGGCGACCAGGTAGACATGCATCACTTCCTGCCCCCGCCCGTTTCCTGTCCAGACAGGAAGTCCTGGCACTGCCATGGTAATCGGTAGCGAGTGACATTGAAGTCTGGGGACAAAAACGTTTTGGCATTCAGTTGGATGATCCCCCATTTTTGAGTATGAAGTACATTCACCAGCCTCCTGTGAGGTGTGGATGCAGAAAGTAAGGTACCTGCATCATAGTCGTCCGATGACCATGACGTCCACAACCTCTCCCTTATGCAGCTCCACATACTGCTCTGTTTTAGGAGGTAACATCAGCAGACCGTTGGCGCTACGCATTGACATGAGCCTGCTGGATACCTGGTTACCTGGACAAAGTCAGACAAACACTGTGTCACTGGACATAACTATTATTATTGTTAATTCACTGATAATTAAGATCCAAATCATTAATAAAATGTTGATGAATGGATGTTTACCTGTGCTTTGTGCCCAGGGTAGAGGCTCCTGGTGATGCCAGGTGAGAATACAGCGGTGGTACTCTGGTCTGGGATCCAGCTTCACATCGCAGGAAAGCTGAAACACCCGTACGCAAAATGTTGTATCAACACAACAAATGTAGATTTTATGTCGTCCAACAACACAAATTTAAGGTATTTAACTATATTTGAAAATATTGCTGTACAGGTTTGCCGCTTCAAACTAAAGTAATGGCTGTTAATTGTGTGGGAAAGAAAATAGTTTTTCTCACAGAGAATGAAATGAAATATAAATACCATCCTCATGTTTGTCCACTAAGTATGACACAAACAAGATATGATATGGTAATCATTGAGATTTAGTCCATTATTCAGTGTTTGAATAGAGCCAGGTGAGCTGTTTCCCACTGCTCCTGCAGCCTGCGTCTGGTCAGAGTATCTGACAGATTCATTCATACACAGACTATGAAGGCAAATCAGTCAGGCAACAGATTACTCCTGAGATGTGTTTTTATCAAACAGAGGATTTTACACGAGACAGACTGTTTTCAGGGAGTAAGTTGAACATAATAAGGTGATACATTACTGGTCCCCCACAGGGATGCTCTCCTGACTGAAGGTCCAGTGGAGCTCACAGGAATTCAGTGTCTTGCTCAAGGACGTGTCAGCAGCGTGATTGAGTGAGTCACCAAGTTGAAGGATTGCCTTTGCTCTTAATGTACAACTGCAATCTATCTGACCTTGTGGGTTGGTGATATTCTGTGTGTGTGTGTGTCTTACCCTAGCTTTAATAATTGTAGGTCTAGGGTCCAGAATGCCTTGCATCTTCCTCAGAGCAGGAATCACAAACAGGTTACATGTCACCACGGCAGACACTGGATTACCTAGAGAACAAAACAACACTGGGTTACCGCAGTTACCTGACTATAGTTAGAGGATCATTAATATTACATTATACACACACACCCTACATTCATGCATACACAGTGAGCAGTGTCTACTGTACATATGCCCTGATATGTCAAATGGACCCTGGATCGACCCTGAGCTGGAGAGAGACATGTTGCGGAGTTGTGGAGTTGCGGCTCCGTTTAGATTAAAGTGTTAGTATTTGTGTGCTCGTCTGTGTTTGTGCTGATAATTCTTAGTACCGGTGTGACCCTGACACATTCCTCTACATACACTGTAATTACTTCACATTTATCTTGATCCTGTGGTCATAACCAACACAAGAGACCTTGCACTAAGACAACAAAGCCCGCTGTCAGCACAGTTTACTGGAGTCCACTCCTGACACACCCATTCAGGAAGTCTAGCTGAGCTATTTTTATCATTCTGATCTCACATACAAATGAACACATCCACATCCACGTCCAGTGGGATGCTGCAGAGATTTGTTGTTGTTTTTTTAACCAAAGAGAAATGTCATGTGGCCATCACATTTGAGAAGGCAAACCAATCAGATGTCAGAAGAACTGCATTTTAATTGCAGGCGTAAATATGCACACAAAGCTGTGTTAAAGGCACCCTGCTGAGGCTGTGGACTTCAGCAATAACTGGTCTTTAACAAAGCAACTTGTCTAACAGCAGCAGACATAACCAGAGATTTTCAACACACCAGCATCAAATATACCTCTTTATCTTTATCTTCCCTCTAATCAGAGGCAGTTTCAGGTCTTACTTCCTCCTCATGCAGAGCCTTAGTACTTAGTGCCCTAACTGGCTGTGGTAGGCTGAGGTAAGCAGTGTCCTGGAGTGACTCGAGTCTGTCTCAAGGAGTCGGACAGTCAGAATACACACCCTGCTGTTGCTGCGACCCTGCAGTGAGGAGGGTAACATTGCCTCCGCTGAGTCCCGCCCGTGTCAATATTTGCAAGACGCCTAGCGATCACCTCCAATAAAATGTGAGCTGCGTCTGTCACCTGCGCCTGCTACCTGAGCGCTGAGGAGCTTTATCTGCTAGTGTTAATTTAGTAAACAAACCTCAGGAAGATAAGAACGCAGTGATGTCAACAGTCATCCGTTTTCAGAGATGGCTCATGGAATCAAAAACCAAGGAAATACACACTTGCTGACAGCCACAGATGCACGGCCATTTACCCCAGACAATATATTACCTGGCAGAGCAAAGATGAGCTTCCGTGCTCCATCAATGTCAACTGTGGCAAATGTAGTAGGAAGACTGAGGGACACACAAACACAGCAACAATAACATTATAAATATAAAGTGTAGTAGAAACACTGGTGATAGTGGTAGTGAGGTAGCAGTAGTAGTGTAGTATTACTACTTTAGTGATGACTGTAGCAGTACGGTTGTAGTGGTACTACAGTGGTAGCAGCAGCAGTGGTATCAGTAGACACTGCAGAGGAAGCAGTATCAGAGGTAGCAGAATGGAGAAGCAGCAGCAGAAGAAGAAGCTGCAGGATGAGTTATCTCAACAGTGACTGACTTCATATTATAGTTTATTTGATAATAAGAGATGTGAGATAATAAAATGAGTTTGGACAAAACAATTAAATTTCCCCAGCCAACCCAGCTTCCCCCCGATCCCGCCCTCCTGATCCCCCCCCCCCTCCTGCCCCCAATCTCACCCTGGCTTCATAAAGACTCGTCCAAAGTGGATCTGAGCATGAAGGTCAATATCCAGCACCTGCTTTAGGTAGTCCTGATGAGACACAGCTGCTAGGGACAGAGGAGAGTGTAGTAATACTGTCACACTGTTGCAGTCAGCTGTGAGATAGAGGGTAAACAGCAGGCAGACAAACTGTGAAGAAGTGTCTGTTTCTTTATCAGAGATCAGAACATCTCATCAACACGTCAGTGACTTTTTAAAGGTTTTGAGAAGATAGGTGAGAGGTTACCTTCTCTCCCATGGACACGCCCTGAGGTGATGATGACATCGCACGACTGATTCCTTTCGTGGAGAGCTGGCCAGCAAGTCGCCAGGGAAGCAAACACAACACACATCAAACTCCACGCATACCTGGGAAGTCCTTCCAGCCTATGAACAGCTGTTGAGTTTCTACGGTGGTCAGGAGGAGGTTTGTCTGAAAAATCGCCTGAAACATAACCCTGGTGATGTCACAGTTATGTTAGATTGGGCCTTGACAACCACCGATTTCTAATGAGATACAGTTACAAACTAAAGGTGTGTGGGAAAGTTCACACGCAAGGAGGATCTCGAGCAGAGACTTAACAAGAGGCATCATGGGAAGTGAAGAATCCCTTCTTTATTTAGAATCCAACTGCACCATGGGCTCGTGACATTTGAGCAGCTGCTGCATCGATTTTGACTTCTGTTTTTACGATGTCTGGCGTACCGCTGCCTGACAAAGAACAGAAAATAGTTGAGTTATTGCGGAAAAGGATTTTTTTTGGAGGCCCCATCATGAATTCCTGAAAGCCGGTGGAGGTTTCAAATGAAAACCAAATGTATATGTATTGTACAATGTATTCAAATGTATACATTACAATATGCACTGAGAAGGAAACAGTTAACAACACAGAAAAAATGATTGCAGCAATATCATTTATAATGTTTTTGCAAAACGCTATATAATAAAGTTATTTGTTAGAGAAAGCAGCCTCTGAGCACCTTCTGTACAGTCATATTGTTGTCTGTGAACTGAGTAAAAATGACATGTCGCTATGGAGCGCAGCATCTCTACAACACTAAAATGCTCCTACTTGTCTCCAACGATGCCCAGGTTGATGGTGGGATATCCATGTTCCTGAATGGTGGACAGCAGGGTGGAAACGTTGGAGTCTCTGATTTTCCCTGGGTGGAGGTCATCCTCTGGATTCAACAGCTACACACACACACACACACACACACACACAAACATACATAGATGATTTTAACTGGTGACGCTATTCAGAGAAAAGTTTAGCTAGCTTAGTGTGGAGGGCGGGTTATCTAGACCCCTGAAAATGGATCCCTCCCAATACATGTAAGCTGAATGGTATAACTGTTCTGACCATAACTGGCATCTCCTCATATGATGTGTTCAATGTTAGGCAAGTAATCTGAACTTGGACTGGTTGTATTTCATCTTTAACGCAACAAAGTGAGGCTCTGACAGGGAGGCACAGCCTGCTTCACTGAACACACATATCTAAAAGCAAAGTATAAAGATTTCAACAGGTCAGTGTATTGCACCTCATTTCCAGGATGACAGCCACCACGGAAACTTGTGCACGCTAACCTCGGTCACCCCAACTGTGGCAAGCAGGCCGATCTCAGACGGCCCCATGTGTGTTCCCTTAGCCAGCACACATTCCCCTCGCCTGATGTCGCGGACCTGCGGGCCTGTACAGACACGCCACCATGTTATTATAGTTATAATTTTAGCCGCTGCTTTCTTATGTAGCTTTGATAGCACTTAGTTCATGTAGCGACAGAAGTTGCTTGGTTTTACCTACGTCCTGTCCGGGCCGGCCTGACCATTATCTCACCTCCAGCTCCTCTGTGCCCTGAAATGAGCCGACTGTCAGGTATCATCGCACCTGGTCATACTCGTCCACCACAGTGGCAAAGTAACTGAGCCAATTATCAAGCACAGCAATTTCACTAAACATCAACTTCCTGACCTCAGGTAATTATTATCCTCAGACTCCGCGAGAAGCTCTGTATCTTCTACTTGCACCACAGCGTCGGCTCCACAAGGAATCGGAGCCCCGGTCGTCACCCTCATCACCTGACCTGGCATCACTGTGTGGGTGGGCTGCACACACACAGGTGAGAAGGAGGAGAAGACTTGAAGATTACACTGGTTGATGATAACTACATTACTGTAGGTGCAATAAAATCATCTCGACTAAACAGGCTGTAAGCATCAAGCCACTTGTTCAACAAGCAAGAAAATGTAGAAAAGCAGTAAACTGGCCTTTACATATCCACTGCTGGTAAACCCCACATATTAGGCAAGCCTATACTAACACTGATGCTGACTGAACAGTAGTAATTCAGCTCTGTCAGTGAACAATTCAGAGCATTGTTACACTGTCCCTGCCAGCAGTAATGTTTATTGTCCTTGTTTGTCCCTCCGTTTCCACAGTGCCTTTCTCCCAGTTTGTTTCAAACCATGCAGGTACTTGAAGGCAACAGGACACATATCAATAATAAATAAACAGCCAACAATCTCCCCTATCCACTATGTCTACCCACTAATGCCAAATTAACACCAGGGCAACAAAGTAACTACAATTCACATTTCTGGGTTAAATCCCACAGGTTGATTATAAATCAGCACTTAAACTGTTTAATTAATCAAGGCCTACATCCCGCGATCACTGCCTCAGTTTCCAGTGATAACTGGCAGCATCTTTGCTACACTGCAAATACGTGCGAAGTGTTATTATGAAAGGTTATGGGTATCAATTACCTGCCTCTGCAGCAGATACAGTGCTGTGGGTTTATCTACTGTATATACAGCCTGTACACCCTTTTTATTCTGCACTGACCTTTAATTTGCACCATTAGAACAGGACCTGTTGTATAACTAGTGGCAGCATTAACATTACTGTAGTGCAACTGCTATTAGTGGTAGCATGCTGATTTATCAATGTTACTCACACTGCTTTGTGTAGTGTAGGACACCGATTGTGGTGTGAATAGCTGCGTTGTTAGCAGTGCTATTGAATGTCCAGCCAAATGCTAACAATGCTAGTGTGATACTCAAGACTTTAACATCGCAGTGTTAGTGCATTAGAGCCACCTGTTGTCCAGCCTGTGATTCTCCCATGATGAAGCTATTCCTGGGCCGCCGGCAGCTACAGGTCAATGATAACGATGTTAATCGTTAATTATGGAAAATTAGACCATGACTATTGATTTTAAAGACTCGTTGGTAAACTAAGAGGACTGTTTAAATAATCAGCGAATAATTTGCTCAACTTCATTTAATGCCAGCAGTTAGATGAATGAAATGCATCAATGGATGAAGACGTCAGGGAACTTATTGGCACTTATCATAGATCAGGGTTCTTCGACAGAACGCTGCATTGATGTTGCACAGTGACAGATAGTATTATGGTCTCACCGCATAGCCGTATTATCTTTAACAGAGGCCGAACGGAGGGAAGCTATACCTTGCATAGATGTCCTGAGCGAGCACTCGACCCAAACCATCTGAGAAATGATCCCGAGCCAGGTCAGTTTGGTGTTAACCACACACTCTTGTCTGTGTCGCCAACTCTAGGTGTGTCAAACACAAGACAGACACACACACACACACACACACACACAAAATTCTCTGAAGACTTCACTTGTAGTTAATAACCTCAATTCCCAGAATTGTGCCATCTCTAAAACAGTGATGAAGGCTTTGTCCATTGACGTCAATGGGAACGGAGACATGCGATGACGACATGCCACTTTGCTGATGTCCACTGCACTGTGGCCTGCACACACACACACACACACACACATAATTACAGAGAACAGGTAAGTAAATATGTATATGCTGCTATAGTACTACCATAAAGCTTCTCTAATTTATACAGTGATGCAAGTGACTGGCATGTTAATGAGACATAACTTGCACACGCACGCACACACACACACACACACACACAAACATGTTTTCCTAACTTGAAAGACATTACGTTGACTTACATTCATTTGCTTGAGTCTTCCCTAACTCCAATCCCCTACTTGCCTAACCTCATCATATAAACTTAATCTTAACCTAAACCTCAACCTAAACTAACCTTGAACCAAGCCTTCAGCCTAAATGTAAATGATTCATGTTATTGGGACCTACATTTGGTCCCAAAAAGTCTGGTGAGTCCTCACAAAAGTGATTGTGTAAACACATGTATGTCCCCACAACCTGAGTAATTCATATACACACACACACACACACACACACACACACACACACACACACACAGACTGTACTTACTGGCTCTCAGAATGTTCTCATTACTGCCACATCGTGACTGAACCTGCAGAGAGAGACAGATTCTATATTTGGTCATTGTTTGATGCCAATGTATGGAGGAATGATTTATACATCTCTACTCTGAAACAGGGCAGTCTGGCAATGGCTTAAGTGTCGATTTATCTATTAATAATGTCTAGCCACACAGACATGGAAACATACAGAACGTTCAGTCTAGCTGTGACAGTGACAACGGGCACGCCAGGAGCTCTGTGCCTAATTCCCTGATTGCCCAGAACAACACAGGATTACAGAGCCTCTGACAGGAATCCAGCCCATTCTGTTCACATCAGATATCAGCTGGTGTGTTGTCCATCCCTGCTATCAAAGATCTCCTCTCCTAACACAGCCATTTCTTCATTTCAAATCAGCCTTCAGTAACACTCCTCTAACTTTCTTCTATGTTTATCTATCTGTGTTGAATATAAAAACCGTAACCATGTCCAGGACATGTCAAATAAAGGCCTGTCTATAATAGCGCTCCGTTACTAAACATTTCTGTGCTATTATGGCAAACAGGCTGAATCCATTAACCATATCTACACATCATTAGTTCCATAGTACACTGCTCAAAAAAATAACGGGAACACTTAAACAACACAATGTAACTCCAAGTCAATCACACTTCTGAAATCAACCTGTCCAGTTAGGAAGCAACACTGATTGTGAATCAATTTCACTTGTTGTGCAAATGGAACAGACAACAGGTGGAAATGAGAGGCACTAGTAAGACAACCCCTATAAAGGAGTGGTTCTGCAGGTGGTGACCACCAACTATTTCTCTGTTCTCATCCTTTCTGGCTGATGTTTTGGGTACTTTTGCATTTTGTCAGTGCTCTCATCCCTAGAGGTAGCATGAGGTGGTGTACAACCCACAGAAGTTGCTCAGGTAGTGCAGACCATCCAGGATGGCACGTCAATGCGAGCTGTGGCAAGAAGGTCTGCTGTGTCTGTCAGCACAGTGTCCAGAACATGGAGGAGATACCAGGAGACAGGCCAGTACACCAGGAGACGTGAAGGGGGTCGTAGAGTGCAACAAGCCAGCAGCAGGACCGTTACCTCCTCCTGTGTGCAAGGAGGAACAGGAGGAGCACTGCCAGAGCCCTGCAAAATGACCTCCAGCAGGCCACTAATATGCATGTTTCTGCTCAAACTGTCAGAAACAGACTCCATGAGGGTGGTATGAGGGCCCGACGTCCACAAGTGGGGCTTGTGCTTACGGCCCAACACTGTGCAGGGCGATTGGCATTTGCCAGAGAACACCAAGATTGGCAGATTCGCTATTGGCGTCCTGTGCTCGTCACGGATGAGAGCAGGTTCACACTGAGCACATGTGACAGACGTGACAGAGTCTGGAGATGCCATGGAGAACGTTCTGCTGCCTGCAACATCCTCCAGCATGACCAGTTTGGCAGTGGGTCAGTAATGGTGTGGGGAGGCATTTCTTTGGAGGGCCGCACAGTCCTCCATGTGCTAGCCAGAGGTACCCTGACTGCCATTAGGTACTGGGATGAAATCCTCAGACCCATTGTGAGACCATCTGCTGGTGCAGTGGGCCCTGGGTTCCTTCTGATGCATGACAATGCTAGGCCTCATGTTGCTGAAATGTGTCAGCAGTTCCTGCATGATGAAGGCATTGATGCTATGGACTGGCCTGCCTGTTCCCCAGACCTGAATCCAATCGAGCACATCTGGGACATCATGTCTCGTTCCATCCACCAACGCCACGTTGCACCACAGACTGTCCAGGAGTTGACTGATGCTTTAATCCAGGTCTGGGAGGAGATCCCTCAGGAGAACATCCGCCGCCTCATCAGGAGCATGCCCAGGCGTTGTAGGGAGGTCATACAGGCACGTGGAGGCCACACACACTACTGAGCCTCATTTTGACTTGTCTTGAGGAATTTCCACTCAAGTTGGATCAGCCTGTAATGTGATTTTCCACTTTTATTTTGAGTATGATTCCAAATCCAGACCTCCATGGGATAATAATTTTGATTTACATTGATCATTTATATGTTATTTTGTACTCAGCGTATTCCACCATGTAATGAATGAAGATTTTTAACTGGAATTAAAAGTGTTATTTTAGTGTTCCCTTTATTTATTTATTTTTTGAGCAGTGTAGAACAGAGTCATGTCTACTCACACTCTGCTGCAAACATGTAGAGAGAAAGGATTGAGTTTGCAACATCAGCAAACTGAAATGGAGGCAGGTTTGGCCTGATATAAATGTGATGATAAAAGTGGCTGCTTATTTAACAAAGGCCTGGTTCTGTTTGCAGTTTAGGCAAATAAAGGCCACTATTTACAGATTTCACCTTCACATACTTTTAATTCCTGCATTATCTGAGTTTTTGCATTTGCCCCCCCCCCAATCCCCCTTGTCAATCCATTGGGCCAATTTATATGTGAATGCACCACAACTGAAGATATTCCTCACAGTCTCATTCACTCCCATTCAATTCCAAACAGCACACAAGTCCCGAGACTTTCGATTGAAGGCTAATCCATCACTGTGAGCAGTGATGTGACGGTCACCTTTTGTGGGGATGCTAACATCCGACCAGTAACTTTTAGATCTGGTCTAAAAGTTAGGTCTAAACCCAGTTCAGGGTCAAACTGAGACAGGACCATCAATAACAGTTTGAGCTCTTCCAAAGTGATCTCAGTGGCTACATTTGGGACCAGACAAGTCTCAAAATAATCCAAATGAACATCAGTTTAAATGATTAATTTAAAATGGCAGTCATTTGTTTTAATAAGTGATCAAACAGAAGGCTAAAGCAAGAATAACACTGGGGATTCCAGGAAATAAGCAAAAACTCCAACCATGCAGCAACTGTCCTTTAGTGATGTTCTTTAACTTGGAACGGCTGAGTCAGCTTTCCACTGCTAGCATTATTAATGTTTCATATGTTCTTTGCATGCTCTATAAATCTTGCAAAGCATAGGTATAGAAGAAACTTGAATAATGCAAAGTACAACCTACCTTTAAACCAATTTAATGTGTGGAAGTAAGTTTAGTTTTTTGATAAATTCATTTCTTAGTTCTCATTTCTGTGTGGGTGCATGTGTGAAAGTTTGTGTGTACCTTGGGTGTCGGGCATGAGGCGGTGGAAAGGCGGGAGGTCGCCTGCGTTGCCCGTGGTGACTCAGAGGGGGTGGAGCTTAGAGAAGCTGAATCTCGAGGTAGCACCTGAACGCCTCGAGAAATGATAGAGTCCGGGATCTGCGCACACACGCACACACACACACACACACACACAAACACACTTAATGCTAATCAGAGAATTTGCTGGAGTGTTATACTGGCAGCTAAACTAAAGCTATGTTATTATGACAGTTCATGGAATTCAACCTATTCAGTGTTCACCTCTAACCTGAAGAAGCAAATAACTGATTCTTACACACATTATGCATGTTCCTCTCACAGCATTCAACTTTCATGGTAAACTCTGTAAGACAAGATGCTAAGAATCATCCATGAAACCTTAGAAATTCACTGCACCAATGCTTCGGCTAATTATTCGTGCCCTTGCCTTTGAAAGAGTCTGAATCTTTACGTATAACTGATCTGATCTGACTGCAGTACATGTATCTGAGTACAAGTTACAATCAATTAAGTATTGATATACATATTTTAATGTAGGATAGTGGTGTGTGCGATGTCTTTCCGATGTTGGCCTTTCTTAGATAAGGTCAGCAACAAGGGACGGGGAAGTGATTTCATCCCCACATCACGTGTGGCACATTCACATGGGTTAACAGAGTCTTTGTTTCACTCAAATGTACTGACCAAACCCCTGACCAAAGGATTAGATCCACATTCAGTCTGATTTTACTCTTTCTTTCAGTGGAACTAAGAACAATATCAATGCTAACAGATTTAACTATAGCCTCCATTATTTGGGTGAAAAAGGAAAAAACATGTAGGATTATGTGGCATCTAGAACTGTGACTGCAAGCAGCTGAATATCCCTCCGCTCTGTCACTCTCCCTTCTGAGCATGTAAGAGAACCTGTGGCAGCCATGAAAAACCTAAAAGTTTGTCTGTTCTGGGCTCCTGTAGAAAGGTGGTGGATTGGTGTTAACGCTTCATCAGTAGAGTTCCCTAAATCCTGCACACTTTAAACATGTCAGAGTCTGTCACTGCATTGCCGAGTTGTTCTGCACACATGTACAAAGTGCCCCTTTAAACCACCAACATTACACCACACTCACTACAATTAAGGGCCTTACTCTTTACACATGGTTTAACTAATGCAGGTTTGAATATTAGCCAGTTAAAGTGGTCGTGTTAATCTCTTACCTAACTAAGCAGTAGTTGGAGGATTCATTGGGGTTTTCTTGAATAGTGCACTCTTTGGGCATGTGCAAAGACTTGGTATGTCATATATTTAGTGCATTATTTAGTGCATTTTTTATTGCATAATATATATACATATATATATAAAAAAATTTAATTTTGGTGGCTCAAACAGCCCAATGAACAGCAGTGACCCTGCACCAACACTACTGGGGTGTGGGGGTGTGCCAAACACAATCAACTGTAGGCATTACACTGTCTATGGATAAGGATCCCTGCCATAGTCTCCAGCTAAAGTTTCACCAATTCAGTGAAAAGCAGATTCAGAGAGATGAATGGGGCCCATCCGTGTGTGACTGACAGACACCATGAACTGACCAATGACGGGAGAGGTGGGGTGTGTGTGAGTATCTCACCTGCTGGTCATGGGTACAGGAGCATGTGAAATGAGTGGGAGGGGCGGGTGTGTTTCCAGGCAGGTAGGGACCTCCCTTAGCCATGACCACAGCATGGCTCGTCTGATGGGCACACAAACACCCACATGCATGCGCAAACACACAGAGAGATGAGAAGACACATGTCCCCACAGACAGACAGACAGGTGAATGAGATGAAATGGACCGCTTCAGTCACCTGTGGAGTCCCCCAGGCATTTATGATGGCCCAAAACTTTTAATACTTTACATAAATGATATTTGCAATAGAAACAGTTTGACCACATCGAAGGAAAACTTTCAAAGTCAGTAACAATCCTGTAGAAATCTAAGGATAAATTCAGTTACAAGGACTTGGATATGATCACTGCTCACTCAAACCTCCCTGCATACAGTATCTTACTGTGTGGAACTGTAGGGGTGCATCATTACAACTATATATCCATCAGCTGTACTAAAATAAAACGAGTCTTGTGAAAAGACAGTAATGTTTGTAAAAACTCTGATTGTTTTGCTGTTTATTAATTGTTTCACTACAAATGCGTGTCTGTTGTTCGGAGTGCTGGAGCAGGCTATAGCATGTAAGCAGTTGCCTAGAGTACAGTAGGCTGCTGCTGCTGCTGCAATGACCCAATTTCCCCACAGGGATCATTAAAGTTTCATCTATCAAGTTTCCAGCAGCAGCAGCAGCCACATTGGTCCTGGTGTCCTGTCGACTGGTTACCTTGGCAGCGATAGCAGCTGCGGTGATGTGGGAGGAGCCGTGCTGGTGATGGTGGTGGTTGTGCCCATGCCGGCCTCTCCTCCTGTCCTCCTCCTCCTCCTCCTCTTCCTCACACTGGGTGCCACGCTCCATGGTGTGCGTGTTGGTGTGGGTGTTGGTGTGCGTGTTGGCCAGCAGAGGGGACGGTGAGGGCAGCTGTTCCAGGGCAGCGTGTGTGGCTTTAACCCCAACAGTGGCTTCGCGCAGCAGGTCGATGGCGTGGGGCAGAGCAGGCAAAATGAACTGAAAACACTCCTGGAGAAAAATAACAAGACACACAGGTTAAACTCAGAGAACTTAAAACAACAACCCAGACACTGTTGTCTCAAGTGATCAAGAACACCATGAATGCTAATGTTGCTCCCTGTTTACCAGTTGTGTAAGTTTTCTAATGTATCATGAGATGAAAAAGTTGCTTTTCAATTATAAATAATTAAATAATTAATATAGCTTTAATTAAAAAAGTAAAAAGGCCTACAGTATAACTATGATGGACCAACAAATCACCAACACTGGGGTTAAATTGAGTAAAAACATTTTATTTCTTCCCTAAAATTGGCACTATGCACAGAATAAATATTACCTAAATAATAAATAATAATAATTTGTAGGATATAAATACAAATTTACACCACAGGCAGGACAACACTTGAATTTCAAGTTCTTAAAAAGTAATTAAGCATTCTTAACCAAATTGATCTCCCATTACATTTTATAGTTAATGTAATAGTAATAAAGTCATGTAGTACCAGACTACAGACAGCTGAGTTAGAGAATCCTACCTGAGAGCCCTTCTTGCTCCCTGGCAGGTTGATGATCAGAGTTTTGCCACGAATACCACACACTGGCCTGGGGACAATGCAGTGGAGAGGAGATTAGAGTAGGAGTGGAGGGCACACACACTAACCTGGTTAGAGTGAAACATATTAGCAGACTGTTGCTGCACCTCCAGGTGTAGACAGCGTGTTTTTACTGACCAACAGCGAACAGAGTAGTGAAAATATCAAGTCTTCACCTGGACAGCATGCCTAGAGGTGTGACGTTCAGTGATCCCATCAGCATGGCCAGAGCCATGCCCGGAGCCTCCCGCTCTATCACCTCTCTGGTGGCCTTCGACACAAACACAAGGCCTCAGTCAGTCACAACATCTAAAGCGCTTGTTTGTCCAAATTCATTTTTGTTTAGAAGTAAAATATATTTTCTAAGTTTTCTGTTTCTGGAAAATGACAGACCATGGCAGTTTAGTCTCCTAATGTCTAATGTCTATACAGCATTTTATATTAATAGCTTTATATGAATTTAGTTTTACACTCAATTCTCCATGTCTTTGTACCTCAGGTGTAACATCGCGTGGTGCAAAGCCGGTTCCTCCAGTGGTGAGAATAAGATTCAGCTCTAGTTCATCACACCACTCCAGAAGAGTTTCCTGCACGCATGTAAACACACACACACACAAAGTTAACACATATACCACACATCCTCTTTACCTGCTATGTCAGAGTTACATTAACACTAAGGGTTCAAACTCCCATGATGATTAACTACCCTGCTCAGGTGACCTTGAGCAAAACAATCCCTACCAACCAACCCCAGTGTGCTGCTTAGTACCTCAACATAGGACTTCCCCACAGGCATCAACACATAATCATGTTCTCACTGCGTTCAGTACTTTGAAACGGTTGACATGAGGATTCATGTCTGGGCAAGTGATGATCTTTGCCAACTGTTAATAAAACTTGTGATTCAGGCAAACAGAGATTGAAGATGCTGCTGCTTTCATTCAGTGTTAAAGAACCAGAGTTTATCAAGTGTGTCTTCCTCTGCAGCAGACAATTTTGATCCAGGAAGAAAGTGTGTCGTGTCCAGACTGTTGTCGCAGCATATTGTTGTGTCTCCTAGACTGTGAGTGATGTGTTTTCTGGGAAACTCAAAGCAAAAACACTTACCTTGATTTCATCAATCTCATCTGGAACGATCTTGTAGGCTGCTATGACTCCCCCAAGCCTGCAGGAGGAGGCAGAAAGGCATAAAGTCAGTGTACGGGCATGTAAGTCGGTGTGTGTTTGCAGACCAGAGAGTGTGTGCAGACTCACAGTGAGGGATCGTGGACCAGGTCCTTCAGGTTGACTCCACTCCTGTCCTCAGCCAAGTTCCTGAAACAGCTGTCACTGACTGAGGAGGAGAGAGGCTGAGGTCACAGAGCAGAACACCTCTGACAGATGAGCAGGATTCAGCTTCATTCACAGCATATTTAAAGTCAACCTCAAATACACTGCATCTAAAAACAGTAGAACCTCAGTTGATACTCATGAGTAGGGCAAGTATAATAATATTTTAACAAACACATTAATATTAATATTGAGATAATACTGTAAGAATGACTGTTGGTGCCTTCACAAAATATTTACACATTACATATTATATATATATTTTGAAGTATGTAAAGGCACATTGCCTAGCCCTACTAACGAGACACGCCAATGGCAGTTCACACCGGTAAGCTTAATTACTGTTATTAGTGTTATTGATCTGAATTTTAATGGAAGGTGTGTGTGTCAGCGTGTGGCTGCTGTTTCAGACCCTCTACACTAAATAAAATGCCATTTTGTCACTTTTCAACAGGAAGTTCCATGTTCACACTTAAACCATATTGTTAGCAAACACATCAATGATAGTATTCTGTTACAGCTTCCAAACTATCCATTCAGTTTGTTCACTCCTGGTTGGTATTAAACATATTATGAATTCCTGAAGTAAAAACGTGAAATTGTGTGGATCCACTTTCAGGAAAGTCTGCAGACTAACACGGGGGGTTTGAAAAAGCCGTCCTAGTCTGTCTCAAACTTTTTTAAAAGATTTAAAGGAACGGTTTCACATTTTGGAAATAACAGCAGACTGGTTCTGGCTGAGCTAAGCTGGCTGCTCGTATATGAAAACACAGCTTATCTTGGTACGCTGAGTTCAAGGGCACAAATATTTAGAGATCATCCAGATGTAAATGTGTGGTAAGACCGGTCTTACCACACATTTGGTGTGGGGGCTGCGCAGATAAAATGCACAGAGAGTTCAGGGAAAGTCTGAAGTTTCCACATTTTCAAATAATTCCAAAGTAGCATGGCATGAAGGCGTTCAAAGTAACTCTAAATACCCGCTGAGATGGTCAGGAAGTTATTTTATCAGTGTGATTGATCATAAATCAGTCTGAACACTCACAAACTCACGTATTACAAATATAATGTCTTGACATATTAACAATACAGAAAACCTGATCACTGAGCAGTCAATGAATCCTCCTAAACCAAACCTTTAGTTTCTCTCATGCTAAACAAAAGTAAACAAACTGCATAAATATCAACTTCGACTATCGACGTCACTGAGTCCAAGATTCAACAATGAGGTCTCCTGGCTTCAGCATAGGATTAGATAAAGTATATAATGGAGTTTGTTCATTTGTGCTTTATAACACTGTATTTTACCAACTCAAGTGATGAGATTGTTGTAACACCAACAGACATGGTGAGATCCTGACTGTGTGACTTGGCTCAGTGCGGCACCGTTACAACTAAGAATACAAATGTGACACACTGATATATGTCGAAATCAGTGGGCTGCTGTGAAGCCTCTTGGTTTCAATACCAAACCCTTAAACCTTGCTGTTAATTTTAATTTTAATGACAAACACAGCACTAGACTTAACAAGCAAAGTACTGATGGTGAATTAGTTTTATAGAATTGTAACTTGATTTTGTGCAGAAAGGAAAACTTTAAAGGTGACAAATGGACATGACTGTTCTCTGGAGGACAAACTGTGTGACAAAGACACTGTTTCTAATGACTATATTTACATACTGTTGTTTCTTGTTAATTACCAACATATAGATATCAATGTATCTGTGATAACCTAACGTTGGCTGACATCAGATCAGACAATGGATTGACAGGCTAAGATTTTAGCACATTTTGTATTCTTCAGTATTAGTAGAAGACCCTCACCAGCAATTGTTTACTATGGATCCATATTTTGTACACATTCTCCACTAGGACCCTTTTTGGACTTGTTGTGCTGTGTTTCACCTCTTGCAGGTCTGCATTTTGAAAGTGAAGGCTGGCGTCACTTTATAGCTTTTTATTGCCGACGATTTCCCCAAAGAGACCGAAACCAACGACGTGTTCCTCCATCACTTAGTACTTTCTGAATTCTCAACCCTGTCAGCTGCTCTCAGCACAAACCCCAGCCCTAGTTTACGATTCAAGTAATTAACATCACATTTAGTTTACAATCATCTGTGATTTTAAGATTAAATACCTGCTCAACCTGAACCAAACCAGACTACTGTTGATGAAAAATATGAAAATATTTGTTCTGCGGCACATTCAACAATATTTTGTAACCCATTACCCAAGCTGCGACTTATGTTTCCTTAATCTGAAATGCAGAAGCTAGTGAACGATCCAAACAAAGCAAATTTGTCTCAACTGAAGATGTAAATATTGCAAAATGGTAATTTTCTGCAACACTGGAGCAATGAGGTTTCTCACAAACACTAAGGTGTAAACGGTGCAGTTGTGGGGGACTAATTTTGGAAATTAGATTTATTTTTTTTTGGCCAAAGCTCAGCCAATGAGAGTTTAGGAAGCAGACCCTGATGTGATGACTGTCAATTTTGATTTATGGTGTCAACATGTTTTCCTCCATTAACGTAACCTTAAGCATGCCTCAAATCAAATTGATGAACCTCTATATCTGACCCTGGACCCGACCCAACTCTTCAGTTAAATGTCCTCTCCAGGCATCCTCAGTGGATGTGATAAACACACACATTCCCGCACACACACACACACACACACACACACACACACCACGGGAGTGGGTTAGGAACGTGCCTTGGCATGTGACAGGAGGTTGTGGTTGTCCAGGTTGTGAGCTTGGTGGACAGCAGGGTTAGCTGCTGTTAGCTCTGATGCTACCTCATCAAAACCAGGACAGACTTCCCAGCCAGCTGCTGGCTCGCATCCTCTTAGTATTACTCTCACGTCTCCCCCTACCTTGGCAGAGGAGGCAGCGGGACTACTAGTGACTGGTGGCTGTCATATGACTACATAGTGGTCCCAGTCTTCCTCTGCACGACTCATAGGCCAACATCAGCTGAGCTAATTAGGGAAGCTGCTAAAACAACCTGTAAAACAGCAATCACAGCGCTTTGACGCTGCGCCTCGCCTTCTCCCGAGCCTTTAACAGCCACCAAACGCACCATGCATCATTAATAAACGTTCATTTCAGTGTTAAATCAAAACACAGACACTCGTCCCAAACGAAACGACTGTCAAAAGAAGCGCAACAGAGATGTTCGTGGAAACCGTCCTCAATAGAGGCCAACGTATCGGATCTGCAAAGGGACATGAATAATGCAGCTGATGTAGGCTCGGTAACGCTACATTGCTGTAAAAATATAACGCTCTCTGTCCCGCGTGAAGTTGGCAACACGCAGCAAGCCGGGAGCGGAAGACCGGCGGTTTTGCTTTCAAAATAAAAGCGCCAATTTGTGTTAAAGCGTGAATGCAGCGCGCGCTCGCCGAGGGATACCCCCCTAATTTTGAAAGTCTCCGCTGGGCGTTCGCTCTCCTCCCATGTCACTTGACGCCGATTAAAATATCTCGTTGCACTGTCGTAAGGCTATCTAGTACAATGCCCAACACGACGGACAGTTTTCACGCGCAAATATACACGTTACAAATCGCAGACAACGTCGAGTCAAAGCATATTCCACATCTGTCCGACCTGTCAAACGGCAGGCGGCTAACGGCGGAGCAATGACAGTCAGTGCAGCCGGTTAGCATAGTGTACGGGCTAACGGTGGCTAGCTCGGCAGCTCGTATCGTGACACCGACGTTAGCGAGCACCCAGCTGCAAAACACCAGAGAGGCGCATCACACGGATGCATTTATCGCATTTTATCAAACAGTCTCCTTACCCGTCAGAATCCCCACTCGGGTCTGATGGTCGTGGTTGGTGAGCACCATTCCGTCCGCCGCCATGTTTACAACCTCTGTCTGCACTGTGCCGGCACATACATAGACACAGTGTAGTGGTGTGCGGGCTGCTGCTGCACCTCTGGAGGACGGCGCTGTGTGTGTGTGAGCGCGCGTGTCCTCTGGTGTGAATGTCCTCCAACTCATAAGCACAGATTTGAGGCAAACACCACCCCCCCCCCCAAAAAACACAGCCAGACACTGATGCAAAGACTTAATCACCAAATAATAGTTAAGTGACATATAAAATATTATAAATGGCATCGGTCATATAGTGTCTGGTCAATCACTGGTGCTCCAGTTTACACCAAGTTTGGTCTCTATTAGATATTACATTAACAGTAGGAGTAATAAAAAATGTTTCCTCTCTTCTAAAAGACATAGTAGTAGTAGACATAGACATAGACGTAGTGCTTTTGAATACACATTAAGAACATGTTCACACATGTCAGAGCTGGATTACCAACCAGGCAAAGCTGCAACAATGTAGAGCAACTGGCTCAGTGCATGGTGATTAGCTTGTTTACACTATATTCAATACAAATTTGTCTGGTAATAGTGTGTTTGACAAACCTGGTCATCTGAAATGACCTGGTGTCGTCTGGGTTATTAGCCGTTATGTCTTGTCGCTTGTATCACTGTCCTGAAACCTAGTTTTAATACTTTCAGTAACTTACTCTTGTGCATATTCTTGAATAGCTGTATCTTTACTGTAACGTCACAGATGAACTGAACTCATCACATGTGATCACAATGCAGTGGGAGAAAGAGGAGGACAGTAGGGGCCCGCAGCTAATCTTTCCCGCCTCCTGAGGCACAGGCAGGATCTACAGTATGTGTCATGTGATGGATGTGTGACCGACAGGAAAATCAGATTGCTGGCTTGAACAGAAGATACATTCAGCTGTCCTCGCTCATGTAAAAGACTGCTAATGGAGTGAAGAGGGTGGCTGCTGTGCGGCTGGGATGTCCGACACCACCATTGAGCTAGGGCACATCCTCCCATGTGGCCTGTAATGTCTGAGACAACAAATGAGTTTGTAAAGGTTGTAAAGTCCAAAATTAGTATTATTATTCAAATTTCTACATTTGGATTTGGTCTAAATGTACAAGCAGCAATGAATAACACGGACATGACTTAAAATACAACTGAAACTCTTAAACAAATTAAATATATACAGGAAAAAATGTTGTTCTGGATACACACCGACTACCTGCACAGTGAACAGTTCTGCACTATCAAGAGATTTTATGAGTGCAAATGCTATTCTTACCGGGTTACATCCAGAGTCACAATAAGAGCATACAACAAAGCACTGACACCAGAAGGTGACTTATCACAGAGCACACAGCTTTACAAAATGGTGTTTTTGAGAAAATCATTAACTTCTTTGAAAAATTATGATAAATCTCACCCCCTAATTGGAAATAGAATGTGGTTGTAACTCTCTAAAGCAATATTTTGTTGAAAAGTAAACCAAAGTTTTTATTATTATTATTATTATTATTATTGTATTAATATACTATATCATATTAGTTTCTTTAATCAGTAAATTTGGTGAAGGCAGCTGGGGCTTCACTGCTCTACTGTTCTCTTTCTTAAACTAGTCCTGCACGGGAAAAAAGATAATTTTAATATGTCTTCTAATAACAGCACATAGTCATGGTCCACTCACACAAGGGTTTTCACTCATCTGTCAAGACAAGTCTCATGGTGTGTCTTAAATTGGCTTGCTGTTGTATCACACTGGTATTTTGAAAGGCAGAGAGCAATCAGTGACTGATCAATTCCCAGCATGCTTCACCCCAGCTTTAACCTGAGCAAAGGTCTAATGAGAAACAATGTTCTGGATCTCCCTGGTCCAGGTTGTGATGGCATTCCTCCTTAGTAAGTAATGTACATCGTGCTTTACACTTTAATTCACATAATTCTTGATGTAAATCTGAGGACTATATTTTACTATAACTTTGTGTTAAAGTGTAGCAAATAAAATAAACAGCTTTCTGGTTGGTTCATATGGTACTGACCCAGTTTCCTCTGGTCGGTTCCCTCATGCTAGTTTATGTGACTCAGTCATTTTGCATCATCTTGTGTCTCATGCTGTTTTATATGCTCTTATTGATAGCACAAGCTGCTCTAGTTGACCCATCGGTCATATGCCAAGAGCTATTTAAAAAGACAAAAGAAATTATGTTGGAGGAGAAATGACAATTTTTATTTTTTTTATTTTTTTTTACTACTTATCAACCTAAATGTTGTTGCTGTTCATGGTTCATTACAGAGGTGTCAAACATACGGTCCATAGGCCAAAGGCAGCCCACCATAGAGTCAAACCGGCCACCTGATTACGTTACAAAGTATGAAAACTGCAGATAATCTAATTTTTCAATAAAAGGTTTTTGTTTTGATTTGAAAGTTCATCATAAAGTCATATAATCAACAGTTGATCCTACCATGTAAATTCACTCTTCATTAAAACAGTTAGGTTTCTTGATGTAACGGCATAAGTTTGTACATGGTAATAATGTGAAAATATCTTGTTATAATGTGACGAACATCTTTTTATAATGATAAACTTTTCATGTTGTAACTTGATACTGATCCATTTTTCTCGAAACGTGTGTACCAAGTTCAGACTTTATTTGAGATCTGATTGCAGCCGTCACTCTTGTCCAACCTCAAAGCCCAGTTTTCTTTAAGGAGCTACAGTCTTCTTCTTCGGGGCTCATTGTGGGTCTCGATGAAGCCCCAAGCTCTTGTTTCTGCTTTAGTGTAACAGTTGATATACACACTGTCAGAATGTACCTTGTGTTTATTATTGGAATGATTTGTGCTTTACATCAGAAAAACAGGAAGAGGGTGCTGTTATTCCACCACAGACAGAAGCCTCAGTCCCACTGCCAGGATATTTTGTCAATGGCAGATGATGGAAGCAGTGCACGTCACCTTCATTTGACCACAGACAAGGAATAAACCTCTGACACACAGTACTGTTACTGTATCTGACCAAATCCTGTTTTCATGCCAGGAAGGGAGGATTACAAAAAGCATGCAACTGTTGTTCCCTATGGCCAAATGTCTGCACAGGAAGTACAGAGATTGTTCCAGGCATTCACAGCTTATGTCCCTCATCTTAAAGAAAAGTGATATGTGGGAAGAATAAAACTTGAAATGCAACCAATTTATGCTGACCACAGGAGCAATGTCTGAGGTCAAACTTCATTTCTTGTCTCTAATATCTCATAGAGTTCAATATTCAACATGTTCACTTTATATTTTGGTCTGTTCTCAGTTCTAAGCATGATTACTTTCTAATTATCATTATGCGCCTACAATTTACATAATGTTTTATGAAGAGGCGGCGGACAAACATCTGCAGAGAGGAGAACTTCCCACGAGGACCACCAACAGTGCAGCAGTAAAATTGCTGGAGGGATGTAGAGGCGTTGCAGTCGTAGTATTAGTGTGTTTTGAGCTTAAGACCTCACACTAAACCATACATGGACAAGAGGCAGTCCTCTGAAAGTGTGTTCAGTGCAGGTTGATTCTATACCCAGTCTTTAGCTTTAGCTGACCAGACTGAGCACAGCTGGAACTGGAACTCAAGTTCTTTCTGCTCATCATGACAGATTTTTACTTGAGATGTTTCAACTAGTTATAACATTTGTGTTGCATTTCAATTTACATTCATTTGTTATTTATATAGACTGCAGTGAGGAAAATATGTCAAGTCCATTTCTGTTTTTTTTATTTTGTTTTATTCAGATTAATACTGTTCTGATAAAACTGTGGTATTACATCCATCAATATGGGGCCAATAACAATAACTATACTTTGGGTAGTTAAGAACAAGACTTTAATTCAGGGTCTTCTAACTAATCTTTTCCTGATGACACATAATTGCACGATAGAAGTGCAACACAAATGAGCAAACTCCACTCGCTGATAAAGACAGGGTTTTTTGCAGTTGAAAAGTGATCTTGTCAAAACCACTATTTCAACAGGTCAGTCACCACTGTAGATTATCTTTATAGTTGTCACGTCCTGTTCCTCAACAGGGATTAATCTTTTCAACTCCTCATTTCCTGTTGAGAATAGGCTGGAGTTGACTTCAAGAACCCAATCTGCGATCCTCTGGTCAGTATAATACTCATCATCACTGTCCCCCTTCAGCCTCACCGGACGACCTTTGTCTTCGGAGCCCTCAGATTCTGTTTCAATAGCTGAGTCATCGGAGCAGAAATCTCTTTGTTGCCTTGCCTCGCAGAGACTGGCATCATGTTTAACTCTGACTGGCATCGTCATACCGCTGTCATTGGCACCTGGACCACTAGCGTCATTCTTTTGTCGCATTGGAGGTTCCACTGTTGCTGAAGTCAATGTTGCAGCTGGCTGACCATCAAAGGTCCGTTTAATCAGTCTGTTGCGAGTCTCTGAATCCTGGATGGCTGCTTTGTTTCCTGCTGCATGAGCGACACTGATTTTATTATATTTGTTAGACTCTTGATTTACTTTCCTACCTTGTGTAACCAACACATGAAAGGCTGTGTTTTCTGTCATTGCCTTACCAGTCAGTAAATAGGTACTATGACCTTTTAGTTTGGCTGACTCCTGTGCCGGTTGATGATGGATGCGATCCACTTTGGCAGAAATGGTTCTTGATCTGGTGATGGGTGGCAGAGGGAAACCTGTCGATTGTCTTGGTTTAGACAAACCAATGAGATGTTTTGACCTGGTCAGGACATGTGCAGAATCCGCTAATTTTGCAACTGCTTGCGTGGATGATGGCATTTTGATGTCCGAAACAACTGGTCCGTCAATCCGTTGGACGCTGATCTCTGAGGCTTGACTTTTCCTTTCAGTAATATTCAATCCCCACCATCCAGACCTTCTCCTTCCGTTTAAATCTGATCCATTCTGCCTGTAGGGAATAACAGCATGTGAAGTTTTCATAGCTTCAATGGATCGCCTAGTCCTCTGTCAGGGAAAATGATCCATCTTTGACAAACATGGACCCACGTGACTGACAGCCTTCTTTTATACCGTCTGTTCCTCCAAGAACCCGCCCACTCCACTTCACACACACACACACTCAAAAAACCCTGAGCAGTCACTCGATCTGTAACATTACCCTTTATTGGTTACCTGTAGTAAGGATCCATACTCTCACACAGCTAATGAAGAGCAACGCATCAAGAACACCCAACTACACAAGAGAGAGCCGTTCTTAAGCCTTTCATGCCAACTTTGGTTTTTGGTTGATCTTTGATGGTTCTTCAATTCACTAAAAGGGTCTTTTCCAGTGGGATGGTCCAGGGGCCTTGTCTTGCTCACCTGATCCCACCTCCATCTGATTCTCCTCTGTGACATCAAATGGTTTTACCTACATTCTTTCCAACGGTAAATGGACTGCATATAAAGTGCCCCTTTGGTATTCCGAACGCCAAAGCACTTTGCAATAGCATTCACCTATTCACACCCATTCACACACTGATGGCAGAGGCTACCTTGTAAGGTGCACATCAGAAAGAGCTAATTCACTCACACACATTCGCACAGACTACAGAGGTTCTGTATTTTGCCCAGGGTGAGACATGCGGACTGGAAGGAACTGGGAACAAACCACTTCTCAACTTTTGATTCTTGGCCGCCTGAGCCACGGTTGCCCATCTTGTGAGATGAGAACATTCTCAATTTTACTTCTAGGATTTAAGCACTGAGCTGATTTTGAGATCAGAAGTCAAATATCCACACAAATTTAGCACAAATATTAGCAGAATTTTCAGAATACTTGGAAAATGGAAATTCCATGAACTACTTATGTCTGGCTTTTAGGAATTCATTGAGGTGACCAGTTGGTGGGGCTACTCCAGTTACATGCCGCTAAACTGCTGCAGAAGAAGAAAGGAGTGGAAGTCTACTATATAATGGGGGGACAAGACTTTAATATTAATTACATATACGATGAAGGTTACACTCTGAATACATACTTTTTCCTCCAACAGGAAGCTGCTCAAGACCAAAAGCTTTCTTTTCTTTTCAGCTGCAGCTGAACTCATACACACTTAGTGCATCAGCACTGGCTTTAGTTTCCCCTTAGATGAGTGTTTCTCCATGATTGGAAATAATTGCTTGGGTTCAGGTAAAGCTTTGTGAAAGATGACAGTTTGGGTTGGGGTTGTTCAACAGTTCATCCATCCCCTCAGCGCCTCTGTGACACAGTTCAGGTTCCAGCACAGGTGAGTCCAGGAGGCTGAGCACATGCAGTCTGCACACACACTAATGGTTCCTGCATAGAACGCTCCCTAAACAGCAACATTGTATTAAAGTATTTACAATTCTCTTTGTGAGTGGATTGAATAAGATGGGTACAAAGTGTTAATTAGTCAGCTTCCAAGCTATACATGTGTATTATGTTAATTCTGAATAGAACATAATTAGCTTAGCAAAGCATAAAGAGTGAATGCAGCGGGTATCAGCTAGCTTCAGTACCTAACACACACAGATCTCACTTCCACTTAAATATGCTTTGACATATTTCTAAAATATGGAGCTCTCTACCTTAAATGTCATTCATTGTCACTGCTGTCTTTGATCCATTGTGTTGACTTGGTCGGACCAACAGGCATCCAGACATGTCTCTTCCAGATGAAGCATCCTGTAAAATATTCACCACTGAGGGTATCTGATCTGTCACTGTGGATATATAGGGCAAGATTGTCAGAGCAGGAAATGACTGGTGTGTACTGCAAACCTAAACCTGAGGCTTCAGTTTCAAGTCACGTTCTCTGTTTAGAACTCCTAAGTGGCTCTATCTTAATCTATTTCCTGGCCATTTAATTAAAGTTCTGTTTAAATGGGCAAAGGGAGGAGGGGATCATTCAGCAGCTTTCATAGACGCTGCACACTTACATACTGATTGGAGAGAAAGAAAGAAAATCTAATCAAGTATAAAATAACAATCTGACCTCAGTACACCTCCAAATTTGACAGATCACACCAAATGTTAGATCTTAACTGTGTGTAATGGACTGAAGAATGCTATTTACCCAACATTATCTCCCTTTCAGTTAAAATGACACGCTCCTGTCAGTTTGTTTGGATGTTTTTGTCACAGGGCATGTTAAAGCTGTAACACAACAATGTGTCTAAGACAGCAATCTGCTCTAGAGTTGCAGTGGACGTATTATGAGATGCGTGTTTTGATCTGTGACACTGTACACCACCTGCACCTGCTGGCCAGCCTACAGGCCACGGTGAGCTCACTTCTTCCACTGACAGCCCGTGAGGTCTGAGTATGTGACAGGAAGGGAGCTCAAAATTCTGATTTTAAAGGAGGCACACATTTTGCCAGGCAGAGTTGTGGAAAAATGCCCCAGATTTACAAATATGAATTTCTTCCTTCCCATTTGGTGAAAGATTTGACCATCTCTGCCTCAAACCTTTCATCTAGGAAGCTGAAACATTCATGCTCATTAGCAATCAAATGTATTTTTATGCACTTTAATGTGGAAACTGGTAACAAAAACAAACTAGGTTCCATTTTATAAAACTAGTATGTCAAAAGCATGTTGCATGTTTCCATTCACTTGTTTCTCATTGGTCTGTCTCGTTCAAATTAAAATGTCAATTTTCGTTTTTTAGACAGAAAACTCCTCTGCTCTGTCGACACTGATCTCACCACAAGGTCTCTTCTCAATGAGCAGTCACCTATTTTCTGAATTCTACCCATCGTGTACTTTTCAAGTGGTTCTCATTTCTGTGGGGGTGGAAGTACCAGAAATGAATGTGATGAAACGCACGTAAAGTAAAAACCGGAGGCTTCAAACCAGTGAAAGGAAGTGGAATGATAAAATATCATGCGATTGGACTGAAGTGATGAAAACAGATCTGCACTCCACAATTTACATTTTCTACAAAACACAAAATGGCATTTATCATCTGCGGGTGGGTGGGTGTCAAGGTCGGGAGTGATGAAATTAACTGAAAAAAACCCCCAAACGGCCGTGATGAAATACAGGTGAGTAGAGTAAAGTAGAAAGTAGAGAGGCAAGCTGTTAATTGATTTAATGAAGTTAATTAACTTTTTATTTGAAACAGCATTGTTTGCCGTCTGCTGTCATTCGCAACACCTGGCTGACAACATTTCAAATGACAGGACATAAAATAGAGAGGTGGGCACATGATTTATTAGGCCATAATTAATAACTTTAATGGTGCCCTGTATGAGACTAAAACTGTATACAGTGTGCGGAACTGTGTTATATAGTACATTATATGACACATTATTAGACTATAAGCTACTGTTGAATATACAGTACTGTAGCCTGCTCTTAGAAGGCTATCGTGCACAGACGTGCATTTTATCATGGGAGTACAGCAAGCTATCTTTGACATGCACTGCTCCACCCTGGAGTGTGGTGTTAGTGAGATATCAACAAACATATTTAAGTGATTATAGCAGCTTTCAGACAGTTCAGATGGTGCACACACACTAGACTCAATCCCACAGAGGAATTCTGTCATGGAGGTGGAAAGTTTCTGACCATCAGCCACATGATCACATCTCCTGGATGTAGTGACTGCTGGATGTCTGGATGTCTGGATGTCACCTTATTATTATGTCCTGTGTTTGACGTTGAAAGACAGGACGTAAGGAGCTTTGTGGATGAGCGCTTCTATATCTGTAGCCCTGCAATACAAGTTTGTGTAGTGAATGTATCCAATTTTGTATTGCATTACTGCAATTATCTTAGGTTAATGCAGAGCACTTGAAATCCCCCTGTACAAAAATGAGGCCTGTTGAAGCCCATTGCAGCATTTCATATTAATACCTGTGGCATACAGTTTACTGTGATGTATCACAGATCATCAAAAAACCCTTCAATAACCTGATCTTATTGTAAATGCGACAGAACCTTGGTTTGTTTTATATCATTAAATAGATAATAATACAGAGAAATACATAACAATACAAGGATACTAGTGATACATATTGTAATGCAATCTGTGGTTGTTGTCTTTGCTTCTGTGTAATGAGTGTGGTATTACTGCTGATGGAGAAATGAGACTAATGAGACTGAGATAAATGTCAGTGTTCTGGCACAAGGGTGGATTCTGAATTGTTTGGGCTGCATAACTGCTTTTAGTTAGATTACAGTGGAGCTGCAGGGCAGTGAAGAGAACAGCCTAAACATAGTAATGCATAGTATGGAGAAAACTGAAAAAAACTGCAATAACTGATAATAAATGATATGATAAAATAATGAAGTAATTGGAAAATGCATGTAACCACTAGTGTTAGAACGTAAGTGATTGCCTTTTTGTCTTTATATTTATACACGTCTACACACTGAGAGTTAATATTAAACTATGATTCAGCTTTAGTTACCAAAAACTTTGAAGCAATACCAGAGGTTCCTCACTAGAGGACGATATGGTCACGCTGTGGTGCGGCCAGCTGCTTTAAAGCATACACACTCCACACTCTCTGAGGAAGACAGAGGCATGTGAGGGGTGGATAATGGCAGGATGAAACTCTTAACCTTTGTACCCGAAGTGACAAGCTAATGGGACCTTTACTTGTGCTCTTTTCATCAGTGCTTCCACGTATGTTTCTGTATCATGTATTGCTATATGGCATATAGGCTTGTACCCTCGACTCCCAGCACATATAACATAATTTCACTTTGCATGTGAAATAAAATTGTGTTAATGGGGGAGAGTGTGGTTCACTTTAATGTTCCAGTAACACACAGTAATGATGAATAGAATAGGCCAGGTTATATAATCCTATGAGGACTTATCTAAGAATTTAAGAGATAAGGTAAAATGACACTCTATGGGTGTCAATGGACTTTGGAGACCGGTCACAGTGCGCAGGCGCAGCTTGTATCTGCCTTTCAGTGCCATAGCAACCAGAGCAGACATCAAGTATCAACATGGTGAGTGTATGGGCCATTTTTTCCTTCTTTTTTACGGTCTAACTTTAACCACACATACGAACACGCAGGGACTACGCTCAGTGACTGAACCAAAGTCGAATTTACGTGCAACATTCTTGCTGCTGCGAGCTAAAACGGGCTAACTTTAATTAGCCTAGCTATTTAGCTAACCCTCAATGTAAATGATGACCTAACGCTAATAACTGGCTAACATCAGCTCTGTCCTCCGCGCGCGTGCCTGTGTGTCTCTGTAGTTATCAGCTGCTACGTTTTGTGCGACATTAAAAGAAAGGGCGCTAGCTAGCTCTAATGGCTGCTTACTCAGAATTAAGTGTCCAGGTAGGCAGTCAAACCCCTTAAAAGAACAACTACAATGGGGACATATATCATGCGTATTATTAAGCCTATAGCATATTAGATATTGCGCGTTTACCGTTACACTGCTGTTAGCTTGTCTGCCATCTAGCAGCAGGATGTCTGACTGAACGTGATGATGATGTGTTTACAGGCCAAAGCGACGACTGTGAGAGAAGCACTGGTCAAATGGGTGAGTGGCACGGACAGTGTTGTAAAACACACACACAGTACTGTCTAATTGAATTGTTGATTGTGTTCAGATATGTATGTTTTGACCGGAAGCTCGTTGTGTATTGCATAGTTGTAATTGTATCCGGGATGTTTGTGTTTGTATGTGTGTGTCTTTGTGCGTGTGCACAGGAGGAGAAGTCAGGGGAGAAAGTGAGCGAGGCTACAGCCATAAAGCTGTATGGCCAGATTCCTCCTATAGAGAAGATGGATGCTTCTCTCTCCGCACTCACCAACTGCGAGTGAGTCTTGGGGTCCTGTAGTGGGATCCGTTGCTTATTTCAACAAGTTGTTACACAGGCTTTGTTGTGTTCAGTGTCAGTGATTTCAGTGATTGAAAACAGATGAACCTAAATAACTGGATACAAATTAGAAAACTGCAGATAAGAGACAACAGGATTTATCGTTACAGATCGAAGCAAGTAACTGGGCAGCTACAGTAATGCAGCATGTTCAGTAACCATGTGTTATTGTTCTGTATCCTCTACAGGAAGCTGTCACTGTCCACAAACTGCATTGAGAAAATAACCAATCTCAATGGCCTGAGTGAGTAATGACTACATAAATCCATATAACTACATACAAACGCAATGGTAAGGATGGAAATGTGGTGTCGTGATGTGATGTGATGTTGTATTGTGTGCTTCCAGAGAACCTGAGGATTTTGTCATTAGGAAGAAATAACATAAAGGCCCTCAGTGGGTTGGTAAGTGACATATCAAACAGAACCAACATTATATAGTTAGATATATAAATTAAATGTATTATTATTTTTGTTGTTGTTGTTGTTGTGTTCCTTCAGTTGTGTGTCTCTGTGTGTGAGTGTGCAGGAGGCAGTAGGGGACACGCTGGAAGAGTTGTGGATCTCTTACAACTTGATAGAGAAGCTGAAGGGAATCCAGTGCATGAAGAATCTCAAAGTCCTCTACATGTCCAACAACCTGGTCAAAGAATGGGGTAAGCTTCATTCATAGGTAGCCAACACATTAAAAGCTGAAATGGACGTAGCTAAAGTTGCTGTAGCATTGCTGTATTGTGTTTTGATCCATGGATTCATGGAACATTTATGAGAAGAACTGACTTCAGGCCAGTCAAGTTTTCTCACGTCTTAGCTCTGATTGCTTTAGTTTAGGCTGATTATTCTTGTTTTTATACTTGCCACAATGATTTGTTTGATTTGGTTGAAATGCTCAAGGTGGCACTTTTTCAGTCGGTGAATGACGTCTTTTCTGCGTCATGTAGGAGAGTTTGCGAGGCTAGCTGACCTGCCCTGCCTTGTCGATCTGGTGTTTGTTGGAAATCCCCTGGAGGAGAAGCATTCAGCTGAGGGAACCTGGATGGATGAAGCCTCTAGACGACTACCCAATCTGAAGAAACTAGATGGTGAGAGTGTTTTAGCTCAATTGTTCAAAATGTAGCTAAATCAGGTGCTAAATCTGGTACAGTCTCTTCCTTTAAACCAAATGAATGATAAATGAATATTTAGTGACTCATTTTTACACTGTCGGTTACAATACAGGGTGCATAATTAAAAAGATGATGATCCTCTTGTTGCTCCCAGGAACTCTGGTCATCAAACAGGAAGAGGATGAAGGAGATGGAGAGAGCTGAGAAGCTACCTGGGAAACTCCAGCTCCCGTCCTCAAGAGTCTTCCCTTTTTAAAGTTTTGTATGGTTTGTTATGGTGGTTTTCTGTTTATAAAATGCTTTTAACCAGTATAGACTTTGTGGTAGATTAACCAGCACAAGTTAACAAACACATACACAGAGTGTGTGTGTGTTTGAGTTGAAGATGGTCTGTTAATTGGACATACTTGAGGCCTTGTAGGTTCGGGACCAGAAAGAGGTTTTGATGAGACTTTATGAGTGGAACTACACAATTAGCACATTTCCTAATGCTATTTACAGCATTGTGTTTTTTACTGCAAAACGATGTAGGATATTAAAGCTATTATGAATACATCTGTTATAGCAGTGGTATGGTATGGTACCATTTGTAGGCTAAAAACAAATTACAGTGCAAATGACAGCGTTTCTGTCTGTTGAGTGTCCTTGATTTATATGCCTCTTTGTTCTTCAAGCAAGAACTAAAGCACAGTGTAGCGCACACACTATTGAGCCGAGACACTTGTGTGGACCAGATGTCAGTCGGGTAATACTATTAGCTCCTTGCTGCTGGACAGTCCTTAGCCTTATTGACGTTGGCTCTTAATACCCTACACAGTCCTCTCTCCATAACATCAACATGGAGTGATGGCCAAAACCAAAGATTAGCCGTATTCTGCTACAGTTAATACACATTTGACAATTGATGAAGAGACTTGAAGCGAAACATTTTAATGCCAACCACAAATAAAAAAATTCAGCAAAAAATGTGTCACCAACCTCTGACCTCTCAGATGGTAATCAGCTGTAGCACCATAGAAGGAGGGTGAAATAATATGTACTGATCCTCTCATGGGACATGAAGGGACCATCTGGTTTGTTATGGTGGTTTTCTGTTTATAAAATGCTTTTAACCAGTATAGACTTTGTGGTAGATTAACCAGCACAAGTTAACAAACACATACACAGAGTGTGTGTGTGTTTGAGTTGAAGATGGTCTGTTAATTGGACATACTTGAGGCCTTGTAGGTTCGGGACCAGAAAGAGGTTTTGATGAGACTTTATGAGTGGAACTACACAATTAGCACATTTCCTAATGCTATTTACAGCATTGTGTTTTTTACTGCAAAACGATGTAGGATATTAAAGCTATTATGAATACATCTGTTATAGCAGTGGTATGGTATGGTACCATTTGTAGGCTAAAAACAAATTACAGTGCAAATGACAGCGTTTCTGTCTGTTGAGTGTCCTTGATTTATATGCCTCTTTGTTCTTCAAGCAAGAACTAAAGCACAGTGTAGCGCACACACTATTGAGCCGAGACACTTGTGTGGACCAGATGTCAGTCGGGTAATACTATTAGCTCCTTGCTGCTGGACAGTCCTTAGCCTTATTGACGTTGGCTCTTAATACCCTACACAGTCCTCTCTCCATAACATCAACATGGAGTGATGGCCAAAACCAAAGATTAGCCGTATTCTGCTACAGTTAATACACATTTGACAATTGATGAAGAGACTTGAAGCGAAACATTTTAATGCCAACCACAAATAAAAAAATTCAGCAAAAAATGTGTCACCAACCTCTGACCTCTCAGATGGTAATCAGCTGTAGCACCATAGAAGGAGGGTGAAATAATATGTACTGATCCTCTCATGGGACATGAAGGGACCATCTCCACCTGCGCTGCATTCATGCAGGACTGTGGAGGCCGATATGTTACTGATAGGGAAAACTTGTGTGACCAAAATACATCCACTGCTCCGTTTACTATGTTATTCAGTCTTTGTGGACCATTCAATACTGTGGTCGTGAGGCACATGTCTAAACAGGATCATATTCAGATTTAACATGAGTATGCATTATAATATGGTCTATGTTTTTTGAAGGGTATAAACTCAACTACTGTGTTTTACTATTGGCTTTGTTTATGTTTTTTAAAAGTGATAGGAAAAGTGATGCACGCAGCTTATCTTCATTAATTGTATGTGTGTGTGTGTGTACAATGATTTTAATGGTTTAAATTATTTTAGGCATGTTTGTACAAACAATTGTGAGATGTATATGGTTTTTAAATGATTTTGATATTTTAAATAATTACTATTGGACTATACTTATTACCAATACGATGGTTATTTTGGTGATTTTGATACTGAAATGTCAGTGATAATACTCAAATACTTTTACTTAAGTTACTTTATGTTCATAGTGTAGTATGTTTTTTTAAATAAAGGGTCTGGTTACTTATTTTAACAGTGGGTTGTTTAAGATAATTTAATTCCTCATAATATTAAAATGAATCAATTCAAGTAATATTTCCTGCAGAGTATATGGCTTAAATGTAGAAATAAAGTTAAATGAATTAAAATCACTTTAAAGTAAACTGCGCACCAAAGAGGTCAGGACTAAGTTTAGCAAGTAAGTCCCGCCCTCTTTCTCGAGGGCGTTTGTGATTGGCCAACATAGATCATCCCGATTTCTTTCATTCGCTTCCTTGGCAACGACCTCATACCCGGAAGTTGTTGTCTTCGCCGCGAAATATCAATAAGTCAACTTCATAACGGTGCAAATGTCCCTGGAAAGCGCCTCTACTGGATTCAGTGTGATATCTGAGTGGATGGGAAGTTTGGTCAAGTGCGGGTAGTGTGCGGCAGTTGACGTGTGCGGGTAGTGTGCGGTGTCTGGATCAATGCAGCGCGGTAGAGCCGCTGTGAGTGTGGAGGTGAAGCAGGTGATCGGATCGCTGTACAGGCTGTTAGCGGCCACCGGGCTGGAAGCTGTCCCCGCACCAGAGACCTTCAGGCGGGCTAAATTTGGCGGAGGACCTGAGGTGGTGCGTTCACCATCTGTTTTCACTGCCAGGGGCTTAAATTGAATGACATGACCTCGATGTCTGTAACTGAGTATTATTTTGAGGTGCTGTTTTCATTTTACCGCTATGCTAGCTACTGTCTGTTCTATTCTACTCTTCCACTGATCACCTAATCCGATGTTCTCTAGATGAGGGTACAAAGATCAAGCTTTAAATAACATTGTCTTGAACGACGATTTACCCCTAAACAATAGAATAGAACAGTACTTTATTAATCCTTTGCAGGAAATGATGGAAAACAGACCCCCATACCGCGTTAGAGATTTATCCCTGCCGTGACCCGGATTCGAACCGGGATTGCTGCGGCCACAACGCAGAGTACTAACCACTATACGATCACGGCGACTTCGATAGCCCAACCAGTCACTGTTGCAGAGACACTGAATGGTTTCAAATGATGAAATTTAAATGATACTGATCTCAATTGGGTCATTGAGATCATCTCGGTGAAGCAAAGCATCTTAACAGGAAGCATACGAACAACTGGCCTACTTGTACTTCAGCTGTGTGTCAGCTCTGTCTACATATTGACATGCAGATCAGACACCCTCCTACTTGTTTTGCAGGAGGAGCAGTTTTGGCAGCTCCTTGCCAGCATCCTTCAGACAGCTAACATTGTTTCCCGTGAAGCTCGCGCACAGTCCGGAGGAGGTGAGTGACATTTTGTTTCATTTTGATTTTTTTAAATTCTAGATCTGTTCATGACTTACAATGCTATTCATGCTTTCTGCCATCATCTGAAATAATAGAAATGCATTACACAAATGCATGTGTAAATACCTCAAAACCATTAATGTTTTTTATTTTCTCTACTTTAATATGCACTTTGCTTAAGATAATTCTTCAGAAAACAGAATTTTATAGAAGATACTCTATTGGATTTGATTTTCATTATATGATTTTACAGAGAGTCACTGTAAAGTATAGAGCCAGACCAGTTTGTTGGCAGACTAACCAAAGGTTTAGTGTTCTTATCAAATCATCCTTTCAGCCTTTACTCCATGCTGTGACTTAGAACGAAATAAAAAACCAAACCAGGTCTGTGTCTGGAGCCATTCCCTGCACATAAAGGGACTTTCTGAGTTACTGAATGTGTTTTCCTTCTCTGTGTATAGCCTCAGAGCACAGGAAGCTGGTAGCCGCAGGCCTCTGGCAGACTGGCTACCATGCTGACTGGATATTTGGAGCAGAGGGAGGGAGATTCTCCAGCAGAGACCTGCTCCTGGCGCTGGGCTGGCTGCTCGCTACGGGAACGCTGGAGAAACTGCTGACACAGCGAGTGGAACAACTGGACAAAACACTACTCACACCTACACCTGTAAGTACCACGGCTATACTGGCGCATCAGGCTGGAAAACCTAAGTCTATGTTCTTATTTTTGTATTTTAATTTGTGTGTGTGTGTGTGTGTGTGTGTGTGTGTGTGTGTTAGGTGACACCTGAGCTCTCCACTGAGCTCCAATCAGACTCAGCATCTCTGAGGAAACTTCAGTGGCTCATCGGCTGTCTGAGATACCAGGGTCGGACCCTGCTGTCCATGCAGGAAGAGCGAACTTGCTTACTCCATGCTGTGAGAAAACATGCTTTTTTCCAACTTCGTCCACTGTCTCCCACTGTGTATTTGTCATTTGCTACAATGAAAAAAAAATAAAAGTTCAACCAATTAGATGTTTCGGAGCAAAGGTGCAGGATTAGTTGCTAAAGTGCACTTCCCATAGGCACAGAATAGGCACATGAATGCAGGTAATCAAGTGTTTTTCTGCATAAATCAGAAAATATTAGTATAAAATTCAAAAATTAAGAATTGAAATGTTGATTGGATTAAGTCAAACTAAGAATTCCATATATTTCTCAGGTTTTGCTCACCACTCTCTCCTCCCCTGTGGCCCCATCTGGTCAGAGCTCAGCAGCACTAAGAGAGGTGAGTGTGTGTGTTCTTTCTATAGAGTTATAGAGTTTGATAACAAGACATCATCATGTCTGTTTACAGTGTTGGCAGTGTGTCATACTGTGTGTGTGTGTGTGTGGGTGTGTTTTGTAGGACTGCGTGCGTGTGCTGCAGCTCTGTGACGTCCTCGAAGCATATCTGAACTGGAAGCAGGTGGAGAAGGTCTTCTGGAGCTGGATGGTGAGTTAGAATGCTACAGGAAACACACAGAAAGTGTTTATGTAGATTGTTTTTCATGATTATTTATAAATCTATATCAAAAATAGATGGACACTGGGGTTACATATAGTTTCCTGCGGTAAAACATGTAGTGCAGTGAGTACGCATGAGTGGATTACAGTCATTGTTTCCAGCCGTCAGGGAGGATCAGCTCGCCTCTCAATACAATGGCAGCAGTCATGCACGCCAGGAAATGTGATGCATGCGTGTGTGTACGTGCAGGACAGCGTGGTGAACTGCCACCTGACAGATCTTGCCACGGAGAAACCTACACATGCACCCAATGGGCACTCAAAAGTGTGTCACCACGGAAACCGGGGTCTGGAGAAGTTGGACGGCACGCTGTTGCGACTACCCACAGGACAGGTGGGCAACACACACACACAGTTTCTTCCTATAGGACGCTGCCTAACAGGTCTTCATTGGACGTATTATTGGATCCTCGTGGAGACTTTTTGGAGAGTGGAATGAAAAAGCTCCAACAATATGTTGTGTGTAGTAAATTTGAGGTGTGTGTTTTCATTACTGAGCTAGAGACTGGACACGTTTAGCCTAGCTTAGCATAAAGATTGGAAGCTGTGGGAAAATGGTCTAAATGTCTGCTTAAGAAATCTAAATCTGATCTCTGAATGTCACCTAACATATCACATTTGTTTGATGCTCATGCAATCTGAAGTGTCAGGTCCACAGTAGTGGTTTTAGTGGGAGTTAGGGGTCGGAACAGTTTCTTGGCATGCACCAGTTTAATCCAATCAGTGAGCGCTTCTGTTCTCATGAAAACCAGCAAAAGGATAACATTTCGGAAATAAAGTGAGAATACTCACTCAACAAACTCAACAAACTCTACAGCTGACACATAGGACCTAAGACACAAGATTGCTGTTCCCTCTGAGAATCCTGAATAAGCCATGGCCATGGAGTAAGGTCGCTCTTCTTTAAATTATCATGTTATCCGGATCTGTACTCTTCCAGACCTGGAGGCATGGAAGCAGAGCCAGGCTAGCTATTTCACACTGCCTCCAGTCTTCATGCTAAGATAGTCTAACTACATCCTGACTCCAGCTCTGTGCCTGGTACAGTGACATTTCCCATTATCGACACAATAGCTCCCATCTTTAGCACAGCACAGCAATGGGAAGTCATAATGTAACCGTACAGTCATCTTCCATAAATAAAATAGTCTCAGATTGGCAGTTTTATTGTTTTAAATCAGGACCAGTCTGATGAAATGATGAGTGAACAAGATGACAAATCTGACCTCATGTTTGACCTGGCTTCTAGTTTTGGTGATTCACGTTTACTTTTTGAAGGCACTGTGGATGAAGCAAAACAAGACATAATGTTTTTTATCTCACGTCCTAGAGTGGACAGAGGAGCGGCAGCGGGGCTGCGGGCGACAGAGCAGAAAGTGGGGAGAGGCTGCCGGGAGGATCGGATGCCTCCTCCCTCCCGTCCCCTCCCTCCATTCTCCCACCCTTGCCCTCCCTTCCACAGGTCTACAGAGCCAGACTGCAGACTGAGAGGCCGGCCAGACCCCGCAGCCACCCAGCAGAGATGCCCCGCGGTGGGGCCGACGGTCCAGACGAGCTCCCATCATCTCAGGCTGTGCTACTGCTCCGTCAGACGGAGGCCCTGCTGCAGGAGAGGAGGGACAGGCAGAGGCTGGCCAATAGGATGCAGCTGCAGGAGATGATTGGCAGGCTGGATGAACTGGTGTTGATACCACCATAGACTCACTATGAAATATGACTGTTATTTGTGTGAAGGAAGTGTTCTGACGTCTGGAAGCTGATTCATTAATTCAGAAACATGTCCATCCATCAATGAACTAGCTTTAACTTTTGTATTAGTCAAGCTCCTCACATGTCATCGAGTAACTGAAGTTTTGTATCCATTTCACAGTTCACAAGAGTCTCTGTGAAATGTCAGTGAATGTAACGGAATAAACTGGAATTCCTACACCACAACCATGACAACTAATACTAGTTGATACAAGCTGAGCGGTCCAAGCCACGGTGGATTAACAAGCTGTGGAAGTATCTGTGTGTGTTTCTGACCTGCACTGTGTGTCCGCTGCAGGCTGAATGGTGCTAAACCTGCCATTCTCCCTGCCATGACGACACTTCAGAAGCTTTACTCAGCCACTGCATGAGCCACCAGCAAGATACAACGTAATAAGTGAGCTTTAAGAGCGTTTGGTAGGAGGATTTCATTCTTTTAGACAGAGCCAGAGCAGCTGTATCCCCCCACTTGATGCTCTGCTAGGTTAACACGTCCTAACTCCAACTCAGGACTTTAGATCTGACCAGAATGCTTTAAAACTTGAAACCTAGATATGTCTCAGTGTGTCTCCTCTGTAGTCTTTAGATCACAAATACACTTACATCCTGCTTTATCTTCTGAAATTTAAATAATAAAAGGATATCTAAAATCTTAAGCTAGATTGCACAGAATATACAGACAGACGATCAGAGAAACAACAATACTGTTGAATTCAGATGTGGTCATATTTGTGTTACTGTAATTAGTCAAACATTGGCTGCAGTTGTCAAAAACATCATTTGCATCTTTATTTATGCATCATATTTAATAAATCAAAGTCACCCCAGATTCATGTATGTTCAGTATATTTCTGAATGATTCATTTAAGCGTCTCTCGGGAAATCGGTTGTTTTTACAGCAGGATTGGAATAAGATGCTGAAAGAGCCCCGAGAAATCTTCAGGATCTCTTTCAAAGGCTCTTTGCCACGATCAGAATCACGAAGAGTTCACCACCAGGAGCTTCTGCATGTAGGAGTTGAGCCACTTCTGCCTCTCCATGGAGGTGAGGAGTTTGCTCTTCTCTCTGAAGGCAGCATCGTCAGCCACCACCATGTTCCTCTTCACCAGGCCGGCACCCGGGGACGACCAGTCGGCAGGCCACGCCCTCCCCATGCTAAAGATACACAAAGGTCAGAGACAAGAGGACCAGAGGCTGTTTTTGTATAGATATAACAAATATAACATTGTGGGTTTATTTTCATTTCAGCTGAATTTGAGTTGAGTTATTTAAAGGAAAAGGTTGGTATTTGGGGAAATGCACAAATCCTGTTTCTTTCCTTGGGGGAGGAGATGAGACTGATGGCATCTGGCTAGGTGAGTTTAGCATAGGGTCTGGATACATAACCCCCCTCTGATACTGCTGTTGGCTGACTCCACTGGCCTCACACAGAGTTCAGAGAAGGATCAGTGTCTTCTCCTCTATCGTCCAATAACTCTGTGTTTGGGTCAGTGCATCCAAATCTCGAAAATGCATTATGTCACACACAATGTTCCCAACCTGTGTGTCATTTGTCTATTTTTCCAGTGACTTACTTGATAGTTTTATCTGTCTAGGTCAGGGGTCGCCAACACGTCGCCCGCGAAGCCCGCGAAACACGTCGCCCGCGAAGCCCTGTCCAGTATCTCGCCAAGGGGTCAATAATATAATAACACAAATTTGATTTGTCACTTGGTAAAACCGGTCTAAACTTCCATCCAATCAAAATTATAGGTGCCCCGCCCCCTGCCCGAGATGAAACGATTGTTCTTCAACTAGCTGTCAATCAAACATTTGCGCTGTGCTGCTGTCAGTCACTAGAGCGGCGGGGGGGGGGCAGGCTGACCAGGTGCCACCGTGCCAGGCAGCTAGCGGGCTAGCCTAGCAGCAATGACATCAGCAGAGTTCAGTCAAACAGCCCTTAGCTGATGGCGGGATCATTAAAGAGGCTCTGACCGCTGTGGCGGAATCATTATTCCGGGACCATAACATTAAGACGGAGTCTGTCCGCTGCTGCCGATGTCCAGCTTGGTGCGAACGCTGTGCCGCGGAGGGTGTGTGCACTGTCTGCGGATGCGGTCAGACAGCGGGAGTCGGACCTGAACAGGTGCTTCTGGTTTTCACTCCAGTGTGGTGAGTCTGTGGCCTCCAGTGATACAGCACTGTTTTCACACGGATGCTGTTTGCACAAATGAACATACTGCTGTATGTTATTTGGTTTTTTGATACAGTATTCCATTTCACAATTTTTGAAATAGAACATAGAAATAGAATACAACATGCACATGCTTATGAATTTAAGTTATTATACACAATATGCGTTCTGTATTAACATTTTTGAATGTGTTATATGCAAAACAAGCATATTCACTTGTTCTATATGGAAATTAGCTATGTGAATAAATGTTACTAAACATGAGGAGCTCTCCGGCACTTTCATTGTGTAAAAGTAGCTCACAGAATATAAAAGGTTGGAGACCCCTGGTCTAGGCTATCTTGATTTAATTAATTTCCATTAATTAATCAGAAAAGAAAATTCCCTTTGAGTTAAACTGCTAATGTTATAGATGTATTTAAAGTATTAGGTTTATTTGAGGTTTTATTATTATTATTATTATTATTATTTATAATAAGCTTCACAGATGGAGCAGATTATCAGATTTAGCTACATATAAGCTATATTACTGTCACTGTATGTGAAGAATGCTGTTGCTGTTCCACTTCTGCTGTTATGATAGCATTCTCCCACACCATGCACTTACCTTGCCTCTGCCCTGTCTGGAGCAAACATCCAGGCCTCCCTCATCAGTCCCGCCTTGCTATTGGCTGCTGCTCCGAGGCTGGGTGCCGACAGCATTTGAATGCTCCAATCACGGAGAGAGATGGAGGGGAAGAGGACGCCCCAGTCATCTTGTTTAGGGTCCGCTGACTCATCAGAACTTCTGGAATCAGGTACAACCAACTTAATGATCCCATAGGAAACAGAGTGGACTGTGTAATGTGAGAATATCAGTCAGTTAGTGTGTCTGGTGTCTGAGGTTAGCTCAACGCTCTGACAGTTTGGAAGTCATTCACTCCGAACCTTTGCAACGTCAACAGTCATAGTTTGCTACTGCCTTGAGAAGATATAATGAGTGATCACCTGAGGGGCAGTCGAGGCTGAGGGAAGCCAGACGTCACCAAGATCATACCCACAATGCAAAGCAACAGGGAGGACATTCGGGGAATAGCAGGCAGCTCAGACATCCTGAAACATTTGAAAATAGGTGATCTGACACAGGTGAACTGACTTGTGTAAATAGAATCTCCAAAGTAACCATTAAAATAAAGCAGACAATAGAAACAAATAGATTAGAATAAAAATAGAAACCTATTTTAACCATAATTCATAAACAGCAGTATGTATTTCAGAATAAAAAATTACAGCACTTTGCAGAAAAAGAGTAAAACGTGGTGTTATTTTGTATTTTTATCGATACAAGCTTGTACTAATTATATCATCAGAACTGGTTTCCTTAGATTTGTTCCTTTCCACAAGGTACTCTGTAAAAATTATTTATTTAAAGGGGATTTTTTTGGTTTTGGAGCATACAATATATTTAAAATTAGACTAAAGAGAATAGAATATGTAAGAATTTGTATGAAACTTAGTTAGAGCTCTCTCTGAGGTCAGTTATCGCCTGATAGCTTTCAATTCATGAGAATTCTGGGACCAGAAATGACAGAAGGACTGTTTTAGCCTGGGTCTGTGTAGCCAGACACCCAGAGACCGTAAGAGAAGGATGTAAGAGCAACAAATCAGATGGTTCCGTCTGAGCAAAGCAGATTCTGCAGAGTCAGTAACACAACCTAACAGCTGATAAGATGCTGCTCTGTTTTTGAGGTTTGGCATGTGCTCAGCAGGAAGCAGAGACATGCTTCCAGTCAATGGATTGCTATTTCTCTGCTTTTTCAAAAACAAATGCAACCCATGCAAATGCAGACCTAAGTTTCAGTTTAAATTAAATATGCTTCATGCAAAGTGGCTGAACATGGATGTATTTGAAAGCTGGTTTCTTACCTGCTTTTCAGGTGACGTGTTGGTCTTAGTTGAAAATTTCTAAAAGCGAGCAGCCTCTCAAGGTTCAGCTTCAGAGGTGATAGGTCGGGCTAGCGGAGAAACGTTCCCAGGCGAAACCACCAAAAACCCACAGCGTCTCACTCTGTTTGATGCTGCCACTGTGAATCACCTATTTCTGCTCTAAACAGAAGAAGCTCTGATAGAAACTTGATTCTCCACCTTGGCTTGTTTTGCGTTTGGAATGCGCGTTGCGTCTCTAAGTTCACTGTGTGCAGGTCTATTGTGGTTGAAATCAGTTTGTTGTCATTCATACTTATATACCCTTGGAGTGTTTTAACCCCCACCCGCATCCACCTAACCCACCCCCACATATACACAAGCATACACACCTTCTCCAGATCAAACCAACTTTGACTTTGTGTGTGAGAGGAGAGCCCCAGCGGATGTGCTGTTAGCTTGTTAGTGTCCCATTTCAAAGACTCTTAGTCATGGTGATGTTGTGGCGAGCCGACCATCTTATTACTGAGTGTCATTACAGTGCTTGTGTGTGAGTGTGTTCATTCATGCCCTGCGCCGGGCCCTGTCAGATGACTCTCTCCGAGTCTAAGGCATTACTGTCTCACTTTGTTTTCAGCTGGGCAGAAAAACACCGATTTGTGTGGACCTGCAATATCACATGTGACTGACTCTGGGTCAGCGGAAACATGATACACAAGACAAGTATAAAACTCCGTATATGTGTATTGATTCAAGGGTTTGAAAGCAGGCAAGGATGACCTCATAATATGTGTAATAACAGAACAGGGAATAGGGAATGAACATGTCACCCTACAAAGGTGTTTACTGCATTTAACAATGAAAATGAAAACAGTGAACAATTCTATCATTTCATCAGGACACCAAACACTTCTTAGACCAATCAGTAGATGTTCTGTGGCTTCTCTGTGGACAAAGTCACCAGCACCACTTCACAAAGACACCTTGTTATTGTGCCAGTATGGAGAAGACCTCCATCTCCAAACATCAGCTTTAAAGGAAGTGACCAAAAAAAAAAAATTGGATGTGTCCGTTCTCATGCGTTGTTTGATGCTCTGATACGCTGACGCGAAATGTGTCCGAGCGTGGATGGATTCCTATGGAAACGGCCGAGATCCTGCAGAATCCCTTGGCATTCAGAAAGCTTGTTACCATTTAAGGACCTTGTTATGGGTTCTCGTTGGAAATAATGACCTGCGGACAGGAAGCAGCTGGCCTTAACAAGGGCTCTGCAACACGCAGAGAATAACAAGCTTTAGACACAAAGCCTGTGTGACCTCACACTACCCCTATTCTCTGCAGAAATAATGTCAGCTGCCATCTGTGCCACCGTAACAGACTTGTCTGTGGTTTCCTCAGTTGGGAATGACAAACCAATGATCCAGGTTTGGAGAAATTTGAGTGAATCACGGTGTTTGATTTAGATTTTGATGTTAAAGTTTACTGATGAAAATACTGATGAAAACTGGTGTGACCAAAATCCTTTTTGTTAACCTGCATTAACTGATCCTCCTCAGCTTCACTCTGTTATCATTGCAGGGCTTAAAACGCCCGAAACCAAGTGCATGCTTGATCTGCTGTCTCTGCCGATCTTTACATGAAGTGCACACTGGTGTGAGTCATAGAGAGCTACAGTTAATTGGCCCATAGTCTCTGCTGTTCAGCTGTAGATGTGCCCAGCATGTTGTCTGAAGCATACTGATGCGTGATTGCACTGACATTCTAATGTGACCTTGCCTGTGGTGCAGAAGATGTTGCTTACATTAGTTCCAAAAGAAGTACAGTGATGGTGGTGAACGCATGCAGGCATACCTCAAGCAAAACTATAGTGCCAGGCAAAGTAGCTGACTGAGCTGGAGCACAATAGAAACAAGAGTCTGCAGGACAAGCCTTATTATCTGTACACAGCTTAGCTCCACGGAGCCACAGTAGCTCCGTGAGTTGTTACAGATTCTACACCTCCATTGTTACTAAGTATTACTGGTTGTTGTCCAATATACTTAAAAACTACATTGTGGTGTGTGAAGTCTCATACCATCAGCTGACACATCCATTAATAAACATTCATTGTTATTAATATGTAAAATGACTTTTCATCAAAGATGTTTGGTTTCCTTGAAACTAGAAAGAACGCTAACTCTTCCATCTTATTGGGAAGAGATCGTACATTCCCAGTGATGACCGAGGGAAGTGATGATCCCCCTCTTCCTGGCACAGCGCGCTTTCCCCGCATGGCATCCCCTTCTCCTCTTCCATAGCTCCGGGGGGACGCAGGGCCTCTCGGTGGTCAGTGCAGCGGTGGTGCGGAGTGCTAAGAGCCGGTCTCTACTGTAATGTGAAAGTGTTTGGAAAGTGACGAAAGGCCCGAGCAAACTTTATACGCCTGACGTCCATAGTGAAAACAGAGACCTCAAAGATTGAACACAGCAAGAAAAACTAAACTAAGAAACATAAAAAAAAGTGTGAAAAGCAGAAAAGTTCGGAAAAACTTGGAGAGCTGCTGTAACAGGCGGCCGCACAGGTGGGCGCCATTATTATTTATTATTATGTTCAAATGTTGTAAAGCACAGCATCTCCTTTACTTCTGGAACAAACTAGAAACAGCATCAGCAAAAGTGTAAAAGCCAGTTTATTTACAATACAATCAGTATCAGTACATGGAATCCAGACATGGAATGAAAGCTCTTGAAGCTTACAGGAGATTGTAGAATAAAGGTTCTGGTACTATACCTGTGCGTTGTATAAGGATTGCTGCAAATGTATTAGCAGCTGTTCTTCACATAATAAAATAATATAGATATAAATGCTTTGGACCTTTCTATAGATATTGCAGATTTGTCCTGTTGATACGATCCTGAATCAGACATCCAGTAACTTACAGTCTATACCTGTTTGCAGCCAAAGTCTTGAGCACCAGAGAGAGTAATATGAAAAATGATAGAGTATAAACAGTATAAACATAATCATATACTGTGCATTAGAATTACATGTGTTTTACATTCTTTAAAACCATATGCACCTGCAGTGCCTGGGGTTCCAGACCCCATGTTAATATACAATTGATTGTGACACTGGTTGGTCAGAGCTCGCTTTGGTGGCATCAGACAGACTTCAGTCCATATGAAAGCGGTTCAGAGCAGAGGAGTCTGTGCACGTTTCATCACATTCAATACTCTGTGATGTCCTGCAGGTACTGACGGCGAGACCTGAGATTTAAGCACTTTCCTTAATGTCATTCCCCTCTTCTTTTATATCAGCACTTCATTGATGCAGTCACCACAGTGATGTAGTTACCATAGCGATATGGCAGTCGCCACTGCGATGCCGGAGCAGTTACAAGCTGATCAGACTCTCTTCTTCCGTCTCTGGCTCCCCGGTTTCCACAGCTGCTATGTCTGCAGGGATAAAGCTCTCTGCAGGTGGAGCCGGGGGCGGGTCAGTGGGGCAGCTGCGGGTAGTCTGGTTGTGGGGTTGGTTTGGGGGGTGATAGATGAAGCAGTAAGCTCCAGGTTGACAGCTCTGCTTGACACTGACAGCCAGCTCTGTAGGGGCCAGGGGCCGGTGAACACCGTCCATATACAGACTGAGCACGTAGGAGTCTGGTGGGAAGAAACAACCAAACATTACTCATGACACCAGCAAAGCCGAATATAACACAGATATTAACTGTTTGCAGAACTGAGAATACATAGCCAGGAAATGGCAATATGTCATGTCTGTATGCTAAGTACCGAGCTGACGTCAGGATGTGGCAGTGCAGCACTTCTGGCTGAAGCACAGGTTTTATTATAGGTCTCTGTACAAGTGTGATGGTACCAAACATAGCAGCCTCGCTGTGATGAACAGACTCTGGGAAGCTGTGCGCGGTCACAGGGTCTGACTGCTCTTTGTCAGGACCATCATGTAACTTCTTTACAACCACACATTCTCACTTTCACATTTCTGTTTCAGCAAACCAATGAGATACAGCATGTTAAGTCTGCTTCCAGTCTTTAGGCTTAGTCCTTGAGAGCAATACTGTAGAAATAGTGATTTTATGTAAAAGGTCAGAAAGGTCCCAAGTTAAAGCTCAGAGCTGACAGTAACATGTGACAACGACTGTCAGATGTTTACCTTGCTCAAAGCGTGTGGCGCACTGCTCAGCTAGCTGCTGGATTGTGGTCATGGGGAGGACACCCAGGGTTTTTGGATTGGTTCCAGTCTCAGGGCAGCACACTGTCAAGAAGTCCTGTACAACAAACACACATGCACACACACAGACACACACACACACACACTGTTACAGGTATAACTGTAGGGCAACATCTCAGCTTGTTTCTCTGTGAAAGCCTTTGTTGTTCTGATGGTTTAGATGCTTGTACATTTATCAATATAGTTGTAGACGTGTCAACGGAAACTGCATTTAAATCATATTGTGCTTTGAGTCACAGCACATGCTGCGTCTGTCAGCAATATAAATTCTCAGTGTCTCTTTCATCATGTGAGTCACTCTGACCTTCCCAGATCGCACAGTGTGACGTTGTAGGTAATGTCTTGTGCGTGTGTGTACCCGAACAGATCCTTGGGCCATGCGCTCCTGGTTGAGCGTGCGTCGCCTCTCCCAGCGGTGGATGGAGTCCTGGACCTCTCTGCTGAGCTGCCGTGTTGCTGACCTCTGCTGGTCAAAGGTCTTAATGTGCTCCAGAGCCCCGTAGGTGGTGGTCAGATAGTAGGAACCTACACAGGGGCGTTAACAGCAAATCCAGTCAGCACAATGACACATCAACAGGAAAACTATGATTTGTTCATGTTTGTTCATGTTTTTATGAGGGGAGTGGATAAAATCAAAGAGCTGCATGTCTAACTCATGTTATGATTCAGTGCCATGTGAATTATTCTATTTTTTGCAGCTTGTATTAAGAGTGGGTGTGTTTTCTGAAAGTCACCACTTCACATTGCTGCTTTTGGTTATCAACACAGCCTTAGATACGAGACCCTGGTTTTCTGACCGACTGACACAGATTTTAGATATGAATAATTCACAAAATACCAGTATGGTGGCCGATATAGCCGTAGTTTGAGCTGGAATGCTTTTATATAGATTTTGCACCAATAACAAAGGCACTTTAGGCTGCTTTGGATAACTTTGCAGTGACACCAGTATATGACCACAAGCATTTTTTCTGTTCTATATAACAAAAAAACACATGATCACTTAATGCATTTATGCATTCTTTGTATATATACAGTAACTTAAACACCAACATGTACGATTGTTTTCTCTCTGAGCACGCCACGTGAAGTAACTTCCCCCTGACTCACTGATCTATCTGACTGTTGTCTCCGGTGTCGTGTGTCCTGTGTGTGTGTCGCTCATCGACTCGATTCACAATGCTTATTGAAATGAGTAGCAGCATGGGATATGATTTGACATTTGCAACTGGCAGCTTCTCTTGAGCCGCTAGCCCAATGCTGTAAGGACTCGAGTCACTACAAATAGACAATCAGAAACAAAGTGTGTGTGTGTTTGTGTGTGTGTGTGTGTGTGTGTGTGTGTGTGTGCGCACTGTACCCTCTCCTAGTGCTAATGATGGGTCCATCAACTCCATCATATACTCAACATCCAGCTGCAGGTCAGACAAATTGGATCTCGCCAGGACGTACATCATTACGGGCAGGAAGTCATCAGCACCGTGGGCCCGCCCTAAACATGCACACACACACACACACACACACACACACACACACACACACACACAAACACACACAGATAAATATTTTGACAGAGTAGACCCAGGAGAGGAAACACATTCTCATTTGAAAGGGAGAAGTTTATACAGCAAACGTATTAATAGAATGTAAGTTTGTACCACATATGCACACTCCTCTTAGAGTGGGTCTTAAAACAGCTGACCTATGATCAGATGAGAAGAGACTAAATTGCCATAATTTGATCGCGCTCAGGGTGGAAATGCCTCAGAAATAGCACCGAGTGACCACAGGTGGTGATTACAGAGTAACGTCTCGTTGAATTAGCCTTCATTTCCCAAGAATCTCTGGAGCAACTGGCTCCAGAGACATCGTCATTAGGAAGCCTCGACTGAGAATGAGTGGAATCAGAACAAGATGCCGGGAATTTCTCATAGACAGTCATCATGAAATAAACTTCTAATGAACAATGAATATGTTTTATATCACAAAGTGAACCCTAAATCCTATTTGACTTAAAGAGCTGTATTGATGTGTTCTGATGTGCTCACTCCTGGTTTTACTTCCTCATAAAGGCAGTAGCGATATCAGAACAAGCACCAGGGTGTCAGAGGTTAGAGGCTTGTGGAAGGTCCTGACCTGGGCTGCTGACAGACATGGAGTCGTAGATGATCTTGCAGGCCTTCAGCAGCAGCTCGATCTTCTTCTGGGGAGAGTACTCCAGATGGAGGTTGCTCAGTTTGATGCTGATCTTCTCCATGGCGGAGGCCTCAGGGACAGCAGTGGTTATTCCTAACGCTGTGGTGGTGCTGCCGAGGACCACAGACTGACACAGACACCAACACGGCACACAATAAACATCACAGCTGCAACCGCTGTTATTACCAGTGAATGTAAATGTACAGTACAGCGCTGTGTGTAGACTCTTCTATTTTTAGTGCACTTGTAGTGATGATAATAACTGCCGGGTTACTCTCTTCTTCCTCTTTCGTTGCTTATTGTTAGCATTACCGTCGCCACAGTGCTCGTGGGCAGTCCTACCTGGTTCTGTGCCAGTTGTTTCAGGCTGCTGTCGTTGGTGTGCAGCTTCTCCAGAATCTGGTAAATTGGCTCCCTCAGTGGCTTCAGCACGCTCTTGCACAGAGCGGCTTCTACTATGCTCTCTGCAGCAACACACACACACACACACACACACACACACACACACACACATAAAACATTCAGTATGTTTGTCTATGGTAAATCATCAACAGTGGACGACAACTAACCCCATTAACTACAACACTGGAAATGACTGTAGTCTCATCCTGGGTGGAAAACATTTTGCACTATTAATCTTCACTGTGAACACATTTAAAGATAATTTATTATTTAAGACTCTTAAAAACTAAAGCGACAACCCAGCAATTGTGGTATTTCACCAGAGAGCCAGTGAGCTTGTGGCAGACTACAATGCTGCAGATTTGGATGTTGCTGCAGAGAAGATGAAAACTCTACAATGCGGATGCATCACACACATCTTCAGCCCGGCAGCATAAAAGATGTCTTCATTCACCACAGCTTCGAAGCATCATCCAAGATTAGTGTCACCATATTGGTATCTGACCAGCTGTACTGTACTGTCACACTCTATCCTTCTGTTCCTGAGTTATGACGTGTTCATATATAAATAGTAACCACAAAAAGCGTGGCGTGATGTCACAGTACAGATGACCTTTAACCTACATAACATAAAAACGTCTGAATTTTTGAATCATGACCTTGACCTTTGACCACCAAATCCATCTTCGAAAAAGAGGAGAAAGTTGGTACCAAATGTATGAGTTTTCCCAGGAGATGCAAGATGTTACACACGGATGCAAAGTTAGAATACATAAAAACGTGGCACGGTTACCCAGTTTGTCTTGTGCATACTGATGTTGTGGCTCCAGCATGCCTTGCAGCTCTGTGCTCTGCAGTAGGTAACTCTTCAGCTGAGTCACCATCTGTCTGATCTCCTGTAACAGCTCAGTGGAGGACGAGTGCTTCGACATAGTCTCCAAGGTGAATGCCCGGTGCTCTTTTACCTAAATACAGAACACGAATACTAAACCTGATTTCATTTGTAATTTTGACTTTTGGTTGATGCTGTCGCCCAAATCAAAATCCAAATGTATCAGCTGATTGTTGACTTCAAGATCAATATTCTGTGTCAGCATACTCACCAGGTTACCAAAGTAGCTCAGGGGGTCCCTGGCCAGCTCTACGATGCGCTGTGTGAGGCGGCGGTCATGGCTGATGAGGCCGGTGAGGACTGTGGACAGGCGATAGCGGGCTCGGTCCAACATAAAGGTGGTGGGGGTTCTCCTTACTGCTATCTTGGGGCTGTGGCTCTCAGCAGGGCGGCTGGAAAACAAAATTCAGTAGGTCTTTACTTTAGTTTTTCCTCATCTCTAACATGTTGCACTGAGCAGTAATCCTTTCCACTGCAGTGTTAGATTCAGCGTCCTTGTGACTCATAGCGCCTTCGGAAGGCTTCAAATATAGAAACTTTATGTAAAGCGTGACTCGTGACTTGGATTCCTTTGACCAACATAGTGACACCAATTGATTATGATGTCCAGTCTTCACTCCTCTGAGACCTCCTTTGCAGGAGTGAGATCCAGAGATCTCCTTGATCACCTGAACTCCTCACAAAGATCCTTCTCTTCTCCATAACAAACATAATTCAACCTGGTATTTTGCTCAGAAACATGCAGTCTGTCAGTTCAACCTTTTGCCAGTTCACAGCAGTTTCACATCTCTAACAACTGCAACTTTGGTCTACATGTTAGCTGACACTGGTTCAGTTCAGTGCAATTTATTTGTAGACGTGTGTTGGGAAATAGATGGACAGAAATAATGAATATAATAAATGAATTGCCAACTGTTTTGCAGTATATTATCTATTCCAGAGTAATCGTTATCATGAAGCCGTTGTTATCGCAGGCAAGGTGCAGAGTCATGGTAGTATCAGTGTGTGATTATTCCCAAAAACACAGGTGAAGCCCACTCTTGACTATGTGAGATACAGAAATGAGGAACATTAAAGGGAGACTCCACTGAAAATGTGCCCATTCTGAGGCAACAGGCTAACATTAGCTTGTTAGCAGCAAGGCGCCTCTCTCCATTTTCCATGATTTATTCAATATCCAAAGCTTCTTAGGCCAGTCTGTGTGGTTGTGTGTATATTAATGTAGTTGTAAAGTATCACAGCTCCTTCAGCATTTTACTTTACCTCTTAAATAGAAACTAATATAGCAACATAATCAGACTCTTGCCCTGTAATGGGAGTGTGGATGAAATGATCTTGACATTTCAAACACTTGGTTAATCAAAAAACCATAAGCAGTGACAACTTTTCATGAGTGACTCTTATCTAATAAGGGTTTTGTCTGTAACTCTGTGTCGTCCTCTGCTCTGGTGAGTTTCAAGTGCGCTTGTGTGAAGTTTTGGTGCACGGGTGTTTATTCTGGAACCCATCTTCCTCTTACTGTCTCGGTTGCAATCAGAGTTTGGTCTAAGGCGGGGGCTCTTATCTCACAGTTCTGCTTATTATGCTTCAACTAGAACTGCTGGTACTGTTACTAATGCAAGAGGGACACTAGCATGCAGCTGTAGCATCAGTCCTTTAGCATAAAAACATGTACAAAGCAATCAGCATATTAAGATTATAATATTAAGAATCAGTTTGATCTGAAATATTTAAAAAAATCAGATGGAGACAACATTTTTTGTTCAGACTTCTACATTCAGTTATATTCAATCTGTTAAATATGTCTCCACCTTGACTTTTCATGTATTCATATATATACATATATAATACTGTCAGACAGAATGTGCTATGTTGCCATGGTACTAAAGCAATTAACGAGGGAACAATCTAAATTTTGGATAGTTTGGTATAAGCTAATACTTTTGAAATTATAATTATTTGGCCATAAAATTAAAGTAAGAATAATTAAAAGTACAAACAGTTCACAACCCTGCTCTCTACACCAGCCCATCCAGACCTACCTGTGGTTTTGCTCCTGTTCTGCGTTCTCTCCTTCTTCCTCAGTGCTACTGGTAGAGCAGGAGTCGGGGTCGGTTCCAAGCACAGCACCCCCCTGTGGCGAGTACAGTGACACATCGGGCCGCCGTGCTGGGGAAGGAGGGGGCACTTTCATCCTTGTGCTCTGACTGGCTAATCCAACTCCCGCCTGTTTGGGACACACAGGTGCATCCGGGGTGCATGGCTTCCTCCTCGGTGGAGGGACTGGACGGGACGGGACAGGTTTCTTCACCATTGCTGGACTGTTGGAGCTGGGTTTCTGTTTATCATCTTTGTTCGTTTTCATCTCTTTTTCCTGTTTTTCATTCTCCTTCTCTGTCTTTTCTCTATCTTCCTTTCTTACCTCCTCCTCTTGATGTTGGCTACTGTTCTCCTGTGGACTCAGCAGACCTGATCTGCTTCCTGTTTTGTCCTCTCCACTGTCGCCTCCCCCCTCTCCCTCGGTATTCTTTGCAGGATTTTGTCCCTTCTCTCTCTCCCTCCCTTCTACCACATCTCGGTCAGTGCTTTTCCTGGAGGAGGTGCGACGGAGAGGAGCAGGAGGAAGAGGGGGAGCGGCTCGGCTCTGCAGGGGGACAGGAGGCCTCGACGGAGGAGGTGATGTTGACATTGACTTCCTCTCTTCTCTCTCCCCTACTCCACCCCTTCCTTCCTCTTTTCTCTCAACTGCTGGAGTTGCGGAAGATGACATGTGAAGTGTGGTGGGAGAGGAGAAGAGGAGGCCCATCCCAGACCCTGAGCCCAGGCTGGGGGGTCGGGGTGGAGGTCGCTTATATTTGATTTCCTGATTGGACGTGGTTTTAGTCACACCTTTGACCTCTGGGCTGACTGTCTGTGGGGCTTCTCCATTCTGCAGAGAGGAGGTGATGTTCTGATTGGTTACAATGTCAAGTTTAGAGGCAGAGGAGTGGTTCAGGTCTTTCTTGGGGGTCTCCTCCACAGTGACTGGGTTCACATACACGTAGAGTCTGCTGCGGCTGGGATCTAAAACCAGGTTCTGGTTCTTGGCCTGCTGGTTCAGATCTGATGTCCAGAAATCTGGAACACATGCAGTGTGAGTTAAATAGGTTCCTTCATTTACTTCCTTTATTATGGTTATGTGTATTTTGTGTTTCACTATATAATGATGTGAAAACAGCCTTTGATGGTACGACTGAGCCTGGTCCATTGCTGACCTTGAAATTAGCTTGAAAACTCAGCATATGATCTGCCTTCATGACAACAGCTGTGTACAGTGTTTCCTTTATTTAACAGTCATTTAATCATTTAGATTAAAAATGTTAAAAGTGACCTGGCCTTGATGCTAAAAGTGCTTTCTGCAGAGTAATTTGGGGGGGGGGGGTTGTGACATTCCAAAATGTCTTCACAACAACCTCACACAACTCACTTCTGTTACCTTCAGACAGGGTCAAGCCAGCTGTTTCCACATCCTGTGCTTTATGCTAAGCTAAGCTATTCATCTCCTGCCTGTAGCTACATATTTAACAGTATGATATCTAGAATATATTGTTCTTCTAAGTAGTAACTTGTTCCTCTCAGGGTATGTGTCTAGAGAGTTTAAATATAACACAGTCTAAAAGGACATATATATGAATTCTTAATTAATGCACCAAGTCATCTTTTCATTGTCCATAGATGCCTGTAAATGTCACATAATGAATACATTCCACATCCTGTATGCAGTAAATGCTGGCTATACAGTATATTTTACACTGGCTGTTTCTGTGTCTGTATCATATCCAATGTTTTTCAATCATTTCTGCCGGTGTTATTAATAACATGTATTTCATCTTCTACCTTTTGTTTCTGCACTTTGCTACAGCAGTGACCCAACTATAGTGCGCTAATGATGTCGATTTATCTACCTGCACCCATAGCAGAGATGACCTCCAGCTCTTCTCTCTTAGTTGCCGCGGTAATGGCCTGAGGTAACCTCAGCGGGACTGCAAGGATGTCCCTGATTGGTGGATTGGATTATAAAAAGCGAGCATTAAGTGTAAGCAGGGAGTTTTAATCATATGACATAACACAGACCGCTGTCTCTGTGCACGTGTACATAAATGTGCATAATTTTCATTTACTATATATACTGTATGTAGAGATGCAAGTGTGTAATGTGTGTTATATGCATGATTTGAACATTAATGTGCATGTGCTTGCATGTGATTCATGTTTTCACAGTGTAAACATCGTCTATAGTGATGTTTTGTGTGTTTTTGTGTATATGCGTACTGTATGTATGTGCAAGTATGTATCAGTGCATATTAAGTCTTACCTGCTGGCACAGTAGAAGTGGATCAGTTTGAAGATATCATCAAAAAGCAGACAGGAACCGTCTAAGTGGACAACTGAAACAGGAAGGAGTTTATGAATGAGTCATTGACAGCTCTCTGTGATGTGTGCTCAATCATGCAGATCTGCACGAGTGTGTAACACGCACATGTTTTGTGTTGTTTGACCATCAGGTTGTGTACGAGGGGCGCTCCCTGCTCATCTGGCAGGCGCACTGAAAGTGTCATGCCCTTGTCGTCTTTGCTGTGAACCAGGAAAGCCTGAAAGTGTTGACACGAGAGGTTTCATCTTTGAGGTGAGAATGGAGAACATGCACCAACGTGTAAACGCAGCTTTTAGAAATATACAAGCAACACAAGCATGAATCCAGGATTTCCTCAGAACCACACATAAGACATGAGAGATTAAAATAAATAGAGTAAATAGAGATAGTTAATAAACTTCTAATTAACTGCTTGTGTCATCTAGAAACAGTTGTGGTCATTGCACAACAGCCTCTTCAAATGTAGTTTTGTATTTCTTACTACAGTTAAGTATTTAATTCATTATTTGGAGAGAGTGGCACCAGCTGCTTCTCCCTGCTTCAGTCTTCATGCTAAGCTAGCTGAATGTCTCTTTGCTCCACACACAGCTTGTCTACACAGGATGTGCTTCAGCTGCGTTTTAAAGCTGCCCTTTGCCTCTGACAGATTAGACACAAACACTTCTATTTTAAAGAAATTCAGCTGTCTACACAGCTTTTGCTTCTACCACCACCAAAATGCCAGTTGGTCACGCTAACCTGCACCTGAACGCACCATGAGTGCACATATACTTACACTGAACTGCTGCTGCTCACACTACATGAGCTGTAAACACTGTGTGACACTTAATGCACACAGACGAGTATTGATCTTCTCACTAACTGTTGGAAAGAAAGCAAACAACTGATTCATCAGAATGTTGAACTTTTCCTTTAAACTGACCAATTAGGAACATTCCTCTGGTAATCAACAAATACTGATTAACCAAACACAACCAACAAACTCAGATAGATGTTTCAGGACTTTGTTTGCATTTTCCCAATTATTTATTCTTATTTACATGAAACTCTCACAGACAATATTAGGAAAATGACTTAAAACTCTAATTCCAAATGTGACATGAAAACATGTTGATGTGTGTCTGTGTGTGTCTCACCCCAGCCATCTCTTTCTCCACAATACTTGTGGTTTGGTCTTGGCTGATTCCTTTGGGTTGCCATACAGAGGAGCTCCAAACCAGTCGATCGATAAGACTCAGCAATGGAGGATTCAGACAGGACGGTGGGACAGGGGGAGGTGACATTATTGGAGATAATGGGGGCGGGAGTGGAGTTAAAGAGGGAGTAAGATCAGAGGAGACAGTTGGCTGGAGAGAAATCAGGGGAGAGGGAGAGACTGAGGTTTGGGACAGAGCAGGAGGAAGAAAAGATGGTGGAGGAAGGTTTAATGGGAGAGGGGGAAATACTGAGGGAGGACTGGAGGAGGGAAGGAGGGGAGGTTTGGAGACAGGGGGGAGAGAAGGAGGGATGGATGGAGGGAGGGATGGAGGAGTGGACGGAGGTAGAGGAGGAGCAGAGGGGAGCTGAGAGGCCTTCATCATAGGAGGTGGTGGTTTGGGTCGACATGGCCGAGCTGGAGCGAGAGAGGAGAGCATGGAAGGTGGAGAGAGGACAGAAGGTGGAGGGATGGAGGCAATAGCAGGGGCAGCTGGAGTATCAGCTCCTGTCAGAGGGTTTGTGTGGCTGTAAAGAAAAAAGCAGAGGTCAGGGCTGGGAATGAAATGCAGACAATTTGTTTACATCTTGTCTCTGCTTCAGTTTCCTTCCAGAAACAAGCATCTGCTCACCAGAACTTTACTCAACTGTACCCCGTCTGCTTTACGCAGTGTGTGACACATGATCAGCTTCATTGCTGTGAATAACTGAGACCATTGTTGAGAGGATCAGGAGGTACCAGTTTGCTTGAAGGAATCTGCTGAATTGTTTGGCCCTGAGGTTCTTTTATGGTGCAGAGTCAGTCAGTGGAGGCAGTTTTAAACAACAATGGAGCTCCATGGAATATATGGATACAATACTTATTTTGTATTATCAGTTCATTCTTGGTTTTGATATTTTCACGTTTTACCAACAAAAACACAGAATATCATGAATCTTGTCATTCAACTGGTCAGAAAGTAGATTAGCATAATCTGCAGATCTCTGTTACTGAGATCTGCATCATTTGGCCACCACTTTGGGCCCTTGAGCAAGGCCCTTAATCCCACTAGTTGCTCCCCGGGCGCCTTAAAAGTGGCTGCCCATTGCCAGCATGCGCGTGTGCGGGTGTGTGTGGGTTGTACATGCATGTGTGTGGGTAAAATGCAGAGGTCAAATTTCCACTTGTGGATAATAAAGTGAATCTTCCACTTGTGGACAATAAAGTGAATCTCTCTCTCTCTGTTAGCAAAGACTGACATAGCTGGGCTCAAGAGAACATGGTCAAGTGCAACATTCTGATTGTGAGAGGAAGCTGTGTGGAATGGGAAAAGGTAGTCTTAACTCTGAGCATCAACAGCAGCGGGAGACTGATGCTGTGATACGTTGGAAAGGAGATTTCACACTTTTGTTTAAAATGTTACATGCTAAACAGAAAGTCCAACCCTTTGCTGCAGCGCCCGTCATGCTCCATGTAGCAACCCATTAACTCTACTCTACATCACTGTTGTGGTTTGGTGGTTTTACTTCAAATAGCTCCGAGATGTGACAACAGGTTGTATATCTGTGTGATCACCATAAGCAGATGCGTCAGAGCTGCATTAAATCCTACAGCATGCTGATATTCACACAGTTTAGCAGCTGCAGTGGAAATGTTGTGCTGGCAGTTAGAACAAAGCAAAGCTGTTTAATGAGAAAACTCTGTGACCGGGTTAGTCCGATGTTAGATTTAACGCACTGGCTTCCAGTGCTGCGCAGCTAGTTTCCCTTTTAAACCTTTAGGTGAGCTAACTAACACAATTACAGCACATAGTTTGACAAATTTAGTGTTGCGTTACAGCCAAATGATGTAACACGTGGCTCGGGCCCTTTGGGCTTCGGCTCTGTCTCTGTTTATAACCACGGCTGAGCTTTGCAATAAAAACATATAATTCTTTATTGCTGGGAACCCCCACCCCCACCCCCAACCCCAACCCCAACCCCCGCCATGAATCACTGGTATGACAGAACATTAAAGTTAAAGCATAATGTGCACTGACTATTAAAAGAAAGCCCCTCATTTGAGGCTATGTAAACCTGTATTGACATGGTTCAACAAGACTTCAGCTGTAGAATAGGTCATAGAGGTGTAAAATGGTCATTTCAACTTCCTAAAAACTGCAAAACTATGTTTTCACAAGTCTTTCCGTTAAAGCTGACCACGCATTGTTTTTATTACTCCAGTTCTGAGATGTAGAACTCTTGCATATCAACCACAGTCCCTTGAGTTCCAGGGAACTCACAGTTTTAATTGAAACCACTTCCTACTGAAGAAATAGTCCCTTTAAGTTCTGCAGATTGTTCATTGTAACATGGACACGGTTTCTGATCTTCATTGATTGATATCAACAGAGGTAGGCGAGATCATAGAGAGAATGGATTCAGGTCACTCTCCTCTGAATTTAAAAGGAGTATCCTGCAAAACGGAGGAAGTCACATGACCACAGAACACGCCCCAGAATTCCTGTTTGTGCCAGACATGTCATGCTGGCTCAGAGGTAAAACAGTTAGGTCAGCTAAATGTGGCACTCTGCACAGACATACTGGAAGATCCCATGTTTGACTTTAAAGCGTCATGCCGTTTTGTTACGCCATCTGCTCTTACTCAAATCGTCTGCGTGTCATTCCCTGACGTATTATTGCAGTTAGACAGAAGTTGAAAATAATACAGTTCTGTTTATTTTAGACAAATGGTTCCTGGAAGTCAAAGCTGCTTATAAATATGAGATGTGCACTTTCTTTGGAATCGCCCCGCACGGAAAGGCCATTCACTCAAGAGCTTTACTAAAATATATGTCTGAGATAGTTGTGCTTTACTTGGATATTAGCTACTTGTAAAAGTTACTTTTGCTCTTGCATTTTAAACAAATGATGAGCACATTAAATATGATGCATTGTTACGGACCCCCCCCCCCAAATGGGATATTACAAAGTTCAATACTCTGACCGATGACAGCAGAAAAACAGCTTCTTTTGTTCCTGTCCTTTCGTTATAATACTTTAAATATTTGACATTTAATGACATTTTCAATGCAGGGCTTTGAGTTTGGCGCATTTCATACTGCAGTATTGAAACTTTAATGAAAGACCCAAAAACTTCATGCACTCCTGATGTTGCCTGACCTAACATAACCTTTAGGATAATCACATTTTCCCTAAAGTATGAGGGAAAAAAGCAACTCAGGCCTTGCGCAGAATAAAACTTTTCATCATAACCTGTAACTTGTTTGTTTTTTTTAAATTTGGAACCTTCTTCTCAAAGTTGAGCTCAACAACCACAGCAAACAAACGTAACTGACATGAGAGAACGTTGCACTCCACAGTCGGTGTTGCCACCCTCTACTGGACTGACACAAAGTCCAAGCAGTTTGATTCGCTTTACATGAGCATCCTAATCTAAACATCCTCTAAAGTTTACACTTGAGGTAGTTGTCAGAGTGACGTATTCATGTTACACAAATACAGTTGCACCAGTGCTACGACACGGTGCCCGCTTAAAATCAAACATGCTCACAAATCCTGCTTTTCCAGGTGGTCTGTGGCAACTTCCAGCCATTCACGCTCTCCAGTACGAGCAGGATCAGCTCTCAGAGTCAGCATTTCTGTAACAAGTGCTCATTCCTTGTAAAAAGAGCAATAATATTACAAAATATGATTTGGTGAGACAAGATGAAATCAGGATCTGGTATCTAAGAACCTCTGAGAAGCTATTGACCTATTTATTGGTCAGTGAGTCATCACATCTGTTTTTCCTGCTCTGGCTGCCTGACTTTCGACCCCCGGCCACCCCGTCCCATTTCATAACAGCTACACCACCCCCTGTCCACTTCCTACACTGTCTTTACACCCAACCATATTATTACAGACCCCCCATGACTCACCCTGAGTCCTCAGAAACATTGCTGGCTTCCATCATATGTCCTCAGTTTGAGAGTCTCTGTCACTGTCTCTCCCTCAGCTCCATCGATAACTCCGCCTCCTCTCTGCCCCCCCCCTCTCTCTCCTCTGTTGATCGGAGCAGGACTGAATAAGGAAAAACTAAAAGGCAAAGGGAAAATAAGTTTGTCTGCGTCAGCCCTCCCCTCTACCTCAACTTCCTGAGCTGATCTGCAGGCAGGAAGAGGCCGAGCACTTTGGTCAGACTACCCCTGTGCGCTCTCTCTCTCTCTCTCTCTCTTTTTCTCTCTTTCACAACTTCTGTCTCATGCAGTCATGCTTTCCTCCTCCACTGCTGACAGTCCCGTCTAGAGTTTAAGTTGTTCTTTGTGCAGTGGAGTAAACAGATCACCCACTTTATTTCCCATCTTTTCCTCACTCTTGCATATTCAAACAACAGTCTTGTATGTGACGTGACCCTGCCTACATTCCGTACATGTGGCCTAAATATTCAGCAGATGCTCTTTTAGGCTCCTCCTCTCCTTCCCTCCTCCCTCCCCTCTCCTTTAAGGACTTCCAGATGCTCCCAGGCTCGATCTGTGGAATGCACAACTTCATGTTTCCCTCAAGCTTCACTCTTTTCAGACCCCCCCCCCACATTCTCATTTACAACACACTGCTTTTAGTTGTCGTCTCCCCCATTTGTAGTCTTTATTGTATGCTGCTCAACTTAATGTTAGTTAATGTCAACTCAATTATTTTGACCTGCATAGATCACAGTTAGAATTACACTTTTATAGTTTGCAGCTTTCTTGTCCGTTTAGTACATACACACACGTGCGCCACACACACACACACACACACACACACACACACACACATATATAAGCAGCTATGCAAAGTGTGCTGACTGTGCACCTGCTTCCTGTGCAAACAAACGTAGGTGTTGGTAATTCTGCGGACTCTCCCCGTCTGCCTGCTCAGAGGAACGTGACCATGACGATCATTATGTGACGTTTCCGTCATGCAAGTTATCACCAGTGGTGAGCAACCACTGGAGGGAGCTATGCTACAGAGCATTACCACAATCACAGTAGAGGTAGCCATGGTGGCGGACCACAGAGCAGCCTATTGTGCACCATGAAACGTGGTCAGTGCTCATACATGTATCGTTTTGATCACTAACTTCACTTCACCAAGACCAGTGTGGGTTATAATGGCCCGGACCTAATTAAAAAGCAGAGTCATTGATTTGTGGTCATTATGTGAGAGTGACAGTACCTGATACAGTGATCCATACTATCACCTTATAAAGTGCATCAAACTGTTTCTCAGTGCAGCTTTGAAGCCACTTGGCGGCAGTGGAACAAGCTGTAAAGACAACACTGTGTTGAGATAATACATATAATTACATTACACACATTACCAAGCTCTTATACTGAACCAATATTGAACCTAAACTGTCTACCTATGCATGTTCCTCACTATATTAATGCATCTGTTGTGCATCTGATGAGTTGCTTAGATCCATCTGATAAATATTAACATGTATCATTCTAGCTTTGTTTCAGGCTCTGTAGTTCTAATTAATAAGGATAACATGCTGTTATCCTGTTAAACAAATGCTGTTTATTCTCATCTTGATAATAATAACTTTACTACAGTATCACTCAAAAAGCAGCTATAATGAAAAAAAACTGCCTAAACATTTTACATTTAATTCATTTTATAAGATCTGCCTGCCTGTTGTTTAGTGCTTTAGCTGTGCAGTAGGTTTATCTGCTGACTGTGTTGAAACAAGTTGTTGGAGGCAGACTTCATGCTTCATAAAACCAAAACAGTAAGCTAAAAGACACTTTAATACATTGCAGTGCTAAGGGGAACTGCAGATTTGACTGACTTGATCTGTGGGTTCATCATTATGAGCAGCCCTATTACTGTTACACATCATTATTTGATGCACTGTTACTGTAAAGGTATTGGTACTGTAGCTTTAAAAGTCCACTACATAAAGCTACATGGCTATATTTTATCAGCCAGTTCAGCAGGCTTGTTGATCCTTAGCAGTTGCTGCAAAATAGCAGATAAATAGACTAGAGTATGAAATTATCAGTTTTATATATTTTATAGTTAATGTTCCACATTTCACTTGACATTTCTGTTGGATCTCTGTTCTTGGCAAGCCCACTGGACTCTGTGAAAATGTGATTTTTGATATCTGTGTCAGTTGCAGGCCACCATATGCTGTGCCAGAAGCCCACTGTGGTGCTTCTGAATCCGTTTCTAACCAGTACTTTATCTTTTTTCCCCCCCCTGCTTTCTGAACGCGGCAGCTCTTTTCTGCTTTAGCTGAAATAGAGACTGAGCATTTGGTTCGGTGATTCATTTGTTTACCAGGAGCTGGCTGCAGGATTTGACAGTTTTTCAAAATTCTTTACTGATGACAATAAATGAGAGGCAGAGAACGAGCCGAGCAGCTGTCTGATCATACAGTGTGACGTTTTGTCCTCATAGAGATTAGACACCACTGATGGAGGTAATACATCTGAAGAAATATACTGTACCATTTGCATACACGTGGAATAGCTAATAACGTTATTTAATCCTGAAGAGTAAAATGGTTGCAGAACCTAACCCTATTACATGGGCTATTGAAAATGTTCGGTTTGTCTCATGCAAAAATGTTTTGTCCTTATCAAGAACGTAATTATTATTATTTCTAAGAAACCAATTCAAAGAAACCATAAAGTTCAAAAAAGTTGTCCGTAGATTAAAAAATGCTATGCACTGTAAACAACACTAAATTATAAATTCATACATGCTAAATGCTAATGCTAACATACTTCTCTGACAATGCTAACGTGCTGCTGATGCTTAGCTGGGATAAGGTTTACCATTTTAGCCATCTTACTATAGCATGTTAGTATGCTAACATGCTGATGAACAGCTAAGGCTATGCTATATTTAGTGAGAAACCGAAGCATTGACCACAGCTAGCTTCCTGCTGCTGCTAAAGGAAACGTCTAGAGATCATGACTAGCGTTGACTGTGTAGAATTTAATGCTAATTCATTTAATAGTCCACATATTTCAGCCTGGACCAAAGTGTCTGGTGTGTGTGACTGACGACCACCTAACATTAGCACTGTTGCTAATGAAATATGGTGCTCTTGGTTACAGTAATGTATTTGCCTGAAAGCATGTTTCCTCTGCACAATTTAGCTTGACCCAGCTCAGTGTGCTCGGGGCACTAGATGCTTTTCTTGATTTCTTTCTTGCTGCTGCTGGTACCACCTCAGATACCGTCTTGGAGGGATTGTGAGTTGATTGTCGGAGCAATGCTGTGACATCATCTTCGATGTGACACACATACGTTGAAACAAAAGATGATGCCCTTTTTTCTCGAGATCCATTAATTGGCAGTCAAACAGAGGGATGTCTGCTCTCTGTTACTCATTATTCACTTTGTCAATTGGCAGCGGCATGCTGATGCAAATTAAAATGAATTAAACAGCTGTATACCCTGTTTGTTCATGTCCAATAGATGAACAGGCACAAAAAGAGTTTAGAGGTTTAGAGAAAATAAATAAAAAACTATCTTCAAATTAGGTTTGAAAAACTTTCACTGTAGTTTGGGTTTAACTAACAGGGGAGTTTTGTTGTCATGGTAATATAATAACCATGTGTTTAAGGTCAGGGGTCAACTGGAGTCATGAATCAAATAAAACTATATAAATTGTCACTAGGGAAACAAACAGCGCTGCCCAGTGTTAAAGTTGTGCTTACCCACCTGTCCACCTGGATGTTTGCCCTTACTGGACTTTGTGGCTCTTAAGCAACAGCACCTGTCATTTTGCCCGATGTACAAGAACAGAAGATAATAGTTAATGCCACTAGAGGGTTCCCCCTCTTTGGCGATCAGTATTAAAAAGGAATTGGTAATTTGCTCAAATACATAAAACAAACTGCGTTTACATTTGGATATTGGGTCAACGACGAGAGGAATTTTCCATAACCATAACCATTTTATTTTAATAAACCATAACTGTGGTGAGTCAGGAACCATATCTGCAGGAACAGGTCGAGGTCACTGCGTTATCCTGGAGTTTCTTTAAAATCCATTTGCTTACTTGGTTTTATCTCTGGCTTTCTCTCATGAACCATGGTAGAACAGCAATGATTTAAAGCAATCATCCTCATTATAGCTTTCTGTAAAGGTGAAAGTACAGCAGCTCAGCACCAAGGTCTTCTAACTGTACTAAACCACAATAGCGTAGTGGTGCTTGTATGTCGGTATATGGTGTATTTACTCCTATAGATAGGAGGCTCCCACTATATTCTCACCTATGTATCTGTGGATCACAGCCCAGAGCTAGTGTCCAAACTGTTACCCTAACTGGCCAATAAGACCTCAGGAAACAGGAAAAAACACAACCTGTCAGGGTGTGTTCTAACAGATGTTGGTCTTATCAAACACACTGTGCTCAGCTGTCCAGCGTAGACGCACCTGGCTGTGCACTCTGAGGAAAAAGCCTCAGACTTTGAAGAAAATTCAGTGTCGTTACGTTCCATTCTCTCCCTTTGTTGACTGAGATCGTTCTCCAGTACACACATACACACTCGCAGAATCAACACCACTTGAGCTCCCACGGCAAACAAGCATAATAAAAAGGAGCGTGAGTCAGTCTTTGTCTCTGTCAATCATACAAAACATCATGGCAACGACTGGCCCAGTTTGAACAAGGCTGTGGTGAATGGCACAGCTTGCAACTGAGACTCTTGTTTGTGTTTCAGAAATCCTGCACATTTTCATGGTATTTTCCTGAATTTATATCGATTTCATACAATTAATTTTAAAGCTCTTTGCCTATACAGCCTTAGTGTATCATCTGTATATAACTCTATTCACTGCCTCAGCATCAAGGGAGCCTCATGTTTCTTGCAGGAATATTTGAATCCAAAGGATGTTTTGTTGCCATGATTAAACTGAAACTGTGCTTTATTTCTGCCCTCACATCTCATTCAAATTGGCCTTGAAAAGGAGGATTCCCATGTGCACAAGTGATAGTGACGAGCCTTGGCTGTCAGCTGTCATCACCGTCATTGTTTCTGATGATAATTTAGGACGAGCTCTGTTTGTTTGTTGGTTTTGCCTTTCTAGCTGGTATACGCACTACCCTCAAAACCACAGCAAAAGAGCGAGATGAATTAAGGTTGCTCCAACTTTCTCCAACCAATCAGTGATCTGTAGTAGTTTAATCCCGCCTTCTTAATATTATCTCGATTAGAGCGAAGGGAAAATGAAAAATCAAATGGATTGGCACGGTTCTCTTAAAGCATCCACAGTTATTACCAGTTGAAATGAGATAATGACAGTTCTAACGTGCAAAGAACTGAGGAAGAACTTTCAATCAAGTGGTCCAGAACTCGATGACAACAGCTATGGTTAGCAGAATGGATAGGGTCGATCTTTGCTGCAGATGTGGATCAAACAGTGCCCCCATGTGTCCGTTTTATGTTCTTGCCCATGACGTGTGAAACAAATTTCACACCCAGTTTCATTAAACAAATATTCTTCTCCCTTTGATAACTTTGCAAATGTACTCCTGCTACAGGTTCATTCCGATCTACTGTTTGAATAGTCGACAGGGTTTTCACCTCCTGTAGGGATGGCCTATTTGAAATTAACTGCTGTAACTCTTCATCATTTTCTGTGACTGTCCCCACATTAAGAGAACAGATGTACATACATACTGTGATCAATCAGCAAATGAATAAAATATATAATTAATAAATAACAACTCCCTAGCAGTCCTTTATAGGATTTGCTTTAACTGAAAGTCACAGTCACCACTGGTTGTCAGAAATGACTGTCTGTCATATTATGTACTTTGAATACAGCTATTATATTGGCCAGTGTGATCTTATTACAGATATACTGTTATCAGAGTACATGTCAGCCCATAAGGAACTAGAAATTGCGATACAGACATGCCAATTAGAATCTGTTCTGGAGCTCTTATCACACGGTCATACTCAGCAGATGGAGCAGTTGTCATGGAAATGTGGATGTTCAGCATCATAATCTGATTTTTTTTTTAAACTCACAAACATCGATATTGGTATCTGCCTCATTAATCGAGCATCAGTCGAGCTCTGGTTTTGCCACGGTTCCAAAAATTAGCTTGAAAATTCCTAAATATGGTCTTCTGTTATGAAAACAAATCATTTTACAGGATCGCTCAGTCTTGGCAGAGGGTTGCAGTCTGGTATATGGCGTTGGCTGCTGCATTTCAGTTGATTCCCAAGACATCAATCTCTCATTCTGTCAATCAAACAATGTGGGCAGCATTGTGACATCTTCTTCCTGAGGGTTTTTTTTTTATATGGATGAAGTTTGCGTTTCTGTAGGTGGCTCTCGCTTCCTTGCCTGAACATGTCGGCTGCTTCTGCTGCTGCTCAACTAACCACTCTGTTCTTCCTCTCCTGTTTATTCCACACAAAATGGAAACAAGAAGACATCACTGTACAATGGAGGATTTTATTCTAGAAGTGTTACAGTAAATCTAAAAACTATATATTGGCTAGAAGTTGGCAAGAAATGTAAACGCCGGTAATCACTGTCCTTACATTTAAATTGGTCAACAATAACACGTTTGTTAATGGTTGAATGATGTTGCCAATGACGATGCTTTCAAATTGCTCTGTACAGTATGTGAGTATCCATTGTTGCTCCCTCTCTCTCCATCTCTCTCACTCTGCCTGCCGCCTCCACAATGATGTGTGTTGCATTAACACCGAGGTGAAGAGTGGGAGGTAGAGGGCAAACTGAGAGGGCTACAAGAGGGATGGAGAGAAGAAAAGAGTGTGTGGGAGACTGAAAACATAGATATGTGGGATAGATAGATAGATAGATAGATAGATAGATAGATAGATAGATAGATAGATAGATAGATAGATAGATGTGTTTTTCCTTCGTTCCTGTTCTTCATTACCTCATTTCTGAAATGTCTGACGGTGATGATTTCCCAAGGGTAACCCACTCAGGTCAAACTAAATCTAGAAGAGAATGAGAGAAGGGGAGGAGAGAATGATAGAAAGATAGCAGTATAGAAAGATGGCAAATGAGAGAAGAGAGGGATAGAGATGAGGTGGATGAAGAGAGAAAACAGAGGCAGCTGGAGAGGAGAAGTTGGTCTCTTTGCAGCTCCAAAGCTCTTAAAGCCCCGAAGCTGTGTGGAGTGTAAATGGGAGGGTGAGAGAGAGAGAGAGAGCGAGGAAGAGAGGGATGGAGCTAGAGGTAGAGGGAGGCTGAATTGAGGAGAAGAAAAGCCAGAAAGGAGAGAGAGTGAAAGGGAGAGGAGGAGGAGGAGGAGGGTTTGCGTTGGTGTGTTGGTTGGCAGAGAGTGCTTGTCAAAAAAACCTTCCTCTGACAGAAGGCATGATTCACAGCAGAGAGAGGGAGAGGGGAGAGAGAAAGGGGGAGAGAGAGGGAGACAAGCAACAGAGAAAGAGAAAAACGGCAGAGATAAAGAGCGAGAGAAACAACGGGGCAGAGATGCTGGTAAGCAAAACAAATGGAGACGCTGATTTGAGGCAGAATGACAAGACATCACCGGAACGGGACTGAGATTGACGGACTGCGCTGACTGATGCCTTTTAATGACTGTGACTGTGTTGATAAGGTTCTGGCTGTTCTGTTGATCCTGAGAAAATAGAGCAGGTGGCAGCAGCAGTGATGAAAGAGGGGATGCTTAAGAACGAAGACACACTGAAGAGATACGGGAAGAGATAGAGGGATGAGGAACGGCTCTCTACTATCAATAGGCTCTTTTGATGGTGCTTAACTGATTTGTGAGGAAGGCATCACTAATACATGCTAATTAGACAGTTCTGACTCTTGAATATTACATTTGAGATGGATATTGGTGTGGTTAGTTCAGGACTACCAGCTTTCTGATATGAGCATGTCAATCTGTTCTTTCCTGTATGTGACAAAAAGAAGTCTTAATGAAGTTTTCAAAACAGTCGATGATCAGTAATTCCACTTTTTAACTTTACCCCCCTATGAACGAGTTCATTTGTGGTAAAAGTGTTGTGTTGAGGTTATCAGATCTCCATCTTTGCCGTCTTTGTGGTGGTTGCTGTCCGTGGTTTCTTCTAAGCTAACTAGTGTTGCTAACCCACGGAAAATTGAGCTAGCAGGCCAGCTGCTATTGAATAACTTTTGGTGCATTCAAAAGAGTCATCATCAGACCAAATGTCATACCTTGGCATGCTAAAAAATTCAGCTGGTGATTTCTCGTATTGATGGAGGGAACAGCTTTGAAGGAATGTTGACGTCATCTTGACTTTATTTTTGGCACCAAATTTGCATGGGGTTTAAGGCTGCTCGGTGCAGGCTGTCACATTAACATCTCTCCAACTTCAAAATGCTTTGCTGAGATGTTTGAGTTTTTTTGTCTTTTGTTGTCTTAGTTATTAACAGTTTTTTAACCTTTAGCGTTTTAGACACAACCATCTAAGTTGAAGGACTTCAGTATTTAGCCTTTTGTTCACATCCTATGGTGAAAGAGTCCTACGTAGAGTAAACTCAGTTTTTTATAATTTGTGCTCTTGGCTGTAAATAGTTTTTCATTATTCAGATTGTATGTGTTTGACGATACAACAAAATTGACACAAAAGATTAGCAAACTACAGTACAACTAACCTTTAGTCCAATCTAACATATGAGATTACAATAAAAAGGTCTAAGAATACTGGGGTTACAGTATTTAGCTTTCTATTTGGCCAATCCTTAAGAGTAACACAACACTGAAAGTTTTTGCCTTTGTAAACACATATCCTAAAAAACACAATTGAAGTTCACCAAAGAAGTTATTCCAATTAGGCCTTCAGTGTTTATCTTAAACGTTAGCCATATATATCTAGAAAAAGTGCATGTAAGATATGATATGATATGATTACTGTTAATGCTAGCCAAAAATGCTAGCCAAAAAATGCTAGCATTCATTGTTCAGCCTGCCCTTGGAAGAAAAACACAGAGTTTTGTGTTGTAAACTTGTATTCATAGTATTTTGAAATTGGTTTCATTTCACCTTTTGAAACACCATTAAAAAGAAGGTTTGAAACCAAATATCCTAAGTCCAAGCACAGACTTTCTCTGCACGGCATTATTGGTAAATCATTGACAGATGGAGGCAAATGCGTCAGTGCAAGTAATTTCAATATTCTCATCAATAGACAGAGGAAATGGTTTTCTATTATTCAGAGAGCAATGGCCTACTTTACCAGTCATCAGTTGTTTGTAAAGTGCTCTGTGGGCACTGCTGGATTGAAATTAAAGAGACACTCCATCACTTTAGCATTGAACTTATTAAATTTTGGGACTAACAAAACATGAGTGATCAAAACAGAGATGGGCATTTCATGCAAAAATACTATTGAATATGCACTACAATTTTTCACTGTCTGTGTTACTGTCATGTAACAGAACTGATAAAGATGAAGGAAAATATATATTTTAAGATGATAGTCATATAGACACCTAAGTTTTTCAATATCAGTATTAAAGCAGCAGAGGAAGACAGATGTTCAATCAATGGATCCTGCAATGCCCATTGTACAAGTGAGATTGTTCCCCAATTAAAGGGTGGCCCTTTAATTGGACATTCAAGAATGTCAATCATTATTAACTAATGTCTTTATACTGAATATGCTAATATCCACTCACTATTATATTTTGGAGATACTTTTTCAAGCCGTCTGTCACTGAAATCTTTTGTATTTGCTTTGTTTTCCACAGACAGACAACAGTAATCAACAAACACAGCCAGAATGAGAGAAGAAGCTTTTGAGAAGCTGGATTCAATGCTCCATCCACTGTGCTTGGTCTTTCTGTCGCTCTGTGTCTGACTGACTAACGCTCCACTGGATAAAGACTTAATTAGGTCTGAACAGACAGCCAGAACAATAAACAACCAGAATAAATACAAATGCAGTCATGCTGCGAGGAGAGTGGGTGATGAGATGAGCTAAGAACAGAAACCCTGTGGACATAAAAACTGGATGCATTTTGTCTTATATTTTCATATTTTTCCTCAAAATCTGATTGGAATATTTCTCAGAGTAGGAGACCATCTAAAATTTCATGTGGACATGATGTTGTATACATTGTTTTTATGCCATGGAGGTTTTGACGGATGGATTTTTTTTTTTACAGCAATGCCATTCTCTGATGACATGATTTTCATGAGTTGTCATTGATATGAAGGGAATATGTTTCAGATTTTTTTAGTAAAAAAACAAAAATTTTGAGTTTTACTTTTCTTCATCTCTTTTATTTTTCCATGGCTTTGTCAAAGCCAGCTGCCATACATCCTGCGCCTTTTGAGAGCAACATTTTTTAGGACTTGTAAAACTAACAAATTCACAATTCACTCTTCAAGCTTCAAACGTGCCTCCCACCAACCCCTCCCACCTTCAGCCATCCGACCAATCATGGGCAAACCTCTTAGCCGTCCCGGGTGTTTCAGGAAGAGCTCCTGTTGCCTGGAGAAACATGGAGCTGGGGATGGGGGGGTGGGAGGGCGAGGTGGGGGAGTAGAGGGGGTGTACGGTGATGGTTATGTACCACAACGTTCCATCTATGATACTATGTGCATCAATCAACAGATTGACAGCCATCATCATCACCCTGGAGGGTCTATAAGGCGAGACTGCGGAGGCGAGGGCAGTTTTAGCTACTCTGCAAGTGGCTCCCTGAGAGCAAGCAGGTCTCCAACTGACATGTTTGATTCACAGCCCCGCTCTTTAACTCCAAACCCCTCTTTTGTGAGACGACTGGATGAAAGAGCCATCTATGATTCATTGAAGCTTGGGGGTCAGGATGCTGATGGGAGTGGCTGCCATTCTCCGGGACGCTACACACGATCAGTTTCTCCCTCTGTGTCTTCGTTCTCAGCGCCAGGAGTGTCTTCCTCCTCTAAGAAACATCACCATCACCACAACCATCACCATGGAGACAGCACAAAGAGCAGAGATGGCCGAAATTCCTGGAAAGTCTTGACACCTCCAAAACACCTGGAGTGTCTGGAGCTTACTACAACTGAAATGATGGACAGAGGAGGTGGATATTTAAACCCTGGGCACTACCCTCCCCCTGGGGGCCAGTCCTCTTCTCTTACCTCCCCACTTATCTCCCCCTTCTCTGGTTCACCTCTCTCTTCAGGTTACCATACTCCAGTCTTTTTCTCCCCCGCCAAACCTCGCCCCAGTCAGACTCAGAGTTTGCGCTGTTCCCCTCCCCAGGTCATACAACCAAGGCATTACTCCCAAACCCAGAGCCTCAGGCTGTCACCACCCCATGAGATTAGACGATCCCCTTACCGTGCCCCATTGGTCCAACTGTCTGCTCATGACCTTGAGCAGGATCTGAGGGATCGTGGGGGAGGATGGGGCCGCAGTGAACGAGAAAGAGAGTGGGAAAGGGAGAGAGAAAGGGAGATGGAGAGAGGGTGGGCTCAGCGAGAGTGGGAAAGAGAGAGAGAGCGGGGGAGGCTGGAGAGGGAGAGAGCAAGAGAAAGGGAGAGAAGAGAAACTTCTTTTGGGACCTTTGGTTATGGTCGTCCAGTCCCTCTGCGTTCAGACAGAGACTCTGTCTTTTTAGAGCCTGACCAAGTTCTAGACACAACACCCCTGTTACTCCCCCAGCCCTCACCTTCACCCTCCCCCAATGCTGCCCCCAGAATGGGCACTGGTGCTGTTGGTAGGAATAGAGCTGGGTCAAAGGTTGGCCCTGAAAATGTAGGTGGGGGTGTGGTTTCTAAGTATGATAATGGAAGTGTAGGTTTGGTGTTAATTGACAGCAAATCTGGGTGTGGGCCAAGGCTAGTAAGTGAAGTTGTAGCCGGAAACATGTCTGAGGCTGAAATCAGAGCTGCAATACAGGAACACCATAGGGCTGAAAGTTGGAGCAAATATGACAATGGATCTAGAGCTAGCATTAAAAATGGGTCTGAAACAAGAATGGACTCCCATGTGAAAACAAGATCAGGGGGACGAGATTTGGAAGGAATAGTGCAATCTGGGGTAGGGATTGAAAATATGGGTCCACCTGTAAGCAAGGAGGGACACAGAGGAGGGTCAAGAAGTGGGGAAAAAACTGGAAGGGCTAAATCAGAACGGATTGCTGAGCCTATGCCTTCAAATGTGACTGACAGTGAAAACAAAAATGGTCCTGGAGATAAAGCTGAGATTGGAACTGGATCTGCTTCGGTGATAAAGCCAGAGGATGAGGCTAAAGCTGTTTCAAAACAGGTAGAGAACAGGACCGAAACAGAAGTTGGAGGTGTAGTTAAAGTCAAAAATGAGATTAGTTTAGCAGAGACCAGAGAAGAAGCTAAAGTTGAGACAGAAATTAAGATGGATCCTACATCTGAGACTGAGCCAGTTCTAGAAGCTGTGGTTATTAACGAGACAGGGACTAAGAGTAACACTGAGACTGGAGTTGCCAGTGAGAGCCAGAACAGCAACAAGACACCAGATAAAGCTCAGATAAGCACTGTTGCTGGGGATAAGACTGATGCTGCCCCTGTGGATCAAACTGAGAAAAAGCCATTGGACATTGATAAAACTGAATCTATTCACGTGGAGAAGGGCTCCAGATCCCAGAAGTCCAAATCATCCAAGTCAAGCTCCAGGACTCGACCTGGTACAGCCACAGGACTCAGACCAGGCATTGTAAGCCCTCGACTAAGCAGAGGGCTTGGAGACCTCGAGTCAGCAGGCCCTGCTGATGGCATAGAGTCCACCTGGCCTCGGCGAATCATTGTCAGAAAAAGAACTGTTCGGCAAGGCGGGGCACTACACAACCTCCCTATTCTCCCTCCACTTCCATCTGTCCTTTCAGCATTGGAAAAGAGACGCCCACTTGCCCACCTGCAAACCCGTCCAGGTCACTTCTCAGAGCATGCGTCCACAAATGTAATGAATGCTACAAGTATTGTCGGACGTTGCTCACTTAAAGAGCCATCGCATCCAGAACCAGGACAGGGAGCCAGTCTGGTGGGCAGGGCATCCCTGAAGGAACAAAACTTGGAACACTGGAGGGTCTGCAGAGAACAGGAAGAACCCAGGAGATCCAGGAGCAAGGAGAAACAAGGAGAGCAGAATAAGGAGAAGACTGAGATGGAGGAGAAGAAGGGAAAGGAAGAGAAGGGAGAAAAAGAGAATAGAGAAGAAAAAGACAAAAGGGAGGTGAAAGTGGGTAAGGCAAAAGAGAGGATCATTGTTAGTGAGGGGCTGGTGGAGGAATCTAGAAAAGAAAAGTCAGAAAGAAGGGTTGAAGGGAAAGTGCAAGTGGATGGAAACAAAAAGGAAGTAATGAAAAAGGAAATGAATGTTGAAATAAAGCTTGGTAAACTAGAGGACAGTGGAATGGAGATTAAGGATAGAGTACAAGAGCAGCATGGACAAGAGTTGGAGGAGGTGGTGGAGAAATTAAAAACAGAAGAAGGGGAGGTGGTGGGAGGACAAGAGGAAGGGGGAATGGACAGTTGGGATGCTGTCCTTGAGATGGTCACTACATTGTGGGATGATGGCTGGGAGAAAGAAGGAGCAGGAGGAGGAGGTGATACAGATTCCTTCTCAGGCTCCTTGCAACGTTGGCCTCTTCTCCGGCCTCCAATTGGCTTCGGGGGCTCCCACCCCCCTTCCTCAGCAGCTTCAGAGCTCAGCCTAACAGATTTAGAAAGGAGAGCCAGGGAGCTGGACTCTGACCTGGAGCACCTAGACTTGTCTCAGCCCCATAGGGACACACAGGATTTATACCAAACACTGCTGGAGCCACAGAGGGAACGAGCTGACATGTACCAAACACACCCTGGGCCGCAGAGAGACAAAACCGTTGTCTTGACAGGTAGATATAGCAGGATTTTCTGTAATGTTGTTTTCATTTTCCTCATATTTTCTATTCATGTACTTGATGTTACATACTGAATTTGGGAAAAATCCAACAGAGAAGTTATTATTTTAGAGGCGAACCCATTTTAATTGATTTTACTTACAAAGATCAGTTTCTTTGTGATGTGCATAATGAAAAATTTATAGCATTAGTTCTCCGAGAATCTCATATCGAGACAAAATTGTAGATGAAACACCAACAAAACAAATCAATATTGGATGGATTTGAATCTAATCAAATTAGGTCCTTATCTCTTGTGAGTCTTCTAGTTCAACAAGATTAACTAGTTATGGGAAAGCTGAAAAGCAAAAAAAAAAAAAAAAAAAGCCACCTTAACTTATATTGTACTTCAGTGGTACAATAAAAAAAAATACATTTAACCAAACATGCAGCAAAGGTGTTTGCCTGTTTTGTTTGACTAGCAATCCAGCCTCACCCTCAAATACATGCAACAACAAAAATCATTATGCCATTATGCCATTGTAACATGTCATGACCAATTGATATTTTTCTTTTGTTAGACAATACCATAACTATTTCTGTATGTCTGTTTGAACAATCAACAGCTGCTTGCCCATTAATTAACACGTATGCACTTATGGCATAACATATTAAAGGTTATTACATTATGTGACAGTCAGAACAGCAGTATTATTATGTACACACTAAACACTTTAGCAGCTGCTCTGTATTGTTTGTGACTGCCTGAGAGTTTGGCTGGATGTGGGCTGTAAATTATTTAATTTATACATGAACCAAAATAACAGGTGGTGAATTAGTGCCAGCAAAGTGCAACTGTTCATTGTTCTGAATTGATGTATTAATCAGTTGCCAGGCATAGATATTGCTTTCCAGTATTTTTTCCTCATTTATATCAGGACATGGCTGTATTATGACTCAGCTGTGAGGCTGGTAGCAGATTGGAGAACCTCTTACAGGATCAAAGGAAGCTGAACTGAAACTTTATAACTATAGGATTATTATATTTTGTCCATTAAATGAAGAATTTACTTAGAACATGATACTTCCTATGTGAACTTGACAATGTTAAAGCTGAGTGCATTGTTTCTCATCAGTGTGATCCACCACCTGTTTTGTCTCACCTTTCCCGGTTCCCTTGAAAGTCTTTTAAATTCTAATCTTATATATTTAGTGTTTCCAATCTCCCTGAACAAACAGCTCAGTCTCACTCTACACATGATTTTATAAAGAAGTCATACAGGAAAAACCCAAGTCTAAAGAAGATACAATATCTAAATACATTACATAATATAAAATGTGTGTGCTAGAACAGTTTTCAGTACCAGCTCGGCTCTCTCAGACAGTTCACAGTTCACTTCACTGATGTGGAGCGGATTATTATGTGAATGTGAATGCAGAATGTTGATGTTTGATATCCTGGCTCTGACCAAGTTCAACACAGCAGGGGGTGGGAATGGAAGGGATGATCTTTCCCCCATGGTAGACTCAGGGCCTGCAGGTGGATGTTGGAGTGAAGGCGGGGATTTGTTGCTTATGTGGCAACACAATCATTGAGAAGTTTGAAATCAAGCAATAGTACTGAGAGGGTATGCTTTATTATCATTAATGTCATGACGGTGATGCTTACGATGTACCCTTTTGAGAAAATGTGATTATATCATGGTTACATACAAAATAAAAGGATAAAATCCAAATATGCTTGTATTTTAAGGCAGTTTCTTAGTTTCTGCTTCTGTTTTCATTGTTTTCATGGAGATGGATATGACTGCTTCAAAGGTCGGCCCTGAGCAGAATTCCATGTAATAAAACCAAGTTTACTACTCCAGCAAGTAGACCCCGAGAAAGAGCATTTTCTAGTCGCGGTTGGGCAGACAGACATCTTTTTCTGCATTCTAGAGATTGTGGTATTTCCCAAAGTAAATACCAACAAGTAAACACAAATCTGCCTTGTTAGTTCAATCTTGTAACTGAAATATCTGCTAAAAAAAAACATGGATAGTTTACTGCAATACAATAGCATACAATACAACAAGGAATATCTATATAACAATGTTGCCATGGAAACGTATTGAATCAAAGTAACCATAGTGCGGAGCAAACAAGGGTGAGGAACAAATGAGATATGCTCTCAGCTGAAGAGAAAATCTTGTTGTGTATGGGGGTGTGTGCATAACTCAGTCCTCACACAGTCTCAGGGGTCAAGCCACTCCATAAAGAGTTTGATTTAGGTTCTAATCAGTGGCAGAGTAATATTTAGTCCTAGTCCTATATTAGTCCTAAGTGTGCTGTCATACAGGTCCCAGTGTCTGGTTGACCAATCAGATTGCTTTGTTGGATCTAACTGTTGTATAATAGTGCTTGTTTGCTTCAGTATCATGTGTCTGAGGCATGGCGGGTGCTGTTTGCTTGTTCTATCTCAGCTGTACCCATTCTCCATCATGTTACCTAGATTAGAATTCATTATCTCTTTTTTAATTGTGTTGGATGTGTGCTGTGTTTTACAGGAGTTGGGAGCAGATCCCAGGTCAGTTTGGAGCTCACAGCTGTGGCCTCGCCAGCTACAGACACAGACAGACCTCCTGTTGACTGGTCAACCAAATCTGCTGGGACTTCCACTGTTGGCACAAGGTAAGTCTATCAAAACATATACTCTGCTATATACTCTAAGCTGTTCTTCACATCCTGGGTGCATCCAATGTGACCGAAGGTTCATTGCAAAGGGCAAAACAAAATCCAGGCTTGTAAGTGCACTTGGCCACAAAGTTGGTGGACACTTATTTCAGAGCCATAACGTTTTACCTAGCATTGACATGTCCTGGCTTTTGAAGTTATGTGAATGACTTTTTATTGGCATATCTGCATTTTTTTAATTCATTGTGTGGGTGCCAAATTTGCCACAAAAAGTGAGTTTTTTGTTTTTTGAATATAGTTTTTGATATATGCTGACTATGTCAACACCAGATTTTGACATGCAGCTATGTACCATGCAATACAATCAAGATTTCTTGTAGTTTAACTACACTTAATCCTTGTGGCATACCACATATAAGTTATTTCACAATTTATTCATTTGATCCAGGCTCTATATGCATTTAATTATTTGATAAATGCATTGCTTTTGTTTCAGTTTAATACACCTTATTTCCCATTGCAACAATTAAAATGCTTCTAGGGTGATTTTATGTTGGACTGCCAAATGCAGTGCATCCTCTTTCATGAGTATGAAAATCTCATACTAGTAGAGCAGCAGAGTGTGTACTCATGGGCTGACAACAGGCACATTCAGTACATGTGAGCAAAACAGTGTTGATGAGCTGCAGGAGAAGAGGGACTGAACTGAAGAACTGAAGTTGTGGTTATTCGTGTCCTTGGTGATGAACGGCATGAAAAGCCAAGAAAGGCAGGCCCCATTGTAATTATGAGATAATAGTCAGTTATATCAACGAATACACCAAGATGTGATTAACACTACTGTAAATAGTGTACTATAACATGTCTGCCCTAGTCTATATAGTACATATTCAAGACTGACTGTATTCATTCTACAACATTGGCTGGTTTTAGACTGTGGATTGCATGGAATTAACAGGCTGAAGTGTTGCTCTACAACTTCAGTGATTTGGGAATTTACAGGAACATGACAATGACAGTAGATGCAATATATATATGGCTTCAGTGAGCTTAATATCCTTTTATCTAAATGTCTCTATCTAACCATTGCATAGAGCCTTGTATGTTTTCCTTGGATTTTCACCAAACAGTTGTGATAATTTGAGGTAACATTTATGGCCTGTACCATTATAAAGCTATGGACTATTATGAAAATGATTCATTTTAAAAACATTACACATGTCAAATGCTGTCAAAGCAATGCTATCAACATTCCCTTTTCTGAATCTGACTGTAGTAAATCATTATACCAATCAACTCATCATGAGTATGTGTGTTGGTGTTGCGTCTGGCTAATAAATGGAGACATAAACCAAACCATTCCATGGCCTCAGTCAAATTAGAGAGCAAATCATTCATAATGAGATGTCCATCAACCAAGACAACTATGAAAACAGTCAAATTAGAGCTATTTTAAAAAATGTGCTCTGCGGGTCTGAGAGACAAAAAGAAATGGCCTGATCTTGTGAAAAAGTTGATGGCATCTGTGGTATTTAATGGTAGCAAGAGAGCATCAGAAGTCACAGGAGTTTAGCAGACACATGGGTGTATAGCAGTTGTTTGATGGACTTGTCTTTTTTTCTAGCTCCACTAAGGAGGACAGTTCTCCAGACTCCAACCTTACATTGGAGTCAGACTCCAGTGGCGTCTTCCTCTCCTTATCCAATCAGAGCCAGGAGGAGGCTGGCTCTGACAGTGACCAGCCAATCAGTGGCTCCGACCTAGGCAGTAGCAGCACATCACTGGAGAAAGATGGGGACGATGGAGGTTTAAAGGAATGGGGGAGGGAAGAAAGTACAGAACTGCAGTGGTGCTACCCATCTCTTCTGAACACCTCCCTGCATGAAGACACAGAAGGAGGTGGCGATATAGAGGAAGCAGGGTGTGGAAAGATTGGCGGGGATGAAGAGAGAGGGAAAGATGAGAATGGACGGAGAGCTGGTAAGATAGGAACAGTTTCACTCATTAAAACCACATTCGACCATCCAGACAAGGAGGTCTCCACAACTCTAAATGCACCACAAGGTGAAGAAATGCCTCCCAGGAAAAAAGTGAACCTCATGGGAAGTGACTCCCCTCTTCCTCTGTCTCCCTCAAAACAACCTATCAAACACCTTTTAGATCCTAATCAGAAGCCAATCAAAAGCTCAGGACTGGACTGTGGCGACATAGATCCTTTTGTCCAATCGGACAGCTTTGTTTACCTTGCTGTGTCTGCAAGGCCTGCGTCTCGGGGTGAAGTCACTACAATGACGGAAGTTCCAACCCATGATACAAGACAAGTCAGTGTACAGCAACATTCAGATAGCATGAAAACCCACTTGGACCAGTCAAATACCGAACGGGATGCCAAGCCGACTCACCTTGTTCCACAAAAACCAGAGGAAGGAGACTTTCTCTGCACTGACAGCTTTGTTTACCTGGCAGCTCCAGCATGCCTCCTACTTGGCCCTGCCGGAAACTCACCTTACAGCGGCAGGTATGTGCAATTTTGTGTGTTGCCTACTTTGTAGCATATCATTGTGTGTAATCCACTGACAATGCTCTGTAGCTGATGCTGTCAAAAGTTATTTCTCTGACCTAAGGGGGACCCTCACCAACTTTTGACATTCTGGTCATTTACTTTGTTGGTTTTTACTCAAAGTTCATGAGGTGAGGGAGTAAGTTTCCCTCTTCACCTTAACAGTCCTATACAGGATCCTTATTACTGATGATGCAGTCCAGTTTAGGCACCAGTCTGCGCAGATTTCAACTTCCACCATCAGAGGAATTTTCTTGCATCTCAAGTTTTGGCACCTGGAATTGCTCAACGCTTCCATCATGGATGTAGCTGCTTTGAAGTGTAGCTAGAGGGTTATTAGTTCCTAAGGTGGTTAGAAGCAGTAAGCCTGTTGGTGGACACTGTCTTAGGAGGAAACCCTCAACCTGAAGAAGGACTACTTTTGAGTTTGTTTGAATCAGCAACTTGGGTGTAGGAGAAGTTTGAAGAGTTCCTAGCAAACTGTCAGACATCTCAGGAGCAGCAGAAAGGGTTTAGCCCATGCTTTTTGAGCAAGATAGGGAAACTGCTGATGATGACTGGGTGTACTGTTGGGGAACAGAATGATCATTTTGAGGAACTTCTGAATCTACAATGGCTCTCAATTTAACACAGTCTGTTGTCCTGTTATACACATTTTTTGGAATTACATGTCCATGTAAAGCCTTATAAAGGCAATGCTTTGACGCTTATTTCTATTACAAACTCATTCTATCCTTATTATTAGAAGTTATGCTTTGTAATTTCTGATAAAGAATAAAGGCTACTTGTGTAAGAGCTCAGATTTCTGCATTTTTGAAAAGCCCATAACTAAGATGCAAGTGAAGTGAAGTGTAATTTGAATTATTTTAAATAAAGATTGGCAGTAGTTGTAAATTATAGCAATTACTTTAGTAACTGAAATTAAATATCAGACTCTGTTTGTTGTGTTTTCCCAGGGAGTCAGACTCGGAGAGTTCAGGATCTGGCCCCGTTGATCTGTCAGTACTGGGTTGTGGCTCGGTGGCAGGGGACAGTGACTGGGACTCAGACCTTTCTGACTCTGATCCCAGTCGCTCCTCCAGGATCTCTTCTGCTGGTAACAAATCTGCAGGCGTAGCACGGCCCAAGCGGCTGCCTGCTGAACTGGGTTGGGACTTGTTTGGAGAAACCACTGAACCTGAAGTGCTGAGTGAGCTCTTCAGGGAGCAGGACAGAAACAATGGCAAAGCAAGAAAGGTTACTGGGGTTACCACCAGCATGGCAGCAACACATGCCATTCCCATGGCAACTCAGCCTGTCACTACCCCAATAAAGGTGGCGACAACAGCAGAGCAGTCGTCAACAACAAAGAAGGTGACGTGGCAGTTTAAACCAGCCCAGAGGTCAGTCTGTACAGGGAGCAGAAAGGAGAAAGAGAAGGAAGTGACAACATCATCATCGATGAGGTTCGCAGAACTGGGATGCAGCGAGACCCATAGACCCTCCCCTTCATCGTCATCATCTTCATCATCGTCACCATCGTCATCCTCTTCTGGTTGATCTGTGAAGGAAATGGGGTTGTTTCGGAATATTTGGAGGAGGCTTCCATTACCTGGAACTGAGTTGGCTGCAGAAAGGTAGAAAAGATCTTAATCTGTAGAAACTGATGGCTTGAACAACCACAGCTTTTTGCCTGTAAATTTTGAATCTTGCATCAAGCTGCTGCCATTGCCTTCTTATGATCTTATAAAGGCTGCATTAAAGACTAGTTAATTGTTGCATTTTCTTAGAGTAGCCTACACAGTATCATCTATAATCAGTTAGTTTGAAACTGTGAGACTCAGGCTAAATAGCGATCTTCAGGTTGGAATTATAAGGCAATATTGCCGCTGACTGAACAATGAGGTAAGATATACACAATCCTAATGCGTTTTACTCAACAACACGGTTGGTTTATTAGTTACAGTCGCATTATTCTCTATCTAAATAATAAATATGAATAGTTCTGTGTTTTTTTTATTCTTTTGAATGTACTGTACAGGATATACACAACTACAAGGAAAGTTCTCTGCAAAACAGAATCCAAAAATCGGATATTCCCAGGAATTTGGCTTGGTCACCTGTATTTAAACGTCATCACAATGTTGGAATTCAGTTACAATAACGTACAAATGATTTGTGTCCAACAGTGTATTATTAGTTTATAAAAAACTAACAATGCCTTATTTCAAATTACACTCCCTTCTCTAAATAATGCCTACACCCACTCTTACGACTTCAGACATGTACTTTAAAAAACGACTTTTAAAGCAGACTGAGGTCAAACTTTACAGTGTACAATGTATTTTATAATCACATCCAACTTCAGAGTGTATTTAACAGTGTGTCAATAATATATTTTGATCACTGAGGTTATTATAGAGCAAAATATAGTATATACATGTGATGAATGTGCAAACACGAACAAATAATGGAAGGATTTAGTAATACCATTTAATTTTAATGTTTTATTTATCAATTAGATTTAAAATTGTTAATGTAATAATGGAGCAATATGCTTACAGATTCACGCTATATTCTATGTTTCATGCGTGGAAAGTGTTGCCTGAGTGCTGTGTATAATAATGGCTGAGTTTAATTTTATTTGTGCAGCCAAACTACTAATTGTAAATGCTGTCATTACACTCATTTAGAGGTACTATGTGTAAGATGTTTAAACATCAAGTTATCATAAGGTAATTGGGCATGATTGCCATAAAAAATGGACCACGGCTGAGATGACTGATCGCCTTTGTCTGACAACAATGTTATTTTTAGTGCCGGTGTTTTTCAGAGAGACTGCCTTTCCCATAATCCCCTCTGTTCCCTGTCGCTTCTCCTCGCTGTGGCAAACTTTAGCTTTACACAGGAGGATAAACGTGTTCGAGGCCAGCGTATGTCACAATGACCAAATCTGACAGATTCACCTCTGTTTGTCCTGAAAGTAAAGCAATCCAGGCTCGCCCCCAAACCTGAGTCTGTGGCACACAATGTAAAATGCAGTGTGGAGGCTGCTGGAGCTGCCAATCATCCCAGCAGTGGTCCTGATGTTGAGTAATTACACTAATGTCTTGAAATGAATATGGTAATCATTTACTGATGTTAAAGATATCCAAGCACCTTTAAATGAGAGCACAGTGCTATCAGATTTGTTATCCTATGACAAAGGTGACAAAGAGAATGCGGCAGGTTAACAAATTATCCTCAGTTACACAACAATAATTCTTGGTACACTATGAGGCGGTTATGAAAGAGTGTGTGGGAAGTCATGGCCTGACAGGCAAATCACTTCCAAGCAGGTTTGGTTGTGCTATTGTACATTTGTACTTGAATTTCAAATTGGGCAGTGAGAGGTAACTGCTGAAACTGTGAATTTTGACAACTTCCAAGTCAACTAAATGTGTTTATAGCTTCGGCACCGGAATTTGAATGGTGGACCTGATGTGGAGACGCTGTGGCCACATTTCTTGATTGAGATTAGTGGGGTAGGATGGGTGGTTTTTGGGGGTGAGACCTATTGCTTTGTGCAGCTTTATCTGTCATTATGAACCGTGAAATGCTCCACTAGGATTTGGATTTGATTTTTGATGGAAGCCCTGAATGCCCCTGTCAGGTTCAGTTATTGATTTTTCTCTGGTTCTGTGGTTCTCTGCACAGATTTACAAGCAGACATGTGTTTGTTAGCATTTCGGTATTTATAAAGCTGCAGGATTGTCTGAATGTTATAGGATGTGAAGTTTCAATTGGGAATGAACTATCGCGTAAAGGTCAGAGACTCTGGTTTCTTCTGATTTTCTTAACCACGTGAAAATGCATTCAATGTACAACACCTGATCCCACCCCCCCAATATAACACCCAGTCAAATGTAAAAAGTGCGCTCTGAGGACATTCTGGTATCATCACCTATTAACAGGACGGGGATAATACTACCTGGCCTCAAGCTTCCACTTGTCTGTTTTTTGGTAATTTGATTATATACAAAACACAGATATGTACAAAGGGCTGGGTTAGCCTCTGCGTTATCCAGTACAATTAGAAAAGTGTAACCTTAAGTCTCTGGCAAGTTACTTGAAAACTCATTATTCATTGAAGATTACTTTTTGATTACTTTAATAATGACTAAGCACCAAAAATAATGCATAACATGATTTTACTCTCGATATCCAAAGCGTTGACACTCATACGTTGCATCTTTTGGAATTAAAGCATAAGGACAAGCACTGGAACAAGCAGGCAGGGGTAGAATTTGCAGGGACTTAGATTCACACACCCTCCAAATGTGCATAAGCTGGTTAAGAACAAACAACATGTGAACGAGACAACTTTGAAATTAAGTGCAATTGTATGGCATTTACTAAATGCCTCCCCACATCTCAAGCCCCCACCCCCTGTGCCAACACATGTTGAAACACATCTGTTGATGTGATTCCAAACTAATTAAAATAGAAACCACGCCCACTTCCATTTCACAGAAACCGTGACTGAAACCATGATGGCTGCGATCCCATGGAAATCACAGCAACTTGGATATCAGTGTATTGAATATAATGCATTTACTGTTTATCAGACCACAAATGAGATTATTTATGTTTATAGAGCGTTAAGTAATGGGAAACATTAATTCTGCAGGACTGTGAGTTTGAGTTTGGACAGTCTATGTCAACCATAGAGACTGAAGAGCAACACAGACTGCAAGACTCCAGCTTGATGACAGGGAATACACTACAGTAATGACTTCCAGAGTCCAGGACTGCAACACTAGGGACAGCAAAGACAGTGGGTTCAGGCAGGGACAGGAGAGGCCTGTAGCCGGAGAGGAGCAAGACAGTGGTCTGATATCAGTCAGCGCCCACCTCTGGAGGCCTGAGCAGGGTTTAGAGGTCAGCCTGGGTGCCAGGAACCAGACGTGGCAAGAAAATCCCCTCAATACTGTATTCCCTCATGCATGGAGGCTGCGTTCACCAAAATCAGTGAATGAAGTCATGCTTTTGCCCCTGGCAACACTCAGGCAAGGCCGTGTCGTGTTTTCAATCCTTTTCTCGTTTGAGGTCTGATGAACAGCAGATTCAACAGTTTGCCCCACACATTTTCCAAGCTACTGTAGCTGTCGTTACGCCCTCGAGGTTTTTGTCATAAAGTACAGGCGTGGGCCTAGTTTTATCTGAACTGGGATGGAAAAACAGCACATGCATCCTTGGCAAGAAAGACCCAAATGACACAACCCACCACCTAATTTCTGGTAAGACAGCAATCAGGGATTGAAATACAGGGAGCAAACAGGGAGCTCGGCTCTGAAAGAAACCAGACCACCTGGCAGAGCAGAGCATTGGCTGACCATCAAACTATTTTTAAATGATTTCTAATTAGATTGTGTCAATGTGCCAATGCCAAATATTAACCTTTACCATCCCATTCACCAGTGTTGACACCACCAGAGTTAATAATCACAAAGACATTAGACCAGGAGGCCAAGCGATGCAATGAAATAACCTCAGCACTGATGTTTGGAAAGGGTGTTATACCTCCTATAAGACTTTTATCAAATGTATATTTAAATTCAATTTGTACATCCTATAAAGCTCTTATACATTTTAATTTATCGGTTGCCTTTTTGTTTTTGATGTGCAGTTTTAAAATGAGTGAGATTTATTTTGTATTTACCAGTTACCTAGTTACTTAGGTAACGTATTACTTATTTGGGAATGCAGTTACTGATTTCCAAAGACTCTCTTCCTCTATTATTCCCCAAACTACCACTATGTCTAAACTGATATTACTATGTATAATTTCAGTAATCCATTCTCATGCAGACCTTTATGTGATCACGATGCTGTCTGCTAAAGATGGTTTTTTGACAATCATGACCACTTGATACTGCTGTATAAGCATGTTAAATAAAATAAAAAATAAAAATAAATCAAATTACCAAAAATCTTTTACATACAGTGAGCCGGGAACCTTTGCATCCCTGGCTGATACACAAGCTTTGTTGGTTATCCGGCTTTGTACCTTGGGATCTGTGAGTGCGATGTTAAAAAAGGGGAGTGTATCTCTCAGAAACATGACTGAATTAGCTCTTATTTGGAAGCAGCCAATCTCACATCATGATATTTCATATAGCTTGGACACATCCCACCCACGTTTCACATATGAGCAATATAAAGACTTGGAGCGGGTGTAAGTGTTATGAAACTGATGCAATCTCGTTTTGTTTTTTTTTTAAATTCCATATGCAAAAAGCAGTGGATCATGGCCATAGATCAAGCTCAGCTGAGCCAGTTTCCCCTACAGCTCCACAGTCCGGCTCCGGGGCGGTTTCTTGGTGATCCTCCTGCCAGCTCTGGTATCTCAGTATGATCGCTGTTTATTTGAAGCTGAAATGTTTGTTGTTAAAGTGGGACAAGGCCGTGGCATTTAAAAAACAATCTAGACAAATTGTCTGATGGTCCACACTGCCTATTACTTCACATCGGCTCCACACTCTGGCTGATGTCTCATTCTAAAAAGACCGTTTACATGACAGTGTTTGTTATCCTGTGTAACCTGTGTGGGCTTGTCTCTGATACTTTAGACAATTGGCACTATGATGTGTAGCACTTGAAAATCTGCTTTTTATTGGAATAATGGCACATGTTCTAACCCTGCTGCTTCACATGTCTGCTGGAAGGACTTTATTTGTCTGAGTAACTTAACTTAAGAGCTCACAAACTGGACCAAATGAGAGGCTAAGCCAGAGAGTTGTATGTACTGTTTTTATCAATTAAATAATCCTTGTTTTCTGCTCGCATTAAACTGTGGCAAGACATCTAGTTTCACTGTGATACTTTAAGGATAAATTACTTTACACATCCTTCACTGACTTCTGTAAAATTCAGTATCAACAATATATAATATCAGGCCATATGTAATACTTTTCTGTTCATGTGAACGCTGATCACTGTTAAAGCTTAGTGGTGATTAAGAAGTAAACCTGAGAGGACATATTTGTGAATAAAAGATGATTTGTGTGAAATCTTACTATGTGCTGTATTCCCAAGCCTTGTTGAAATGCATTAATGTACAAATAAAGACTAAACTCGATGGTGTTTGGTGACTCACTTCAGCCTGTTTGGTGTCTGTCTCAGCTGGTTCAACCCTGGTCTACAATGGGCGTTTTAAACAGGGAAACTGCCAGTCAGTGCTTAGATTGCATTAAACTACTGTATAGACTTCCTTATACCTTAATCCACGTCCGAACAGAAGAAAGGTTTAGAGAAACTCAGCAGTTTAATGTAATAGGTAGTCAGCTATGCAGAAGAAAAGAAATGGACAATGGAGATCAGCTGGAGGTCAAGAAAGGTGGTGTGCAACAGAAGATATGCCTTATGGGTTAGGGTAGGGTGCTGCTATCATAGTTAGATAGTTAGGAGTGCAGGGCAGAAGGTTGGTGACAACTAAAGAGCAGAAAAGGTGACTGGATGGGTATTGTTGGGAAGGGATGACTGGAGATCTGGGTGGGTATTGGGTAAGATGAATGACTAACGACTTGGTTGAGCCTCATGGACTGACTGGAATGTGCTCTGTGAGCCTAAAGGGGATGATATTAACAGCATCATGGACTGCATCACAGACTACATCAAGTTCTGTGAGGATACCACCATCCCAACCCGGACTGTACGCTGTTTCCCTAACAACAAACCCTGGATCACCAGTGAACTGAAGAAGCTCCAAGAGAGCTTTCAGGTCTGGTGACAAGGGGGAGTTGAAAAGGGTGCAGCGGGAACTTAAGGTGAAACTGAGGGGTGCATGGAGGCCTATAGGCTGAAGCTGGAGAACAGTCTTCAGCAGAACAACTCCAGGAATGTGTGGAGGGGCATGAGACTGATAACAGGCCTCAATATGAAGGATCATTAGCTTGGGGGTGGCCTGGACAGAGCCAATGAGCTGAAACATGTTCTTCAACAGGTTCAGCACAGGACCCCCTGCTGGCTGCTGGGCCCTCCTACACAGGATCAGACCTTTTCTGATGGCATCAGCCCCAGGGTCTTGAAGTCCTGCGCTGCTCAGCTGTCTGGTGTATATCTTCAACCTGAGTCTGTTGCAGGAAAGGATACCAGGTGCTGTGGAAGACATCATGCATAGTACCAATCCCTAAGCAGACCACCTCATCTGGTCTAAATGACTTTAGACCAATTGCCCTCACCTCGCATGTCATGAAGGTACTGGAGAGACTGGTTGTGGCTCACCTTGGACCCCTGGTGAAACCGGCTTTAGACCCACTCCAGTTTGCCTACCAGCCCAATATTGGTGTGGATGATGCTGTCACCTATCTGCTGCAGCGTGCTCACTCTCACCTGGATGGTAGAGGTGGCACTGTGAGAGTCATGTTCTTTGATTTCTCCAGTGCCTTTAATACCATCCAACCTTTTTGCTTGCGTGAGAAGCTGATCAGGATGGGTGTCAGTTCATCCACTGTCTCCTGGATCGCTGACTATCTGTCAGATAGGCCACAGTTTGTGCGTCTGGCAGACTCACTGTCTAATGTGGTGGTCAGTAATACAGGGGCTCCTCAGGGGACTGTCTTGTCTCCATTCCTGTTCACCCTGTACACCTCTGACTTTCAGTATAACACGGAGTCATGCCAGCTACAGAAGTTTTCGGATGACTCTGCAGTGGTGGGATGTATCAGGGATGGGCTGGAACTGAACTTTGTTGAGTGGTGTAGCAGGAATTATCTTCTCCTGAATGTAACCAAGACCAAGGAACTGGTAGTTGACTTCAGGAGGATGATGATCCGCAAGGCTGGACAGGTTGTTGGACACGATCTGGAGGTGTTTGAGTTGAGTTTCAGTAAGGAACAGGAGGTCATTGAACAAACTGCTCTCCATCCTGGACAATCCATCCCACCCCCTCCATGACACAATACAGAGGCAGCGGAGCTCTTTCTCAAACAGACTGATTCAGCTCTGCTGTCACAAACAATGGTTCAATAAGTCATTTCTCCCGTTTGCAATTAGACTTTACAACAGCTCACCACTGTGTGACAGATGAGGCACTCTTTGTCCATCCTCATCTGTTTACTCTGCTTCTCCTAAACATCACTCGATTTTGCACATCTGTTCTTCTCACACTTATTTATGTAAATTTGTAAATATTTTAGTTCCATATTCTATATTCTATTTTTATCTTATTCAGTTTTTATCTTTTGTACTTTTTATGCTATCTCTGTTATGTTATTACTGTTGGCGCTGCTGTAATAACGAAATTTCCCTCAGGGGATTAATAAAGTACTTCTCTTCTATTCTGTTCTATTCTATTGGGCGCTGGTATAGGTGGCCCATCAATGATCTAAAACAGGCTTCTACGATGTGGCTACAGAGGCTCTGGCATGGCAATGGAGGTCAATGTGAAGGGTAGATGAGTAAGCTGATGGCCTTGTGCACCATGGGGATCATGCTTCTATCAAATCTGAGGTTGGTGATGGCAAGGCTACTTAGTGGGGTGAATGTATGGCTTTTGGTTTCACATGGAACAAGAACATTGGTCTCCTGAGTGAAAGTCCTGTGTTTGTATGACCCAATCGTCCACCACACCCTTAACCAAAAGACTTTCTGGCTTTCTACAGTACGTCACCTCATATGTTTTTTTGAACTGCTCACCAGAGGGGTTAATGGGAAGGATTGATACATCACGTTCATGCAAAACTTAACATTAGCATATGCACTGCGCACACTATGAAAGTCTAAAAGTCCAAGTGTTCAGCTTACTTGTGCAAGAAAACAAAGCTCAGTGACAAAATCATTACTTTCCTCTTATTATTATAAGTTTCTTTTTTCACTGTTGTCATGGGGAAGTCATAGAGATCAAATGGTGCAGTTGCTGTGTAGAGACTACCTTATATTGGAAATATAAGGTGCCATAGAAATGTTCTCTTGTAGTTTTTTCTGAAAGTTTTTGCTCCTTTTTTTCTGGTCTGATCATTCTGTTACCTTTTGTTGCCAAATGAGGGAAAAGGGAATAGGGAATACGAGGAGGTAGGACCCAAAATGCAGTCAACTGGTGCACGGCTGGCAGTTCAAAATGTTTTATTAACAATGACAAAGGAGCAAAAACTTACTGAAGAAAGGCGAGACACAGTCCAAACAATCCAAAAACAAAGATCCACAAAAATGCAGGAAGACACTGGGATTCGCAGAGTTGAAAGGCAAACGTATGGAGGCGATCTGACACAGACAAAGGGAGTGACACATGGGAGGTGAGGTGAACGAGACACAGGTGATAGCACTCAAGAAACAAGACGCAGGAGGGAGCTGGGAGCAGGAACACAGGAACTCTACAAAATAAAACAGGAAATCATCAGAATGACAGAACTCAAACTCAAACCATGACAGCTTAACTCCAGAAATATAATTTCTTATACATAACGCTCCTGGAATACCACTGATGCAAAAGTTAAATTGAGCAGTAATCACTTATTGGCAAAAGCGTCCCTATAAACATCAGCGACATAAGCGTAATTGCTCAAACATGGTTACAAGAATTGTATGAGTATGTCCTCCCCATAATGACTTTATTTATGATTACAGTATTATCTCTGTCCTCTCTCTCTATCTCATGCACACACACAGCCTATGGTGCCATCTGTGTATTAAATAGTACATGGTGTATGAGGAGTTGTGTCAGTAATGTAGGTCTGTCCATCTATTTAAGGCTGATTAATTAGAACACTTTAAATAAGGCCAGAGAGGGGGGGGGGGAGACTACCATTATGAATAGTTAATCTATGTGCCAGTTCCACAGCCACCGCAGGGACTGTGGTGATTTATTGGGCCAGATGACACAGTCTGTTTGTCACACAGTCTAAAAGTATAAAATATATACAACCAGATCTACTATGATTCTTGATCTAATTTGAACAAACTTTTCAGGATCACTGAACTCTGAGAAAGATGGGAGACTGATTTTAAACAACTTTACAGGTTAAATATAAATGTGCAGATTGTTGTGTTTCACTGTTGTTATTTGTCATTCTCCTTACACTGAGGCAGCAGTAAGTCTACATCACAAAACAACCATAATATGTCTACAGGGACAGGTAGCAAGGTAACAAGCAGAGGTAATTGTTTTTCTTAACAATCTAGTACAATGATGTATGTGCTCTAATCTCCATATTTGAACAGGCTGAAAGGATATCCAGTCGGAGGAGTGTGAATCCACTACAATGATGGATTTTGATTTTTGATTTGGTTATTAGTTTTTCTAAGAAGGGAAGCAGGGAAAGTTATGTCTTTATTGAGGTGGGTTCTTGGCCTCTTGTTTTTCCTAAACTCACAACTACCTGGAGATGAAACCATCTTCGTGCAAAATAAATGACATTTTCCACATTCACAAACAGGTATCCTGTGGGACATGTGTGCCTGGGGAGTTAAGATGTAGAATGTGGTGCAGTCCCATGTTGACTGCATCATCCACCTAGCAGAGAGCACAGAACAGCGAGTCCAGCAGGGGGCCTGTGGTGTCCTTTAAATGGGTCAACACCTGTCTTTCCCAGGATTCATCACAGACATCAGTCAGTCCCAGCATTAAGGAATTAATGTGGAAGGAATGATTGTTTTTGTAGAGGACTGGTAGGAAGATGGTCAGCACAGACCTTCAGACAGGTGGGTCACATCCTTTTGAAGCCTAGTGCATTCCTGAGCTTCAGGTCTTGTTTTACATGGCATTAACATGCAACTTCGGTGATCCAATAACAGGTGGACAGCTCCAAGTGCATCAGTTCACATCTACCACGGCTCTCTGCATGCATCTCAAGTGACCAGTCGCAAATGAATTTCATGCAAATTAACATGTACGTTATTTCAGTTTAAATGTGTTGCTGTTTTTAAACCAGAAGACCCAATGGAGTCTAATGGACAGTCCTTCAGTGCGCATCAGGACACATCTGAGTACACACTGCTAAAGAAATTTGGGCATATTTAGCCCAGAACACCTTCAAATGACAAGATCTCAATGTGTCCTCAATGCGTCATCCACGACCCATGTTGATGGCAGGAGAAAACAGTGTCTCTGTCTCTAAAAGAGCTGACACACATTCTCCATGAATACCCAGCCTCATCCCAGCCAGAAGCTTCTCACTCTCTCGCTTTTAATGTCTGTCTGTGTGTGTGTGCTTGATTACAGGAATGGGATCAGGTGTGCAGGTGTTGGGAGGCAAGCTGATAGCCACAATGTTCTCTGAACCACAGCCTCAGTCTGCGTCTCCTGAGCTCTCCTCAGTTCCAGAAGTTTCTTATGATCTTGCCTCAAAGTTCGGTGAACGTCATAATCTGTCCCTACAGTCTATTGATTGTTGGCTTCACTTCCAATGCAATACTTTCTTCCCAGCAGCTGGCTCCAACTCGCTCTACAGCAACATGAAGCCACGAAGAAATGCATTCAGGATTTGTTTGTTACAGGAATTATTTATCTCTCTTCCTCTCTGTTTGTGGGCAAGAAGGATGGTACTCCTTGACCCTGCATTGATTCTTGTTGGCTTAATAACACTACCAATAAAAAATATCAGTATCTTTGCCTTTAATCAACTTGCCTTTTTCCCCTCATCCATTAAGGCACTGTGATTTTTAGCTTTAACCCCACAATGCAAACCAACATTTCTATATCCACAAAGGAGATAAATGGAAAACAGCATTCATCAAGCCTCTGGGACAGCTCCAGTTGCTGCTAATGCCTTTGGTTTAACTACTGTCCCTGATGTTTTCCAGGAAGTTGTGAATGATGTCATCTTTGATATGCTCAGCAAATCTGAAAAACATGAGCAGCAGGTTTGTTTGGTCCTGCAGAATCTCCTAGGCAACAACTTGCGATTGCAGAAAAGTGTGAATTTCATGCTCCTAGGGTCAACTTTCTTTGCTACATTATTGTTGGTGCAGGTGGACCCTGCCAAGGTTTCAGCTGTGATTGAATAGCCAGCTCCTACCAGTTGCAAAAAGATGCAGTATTCATTGGGGTCTGCCAATTTGTACCTGAGATTCATAGAAAACATACAGCTGCCTTGCCACCATCCTGATAGTGCTCACCTCTACCTCCATCCCTTTTTGTTGGACTCCTGAGGCTGAAGCCGCCTTACCTCAGCCCAAGAATTGCTTTGCCTCTGCATCCATCCATGTCCAACTTGTTCTGGCAAGCCAATTCACCTTAGAGGTAAACACTTACCTCTATACCTTTACTTTTTTCACCTCCATGGTTTGCCCAAGAAGATTGTTTAGGGCAGAGGGCAACAGTTTACGTTACAGGTATGGAAGGCCTCTTGTTCTGCCCAGTGAACCACTACCAGCCCTTCCTCCAGGTATTATCCCCAAACCAACAGCCATATGAGAGCTAACTGACATGGGGGCCACTGTGTGACCTCCTCAGATCTGTCCTGGAATTCCCTTCTTCCCTGGGAAAAGTACCTCCAACAAGTATGCTGCTATAAGGTTTGAAGAAAAGCCTGGACCACTCTGCTATGCTTCTCTACCAGAATGCAAAAGCAGGGCAGCACATCCCAGTTATCAGCTGCACCCATGGTCAGAAGGTATGGCTCAGTTCTAGAAATTCTGTCCAAGAGGTAGGTAGATTTTATGTAGATTAAAGTACTTGGTTTAGCTGAGCATGAAGGTTCATTCTGCCCTTGGAAAGAGCCTCAGTCCAAGGTTTTAGTTGTTGTTTGCTAAACTTTCAACTACATCTTGTGGCCTTCCTCCGTGTATGGAGCTCGGTTAATTTACTTTTTGTGTATATGTGTACCCACTAGGGTTTGTGTTATTACTTGTAAAATAAAGCTGGGAATGCTTAATAGTATCTGCTGGTATTCCATTCAACAATCCTCAATTGGAAGTGATAAAAATGAGGGGAACAAAAATGTTATGCAACATTAAGGGAACATGTGCACCTCATCCTCAGTGGGAATGACACCCCTGGTAAAACTATTTGGCTGAAGATCCTCATCATGGCTAAAAGAAACCAACAATGAAGACCCCCTTGATATGAGGTTTTCCTGCTTTCTGTCAAGATCGTGCTGCTACTGCCGCTGTTTTTGCCGCTGAGTGATGGCCACAAGAGGCTGTAAACAAAAGGCTGATGTTGTTGTTTTTCTGGAGTGAACGGTCTCAGTGAAATACGTGGTGATAGGATCTGAACACCACTTAGCATTACAGCGGGCACTTTTTGTTCGTATGCAGTCATATTCATGGTGATTTATCAAAATAACAAATGGGAATAGATAAAAATAAAAGCAGCGTGTGCCAAATAAATATGCCACAGCACAAGCATACAGTGTCACAAAAACACTGTTTATCTGCCTACTGACAAGATGTTGATGGCTTTGTGTGTCTATAGTAACTGTTATGTGTGTCCACCTTTAACTAACCTACAGGAAAAGCCAGCAAATGATTGAGTTCAACCCAGCACTGTTCTCTCAACTGCATTACGTCTGCATTCTTTAGCTGATTATCATGAAATAGTATTAATGTTACGCGTAGCTACTCTGTCCATCAGTGTCTCTCTGTTTCTCTCTGTCTGCTAGGTGTCTATTCAGATTGTTGTTATGCATTTGACTGTGTGGGCGTGTGTGTATGTGTGTGGGTGCGTGCGCTATTCTGTGTGGGTGCTAGCTGTTTGTATGTGCTGCATGTGTGAGGAGAGGAGGACGAAAGGAGCCGCTGAATCTCAGCAGAATCTAGCAGGCATTCACACATACATATTCAAGGTTGTATCTAGGGCTGTGGATGAAAGAGCCACGCGTACTGTAGACTTACAATAGGGGCTTCTTGTCACTGTTAACAACAACACTCCCAAATGACATTAATAATAATCATTATTACCATAATTATCAGTGGCTGTCGCTTAGGAGGGTAGAGCAGGTCATTCACTTCTCACAGTGTTAGTGAATATATCCCCACCTCTTCTTGTCTACATGCCAAAGTGTCTTTGGGTGCTACATCAAACCCCAAATTGCTTGTCTGGCCAGCACCCTGCACAGTCACTCAATGCCATTGATGTGTGTGTATGTGCATTAAAGGATGAATGAGAGTCTAAATCCTCAGCACTTTACCCCTGTATACCAGCATCGCAAGTATTTCCTGATAACTGCTGGAGCCAGCTATTGAAAAAGGATTATTAAATGAGCAAATGTGACATGCCAGAGTACAAGATTTACAGACAATGATGAAGTTCATTTTGTTAAATGCAGTTCATTAGCAGAGATAAATTGGCCTGTAGTCAGGGAAGACAGAAGGATTAGAAAACCGAACCTCATTTGTCATTGATGTCCAAAGATGCTAGATGCTATGCACTGATGCTGGATGCTAGCTTGCCGATCACTAAATTAGTAACAGATAAGGAGCTCAACATTTTGCTAACCTGAATCTTGATAGCCGTGCTAGCGCCACACTGTTCCTGTAGCCGCTCAATGAATCAGATTCATGGACCCTTCATGACAAAAAAGGCCAGTTTGCACCAACTACAGTATCAGTAACTGGTGGTAATGCATCTCAATAATGTTATTATCCACACCTGCATTTTGACATTTTAAAATCTATGCAATTCCTCTGGTCACATTACAGTTCTACTTGAGAGAGGTGCAGAAGTATTATTAGCAGCATTGACTTTAAGTATCATAAATAAAAAAATACTCATTTTGAAAAAATATATCCTCATATCAGTGCTACTTCATTATATTTGACATTATTAGACTGTTACTGGTGCATGTAGATTGCAGAATTACACATATAGAGTAAAGTACTTAAATTCACTGGTGCCAGTGTTGGGGAGTATTGAACTACTTGTAATTGAATTTAACTAAAATGTAACTAAATTTCACATTTGTGCTTGGATGTGATCAAAGTAATCACATTACAATTTTGCCATTTCTTGTCACTACGGAAGCACTTTTGGGCTGTAAAAGGACAGGAATGATTTTTTTATTTTAACCCTGTTGCAGAGGGGATGACCAACCAATGCATTTGTCAGGACACCAACAAACACTTGGGTTGGTGTCAAATAGTCTTTTCTGCTACTGTCTCTAACATGTAATTTCATCTCATTATGTTGTGGAAATATAGTATTTATATAGTATCTATTTTTTTACAGCATACTTGTATTTATGGTGATTTGTTGTCGAGCTGTTTTTGTGTTTTATTTGTGTTGGAAAGTGAAACGTTGTGGTGCCGTGGAGCTTATTTTGTGATTGTTGGGCTCTCTAATCAGCACCTGATTTAATGGCACAGCTGACGTCAATCAAGGAACAGAGTGAATCTGACAAAGCAACATGCAAATCTGTAGCTGCCTCCTTTTTCTAAACTGATCCAGCACAGTGCCTATTCTCATATCCGTGTGTGTCCTGGATTATTATTTATGACATTCAGTGGATTTGTTAGTCTCAGATTAAAACAGTGCTTGGGTAAATCTACTTAGTTACTTTCTACCTCTGCCTGCAGTGTAGTACCTGTTTGCACACTCAGGAGACACAGGGCAACATTAACATTCATTTGCAGGTGTGTTTCTGGCCACCTAATCAATGCTAGTCCAACATTCATTGCAACATCACTGTTGGCATCCATCCACACCTTATTTGAAAGACTTCTTGAACAGAAGTGGGTAAGATAGCAGAATCTTTCCCAGAGCAGCTGCCATCCACAATCTCCCTTTCAGTATTTGACCTGCATTAGTGGTGAAATATCTTCAGAGCGCACTGAGAGAGCTCCACAGCATGCAGCAAATTGTTTAGCAGCTGGCGGAGGATGGCGAGAGATGAAGTTGTCACAAAATAAACAGACTCTTTGGTTCATGGCGGATGAATAGAATCCAGGACCATTAGCACAATGACGTTACAGTTTGTTCCTCGATTACCACAAGACAAAAGCAAAAGCATAAGGGTTTTAATGTTTGTCAGGCCGTCTGGGCCAGAGCAGACCGGCTACCTTTGCCATGAAAAATCACTCTGACATTTTTTTTCTTGTTTCCTTTGTCAGAGCCACTGAAAAGAGAACGTGTGAGAGAGACAGATACTCGTATAGGCAGGCAGAATGGGATACAAACACTAGGATGAAGCACAAGAGAAGATCAGGAGGTGCAGATTACATAAGACCATCACAAATATCATGGTAAAGACCTGAGAGAGAGCGGAGCTATTTTAAACCTGGGCTAGAGCTCAGAGAAAGAAGCAGTGTGGGCTGATATGTTGGCCATCACAGCAAACTGCGCTTCTGTGTGTGTGTGTGTGTGTGTGTGTGTGTGTGTGTGTGTGTGTGTGTGCGTAAAGCATGTGTTCCCCTCCCTGCAGAGACCCAGCAGATAGTGGATGGGGACTTTAAAGACATGTTACATAATGCAGACTGTTTTGGTTTTTTTCACAGTGAAGCACCTCCAAATCTGTCTCCTGGTCAAATCATTCCAAAAAATCCCAACTGCTGTTTCAGAATTTCGCAGAAAACGGAGAGTGGTGAACAAATCCAGGCTTAACTGTTGAGGATCACAGAGACATTTACAGCGTGGTGGGTGGATGTATGCGATGCTAGTTAGGAAACAATAGAGGTATTGTTGGATGAAGCAGATGATAAAAATTAGCTCTTGAGCCAAACTCGAAGATAAGTGGCTGCTATGTCTTTAAACCGAAAAGCATAATTGAAAACAGCGTCGCTGCTGCCAGCTTGCATTGCCTCTCTGTGTTAGCTGTACATTCACGTGGTGGAGTGCCTACTTGTATAAACGACATGTGGAGATGTGATGTGGCTTCAGCAGCCCAAAATCTGACTCTGCTCCAAAATTACACCTTTTATTTTAGCAATATGCAATATCTGTGTTTTGGCCACCTACAGGGGAACTACAACTGCTGAACTGAACATCTAATATGTGGAGCGTCTTAGGAAATGGTCCAAGTGCAACATTCACTCACCTTTAATTTCTATTTCTCTCCACCAACACCTTACATGGGTCGACCACATACAGCTGCATCGCTAGAAACACATCACCAGCAGCTTCGTTTTGCCTATTGTGCTCCTCTGTTGCACCACACGTCACATTTTTCTAGTGTTTTTTAGTTTTGTGTTGAATTTAAATATACTCGTCTTCTTAGCACGGGGCAAAGAGTTGCAGTGTTTGCCAGAGTCACACTTAGCCGAGGCAGCCAAACAGTTTTGTTTCCTGTATCTGTGTGAAGACACAGAAGACATTAATCATGGTGCAGGGAGCCCAACTCCACAGGCACACCAGCTATTTGTCGCTATTGTCATGGTTTTGAGTTGAGTTTGTTTTGTTATTTCCTGTTTTATTTTGAAAAGTTTTTCCCTTGTGTGTTTCTGTCTGCTTGTTTCCTGGCTTGATTAATTGATTGGTCTCACCTGTGTCTCGTTTGCTGCCCTCCCCTGTCTATTTAAGTTATGCCATTGCCTTTGTTCGCTGTCGGTTCATTTGCTATGTTAGTGTTCATGTTCACGCCTTGTTTTCCTGTGCTCTTTGTGTGTTTGGATTTTTGGGGTTTTTTTGTAATTTGGATTACCATGTCATGGTCGGACTGATTACCTGGATTTTGACCCTGCCTGCCTTGACCACCCATAAGCCTGTGCCCTGAAATAAACTGTTTAAATATCTTTGGCCCCCTTGTTCATGTCTGCATTTGGGTCCTGGTCTCTCCTGTAACCCAGCTGTGACAGCTATGGGCTTTGCCAAAAGACCCCATTTGCACACGTCATGCCTCTTGGGCTCAAAAAATGACCTTGTATTAAAGTACAACTAGAACCATTCCCTTGTATCTCTCTGTCCCACTAGAGCCAGTTCTTTGGTTCTCTCTCTCATGAGAACCAGTCATTTGTATCTCTGTGTTCCACTAGAGCCAGTCCCTTGTCTCGTCTCACTAGAACCAGTCCCTTGTGTCTCTGTGTCCCACTAGATCCAGTCCCTTGTGTTTCTCTGTCACACTAGTTCAAGTCCCTTGTATCTCTCTGTCCCACTAAAGCCAGTACCTTGTATCTCTCTGTCTCCCTAGAGCCAGTCCCTTGTATCTCTCTGTCTCCCTAGAGCCAGTCCCTTGTGTCTCTATGTCCCACTAGATCCAGTCCCTTGTCTCTCTATGTCCCACTAGATCCAGTCCCTTGGTTCTGTCTCACTATAACCAGTCCCTTGTGGCTCTGTGTCCCACTAGATCCAGCCCCTTGTCTCTGTCTCACTAGAACCAGTGCCCTGCGTCTCTCAGTCCCATTAGATCCAGTCCTTGAAGTCTCTCTCTCCCAGTAGAACCAGTCCCTTGTGTCTCTCTCTGTCCCACTAGAACCAGTCCCTTGTATCTCTCTGTCCCACTAGAACCAGTCCCTTGTATCTCTTTGTCCCACTAGAACCAGTCCCATGGGTTTCTCTGTCCCACTAGAACCATTCCCTTGTGTCTCTGTGTCCCTCTCCAGCAGCCGCTGGAGGACCAGCCGAACATGACGCACATGAGAGTCTAAATCGGCGGAAAAAAATCAGAATGTCATCAAGATAGACGTACACAAACTGGTTCAGAAAATCACGGAGGACATCATTTATCATAGCTTGGAAAACCGCCGGGGCATTCATAAGACCAAAAGGCATTACTAAATATTCGTAATGGCCGCTCGGTGTGTCAAAAAACCTGTTTTCCATTCATCCCCCTCCCTAATACGGACCAGGTGATAGGCGTTTCGAAGGTCAGGTTTAGTGAATATTTTCACTTGCTGTAATTGATTGAACGCGTCCGACATTAAAGGGAGAGGGTACCGGTTCTTGACTGTAATGTCATTAAGAGGACTGTAATCGATACACGGACGCAGCAAACCGTCTTTTTTTCCCACGAAAAAAAATCCTGCCCCTGCTGGCGAGGAGGATGGACGAATGAGACCCGCTTTTAATGAGGAGTCTATATACTCCTTCATTGCTTCTCTCTCCGGGCCTGACAGGGAATAAATCCTCCCCTTGGGAATCGGCGCGCCGGGGATAAGATCAATGGCACAATCATAAGGTCTATGAGGAGGCAGGGAGGTGGCTTTGACTTTACTAAACACTTCTCTTAGGTCATGGTAACATTCGGGAAGCGAAGACAAGTCAGGTGACGCCGGACCTGAAGCGAGAGCAGAGTCATTTTTAGGTGAATTGGATCCCCCATCTTCCCTATACAACTGCGGGAGCAGGTGTCTGCCCACCCCCGCACCGTCCCCGAAACCCAGTTAATGACCGGATTATGTCTCTGCAGCCACGGGAGACCCCAGAACCAAGGAATGTTTGGGGGATCTGTACAGGAAGAAAGTCATTAGTTCATGATGATCGTCAATTTTGACTTCAAAGGGGCCCGCTTCATGAGTTATCTTGAAAAACTGGTCGCCGTTCAGCGCACTGACGGCTAATGGTCGAGGCAAGTCTCATTTGGGCTCCTAACTGTTGCGCCACCCCCCAGTCCATCAAACTTTCATCTGCCCCAGAGTCTATCAATGCAGATAAAGTCAATTGAGTGTCCTGAAATTGTACCTCAACTTTTGTAGGCGCCCGTGAGAGAGGTGAGGAGGGAGCGAAGCGGCTCACCACTAGTCCTCCATCTACTGGCGAGCCTGTTCTTTTACCGGACACTGAGCCTGGAGATGTCCCAGCTGCCCACAGTAGAAGCACCGTCCCTCTCGTAATCGTCGTCGGCGCTCCCCGGAGGTCAGCTTGGCGCGGCCCAGCTCCATCGGTTCGGCCGCTTCTGCATCGAGGCTGGGTCTCTGCTTAACGGCTGAGCTGCAAAAAGAACTCTCCTTCCCAGCTACTCCTGCGCAGTTGCTACGCCATTCACGTTGCGGCTTTCCCCGGGACCTCTGACGTTCCTGTAACCTATTGTCTGTTCGGATAGCCAGGTGGATCAGAGCCTCTAATCCGGACGGCAAATCCAGAGGAACCAGCAAATCCTGTATCTGATCTGAGAGTCCCTTCAGAAAAACATCATAAAGCGGTGTCGTTCCACCCGCTCCCCACCGCCAGCGTGCGGAATCTGACTGCATAGTCACTCACAGATTCTCTTCCCTGCTGAATTGAGCTTAACTCCCTGGCTCGTTCCTTATCCATTACCGCTGGATCGAAAACTTCTCTCAGCGCCGCGATGAAGGCATGGCTGGATCCACAAACCGCCAAACCACAGGACCACTCCATCATCGCCCATTTTCTGGCTCTCCCGGTGAGGTAAGAAATCATGAACGCCACCCTCGCTCGGTCTGTGGAGAAGGTGGCTGGCGAGAAGTCAAAGTGCATTTGACAGTTTGTGATAAATGGGTCACATTCATCCGACTCACCGGAAAAATTCTCTGGCGGGGCGAGTCGGGGTGACTCTGCAGGTGGTGGTGAGGAAAAAACGCCTTCGGGTGCAGGCGCCGGCGCAGCTGCTCCGCAGGCCGGTGTGGGCCCCATGGTGAGGAGAGTCAGGATTTGTTGGACCTGAGTGGACAAGACTCCCACCTGGGCTGACATACCTGCCTTGAAGCTCTCCTGGTTGCCGGCCAACTCCTTGATTCCCCGATGAAGGGAGGAGAGCTGGTCTTCCTGACTATTTAGGCGAAGTGCCTGCGACCGCACAGCCGCTTCGAGAGATCCTGAGTCGGCTGGGTTCATCGTTTAGGCCAGTTCGTACTGACAAGACTGGTCTGAGAACCCAAATGCACGACTCAGTACTCAGGAGATAGTTCAAAAGGATTTATTTACAAAGTGCAAAGTAAAATCACTCAACTTGAGGGAAAGTAACAAAATAACAATTTACTCTAAGAACAAAAAACTCGAGCCGAAGCAAAAACAGAAAATCACTCTTAGCGAGGCAAAAACAGGAACCAAAAAGCCGCAAGCGCATGTAACACAAAATCACTCTATGATGAGGCAAGACAAAGGGCAAACAAAGTCACAAAACAAAACTCACAAACAGACTAGGAGGCTAGGCAAGGCAAGCTCTTGAGACAGACTAGGGCGCTGGTTCACGGTCATAACAGACGTGATGAACTGGCACAAGACAGGGGGAGACACCGACTTATATACACAAGAGGAAATGGGGAACAGGTGGAAACAATCAGGTCAGGGAAGACAATCAGACAGGCGGGAAACACGAGAGGAAGGGCAAGCCACCTGAAACGAGACAGAAGTTAGCTCTTTCAAAATAAAACAGGAAATCACAAGACAGGACGAAAAAACAGCTTGACTAAACATCAGTTCTTGACACCCATTAGCACCAGTCCCTTGTGTCTTTGTATCCCTCTACATCCAGTCCCTTGTATCTCTTTGTCTCACTAGAACCAGTCCCTTGTGTTTTTCTGTCCCACTAGATCCAGTCATTTGTATCTCTTTGTCTCACCAGAACCATTCCCTTCTGTCTCTGTGTCCCACTAGATCCGATCCCTTGTGTTCCTCTGTCCCACTAGATCCAGTTCCTTGTATATCTCTGTCCCACTAGAACCATTTACTTGTGTCTCTGTGTCCCTCTAGATCCAGTCCCTTGTATCTCTCTGTCCCACTAGAACCAGTCCCTTGTGTTTCTCTCTGTCCCACTAGAACCAGTCCCTTTTATCTCTCTGTCCTACTAGAGCCAGTCACGTGTTTCTCTGTCCCACTAGAACCAGTGTAATTGTAATTTCAGTTTCTTTGTGTTCAACCACTTGAGACACCCCACTTCCTACTCTCTCCCCCAGTCCTTTTGTCTTTTAAATTGTGATGTCTAGACCTCTTAATAAACTTCCCGTCTGGATACAAAACCCTGCAGGATACCCCAGGTGTGAGACACACCCTAGTGTTGGGCCTCATACAGACAACAGGCCCCCAACAAGGTTTACGACCTGAGGTCTGATACAGATCAAAGATTGCAGACCAACCAAATGGCTGCTCTCTTTGTCTAAGACCTGGGAGCAAGGTCACAAAGGTATGCAGGACACCTCCATCCCCACTCACTCTGCTGCCCCCCTGCTGGGTGCAGCCCCCAATTGGACAGAGCTGTTAGCATCCTGGCTGCTCCTTATCTTAGACCTATGGGCCAGAGCACACAGGAGTGTGGGACACCTCCGTCCCTACCTGCTCGGCCGCCCCCCTGGTGAGCGCTGACCCCCAAATGGCACGAGAACCACCAGCACCCCACTCCATTTGTCTAAGATCAAAGGGCCAGACCAGGAACCAGTCCCTTGCATCTATCTGTCCCACTAGAGCCACTCCTTTAGGTCTTTCTGTCCCACTAGAACAAGACCCTTATTTCTCTCTGTCCCACTAGAACCAGTCCCTTGTATCTCTCTGTCCTACTAGAGCCAGTCCCATGTGTTTCTCTGTCCCACTAGAACCAGTGTAATTGTAATTTCAGTTTCTTTGTGTTCGACCACTTGAGACACCCCACTTCCTACTCTCTCACCCAGACACCAAGTCCTTTTGTCTTTTAAATTGTGATGTCTAGACCTCTTAATAAACTTCCCGTCTGAATACAAAACCCTGCAGGATACCCCAGGTGTGAGACACACCCTAGGAAGTCAGTGCCAATTCCGGCAGCAGATAAAAGGGTGTGAAACATACTTTAGAGGGCGTTCCTCAGGTATAAATGTTCAGGTCTCCCCATGTTCAAGGTCTTTCTTCACTCTAACCGCTTGCGTGTTGATTGACCTTTTCTTTGCAAAGAAAATAAAAACCTCGTCGGCCGGCAGAAGTCTCTATTTCATTCTTCACCAGAGGACGAGAAATTTCCACACACCAGTCACACCAGTCCCTTGTGTCTCTGTGTCCCTGTAGAACCAGTCCCTTCTGTCTCTCTGTCCTACTAGAACCAGTCCCTTGGATCTTAATGTACAACTAGAACCAGTCCCTTGCATCTATCTGTCCCACTAGAGCCACTCCTTTAGGTTTTTCTGTCCCACTAGAACAAGACCCTTATTTCTTTCTGTCCCACTAGAAGCAGTCCCTTGGATCTTAAAGTACAACTAAAACCAGTCTCTTGCATCTCTCTGTTCCACTAGATCCAGTCCCTTGTATCTCTCTGTCCCACTAGAACAAGTCCCCTGTATCTCTCTGTCACACTGGAACTAGTCCCTTGGATCTTAAATTACAACTAGAACCAGTCCCTTGCATCTCTCTCCCCCACTAGAGCCAGTCCCTTAGGTCTCTCTGTCCCAATAGAACAAGTCCCTTGTATCTCTCTGTCCCACTAGAGCTAGTCCCTTAGATCTCTCTCTCCCAGTAGAACCAGTCCAGAGCTGTAGTTGTACATGGGTCTCAAACCACGGATTGCATCGGCTATAGGCCTAACCTTACCATCCTGCTCTTGCGAGAGAACAGCTCTAAGGCCACCAAAGCTGGCATCCACCTCCAAAATGAATGGGAGCGTGAAGTTGGCATAGGCCAGCACAGGTGCAGAGGTGAGCCTGGCTTTCAATGCCTCAAAGCTATGACGACACCCTTCTGTCCAACGATCAGACAGTTTGATCTGCCCACTTGGATTTGGAACCTGCCAGCTCTGCCACCAGCTTATGCAGGGGTGCAGCCAGCTTTGCAAAACCCTCTACAAAGCGGGAGTAGTAGCTGGCAAAGCCAAGGAAGAAGCGCAGCTCAGAGAGAGTGGCAGGGGGTGGCCAGCTGGAGATGGATGAATTGAATTGAATTGAACCTCTCCAGATGTTGCTCAGTGGTAGAGGAGAAAAACACAATATCATCCAAGTAGAGCAGCAGAGATTGAACAGAACAGAACAGAATAGAAGAGAATAGAATAGAATAGGTACTTTATTAATCCCCATAGGGAAATTGATGTGTCTGGTGGCCAAGGTGTATAAAAACACAGGAGCAACTGAAGACGAGACAAGATAAAATAAATAAATAAGCATAAAAGTACTTAAAATGTAGTGTAAACATGTAATAAAAGTATAGAATCGATAAAAGTGAGAAGTGCAGGAGAGAGTGCAGTATCAATAATACAAAGATAAAAAAAAAGAGGTATGAGCTATGAGCTCCCTCTCCCTACGGAGACGTTATGTAGTCTGATGGCTGTAGGGATGAAAGATCTCCTGAACCTCTCAGTCCTACAGCGCATTGACAGGAGGCGTTGGCTGTGATCGCTTTTCTGTCTAGTCAAGATGCAGTGCAGGGGATGATTGTTACAGTCCAAGATGCACTGCACCTTGCGTCTTATGTATTGCTCCACCACAGTCCCCACGGAGTCCAGGCTTCTGCCCAGACCTGAGCCTGCCATCTGGATAAGCCTGTCCAGCCATTTCCTAATCTTGTCTGTCAGGTTTCCTCCCCAGCAGACTATAGCATACAACAGTGCACTCTCGACCACTGACTTATAAAACATGTACGGCATGTCAATGCACACATTAAAAGAGTGCAGTCTGTGGAGGAAGTGTAGCCGACTCTGACCGTTTTTGAAGAGGGCCTCAGAGTTGGCTGACCAGTCCAGCCTACTGCCGAGCTGTATCTCCTTAGTCTTTGAGGTGTTCAGAATGAGGTAGTTCTTGACACTCCAGTGAGTAAAGGCCCTTACCAGATCCCTGTATTGCCTTTTCCCTCACTCTGAATACACGCCACAATCACAGTGTCATCTGAATACTTCCGTACATGACATGACACTGAAAGTCTGACCTGTACAGAGTAAAGAGGAATGGTGCCAGAACTGTCTCCTGTGGAGCTCCAGTACTGCTCAAATCTGTCCCAGATACACAGCTCTGCAGCCTGACGAACTGTGGTCGACACGTCAGGTAATCTGAGACCCAGGAGGTGAGGTTGGAATCTACTCCCATTCTTGTTATTCGGGCTTATTATTCGGAAAACCGTGTACTGTCCTTACTGGAATAACAATGTCCCTGCAGAAGTTAATATAGTCTGTTATACAATTCACTGTCGATATCACAGAGATTACCTTCCTCCTGGGCTCCCAACAGTATGGACCAGTCTGTACACTCAAAGCAGGCCTTCAGAGATTCAGTGGCTTCTGGAGTCCACCACCTGAATGTATGGTTGGATGCCTGCAGCCTTCATACACAGGAGATGTAGGAGGGCTGTAGATAGTCCAGATTGTGGTCTGATCTATCAAGTGGTGGAAAGGCAGCAGCCCTGTATACATCCTTCACATTTACATACAGAAGGTCCAGTAGATTATTTCCTCTCGTAGGACAGTCAACATACTGTATGAAATTAGGTAGATGAGAAGTGAGGCTGGTGTGATTAAAACCCCCAGCGATAGCAATCACTGCCCCAGGGTGTTGTGTCTGTATTCTCGCGACAGTCTCGTGGATGACGTCACACGCTTCTGCCGCTACAGCCCAAGGTGGGATGTAAACAACAATGGCGACGATGTAGCTGAACTCCCTCGGTATATAATAAGGTCTAAGACTCACAGCCAACAGTTCAATATCCTGTGAGCAGATCTTGTCCTTAACAGTTATATGACTAGGTACATGTGCTGAGTTTGTATAAGCGCTTCCAACTCTTCGCACTTGTTGGAGAGGGAGTTGACGTTACCCATGAGAATAGATGGTAAGCAGGGCTTGAATCTTCGTCTCTTAGCCTTTAGCCTAGTGCTGGCTCTGCAGCCACGAAACAGAGCCCTCAGCTCTGCCAGAATAGGGTGTTTAATTCCATGATTTTGCCGTCTCAAAACAATGAGATCCTTCCGTGTGTGGCGTATTCCACTCCATGCTCAAAAATACAACAAAATATAAAAGACAGATGAAAACAACAAACATGGGCCCCACAAACTTGCTGCCACTCCGCCGGCGCATGCGTGGCACTGCATGTCACCAAAAATCCACTGCCAAAGGGCATGCGGTTCCACTCAAAAGTGCCAAAGGGGGTACAAAAGGCGATCTTGGAATGATCAGACTCTGCCATGGGGACCTGGTTGTACCCGCTAGCCAGGTCCATGGTGGAAAACCAACAAGCACCGGTCAAGGCATTCAAGGACTCTTCTATGTGGGGCAACGGAAAAACACCCTTCTGAGGACCCTACATTTAATGATGGGAATGTAGGCTGTGCCCCGGACCACCAGCACCAGTGCAGGAGAGGCAGCCCGGCAGGCAGGCCAGAGTCTAGGGGCTCAAACAGCTTAGTACTGCTGGAGTACTGCTCTGAGCCTGTGGCTGCGACGACCTTCGTCATGTCACCCGGGATACGACAAGCCCTGTTACCATGATCCTTGACCTTCCCTGCTCTCTGATCATTGGCTTGATGGCATTTTTGCAGGGCCTGCATGACACACCTTGGGGCCTCTGGCAGGTCGAACAAAGCTGCCCAAACAACCTGCAGATAACATTCATCCCCAGAATGCCAGGAACTTGTGAAGGCCACCACCAGGAGGGTCCTTGACCACCAGTATCCCACAGCTTCACATCTAGCTCTAAGTAGCCAATGTAGGGGATAGCCAGGACATTAGCTGCTCTGAGCTGCAGCCAGTGAGTAGATTTGAGCTGCTCTTGGCCCTATGGCTCAAAGTGCTGGCAGAAAAGAGACTCAGTAATGGTCGACACCATAGACCTGTCTACAAGGCAAGAAACGCAACCTCCACCCCCAACCAGTTCAAGGCAGATGGCTGTCCACCTAGAGCCAGCCCAAGGTTTCTGCCTCTTAAAAGGAAGTTTTTCTTTGCCACTGTCGCCAAGTGCTTGCTCATGGTGGAACTGTTGGGTGTAATTAATAGTAATGAGTGTGGTCTAGACCCACTCTGTTTGTAAAGGGCACAAACAGAGGACCATATAAATAAATTTGGCATCATATTAATAAAGTTGAATTGAATTGAATTGAATTACATCTGGTCCACTTAATACACTTCCTCCAGCAGAACACACCACGTGACACCGTAGCTTCTGAAAACTGCCTGTTCCCTTGCTGCTATTGCCACTCATTCACAAAATTTTAAATTCTTCAAAATCTTCTGGAGCTGAACAATTTCACAAAGTTTTATCACATAACGGGCTGTGTCACCTTTGGGACAAACCCTCATCAGGACTACCCATCGATGGATGGAAATTTCAGTGAATCCTCGCCTTCTTTCTTTTGTTCTGTGTGTGAGACATATAGTTACTCCTCGGCCTCCTTCAGCAAAAATGGGATGTGTAATAAATGTAGCATTTGTATAACTTTGGAGGTGAGGCTAAAGGAAGTAGAGGCACAGCTTCACACCACTGAAAGACCCTCTGTAGCTGCCTTAGCTAGTCAGTCCCCAGTAGGTGGTGCGGACCTGCCCAGCTTAGCCTAAGCTAACCGTCCCAGTGCAGCTTCCGTTACCTGTCCCCTGGCAGCTCGAGAGGCCAGGGTGGCTGGGTGGCAGTCCAAAAGAAATGTAGCCCGAAACAACGGCCCACAGTTCACCACCAACTGCTTCACGTTTCCAATAGATTCCAATAGACCTTGTCATTACTAACAGGTTATGTTCCACACACTTTAAGGTTGCTGTCGTCAAATCTTTAATCAAAAAGCCTTCTCTTGACCCTGGTGTCTTAGCGCACTATAGACTGATATACAACTTCCCATTTATTTCTAAAATTCTTGAAAAGGCCGTGGCAGATCAGTTATGTGATCACCTGCAGAGGAGCAGCTTATTTGAAGTTTTTCAGTCAGGATTTAGAATAAACCATAGCACAGAAATAGCATTGGTTAAGGTCAGCAACAACCTCCTAATAGCGTCAGACAATGGCCTCATCTCTGTTCTTGACCTGCTAGACCTCAGTGCTGCATTTGACACCATTGATCACATTATCCTACTAGAGAGATTGGAGCATGTCATTGGCATTAAAGGAACAGCACTAAACAGGTTTAAATCTTATTTATCTGACAGATTCCAGTTGGTCATGTCAATAATGTCTCCTTCTTGCACACAAGAGTTAAATGCAACTGACATACCGGTATTAATGGATGTAATGACATATTATATTGTAAAATGATGTAAACCAACCTTAACTTAAACTACACGTTAATCAACCAAAATTACATTGTAACATTAACGTGGTAACCAATATTCAGTTTTGGGGGGGTTTTTTTGAGTAATGAGCTCATTATGTGTGTACATTGGTACAGTATAATATGATGAGACAATATAGGCAGATGTGGTGTGATCATGACATAACAAGATACAACAGTATAATGATGTGATGGTGTGATGTATTGTATATTGCATTCCACGTATTCCACTCAGTCTGTGACTCTTCTCGTTCTACGACGTCTTCCTGAAAAGATTCATGCCTGTACAGTTCAACAATAGTTCAACCTTTTACCTCAGAGAGAGGGTTACACTCTAAACTCTTAACCTCCCCACTCTGCATCCAGAGGATCATCGGGATCATCCAGGTGGGCAGGAATAGGGAACAGGTCAGGATGTCCGGACCTTTGCTGAGGTTCTGGCCTCCAGGGTATTTGGGGTCCTCATTGGATTCATCACCATCCGTCTCTCCTGTTCCAACTTCTCTTGTTTTTCACTCTTGGACTTCTGTACAGTGGCTTAAGTGATAACCCGTTATGCTCCCTTCGGCTTGAACTGCTGTTGGTGTTACTCGCATCACTGTGTAGGGTCATTCTCATCTTGGCTCGTACCACTTCCTTCGGGTGACATTGCTGTACACCTGATCACCTGGCACCACTGGTTTCTCCACCACTTGATCGAGACTTGGCTCTCTCCTCTTTTCCTGTAAATAGATCAATCTATGGATAGCGGTTAGTTGTTTCATATAGTCTTTCAGTTCAACTTGCATTTGTTCAAGCGGTGGTGCCTTATAGGGACCACGTTGTTGAGTAGCTAGCATAGGTCAACCTGTTAGCATTTCATGCGGTGTTAAATGCGTGCTCCTATGAGTTTGCATGCAATAACTCATAAGTGCAAGTGGCAAAGCATCTACCCAGTTCAGTTTTGTACTGGCGCAGATTTTGTTTAGTTTGGCTTTCAATGTGCCATTGACTCACTCCACAAGGCCCTGGCTGGCCAGGTGCCAGACAGCTCCGAGTCTTTGCTTAATTCTTAACTTTTGCAAAACGCCTTTAGCAATTTTCTGTGCAAATATCAGTGTCAGTGAACTTAACAGTGTCACATTGACTCAACACTTCATCAACCACTGCCTGCAAATATGGTGACCAATAACCTTGCTGTTTTTTCTTTTTTAACACTTCCCCCCTCCCACAGTGATTAACATTGTGGGATGCAGAGATCAATATACAGTAGTCAAAAGAGGTACTGGTGCACCAAGAGTCCTTCATGTGACCTCCACAACCCTTTTTCATCAGCTGTTGCACCTCTGCTTCACCACAGGTCATGTTCACTCTGCCCTGCTTCCTTCTGGATCAAAATGATGTCTTCAGCTGTTGTTTCCACAATGATCCAAACAAATGACAAACACCGTGAGCATATGCTGAGTGATTGTATGCATTAGATACTTTGCCTTTAACCAGTTTACATGCTTCCGTCAATGCTTTCAACTCGGTTAGCTGTGCTGAACATGGCTGGTTACACTTTGCTGCTTTGACTGTCACAAACTCATCTGCTTCTCGCTTCACCACAGCAAAACCAGCATGATTGCCTAAGTGATCTCTGAAAAACAGGAACCATCCAAGAAGTAGGTCAGTTTCTATATGTGAATGGCCTATATGTGAATGCAAACAGATATCGTGAGTCTTCAGCCAGGGGAACACTGAAGAATGTGGAACACAGATAAATCACTGTAAAAAATGTAGCTTCAGGCGGCATGTTTGTGAGAAAAGTGCGTGGGTCTGGCACATCAGCTGGCCAGTCTTGTATAATGTCATTTATTGTTCTCAAACCGTGCACCAATCAATACTTAGATTATCTGCTCTCAAAGGCTGAGACTAGGAACAGAACTCAGATGCAGAGGAGTGTGGCAACAAGGCAGACTTTTATTTTGACAAAACAAACAGTGGGGTTTTCCGGACACCCACTAGGTGGCGGAGCCTCACCATTTGCCTGCTTAACCTCATTTTCTATTTGCCAAGTCACCGCTCCTACCACACAGGTCAGTGGAAGGATAGGCTCTGGTTCCTTGGCAACAGGCTCGGGGTCATAAAGACGAACAGGGCGTTGGGCTTTACGTTCCCGGACCCCGGCCTGTAAGAGAGCGTGAAAGAAAAACGGTTAAAGAACAGAGCCCACCTGGCCTGGCGAGAATTGAGTCTCTTAACTTTTCTGATGTACTCGAGGTTTTTATGATCTGTCCAGACTATGAATGGGAGATCAGCCCCTCTAACCAGTGTCTCCACTCCTCCAAGGCCACTTTGACCGCCAGCAGCTCCCGGTTACCGACGTCATCATTTTGCTCCACTTTGGACAGCCACCGTGACAGGAAGGCACAGGGGTGCATTTTCCCATCCTTCTCTGATCGCTGAGAGAGGACTGCCCCGATTCCTTCATTGGATGCATCCACCTCGACCACAAACTGTCGCTGCAGGTCTGGCATGGTGAGGATGGGGGCCGAGGTGAAGCGGCGCTTGAGTGTCCGGAAGGCTGTCTCTGCCTCTGGAGACCAGTGGAACCGCACCTGAGGAGAGGTAAGAGCATGGAGCGGGGCGGCTATCACGCTAAAGCCTCTGATGAACCGCCTATAAAAGTTAGCAAACCCAAAGAACTGCTGAACCTTTTTGCGGCTATCAGGCGTGGGCCACTCAGCCACAGCGCTAATTTTAGCCTGGTCCATCTGTGTTCTTCCAGGGGCTACGATGAAGCCCAGGAAGGAGACGGCGTCGGCATGAAAGACACTCTTTTCTGCTTTTATATAAAGTTTATTTTCAAGCAGTCTTTTCAGGACTTGACTGACATGATCTCTGTGGGTGTCTAGGTCAGGTGAATAGATAAGAATGTCGTCAATGTACACAAACACAAAACGATCGAGAAAGTCTCTCAGCACTTCATTTATCATCGACTGGAACACAGCTGGTGCATTTGTGAGTCCGAACGGCATAACCAGGTACTCGTAATGTCCACTAGGGGTATTAAACCCTTATTCTAATCAGGTGATAAGCACTGCGAAGATCTAGCTTAGTGAAAATCTTGGCCTGCTGAAGCTGGTCAAACACTGAGGACATAAGAGGAAGTGGATAACGGTTCTTAATTGTAATATCATTGAGTGGACTATAGTCTATGCAGGGTCTTAGGGTTCTGTCTTTTTTCCCTACAAAGAAGAAACCAGCGCCCACTGGTGAGGATGAGGGACGGATAAGCCCCGCCTTCAATGAGGTCTCTATATGCTCCCGCATGGCCTCCCTCTCCGGCCCTAATACCGAATACAGGCGACCTTTGGGAATGTTGGATCCTGGGATGAGATCAATGGCACAGTCATAGGGGCGATGTGGAGGAAGTGACATTGCTTTTGTTTTGTTAAAAACCTCTCAGAGGTGGTGGTAGCATGAAGGCACGGAGCTCAGGTCCGGGTATTAAGAGTCTGTGACAGAGTTAATAGAAACATGGTTAACTGAGGTTACACCCTTTCCAGGAGCCGAAGCAACAAGACAATTGCCTCCACAATCCTCCCCCCATCCCAAGATTCTTCCCGTTTTCCAATCTACATGGGGGTTGTGACGAAGCAACCAAGGATGTCCCAGAATCAGTGCATGTGACGATGATTTGAACAAATAAAAGCGTATATGTTCCGAATGCTCCTTTAAACACAGTTCAATGGGTTCTGTGGTGTCTGTAATGGAGCACAGTTCCTTTCCATTGAGAGCCCGGGCCCTGATGGGTTTAGCCAAAACCTCGGTTTTGAATCCAAATTTTTCTGCTAATCCCCAGTCCATCAAACTCTCCGACTCTCCGCAGTAAAAGCACTGGCCCTACCTGTAGGAAACGATCTCTCCGGCTGGGAGAGACGGAGAGCCGGTCCGCCCAAGTTGCAGGTGAGCGGGAGCCTGTCCGCTGCTGCCAGCTTGTTGCACCGAGACTGACCAAACTCACGAATCTGGTGATCCATCCGGATGGCAAGCGTGATGAGGGAGTCCAGATCTGGTGGCAGATCTAGAGGAATTAGCTGCTCCTGAATTGGCGCTGCCAGCCCCTTTACAAACATGTCGTATAACGCCTTGGAATTCCACTCACTCTTCGCAGCTAAGGTGCGGAAGTGGATGGTATAGTCACAAACCGACCTGCTGCCTTGTTTCAAGTCGATCAGCTGCCAAGCCATTTCCCGGTCGGTGGACACAGGATCAAATGTCTGCTGAAGAGCTGCCTCAAAGTCTAAAAGAGAGTAACAGAGTGGTGAGTTCCGAGCCCACTCTGCCGTGGCCCAAGCTCTGGCTCTGCCCGAAAGATGGGAGATCATGAAGGCTATCTTGGACCGATCTGTGGGAAACGCATGGGGAGACTGTTCATAATGAATGGAACAGTCGGTTAAAAAAGGTTTACACTGCCCCTCCTCGCCAGAGAATTGCTCCGGGGGGGCTAACTTGATCCCTGCCCCGATGAACGGCGCAGTCAGGACCGGAGCAGCTGCAGCTGCTGGAGGCTCCGGTGCTGTGGAGGAACTAGTCGATTCAGCGATGTGTTCCTGCAGACCCTGAAGCTGCCTTGAGATATGGTCTAATTGGGCAGCCATAGCAGCTTGAAACTCCTCCTGACGGTTGAGCCGGTCCTCCTGAGTGCGCAGAGCCGCTGTCAACTGCTTACTCTCTGCTGAGTCCATACTGGCCAGAGTGTACTGTCAGGCCGAGACTAGGAACAGAACTCAGATGCAGAGGATTGTGGTAACAAGGCAGACTTTTATTTTGACAATCGCAAAACTCTCTCACAAAAAATAATCAGGCCATAGAAACTATCTATCTAAGAACAAAACAAACAGTAACAAAAAATCTCTCCATTCAGAGGACAAAACCCTACACTATTCTAAAGATACAAACTAAAAAGGCTCTCTCATAAAACAGAGGCTCAACTATCCTACTAAGAAAACAAAGCTAGAAATCAAATCAAATCACTCCCAAGGAGGAAAACTATAACGGCTGAAATCTATTACTAAACTATGAAATTTACAAACTAAAAATCACTCTCAAAGAGGCTATGATACTTAAATTGAAATGTCGCACAGGAAATCTTGACTTTGGCTTGACCTATGGAAACAGGCTGGGGTGATCGACAGACGAAACACTCCGGCACGGGACAAAGGGAGACGCAGACTATTTAACACATGAGGGTAATGAGGCACAGGTGGACACAATCAGGAATCAGGGAGGACAATCAGACAGGTGACACATGAGGAAGGGCAAGTGACCTGAAATGAGAGGAGAGTTACTTTTCAAAATAAAACAGGAAATGACAAGACACAAAACCAGGACAAGACAAACCTCACCGTGGTGTGACAAAAACTGGATATGGGTGTGTTGCAAAGAATGTCTCCAACCAAAACACCCGCTTTTGACAACCCTTCCATTGTTTTGCTTACAACTACTTCAGCTTTTGATTTTAGAGGATATTGAGGATACTGTTTCTCTCCTGAGAACCCCATGATTTTTATGTACTTTCCTGAATGGGGAAGATGAATAGCATACTCTGAATTTACACCGTGTAATCTGCTTAAGTGTCAATCAACATTGGAATTTGCCTATCTTCAATTTGAACTTGCAAAATTTGTTCTTTATAAGCCCCAGTGATGGATATTGGAAGCTGTAATTCCCCTGTGAGATTCTCTGGACACCCCTAGTAACCATGACTGGGCACCGCCCAATGGTTGGCTGGGTCATCACATTTCACGGGTTGATTCTCGCATGTTCACCCATCCAGGAGCCGACCATGGCCTGGGACATCATTTTTTCATGTGGCCCAGTTCCCCAACATGTTCTGGGAAAGACTTGTTTGCCTGGCCTTCCCCTTTGTCCTCCCATACGAGGGTGGGTAAACATTAAGGTGGAGGTGGCTATGGGAAAGGAGCAGGCATCAAATTTGTGGTTGGCACAGTTTGGGGTGCTTGTTTTGCAACACTACACACAACAGCAGCTTGTGCTTTTGCTTTATTCTTGCTTTGCAGTTCACCAAACTGTAACTGTGCAAGCTTCCTTTGCAGAGTTTTGTCTTGATCTCATAGTTTTTGCTCTTCTCTCTTATTTCTCGACAGCATGTGTCCAATGATCACGAAATTGTCTGTTAGTCCCACTACACCATCCAGTCTGCTTTGAACTGGAATTGGAAGAGCCTCCACCACAGAGTTTCTGAACATTGTCAACAGCAAACAGGCTTTTGTCAGTCTCCTCCTCTGTTTCTCGTTTCCACCTTTTTAGCTGCCTGTTAATGTACACAGCAGGGTACAATTTCTGAAAGGGGTTCACCCTTCAATGTTTTAGGGTCCACCCTAGTAGGATACTCAGCTCGTAACACTTGCCATAATATTGGACGAAACGCATTAAACTCAATTCCGTCTGCCAATGGATCCACCATCCAGCCATTTCCACTTTGCCTCAGAATGTTCTCCATCGTGAATGTACCAAGCATGGTGGCAAAAAGTGTGTGTCCTGTTTCTGTGTGTGGGCCTGAGAGGCGTGGAATAGTACAACAACATGTTGGAACACAGTGGTGTGATATGATCACCATTGGTTAACCTTCTCTGGGCTACAGTTCAATATGTTGGATGACGCAGGATTGGACCAGACAGTGGCACCAATACAACCAGGAGCAGTAGACCAAAGTAAAATAAGGGTGCGGACAGAGTTTATGACCTTAGACATAGGCCAGACATAGGCCAAACATACAGTTGTGTTCAAAATAATAGCAGTGTTTTTTAAAACATGAGTAAAGCTCAAAATCCTTTTTTATTTCCATTTCATTGGGAACACTGCACATATTTTACATCAAAACATGAAGAAAAATGTATCTGTTGGGATCTCTACTCATGTGCTCGGAAAAGAACAATAAAGAGGCCTACATGTCCCTCCAAAAGCCTGAGCCAGAGTTGGTTGACCGTTTGAAAACGGCGCCACAACCCCCACATTTCACACCTAAGTGTGAATTTGAGTTTGAACGAAAACTCAGGGTGGACATTGCCGAAGTCAGGCGCTCCCAGCAGGGGTCCCCGGTGATGTCACTCAGGTAATAAAGACGCGGTCATTTCCCCTGACCAAAACTCTTGCGTGACGTACTCCCTCTCCTCCCTTACGTCCGCAACCTCACCCCTCCTCTTTTACACACACACACACGCCCTTGTATAATTTAGAATAGGTACATGATGGATGTTTATTGATTGAGGTGTTATCGATTACTAATTGATATCATTGATTTTAATAAATTCTGTTATGTTTAAAGAGAAGTTGTCTGTATTGTTTGTACAAGTGTTGTAAAGGCTGGTTAAAAGGGTCAGTGCTCGGATTCACACCTTCATTGTTCGTCTTATGCATATCAGTACCTCCCAGGTACTGATATCTGTAAGCGAACGTTTGTGAGACTGATTTTCGAGTTGGTTATTGGTCCCTGATACCAGGGTGGTGCCCCGTAATTATTAATTCTTATTAATAATAATATTCTTTCAATTAATAATTATCGTAGATAATTATTAATTTTTGCTAATAACCTGCTCCTATAAGGCACAACAAATGTCTATGTGAAGCACAACAGTATCAATATTTTATTTACAGAAAATTAAGGAAAATATATATATATAATATTGGGCTGTTCAAAAAAATAGCAGTGTCTGCATTTTTCATTACAAACTCCAATATTTACTCAATAAACTGAAAAAAAGTTAAGATTTAGCATTCCTGTGAATCATTAAACTAATATTTAGTTGTATAACCACTGTTTTTGAGAACTGCTTCACATCTGTGCTGCATGGAGTCAACCAACTTCTGGCACCTGTAAACAGGTATTCCAGCCCAGGATGATTTGACATCCTTCCACAGTTCCTAATGGATTAAGGTCCGGGGATTGGGCTGGCCACTCCATAACCTTAATTTTGTTGGTCTGGAACCAAGATGCTGCTCGCTTACTGGTGTGTTTGGGGTTGTTGTCTTGTTGAAACACCCATTTCCTCTGCAGCATAAGGCAGCATGACCTCTTCAAATATTTTGATATAAGCAAATTGATCCATGATCCCTGGTATGCGATAAATAGGCCTGACACCATAGTAAGAGAAACAGCCCCATATCATGACGCTTGCACCACCATGCTTCACAGTCTTCAGAGTGTACTGTGGCTTGAATTCAGTGTTTGGGGGTCTTCTGATAAACTGTCTGCGGCCCTTGGACCCAGTCGATATGTTCTTTGGCAAATTGTATCCTCTTCAGCACGTCTTTTTTTAACAGTGGGACTTTGCGGGGGCTTCTTGCTGATAGATTAGCCTCACACAAGCGTCTTCTAATTGTTACAGTACTCACAGGTAACTTCAGACCGTCTTTGGTCTCCCTGGAGCTGATCATTGGCTGAGTCTTTGCCATTCTGGTTATTTTTCAATCCATTCGAATGGTAGTCTTCCATTTTCTTCCACATCTCTCTGGTTTTGCTTTCTATTTTAAAGCATTGGAGATCATTTTAGCTGAGCATTTTCTGCAATTCTTTATATGTTTTCCCCTCTTCAATCAACGTTTTAATTAAACCACGCTGTTCTTCTGAACAATGTCTGGAACGACCCATCTCATCTCTCTCAGGTTTTCAGAGAGAATTGCATGTACAACATGTGTTGGCTTCATCCTTAAATAAGGGCCACCTGAATGACACTTGTTTCTTCACATAATGAATGACCTCACTGATTGAACTCCACACTGCTCTTACTTTGTACATGCCCCTTTCAATTAATTACTCAATTACAAAGACTCAGGAGCATGCATATCATGAATGTTGGGTCTGTTGGTTTCTCTGACTCTACTACACCTACTGGTAAATTATTTGCCATGTAATAATATAATTTCTACCAAAAACAGTGATTGATCTGGTTAGTCATGTTGGACTGCTATTATTTTGAACACAACTGTACACCCTCCAGATAGATATACTGATCCTGGGCAATGTCCAGTTCTGATAAAAGACACACACTTTTCGCCACCACACTATCAGGATGTCCACTTAACTCGCTGAAAACCCTGCAGATGATCCAAAAAGCTGTTGTTTATGTTGCTATAGGCCTAGGCTGCTGGGGGATGTCCTATGATCATCTCTACACTTCTCTCTCTCTCCTCAGACCCATTCTCACATCTGTAAACCATTTTTACGTCATTAGCTTTGTGTCCTCTCTCTCCCGTAGTATTGTGCTTGTCTCTCACTGGTCTCTCTCTCTATCTTTCTACAGATATGTGTGGGTCCAGAGCTGTACATCTGTGGCCTGGTTCCACCTGGACCGCACTGGACGCCTCGCGGCGCCTATCTCCACCACTCCAGATTTGCGGATCTGAACCCGACTCCCTTTCGATCGGCTGGGCGCGAAGTAGGCCATCGCCCCACCCTACCGAATGGCGTTCGCTCATCTCTTAGGACTGACTGACCCATGTTCAACTGCTGTTCACATGGAACCCTTCTCCACTTTGGCCATCAAAGTTCTCGTTTGAATATTTGCTACCACCAAGATCTGCACCTGCGGAGGCTCGACCAGGGCCCACGCCCTAGGCTTCTGTGCTCACCGCGGTGGCCCTCCTACTCGGCGCGGCTTAGCCCTTGCAGATCCTGTTGCCAGCGACAGCTGGGTACGTGTATGTGTCTGTTCAAAATCTGAATGCTTACTGAAACCAAACTGATTTTCCCTTCATCAAGATCAAAATGCACAGTATTCTGACTTGAAAACTTGATTGTCGTCCACAAACATCATGGTCCATGGAGATTGACCTGTCAACCTGTCCATCACCACAGCAAACAAGAAGGGGCTCAGAGCCGATCATTGATGCAGTCCCACCTTCAGCGTGAACTCCTCTGTCGCACCTACAGCACACCTCACCACTGTCTTACTGCTCTCATACATATCCTGCACCACTCTAACATACTTCTGTGCCACTCCAGACTTCCTCATACAATACCATAGCTCCTCTCTTGGCACCATGTCATACGCTTTCTCTAGATCTACAAAGACACAATGCAGCACCTTCTGACCTTCTCTGTACTTCTCCATCAGCATTCTCGAAGCAAATATTACATCAGTAGTAGTCTTTCTTGGCATGAAACCATGCTGCTGCTCACAAATATTCAGCTTGATACCGCTGTGGTTTCCACAACTCTGCACATCTCCCTTGTTCTTGAAGATTGGCACCAGAACACTCCTCCTCCATTCCTCAGGCATCCTCTCACTCTCTAAGATCTTATTAAACAAATAAGTTTAAAAACTCCACTGCCATCTCTCTCAGACATTTCCATACCTCCACAGGTATGTCATCAGGACCAACTGCCTTCCCACTCTTCATCCTCTTCAAAGCCATCCTACCTTCACCCTTACTAATCTTTTCTACCACCTGCTCTACAATAGTTGCCTCTTCAACTCTTCTTTCCCTTTCATTTTCCTAATTCATCAGTTCCTTAAAGTACTCCTTCCCTCTTTGCCTCATGCTCATGTCACCTGTCAATACATTTCCATCTCTATCTTTAATCACTCTAACCTGCTGCACATCCCTCCCATCTCTATCCCTCTGCCTCGCCAACCAGTACAAATCCTTCTCACCTTCCTTACTGTCCAACCTCTTATACATGTCCTCATGTGCCTTCTGTTTGGCCTTTGTCACCTCTATTTTCACCTTTCACTGCATCTCCCTATATTCCTGCCTACTTTCCTCAGTCCTCTCACTGTCCCACTTCTTCCAGGCCAGCTGTCTGTTCTGCCTGTGCTCTCTTCATCTTCCTCACCACCATCCTATGCTACTTTACAATTGCTAATCTCCTTCAGATTACACCTTCTACACAAGATATAATCCACCTATGTGTTCCTACCTCCGCTCTTGTATGTTACCCTATGTTCCAGCCGCTTCTGGAAGAAAGTGTTCACTACAGCCATCTCCATACTTTTTGCAAAAATCTACCACCCTCTGTCCTTCTGAGTTCCTCACCTGAACACCAAACCTGCCCATCACTTTCTCATCTCTACTGTTCCTCTCACCAACATGTCCATTGAAGTCAGCACCAATCACCACTCTCTCACCTCTGGGAAAACTCGGCATCAAATCCTCTAACCCAGTCCAGAACTTGACCTTCTCCTCTTCCTCACAACTTACTTAACCACATAACCACACACAACATTCAACATCACACCCTCAATTTCCAGATTGACACTTTGATCTGACACTCTCTTTACCTCGAGGACAGTCTTCACTAATTCCTCCTTCAGGATCACCCCTACTCCATTCCTCCTCCTATCCACACCATGGTAGAACAGTTTAAACCATGTTCTAATGCTTCTAGCCTTGCTACCTTTCCACCTGGTCTCCCGGACACACAGAATATCAACTTTCCTCCTCTGCATCGTATCTGCTATCTCTCTGCCTTTAGCTGTCATCGTACCAACATTCAAAGTCCCTACTGTCAGACCTAAACTCTCGCCTTTCCCCTTCTCTCTCTGCCTACTGGGACACCTTCCTCCTCTCCTTCTTCAACCAACAGTAGCCCAATTTCCACCACTGCCCTGTAGGTGAACAGCACCGATGGCAGTTGTTGTTAACCCAGGCCTTGACCGATCCGGTATGGAAGTCATGTTTGTGATTTGCATGATTTGATTTGGCAAAGGTTTTACGTTGGATGCCCTTCCTGACACAACCCTCTCCATTTATCCAGCTTGGGACTGGCACAAGAAGTACATTGGCTTATGCCCCCCTGTGGCTGGATTGAGCTGAAGAAACAGATATTCTGTGCATTTTCAAAATCTGAAGACTTACTGAAACCATTTTCCCTTCAAGAACATCAAAACGCACAGTATTCTTAATTGGAAACTTGATTCTAACAGCTTTTATTATACAAGTGAAGCTTTGACAATAGCTTCACTTGTATAATACTGTGAGGGCCCATTTTAGTGAGTGGGTTTTACTGTTTTGAGCTGAGGAGAAACATCATATTATCATCATCATATTTATCAAGATGTACAGTCTTCTGAGTTGGAAACTCTAACAGCTTTTGTAAGGAAATGACTGCTTTTGCAAAAGGGGCTGTTTGAGTAAATGCATTTCAATGTTGTGAAGTCTGTGTATTTTCAAAATCTGAAGACTTACTGAAACCAAACTCTTTTTGCCTTCATATTCATCTAGATTCACAGTATTCACATTTGGAATTCTCAAGGCATTCAATAGCAAGTGACAGCTTTCTGTATTGGTGCTTTCTGAATTATGTATTTATTTTCACTGAGGCACATGGTCTTGTTTCCTACAGGAATGTGCTCCTAAAGAACACTCATCGTCTGGACATTACTGGGAGCTACAAGGACAACATGAAGCACAAATCCTAGAATACAAACAGAACAGAGGAGTTGACAAGCATACACAGGTATTCTATTTTTTTAAACAATTCATTTCACTGTTGCGTTGGAACATAATTACATTTTTGTCAAGTCAGAAAGTATTTGGGCATTAACATTTTAAGATACTATAAATGACTGCTTTCACTATCAGTGCTTTTTGAGTGAGTGCAATTTACTGTTCAGAGCTGAAGAAGCAGATATACTGTGTATTTTTAAAATTTGAAGACTTACTGAAATGATTTTCCCTTCAACAACATCAAAATGCACAGTATTCTGAGTTGGAAGCTTGATTCTAACACCTTTTCTTAGGAAATGACAGCTATTGCAAAAGGGCCCATTACAGTGAGTGCGTTTTACTGTTGTGAGCTGAAGAAGCAGATATACTGTGTGTTAAGTCCAACCGGCACGATCAAGTAAAGAAATAAATAAATAGATTGATGATAATAATAATAATAATAATAATAATAAACAGCTTTTGTGAAAGGGGCTATTTAAGTGAGTGTGTTTTACTGTTGTGAGCTGAAGAAGCAGACATACTGTGTATTTTCAAAATCTGGAGACTTACTGAAACCAAACTCATTTTCCCTTCAGGAACATCAAAATGTTATATTCTGAGTTGAAAACTCAGCTTAACAGCTTTTGTTAGGAAATGACAGCTGTCAGTGTCAGTGCTATTTCAATGAGTGCAATTTAATGTTATTTGCTGATGAAGCACATTCACTGTGTAATCCTTACATCTGAAGACCTCCTGAGACCAACGTCTGTTTTCATCAAATTTGTCCAGATCCGCACTATTCTCTGTTGGAAACTTGATTCTAACAGCTTTTCTTAGGAAATGCCAGCTGTCCCTATCAGTGCTATTTGATTGAGTGCATTTCACTGTTCTGTTAAAGAAGCACATTCAATATGTATTTTATAAATCTGAGGATTTACTGAAACCAAAATCCCTTTTCCTTTTATATTTATCCAGATCCACACTATTCTCAGTGTGAAACTTGACTCTAACGGCTTTTGTTGGGAATGCCAGTTGTCACTATCATTGCTGTTAGAATTTACTGTTCTGAGTTGATGAAGCAGTTTGTTTACAAAATCTGAGGATTTAGAAGCTAACAGAAAACCTCTAATCTCTGTAATTCTGTTTTCACTTCCTGAATAAAGTTTTCATTCATAGTTGAAAAGTTACTTCCTGCTATACCAAAAAAAGTCAGTAGGTGGCAGCATTGTCCCATAGATAGATAGATAGATAGATAGATAGATAGATAGATAGATAGATAGATAGATAGATATTTTATTAATCCCGAGGGAAATTCAGGGATCCAGCAGCAGTGCAAAATTGTGCAAACACTTGCATGTCTTATAGCACTCTCATGAATACAAAGTGTTGAAAATGTGCAGGTTATCATCTGAGTGTATAATTACAGCTTGATTTTACAATTATAACAAACATTTACAACCATGACAGAACAATCAGTGCTATTTGAGAATGAGTGCATTTTAACCTTCTAACTTGAAGAAGCATATTCAATGTGTATTTCCTCATTCAGAAGACTTTCTGAAACCAATCTCTGTTTTCATCAGATTGTTCCAGATACACAATATTGTCAGGTGGATACTTGATTCCAAGACCACTTGTTAAGAAATGCCAGCCATCGATAAGTGCCATTTGAATTGAGTGCATTTTACTGTTGTGTGTTAACGAAGCACATTCAGTGTGTAACCCTTACATTCAATTCAATTTTCAATTCAGTTTTATTTATATAGTGACAATTCACAACCAAAGTCATCTCAGAGTACTTTACAAACAGAGCGGGTCTAGACCACACTCATTACTATTAATTACACCCAACCCTTCCACCATGAGCAAGCGCTTGGCAATATCACAGTTAGCAATACAGGTGTACATAAAGATGAAATTTACAGAATCGTAGAGCAACAGAATCCTAACTATGGCTACTGTTAGCAGTACAATAATAATACAGTAATGATAAGTGGCAGCAGAGGACAGGGGGCAGGTCGGCGCAGCCACAGATCAGATGTTCAGCTCTGGAGCCACAGGTATCTGTAGACAGGTACAGAGAGAGAGACCAGAGAGAAACAAGCACAGCACTAGGGGAGAGAGGACACAGAGTTAATGGTTAATCTGTGATGGTTTACAGATGAGAGATTGGGTTTGAGGAGAGAGAGAGAAGAGGAGTGTGGAGACAATCATGGAATGTCCCCCAGCAGCCTCGGCCTATAGCAGCATAACTAAGGGATGGCATGAAGGGGTAGTTTTGACTATGGGTTTAGTTGTCATAATAACTAGAACTAGCTGTAAGCTTTGTCGAACATGAAGGTTTTTAGCTTTACTTTAAAAGTAGAGAGGGTGTCTGCCTCCCAAACCCAAACTGGCAGCTGGTTCCACGGGAGAGGTGCCTGATAGCTAAAGGCTCTGCCTCCCATTCTACTTTTGGAAATTCTGGGAACCACAAGCAAACCTGCACTCTGGGAGCAAAGCGATCTGTTGGGGTAATAGGGACTTAGCATCTCATTGACGTACAATAGAGCTTGACCATTAGGGGCCTTGTAGGTAAGTAGGAGGACATCAGAAGACTTCCCGAAACAAACTCGGTTTTCATCAAATTCATCCAGATCCACATCATCCTCAGTTGGAAACTTGATTCTAACAGCTTTTGTTAAGATATGCCAACTGTCCCTATCAGTGCTATTTGATTGAGTGCATTTCACTGTTCTGAGTTGAAGAACCACATTCAGTGTGTATTGTCTAAATCCAAAGATTTACTGAAACCAAACTTGAAATTCCTTCATATTTATCCACATCGATCCACACTATTCTCAGTCTGAAATTTGATTGTAAGGATTCTTAGGAAATGCCAGCTGTCACTATAAGTGCTATTGGAATGAGTACCTTTTAATGTTCTGACTTGAAGCATATTTAATGTGTATTTCCTCATTTAGCAGAAATACTGAGTCCAAACTCTGTTTTCATCATTTTTTTCCAGATACACAATATTGTCAGCTGTAAACTTGATTCTAAGAGCACTTGTTAGGAAATGCCAGACGTTGGTAAGTGCCATTTGAATGACTGCATTGTACTGTTGTGTGTTGACGAAGCACATTCAGTGTGTAATCATTACATCAAAAGACTTTCTGAAACCAAACTCTATTTTCATCAAATTTATCCAGATCCACACTATTCTCAATTGGAAACTAACAGCTTTTGTTAAGATATGACATATTTTACTCTCAGTGCTTGTCATGGATAAGTAAAGCTGGTCATGTTTAGTTCCTATTTTGTGCATATGTATTGTCTCGTGCCTTCATGTTTTATTTTGAAAATATTAACTTTCCTCTCGTTTCAGGTGGCTTGCCCTTCCCCTCGTGCCACTGGTCTGATTGTCTTCCCCGCCCTAATTGTTTCCACCTGTTCCCCTAATCCTGGCATGTATACGAGTCCGCTTCTTCCCCCGTCTTGTGCCAGTTCATCGTGTCAGTTTTCGTCCGACCACTAGCATCCATGTTCTTGTTCGTGCTCCTTGATCTGGCTTCCTTTGAAAATTATTGATTGCTTGCTTCGAGAATTTCTTTGTTATTTTGTTACTAATTAAGAATCTATTTTTCCTCAAAACAGAGATTTGTTGTTAGTAGAATTTTTCCCTCAACAGAGTTTTTCTTGTCAGACTGTTTTTCCTCGATCGAGTGATTTTGTTTTAATAAACTCTTGCTATAGTTAAGTTCCTGATTTTGAGTCGTGCTTTTGGGTTCCCCGATCTGCTGTGTCAGTGCTATTTGAGTGCATTTCAATGTTCTATGTTCCTGGAGCACATTCAGTGTGTATTTTCAAATCCAAAGATTTACTGAACCAAACTCCATTTTCCTTCACATGTATCCAGATCCACGCTATTCTCAGTTTGAAACTTTATTCAACTTTATACAGTTTAACAGCAGAACAGAATCCTAACTATGGCTATTATTATCAGTACAATAACAACAATGATAATAGTAATATAATAATAAGAAACTGTAGCAGTGGTCAGTGAATAGGTAGGAGGATCCAGGCCACAGATCAAATGTATTAATTTCCACAAGACGTGAGAGAGAGAGAGAGAGAGAGAGAGAGAGAGAGAGAGAGCACAAAGTTAATGACGTAGAAATGGTTTACAGATGTAAGAATGGATCTGAGGACATAGAGAGGAGAGAAGTGTGGAGATGATCATAGGACATCCCCAGTAGCCTAGGCCTATAGCAGCATAACTGAGGGATGGCATTAAGAAGTAATTGTGACTGCCTTAGTTATAATAATAACTAAAGCTAACACTGGGTGTAAGCTCTGTCACACAGGAAGGTTTTAAGCTCAATTTTAAAAGTAGAGGGGGTGTCTGCTTCCCAAACCCAAACTGGCAGCTGGTTTTACAGGAGAGGTGCCTTGTAGCTAAAGGCTCTGCCAATCTATTTTTGGAAATTCTGGAAACCACAAGCAAACCTGCACTCTGGGATTGAAGTGATCTGTTGGTGTATATGTAATAAGCATGTCATTGATATATAATGGATCTTGGCCATTAAAGGCCTTGTAAGTAAGGAGAAGGATTTGAAAATCTCTTCTGGACTTAACACACAACTAATACTGGAGAAATATAGTCTTGTTATGGTCCTTTGAGCTGGAGACTGAGCCACATTCTACACAGTGACCAAATGGCTGATTCATGGACTGCAGAGACTGATGGCTTTATGCCTAATGAGCCCACTAATGATGGTCAGGGTCCTTCTGAGTACATGGATGGATTCCAAGCTGAAATAGACTGAACTCAACCCTCAGCCCTCAACCCTAAAACATCACCTAAACCATCTACATCTGTTCAACAAACAGAGCCTTGCCTGTAACTTAACCCACTATTGCCCACTTCTCATATAGAGTACCAAATCCCCTTGCCATCAGAATCCTCTGAAATATTATTTCAACCTCTCACAAAGCCAATTAGCCTAGGGGCCAGACCTAAAAGACAAAGACGGCCTCCCAACTACTATGGGATTCATATGCCACAGCACAAGGCATCTACAGGATCTGACAAGGCCTTTGATAATTTTTCCCTTTCTGTCCAGGCTCTAGTAGGAACCTTGTTGTCCCTGGAGGGCCCCAATGGGTCTGAATTGAGATGTGGCTCTCATGTTGATAGGCTCCTTAGTAAACGTCCTGCGAAGTACAGAGATGGATTTGTTGAGCATTGTATTAATCATGGTATTCTGACTGGACAGGCAAAATAAACTTATTCCCTCCTTGATTTATCAGTTTGGCTACAGTCAAAATCAAGAGCCAAATGCATATCAGAGAGAGCAGTTGAGCTTCACAAACAGGAGAAACAACGAACTGGGAAGGAACGCCAGCCCTCCAAACAAGTCTCTTTGGTGTACTTGTCAGCATCTGAGACAGACAGCACATGGAGAGTCTTTAATAAAAAAAGGTAACCTGTTGCAGCACTTCTGGGACTGATGTGCCTGGAGCTACATTTTTTGATTTGCTGTAGATAGATGACTGAGGGGATTATTGTCCGTCTACACCACACACACACACACACACACTACTGCCCCAGTAGGTAGTCCCTGAATTTGCTCCAGTAGGTAGTTCCAGCTAGCATATGCAATGGGTTTCACCTTACCCTCCTGCTCTTGAGAGAGTACAGCACCCAGTCCACTGTAGCTGGAATCCACCTCCAAGATGAAGGGCAATGAGAAGTTAGCATAGGCCAGGACGGGAGCAGACACCAACCTTCTTTTCAAGCCCTCGAAGCCCTGCTCACACACCTCCGTCCATGCAACAGGAAGGCTTGCTTCTGATGGTTTCCGGGATTTTGTGCCAGTCAGTAGAGCCACCGGGCAATGTAAAGGGGCTGCTAGCTTGGCAAACCCCTCAACAAAACGTCTGTAATAGCTGGCAAATCCTAGAAAAGAGTGCAACTCTGACACATGGTTAGGCCTTGACCACTTTGCAACAGCCTTGATTTTTGTCAGAATCAGTGGCTACACCTTCTCTGGAAATGACATGACCCAAGTAGCTCACCTAGAATGAACACTTCTCCAACTTGACTTTGAGTCCTTCCTGTTACAGGCGGCCCAGTACAGCATCCAGGCGCTGGGCATGCTCTGTCACAGTAGCCAAAAAAACATCATCATCCAAATACAACAACAATGATTGACCATGCTGGTCCCCAAAGATTCTTTCCATCATCTTTGAAAAGTGCTAGGGGCATTGCACAAACCAAAAGGCATCCGATTCCACCCAAACTGCCCGAAAGGGGTGCAGAATGCTTTGCCTTGTCCTTTTCGATGACAGGCGGTATCCAGCAGCCAGGTCCAAGGTGGAGAACCAGTGGGCCCCTGATAAAGTATCAAGGGACTCTTCAATACAGGGCAAGGGAAATGCATCCTTGCAAGTCTTACTGTTCAGAAGCCAATAGTCCATACACAACCAGAGGTTGCCATCTTTCTTTTTCACAAGCACAATAGGAGAGGCAAAGGGGCTACTACTTTCTCTGATGACCTGTGCATCCAAAAGTTGGCAAATGTGGGCCTTCACTGCCTCATACTCTGAAGGCGGAATACGCCGATAACGCTGGCACACTGGCACGTCATCTAGTAATGGGATGTCATGAGAAATGAGGTTAGTACACCCTAAATCTCCCTCATAGGCTGAAAAGACCTCGCTGTATTTCTGCAGTAGCAGCCTAACCTGACACTGCTCTTCCTGGGTGAGTGCTGTTAAATCAACTGCAGCAATCTTATCCTGCACTAAACTTGTGGTAGCCTGTGAAGAAACAGTAACTGTTACTCCCTCCTCCCCAAGGTTAGCAGGTGAGTTAACAAGGTAGGCCTCACTTACAGTACCTAGAACTGTCAGAGGGTACAGTACAACTTCCTGGGCACCTACATTGACAATGGGGAGGTACATAGTACCTTTACTCATGTGAACGAGAGCTGGAGACGCCAATAGCCCAGCAGACAAGCCACTGCTAAGGGGCTCAAACAAAATCTGATCTGACAGATGTTGGGGACCTGTGACTGCCAACATTTTCATAGTACCCCTGGGGATTCTGCAAACCCGCCCCCCTTTTATCCTTACACAACCTGATGGTTCAGGGGGGTCTTTAACCTGAACCTAATGACACTGTTGAAGGGCCTGTTGAATGGGAGTGGGAGCCTGCAACACAGAAGGTAAGTTAAAGAGAGCAGTCCCATGTTGCACAAACAACTCCCGGTAACACTTTTATGATGTGCATTCCCAGTACACCAGGGACTGAGGACACACTGTGTGCGGGGTCTCTGACTATCAACACCCCCTGCTTTGTAATAGTTTTGCTACAAAGCTGCACATCCAATTCTAGATAGCCCACATATGGTATTGCTAACCCATTAGCGGTGCTTAACCGTAGCCAATGACAAGACTGGAGTTTTTCTGGGCCCCGAGGTTCAAAGTGCTGCATAAAGAAACTCTTGGTTATAGTTGACACCATTGATCCAGTGTCTACTAAGCAGGGAACCCCCACCCCTCCCATTAGTACAGAAATGTTTGAACATAGAGATACCAATCTCTCATTAACTAGCAGCCAAACTTGAGCCAGAGGAGCCCCCACCTGAACTTTGGTTCAACAGTTCAGGGGGGTGGGCCTGTGGATATTCTCATTCATCCAGGTCATAGTTATCTCAAGGAAATTGAATCCAACGCAGCTGGACTTGGTTATATATCTTTGAAGACGTTTCACCTCTCATCCAAGAGGCTTCACCAGTTCATGCTCATTGGACTAGGCTGGACATTTTCTTTATTTGTCGACACAGAGCTGTTTGTCTCAGTGCTGTGACCAGTGTGTCTCCATCATCTCTGTGTAAATACACAGTGAAACGGGCTGGTTTCATATTTGGAAGTTAAAGTCTCCTGTTGCTTTTCATTTCACTCAGCGTTAATTCAAAGATTGTTGATTTCACTCGCTCTGTTTCCAGCTCTGCTGTAATCAATTAAAAGAAATATTAATCTCTATTTAAACACATCACATTATAATGTAAAATACAATTAGACATATGAATAAGATTTGCATGTTAAAGCTAATAATGTATGATCACTTGTAAATGTCTGACGCACAGGCATGCACTCCTGTAAATGGCCATAATGTTACTCACGAGCATCTACTGGTTAAAAACATTATTTGCAGCCTCACATTGTTTTCGATACATTATCACTATCATTATTTAATATATGCTGTATAATAATTGTATTTAATGATGTTATAATTACAGTGTTTGTGTATTTTCTATGTTTGCTGTCACAGAGCTGTTTGTCTCAGTGCTCAGGGCCAGTGTGTCTCCACCATCACTGTGTGTAAATACACAGTGAAACAGGCTGGTTTCATATTTGACACATATGTTTGACATGTGCTTGAACTTCTCCCCCTCAGATGGTGTGGACCACATCACAGGACGCCCTGCTGACGATGACCCCCCTGCTGAAGTCATCATGATCATCGCGGACGAAGAAGACCAGAGGTTAGTTAAGAGAGATGAATCATATTAACAGATATTTATGTGTATATTTATTTTGAATATTTTATATTTTTAATATATCTTCTTTATTATTTAATTAGAACAGACAAAGGTCTGTTAACAGTTACTCTTACATTATCATTGATGTCAGTCATTAATTAATTACCTTTTTTCATAACCATGTCTAACTTAACTTACTTACTAATTCAGTAATAATTAACTCCTCTGTGTTCCACTGTATTTGACTTGATGGCAGTGTAGATGGTTCCTCCAGACTAAGGTACATTAACAACAACATTGTTTTCATGTTTCATCTCAGTTAGTTACTATATCGGTACTAACAAACTGCTCTCCGTTGGACTGTTGTCTATTCCTCTTTATGCAGGTGCAGATGCTTAATTCAGAGATTGTTGATTTCACTCACTCTGTTTTCCACTTTCTGTCTTTACACACGGCGTCTACTTCCCAGCGTGAAGCGACCACGGAAGACTGAAGCTCCACATCTGGGATCTCCATGACGATGGAGTAGATTCGGGGCAGACCAGATGGACGGAGGAGTCCAGGAGCAGCTGGAGAGCGCTGGTCACCTTTCATTCAGTGGGCTCAGTGAGTAAACTCCTCAGTGAGACTATAAGTGAGTGAGTGAGTGAGTGAGTGAGTGAGTGAGTGAGTGAGTGTGAGTCACATGAAGCCTCTTCAGTCTATTTCTCTTCTCATTGTGTTATTGGAGGTGACAGTCTTCAGTCCACATGCCAATAATGCAAAGCTTGTATAGTTGTGTCCACAACATCTTCCTGACTTGTTTTTCTGTCTCACAGGACACAACTCCTCTGGGTCTGTGACCCTTCTGGAGCAGCTGAGTGTCATGGATTAATTTAATAGTCAAGCTTGTGTTGTTTTGGTTTCTGTCTTGTCTTGTCACTTCCTGTTTTATTGTGAAAGATCTAACTTCCCTCTCGTTTCAGGTGGCTTGCCCTTCCTCTCGTGTTTCCTGCCTGTCTGATTGTCTTCCCCGACCTGATTGTCTCCACCTGTTCCCCATTTCCTCTTGTGTATAAAAGTCTGCATCTCCCCCTGTCTCGTGCCAGTTCGTCGTGTCATGTGTACCGAGAACCAGTGTCCTGACCTGTCTTGTGATCCTGCTCTGTTTAGTCTCCAAGTCTGTTTGTGAGTTTTTTTGGTTTCTGACTTTGTTTGCCCTTTTGTTCTAGCCTCGTTATCAAGTGATTTTTTTGTTACATGCCCTTGCAGCTTTTTGGTTTCAGTTTTTGCCTCACTCGGAGTGATTTTCTGTTTTTTGCTTCAGCGTTTTTCAGCTTCTGGTTTTGTTCCGTATGATAATTTGTTACTTTGTTGTACTGCCTCAAGTTGAGTGATTTTCCTTTACTTTGATAATAAACCTTTTAAACTTGCCTTTGAGTTTCGAGTCGTGCACTTGGGTTCTGAACTGATCTTGTCACTGAGAACGGATGCCCACCCAGCCATCATCCCAGGAAGCCCTGGCACCACAGCAGACTGCCGAGCCGCTCTCAGTCCCCTATCTGCTTCCAGGCACCGAGCAGGGTCTGAAGACCCCGTCCATCCACCAAGACCACTGACACCGCCCTCTACACCCAGCAGCCAAGAGGATGAAGAGTGCCGCTCCAGCACAGAGGACGCTGTTACCATCAGCGTCCTCTGTGTCGGTGGCCCCACACACACACTCACTTGTGTGCACACACATGCACACACAGACACACACACTGATAGCAGCACATTACCCTGCTTGTACTGTTAGCACTGTGAGCTGTAGGTGACTAAACCAGAGGTAATATTAACAAAAGTAGTTTTGAAAGTTTTAATATCACTTAGTTATTATTTTAATGATTACACTGGGGAACAATTTGAAAAAAAATTTCTGTTGAGTTAGATTTTTATGCTGATTAAAACTAAAATTGGCATGCTGATTCCAAAATTGCAGTCAGTTTTTTTTCTAGCAAGTTTTTTCTCCACAGCTTACCCTCCAGATAAGCAAAATTCCACTGATTAGCTGTAGTAGTAGTAGTGTACATATGATGGCTGACTATTGTTGGAGCATCAAACGCGATAGTCCTCAAGTTGAACACTCCAGAAAGAGCTATAAACATAAATTTTTACCTTAACTACTTGCACACAATTATAATTACAGTAGCCATATCCTTTGTAAAAACATAATACTGTTAAACATTGCAGTCATGCCTGTTTCTTTCATATTTCATTGTATGTCAATATTTGAAATTTTTTATAAAACAAGCACATATCTGTTAAGTACAGTATTTTTCATATGTTTTAAGAAAACAGGGATCCTATAGTTCAAAAACTTGACATGATAGAGAAAAACTGAGATCAGTTTTGGATTCCGCACCCAAAAATTAGTTAGCGCCCTGATCCACTCTCGTTATTCTGCCCTGTCTTGTTCCTAGTTTTGCTGTAAATTTTGAAAAAAATTCACCTTAATAACTAGGAGGACCAGCTCTCCTTCCTTCATCAGGGGATTAAGGAGCTGGCCGGTAACCAGGAGGTTTTTAAGGCGGCCATGACATCCCAGGTAGGAGTCCTGGCTCTTTGCCTAGCAGCCTTTTTGGTTCTAGTTTCACTTATTGAGTTTAATTTGCTACTTTGTGTTTTTCTTCGTTTTGAGTGATTTTGATTTGTACTTTTGTAAATAAACCTTTTAAACTGTTCCTGGTCTCAGAGTCATGCAATTGGGTTCAGTATTGGTCTTGTCAACCAAGGTACGTTAACAATTAATGATAATATTAACACATATTTAAAGTCTCCTGTTGGTCTTCATTTCACTCACTCTGTTTTCCACTTTCTATCTTTACACACATGCCGTCCACTTCCCAGGGTGTAACAACCACGGAAGACTGAAGCTCTACATCCAGGATTTCCATGACGACGGAGAAGATGCGGAGCAGATGAGGAAGATGGCTGGTGACTGGCTGTGCTGGTCCTTGCATCCCAATCAGTGAGGAGACTGCTGTTGCCATCAGATTCTTCTTTGATGGTGGATTTGATGGTGGACACTCATCTCACACACACACACACACAGACACACATTATGATCTGCACCATAGTTTGACAGTCATCAGTCATCAGTCAGACAGCCTTGGTGGTTGTTGTGTTTTTCGATAAATAAATAATAAATAACCCTAAAACAAAAACATTTGACATCATTTTAACAGGGAAGAAATGAGTTAACCACCAGTTAGTGAAGAAGTGAGGAACAAATGAGGAAGAACTTGATTACTGCTGACTTATTCTTAGCTACTTCCCAATGCATGTGTAAATGAGGACGACATGGCAGATAATGATGAGTCACAACAGACTGGAGGATTCTATATTGCTGAATCATGAGGTCATGATCAATTTATTAATATCTGTTTCTGATTTCATTCATACACTGAGCAGAGCTAAATTACAGGTCAACAAAAATCAAGATAATGAGGTTTGGTTCAACTTTGGTTCAACCACAAGGTCCAGATTTATTCTAATGAGCAAAAAATGAGTCTGTGGGAAAGTGAAATCAGGTTAAATGCAGGTTAAATGAATACTGTCAGCTGAGCTCGCAGCTTTTTGAATATGAATAAAAGCTACACCTTTTGACATGACGTTCATATAATTCAAGTGCATGTTGTCTAATTGAGCTGTTATCGGCATGTTGGTGGCATTAGATATTGTCTGATTACAGTATACTTTAGTGGTAGGAATAGAACAGAGTCTCATTGCAGCATGTGGTGGATCTGATGTAAGACTAATTCAATTCAATTCAATTTTATTTATATAGCGCCAATTCACAACAAAAGTCATCTCAGGGCACTTTACAAACAGAGCAGATCTAGACCACACTCATTACTATTAATTACACCCAACAGTTCCACCATGAGCAAGCACTTGGCAACAGTGGCAAGGAAAAACTTCCTTTTAACAGGCAGAAACCTTGGGCAGGTCCTGGATCAGGGTGGACGGACATCTGCCCTGACCGGTTGGGGGGAAAGAGAGAGCGACAGAGAGAGAGACAGGAGGGGCGATAGAGAGAGAGGATACACCTTGTCACAGACAGAGATACAGGAGTACATAACTTTACATGAAACTAACAGAATGGTAGAACAACAGAATCCTAACTATGGCTACTGTTAGCAGTACAATAATAATACAGTAATGATAAGTGGCAGCAGAGGACAGGGGACAGGTCGGTGGAGCCACAGATCAGATGTTCAGCTCTGGAGCCACAGGTATCTGTAGAGAGGTACAGAGAGAGAGACCAGAGAGAAACAAGCACAGCACTAGAGGAGAGAGAGGACACAGAGTTAATGGTTAATCTGTGATGGTTAAAATCAGTTAGAGGAGAGAGAGAGGAGAGTGAAGTGTGGAGACAATCATAGCCTCGGCCTATAGCAGCATAACTAAGGGGAGGCATGAAGGGGTAGTTTTGACTATGGGTGTAGTTGGCATGGTAACTAGAACTAGCTGTAAGCTTTGTTGAACAAGAAGGTTTTAAGCTTTACTTTAAAAGTAGAGAGGGTGTCTGCCTCCCAAACCCAAACTGGCAGCTGGTTCCACAGGAGAGGAGCCTGATAGCTAAAGGCTCAGCCTCCTATTCTACTTTTGGAAATTCTGGGAACCACAAGCAAACCTGCACTCTGGGAGCGAAGTAATCTGTTGGGGTAATAGGGACTTAGCATCACATTGAAGTACAATGGAGCTTGGCCATTAAGGGCCTTGTAGGTAAGAAGAAGGACTTTAAAATCTATTCTGGACTTTACAGGGAGCCAATGAAGAGAAGCTAAAAGTGGAGAAATATGATCTCTCTTGCTAATTCCCATCAGAACCCTCGCAGCAGCATTTTGGATGAGCTGGAGGCCTCGCAGTGAGCTAGTCGGACAACCTGACAACAAGAAATTACAGTAGTCCAGCCTTGAGGTAACAAATGCATGGACTAGATACTCCTAATCTTAGCTATGTTGCACAAGTGAAAGAAGGCAGTCCTAGTGACCTGCTTAATATGGGACTGATAGGACATATCCTGGTCAAATATGACCCCCAGGTTCCTCACGGTAGAACTGGAGGCCAGGGTAACACCATCCAAAGTGAGGTCAGATAACCTGTCTCTGAGGTGTTTAGGCCCAAACAAAATCACCTCAGTTTTGTCTGTATTCAGAAGTAAAAAATTATAAGTCATCCAGGCCTTAATGTCTGTCAGACATGTCTGGAGTCTGACTAATTGATCCGTTTCTTCTGGCTTCATAGATAAATATAGCTATGTATCGTCAGCGTAGCAGTGGAAATTTATGTTGTGTTTCCTAATAATGTTGCCTAGGAGAAGCATGTATAGGGTGATCAACAATGGTCCAAGCACAGAACCCTGTGGAACTCCATGATTAACCATTGTGTGCACGGATGAGTCGTTATTGACATGGACAAACTGGAATCTGTCGGATAGATAAGATTTAAACCAGCTTAGTGCTGTTCCTTTAATCCCAATGACTCTCTAGTAGGATATCGTGATTGATGGTGTCAAATGCAGCACTGAGGTCTAGCAGGACAAGTATAGAGATGAGGCCATTGTCAGATGCTTCCACTTCCGGGCGCTACATGAGTGGCAACCTATTGCAGTAACTCCTGACTGTATTGTCTGTTTTTTGGCTTTTTTTGGCTTTTTTGGTTATCTCCTCTTTCTTTTCTTTCTACTGCATTATTTGTGACCACATCACCATGGACCTTGCCCACTTTCGCCATGTTTTCGTGTTTTTCCTGCTGTTTTTATCACTTTTTGTGATGTGGGGCCACACTGAGCACTCAGGCATGGCCATTGTTTACACCCGTGATCAGCTGCTTGCGCTCTCCAAAACAGCGCTATTGGCTGGACCCAGGCCTGAGCTCCCCAAGGAGCTGAGGAGGAGATGCCGTGGGTGCAGATCCGGGGCTAAACTGAGAGCGAGGCGGAGGAGATTTAAACTATCAGGCCCGTTGATCATAATGGGGAACGTGAGATCGCTGTGCAATAAGACGGACAAGCTGTGTGCGCTGGTTCGGACCCAGAGGGAGTACCGGGAGAGCAGCGTAATGTTCCTCACGGAGACTTGGCTGCACTCCGACTTGCCCGACCACTGTGCATGCATACCCGGCTTCAGGGTTTTTTGGGCGGACAGAGACGCTACGACGAGCGGTAAGAAGAAAGTAGGGGGGGATTGCAGTGTATGTGAATGACAGATGGTGCAATCCCAGACATGTTACTGTGAAGGAGCGGCTCTGTTCCCCTGACATTGAACTTTTGGTATGCGTCCATACTATTTGCCACGGGAATTCTGTGTTTACATCCCACCGTCAGCTGACCAGACGGCAGCAAGTGATATAATACACACCACTGTCGCCAGGTTACAATCACGACACCCTGAAGCTTTTGTGGCCATCACTGGTGATTTTAATCACACAAATCTGGACTCAACCCTCCCAACTTTTCATCAGTTTGTTGATTGCAGTACACGTGACAACAGGACACTGGACCTTCTGTATACTAATATCAAGGAGGCATACAGTGCCACCGACCTGCCCCCACTTGGCAGATCAGACCACAATCTAGTGCAGTTAACACCTCAGTATGTTCCTGCAGTTCAAAGGCAGCCTGTCTCCACAAGGACTGTGAGGAGGTGGACTCAGCATTGCAGTGAAGCACTGCAGGACTGCTTTGACTGTACTGACTGGAATGTGCTCTGTGAGCCTCATGGGGATGACATTAACAGCATCACTGACTACATTAGGTTCTGTGAGGATACCACCATCCCAACCCGGACTGTACGCTGTTTCCCAAATAACAAACCCTGGATCACCAGTGAACTGAAGAAGCTCCTGAATGAAAAAAGAGAGAGCCTTCAGGTCTCGTGACAAGGGTGAGTTGAAAAGGGTACAGCAAGAACTTAAGGTGAAACTGAGGGGGTGCAAGGAGGCCTATAGGATGAAGCTGGAGAACAGTCTTCAGCAGAATAACTCCAGGAATGTGTGGAGGGGCATGAGACTGATAACAGGCCTCAAGATGAAGGATCATTAGCTTGGGGGTGGCCTGGACAGAGCCAACAAGCTGAACATGTTCTTTAACAGGTTCAGCACAGGACCCCCTGCTGGGCCCTCCCACACAGGATCAGACCTCCTCACACCCTCTCAGACACCACCCAAACACATGCCCTCTATCACCCCAACCCCAACACTACTGAGCACTCCAGATACTTACCCCCCAACCTCCACCCTTACACAGACGACCACACTCCCCCACATGACTATGGAACCAACCTCCACCCCTACACAGACGACCACACTCCCCCACATGACTGTGACGGTGAGCCAGGTGAGGAGACAGCTGGAGAGACTCCAACAATGCAGGGCTGCAGGCCCTGATGGCATCAGCCCCAGGGTCCTGAAGTCCTGTGCTGCTCAGCTGTCTTTTGTCCTGCAACATATCTTCAACCTGAGTCTGTTGCAGGAAAGGATACCGGTGCTGTGGAAGACATCATGCATAGTACCAGTCCCTAAGCAGACCACCTCATCTGGTCTAAATGACTTTAGACCAATTGCCCTTACCTCACATGTCATGAAGGTACTGGAGAGACTGGTTTTGGCTCACCTTGGACCCCTGGTGAAACCAGCTTTAGACCCACTCCAGTTTGCCTACCAGCCCCATATTGGTGTGGATGATGCTGTTACCTATCTGCTGCAGCGTGCTCACTCTCACCTGGATGGTAGAGGTGGCACTGTGAGAGTCATGTTCTTTGATTTCTCCAGTGCCTTTAATACCATCCAACCTTTTTGCTTAAGTGAGAAGCTGATCAGGATGGGTGTCAGTTCATCCACTGTCTCCTGGATCGCTGACTATCTGTCAGATAGGCCACAGTTTGTGCGTCTGGCAGACTCACTGTCTAATGTGGTGGTCAGTAATACAGGGGCTCCTCAGGGGACTGTCTTGTCTCCATTCCTGTTCACCCTGTACACCTCTGACTTTCAGTATAAGATTGAGTCATGCCACCTGCAGAAGTTCTCTGACAACTCTGCAGTGGTGGGATGTAGCTTTCCATCTTTTCCATCTTTTCCCATCAGAAAGTTTCCTGCCGCCCTCCCTGACCTGTTTCATGTGTTGCGGACGCAGGAAAATACTGAGTGTTCCCAGGACGTGAGCTGAGCGCCGGTAACGTATTGCGTCACTTCCTGTTGTTGTCTTTGCACTGTGGTGGATTGTAGCGTGCTCTAGCGTCGTCAACTATTAAAACATTTCTGGTTTAAAACATTTAATTTCACTGCGGTGATTCGTAAATTGTGGCATTGGTGCACATACCTTTGCTAAACACCTGTTTCACACAGCTTTTTGGGGATTTTACTCTTCCTTTCCACTTTTCCCCTCTGGTTAGCTTGTTCGATCACTAGCAATGGCTGCTCTCTCTTCCCCTGCTTCTCCTCTGTTTTGCTCTGTGTGCGGGATGTATAGTTACTCCTCGACCTCCTTTAATGATAATGACATGTGTACTAAATGTAGCATTCTTATAACTTTGGAGGCGAGGCTTAAGGAAGTAGAGGCACGGCTCCGCATCATTGAAAGCCCCCCTGTAGCGTTAGCTAGCCAGTCCCCAGTAGCCGGTGGGGACCTGCCCAGCGTAGCCTCCACTAGCGATCCTAGGGTAGCTCCCGTTAGCCGTCCCCCAGCAGCTCCCGAGCAGCCGGGAAGCCAGGGTGGCTGGGTGGCAGTCCGAAGGAAATGTAGCCCGAAACAACGGCCCGCGGTTCACCACCAACCGCTTCATGTTTCTAACAGATTTTCCCCACTCAGCGACACACCCGCTGACAGAAAGACTCTGGTTATTGGCAGCTCTATTTTGCGCAATGTGAAGTTGGAGACGCTGGCGACCACAGTTAAATGCATCCCCAGGGCCAGAGCGGGCGACATTGAATCCTATGTGAAACTGTTGACTAAGGATAAACGTAGATTCAATAAAATTGTTATTCATGTCGGCGGAAATGACATCCGGTTACGGCAGTCGGAGGTCACTAAAATTAACATTGAGTCGGTGTGTAAGTTTGCTAAAACAATGTCGGACTCCGTAGTTTTCTCTGGACCCCTGCCCAATCTGACCAGTGACGACATGTTTAGCCACATGTCGTCTTTCTATCGCTGGCTGTCAAGGTGGTGTCCAGCAAACAACGTGGCCTAGATAATTAGAAACCATTTTGGGGAAAACCTGGTCTCATTAGGAGAGACGGTATTCATCCTACTTTGGATGGAGCAGCTCTCATTTCTAGAAATATGGCAAAATATATTAAAACCTGACAAACCAGAGCAGAGACCAGGCGGCAGAGCTGCAGTCCTACACGCTTCTCTGCAGTTTCCTTAGAGCTGTCACCCTCCCAAGACCACCACTACCCCCAGTTTCCTATAGAGACTGTGTCTGTCCCTCGTCCACCCAAACTACCTGGGGCAAAAAATTCAAGAGGTATTATTCATAAAAACCTCACAAGAATTAATACCACCAGGTTACCTGGACCTAAACACACCACAATAAAATGTGGATTATTAAATATCAGATCTCTCTCGTCTAAATCCCTGTTAGTAAATGATTTGATTACCGATCATTGCATTGATTTATTTTGTCTTACTGAGACCTGGCTGCAGGAGGAAGAATACGTTACATACGTCACATTAATCAGCATATTCCTCGAAGCACAGGCCGAGGAGGAGGAGCGGTAGCAATCTACCACTCAGGTTTATTAATCAATCCCAGACCTAAGCCTGGGTTTAAAACGTTTGAGTCCCTCACTCTCTGCCATCCTAACGATAGGTCAGAGAAACCAGTTCTGTTTGTGGTTGTGTATCGTCCGCCTGCTGCTTATTCAGAGTTTTTATCTGAATTCCCTGACTTCTTATCTCAACTAGTGCTCAGCTCAGATAAAGTAATCATAGTGGGTGACTTCAACATTCATGTAGATGACACCAATGACAGCCTTAGGAATGATTTAACTCAGTATTAGACTCAATTGGTTTTTCTCAAAACGTTAACAAACCAACTCACTGCTTTAATCTAGACCTGCTCTGTTTGTAAAGTGCCCTGAGATGACTTTTGTTGTGAATTGGCGCTATATAAATAAAATTGAATTGAATTGAATTGTCTCAGCGCTGTGGCCAGCGTGTCTCCACTGTCTCTGTGTGCGCACGCGCAGTGAAACAGGCTGGCTTCACATTTGACACATATGCTTGACGTGTGCTTCTTCCTTCTTCTTCTTCCCCCTCCCCTGCGGTGTGCACCACATCACGGGACGTCCTGCTGACGACGACCCCCCCCCCGAAGTCATGGTGATCATCGCGGACGAAGAAGACGACGTCACAGCCTACATCTGGTCTGACAACCACACGCTCACACAGACACGCAACACTGACACGAGGAGACACGCACGCTTATGCAACACTGACACGAGGAGACACGCACGAAACACTGACACGAGGGGACACGCACGCTCCTGCAGACACGCAACACTGACACGAGGAGACACACACACACTGTTGGCAGTACGCTGCCCTGCTTGTACTTTAGGCACTCTTAGCTTACTAAAGCAGAGGTTAGTTAGGAGATATATTTATATGTGTGTGTATTCATTTTGAATATTTAATATTTTTACCATCTCTTCTTTATGACTTCACTGAATATGAACTTCACTCTCGTTGGTTTATCATTTGTTTGTTGTAAGTGTAGACGATGGTTCCTGTGATTCTTTGTGCTTCTTGACGCACGTGGAGCAGCACGCGTTACGTCTCGCATTCGGCTGATGTTCAGAGTCTCGTCCACGTTTTCTCACGTCCGCTGTTGTCTAATTGTCCTGTCGCGGCACTATCGCTCACGGAAAAGTGGCCTGACTCGTGCGTAAAAGCGCGTCAAAGAGTGTGTCTACGCCTCGCGCTTCATTAAGCTATGACAAAGCCTTACTCACTTGCACCATATGATTAAAAACCTAGTTATTTGAGGCCAAACAGTATTTCAGACATATTATTACTCTTATTGTTTAATATATGCCTTTTAGTGATTCTTGCATTTATTATTATGTGTCATTTTGTAACACTGATAGTGTTGATACATTTTCTTTATTTGTCGACACAGAGCTGTTGGTCTCTGCACTGTGGCCAGTGTGTCTCCATCATCTCTGTGTGTAAATGAAAAAAAAGTGAAACGGGCTGGTTTCATATTTGACATATAGGTTTGACGTGTGCTTGAACTTCTCCCCCTCAGATGGTGTGGACCGTGGACGTCCTGCTGACGATGACCCCCCTGAAGTCATTGCGATCATCGCGGGTGAAGAAGAGGACATCACAGTCTACATCTGTTCTGACTATCAACAGCTCACGCACACTCACGCAGACACACAACACTGACACGAGGAGACACGCACGCTCACGCAGACACGCAGCACTGACACAAGGAGACACACATGCTCACGCAGCACTGACACAAGGAGACACGCACGCTCACGCAGACACGCAACACTGACGCAAGGAGACACGCACGCTCACGCAACACTGACATAAGGAGACACACACGCTTATGCAGACACGCAACACTGACACAAGGAGACACGCACGCTCCTGAGCACCTGCCTGCCTGTGGCAGTTGGGCCTGAGCTGGACATCATCTCTGCAGGTAAGACACGTTTCTATTGATTTGATCGCTTTCTTTCATTCATTCACGTCAGTGCATCACGACACACAGGCGGATTCAACGCGGCGGCGCACGCTCCTCTGCACGTGGGGCCCTGAGTTGGTTTGTTTCCCAGCCAGACCTGTTGCGTTCAGTCATCACACACTTTGGATATTGTGGTTATATGCGTTTTTACTTTGGACGCACAGTAGATGGTTGATTTGATTTGATGGTTGACTTGATTTGATCGCTTTCATTCATTCATTCGTCCCTCCAAACCCTTAAAAGCGTCATTAGGACAGAAACAGCGGAGCGTTTGCAGTTTTAAGGTGGGCGCGTTGTTAGTAGGCCCGTTGGAAAAGCAGTGATTTGGTGAAAACAGACTGTCTGGGTGCAACGTGATTATTTGATGGAGAGAATGTCCTGAATTTGCCGGGACAGGCGTGGGCTCTTGGCGATGATTTGAACACGTTGGTATCTTTCAAAAAATGCTCGAAATGTATTTTTTTGGGCACCATGGAGACGACAGACCTGTCAGCTCTGGACGTCAGTGCGTCACGACTAGGGTTGCAAAGTGGTGGAAAATTTCTGGTAAATTTCCGATAAATTTTCCAGAAACTTTCCTGTAAATTCCCGGTAAGTTTCCTGGAAAGTGTCCCGTAAATTTCCGGTAAAGTTCTGGAAAATTTCCGAAAAGTTTCCTGGAAAGTTTCCTGGTAAGTTTCCTGGAAAGTTTCCCGTAAATTTCCTATAAATTCCCGGTAAGTTTCCTGGAAAGTTTCCCGTAAATTTCCTATAAATTTCCTGTAAATTCCTGGTAAGTTTCCATGGGAAGTTACGCTGGGGAATTTTGGAAATATTCCAAATTGGAAACTTTCCATGGGAATTTATGGGAATTAACTGGGAATTGAGGGGAAGTTAATGGAAAGGTGTTATATCCAAGCATAAATATTTGTTTTGTTTTTTTGACATCCATCCAAAATAATACAATTAAAACAGATTTATTTGTGAGTAGAACTTGATCAAGTGTTCAATATTTTATTGAACAATCAATTTTTTCATTGAAGAACAAAACATGAATGTTGAGTTAAATATTACTCATGCCCCCTACCCAACCCATTCAAAAATTAACAAAAATGCACCCCCCCATCCAAAAATCCTAACAAAGTCCCATTCAAAACGTTAAATGAAAAAAAGCCTCTCTCTCTCTGAAAAAGTCCCATTCAACATGCAAATCAAAAAGCATCTTCTCTCAAGCTTCTTAAGGCTAGCCTCTGCATTTTTGCTAAACCCTTTCAGGCAGTGGCCTCTTCCTGGGTCTCATCAACATCCCCCATGTCCACTTCCTCAACATCCGACTCTGACTTCTCCTCTTCAGTGTCACTGTCCAGCCTTGTTGAGGATGGCTCTGTGTCAGGCTCAAAGAGCCTTAGGTTAGCCCGAATACCAACCAATTTTTCCACTCTCACATTTGTGAGCCTGTTGCGCACCTTTGTGTGCACTGTTTATCTCTTCCCCAGAGAGTAAATCCCTATCATATTTTGGGTCCAGCATGTACGCTGCTGCATGCAACGGCTTCATGATGACCACTTTCAGCTGATCAGCAATGTAGAGGCCTGTGTGTCTGTTGTCCTTTGTGTCTACACTCTTGAAGAATACAGGTTGAGGAGCGGTGACAATGTAGTTGATAATTCCTTGTCCCCAGATATTTGACCATCCATCAGAGATGACTGAAATACAGTCTGCTTTGTCAATGGTTTGCTTGACCTTTGTCTGCTCCCTGTTGAAGGCTTCATCCAGCAAATGAGTAGATAGCGCATGTCTGGTTGGGGGGGTGTACGCTGGCCGGAGAACATTCAAAAACCTCTTCCAGTACACATTAGATGGCAGCATCAGGGATGAACCAGTTGCATAGACTGCACAAGCGAAACACTCATCTGCCTGTCTCTTGCTGTGTTCATCCATAATATCAACGAATCCTCTGATGCCAGAAGGACCAGGAGCTGATGAGAGGGTATCTGACTCTGATGCAGATTCATTTTCCCCTGGAGTGGAACTTCTGTCTGCTGCATGCTTTGAGCCTTGAGGGAACTTGTTGCAGTTTGCAATGTGCTGCTGCATTTTTGTGGCATTCTTCACGTATGTCTTTTCACAATATTTACACATATACAAAGACTTTCCTTGAACATTAGCTTGTGTGAAATGTCTCCACACATCGGATGGCGCACGTGGCATTTTTCTGTAAAAGATGATAACAGTCTGAATACTAATGCAATGGCAGGAACATATATAAATAGTTAGGCCTGCTAAACAACTGGAATTGTAACGGGTGGTGTATGAACCCAATTGCAGCACAAATGGACACAGAACCGATGAAGAGATTTCTGATGTTTAATGAAAACGTGGCAAGGCAAACAGTTCAAAAAAACCCAGCGGCAGGTGACTTGGTCAAAGCGGGCAGAGGTTCGGTACCGGAGAGGCAAACAATCCGAAGAGGAGCAGCCAGCAGGGACACTGTTACCGGGAGATCAGTCCAGAACGGGCACACAGGAACCAGGAGAACAAGGCAGATATCTTGGTCAGGGACAGAAGGCTGAGACGTATTACCAGGGGATGGACGAAGCAGGAGAGTCGGAGGCAGGCAAGGTCGGTACCGGGAGATCAAACAGAAGAACGCTGGAAAGTCTCGCATGGCAAAGAACAATCTGGCAAAGGAGGGAGTGTGGAGCTGGTGAATATATGCTGGGCTGATTGCATGTGATGAGGAGCAGCTGTGAGCACAGGTGAGTTGAGTTGACTGATGAAGCGGGAGTGGCCGGCAGGCTGAGTGGGGCAGAGGCAGGGTCAACGGAAAACTACTGAGTGAACTGGATGACTGAACTGTGACAGGAATGATCTTCAAAATATTTCACAATTGATAAACATCTTGCAGGAGGCAGAAAAAACAGCATCAGATTTGAAGTAGCTAGCATCTTGATGAGATAAATTCATTTACCGTCTATGAGGCTATGCTAGCTATAGCTTATTTGGCATCTCCTTATCAGCTAGGTATCTACTGTATGAATGCATTGATATGTGATATTTGTAAGTTAAACATTAGTAATACACAACACCACACCACACCACACATTACCACATAATATCATCAAAACTTACTTCACTTTGTGTAGTCCACAAACCCTAACCCTGCAGTAAGCAGTGTACTATGTGTGCATGTGATTGAGGAATAGCATAGATATTCAAGTGTACTAAATTCCCACAAATTCCCGTTAATTCCCATGGAAAGTTTCCAAGTTTGAAAATCCCCAGAATTTTGCAACCCTAGTCTCGACGCACAGGTGGATTCAAAGCAGCGCACGTTCCTCTGTGCGTGGGGCCCAGAGTGGGTTTGTTTTCCAGCCTGACCTGTTGCGTTCACTCATCACACACCGTGGATATTGTGGTTATATACGTTTTTATTTTGGACACACAGTAGATGGTTGATGTTGCCACGACTGCACGTGCGCGCGCTGACTCTGTCACAGCCTCTCAGTTTACGTGCTGCATGTCACCAGAGAGTGCTGATCACCTTTCATTCAGTGGGCTCACTGAGTAAACTCCTCAGTGAGACTATAAGTGAGTGAGTGAGTGAGTGAGTGAGTGAGTGAGTGAGTGAGTGTGAGTCACATGAAGCCTCTTCAGTCTATTTCTCTTCTCATTGTGTTATTGGCGGTGACAGTCCTCAGTCCACATGCCAATAATGCAAAGCTTGTATAGTTGTGTCCACAACATCTTCCTGACTTGTTTTTCTGTCTCACAGGACACGACTCCTCTGGGTCTGTGACCTTCCTGGAGCAGCTGAGAGCGGACGCCCACCCAGCCATCATCCCAGGAAGCCCTGGCACCACAGCAGACCGCCGAGCCGCTCTCAGTCCCCTACCTGCTTCCAGGCACCGAGCAGGGTCTGAAGACCCCGCCCATCCACCGAGACCACTGACACCGCCCTCTACACCCAGCAGCCAAGAGGTTGAAGAGTGCCGCTCCAGCACAGAGGACGCTGTTACCATCAGCGTCCTCTGTGTCGGTGGCCCCACACACACACACACACACACTCAC